>CM019071.1:108823043-110023043 GCA_009667805.1 Leptobrachium leishanense | reverse complement strand
GATCATTAAACTCTTCAACTGGATTCATCGTTCTACGTGTCAGTTTTGCTGAGTTTAAGCTATCTGCTGAACTTCATCGTGTGAGTACTGGTCAAATACAGACTTGGCTAGTCTAAATCATCCATGCCTCACAGCTTTGCTTAGGGAAGCAGAATAAGGGGGCAGGTAGTTGGATGAGAGGATCATGTCCAGTGATCTGCCATGCCTGTGGACTGCTGACAGCATCCTCCCACTGCCTACCTAAACCTACCTATAGGCTCTGTAAACTCCATCTCTTGCAGGCTACATGCATAGGGCCTGTTTTCTGGGTCCTGTCCGTTTCCTCTATGGCCAAGCCCTTGTCACACGACCTCTTTTTGTTTGAAGTCAATCTCTGTAAGTAGTTGCTTGCTTCTTTTCAATGGTCATTTATCGGGTACATAATGACAAGCGATGGTTTGACATTGTCACTTTTTTCCCTTACAGGCTACATTATTATTTTTTTTTTTTTTACATACACACAGAAGGGGCAGGTATACCATATACATTCTTGCTATGCATTTGCTAACAGAATATATAGTAAATTGCATTTGATCCCTGTGACGCCAGAGCACCTCATCCCTCCCTGTTTGAATGCAGACATAAAGTTTTGTTGTATGAAACCATTTTCACAATGAGCGGGAGGGGGACATCAAATTCCAGTCACTCTTCAGTAAAAGGGAAAGATTGGAGCTCTGGTAGGGAAATTCTTTTCTTTTCACTCCAAACCAGGAATTATTCCTGCGGTATAAAGTCAAGGTCAGTGAGGCTTTAACTCAGGGGTCAAGTCCTGGGAAAAAAGTGAGGGCACTCGCCCACGAATTCCACAACCCCTATTACCTGAAGAAAAAATATATTTTTCACGAGTATAGCAGTACGTGGTGATACTATTTTTATTGGGTTAACATTACATTTAAAAGACAAGCTTTCAAGAGTGTAACCTCTCCTCTTCAGGTCTGTAAACTATTCTGATCAGTGAAACGTATCATTACGTACAGGTATACTCGTGATTTTGGCAACTGGACTAACACGTTATATATATATATATATTAGGGTTGCACCGAAATTTCAGCCACCGAAAGTTATCGGCCAAAATGGAAATTCATCTGAAAAAAACGACCGAAAATTTCCATTTCCCAGCCAAGCTGGGGGCTGGCCGAGCTGCTTGCCGCCCGGGTCAAAGGCTTTCATGACGTCATACCGGCGACCGACACAGCGGGCACTGGATGCAGGATTGCCATCGCTGGAGGAGCTCATGGCCAATGTAGGGGAGTATGTGTAGGCAACATCCTCCTATTTCGGCCCTGAGCTCCAGCGGTGACCGTCCTAGAGGACGGTCGAGCAGCCTGCGACAGGTACTGATGACTGATTTTTGGTATCAGTGTTTGGCTGAGCTTATCCTGAATTTTCAGTTTCGGTATCGACCCAGAAATTTTGATTTGGGTGCATCACTAATATTTGTCAGTATTTGTATACAGGGCCAGTTAGGGATGCACCGATACCACTTTTTTAAGACCGAGTACCGATACTTTTCTTTAATGTCATGTGATGCTTTCCAATAAGAACAGACCTTATAAAAATGCCCCCAGCTCACATGTATATACCCCCCCAAGATATATATATTCATACTGCCCCAGCTCATGGGATATTGCCCCAGCTCATGGGATATTGCCCCAGCTCATGGGATATTGCCCCAGCTCATGGGATATTGCCCCAGCTCATGGGATATTGCCCCAGCTCATGGGATATTGCCCCAGCTCACACATGGATATTGCCCCAGCTCACGGATTCCCCCCTCCCCCCCGGCACTCTCCACGATGATACTTACCTTCCTGGGCGACGCCGGGAAAGTCTTTTTGCGCGTGCGCTCGTTGCTGGGGTCCTTCCAACGAGCGCACGCGCGGAAACTTTCCCGGCGTCGCCCAGGAAGGTAAGTATCATCGCGGAGAGCTCCAGGTGCCTGTCCGAATGCTCTATCGACATTCGGACAGGCCCTGCAGCTGCTCACTGTGTTCATACTTACCTTCCTGAGCGACGCCGGGAAAGTTTCTGCGTGTGCGCTCGTTGGAAGGCCCTCAGCCGCGATCACATGGTCCCACGTGGTCGCGGCTGGGGGCCTTCCAACGAGCGCACGCGCGGAGACTTTCCCGGCGTCGCTCAGGAAGGCAAGTATAAAACAATGCGGAGAGCAGCTGTAGGGCCTGTCTGAATGCCGATAGAGCATTCGGACAGCCGCCTCGGATGCCGGCAAGCCGGCTCAATGCCGGCTTCCGATATCGGGGGGTACTGCACGAGTACCAAGTACTCCTACAGTACCCGGTATCGGCACCGATACTAGTATCGGTATCGGTGCAACCCTAGGGCCAGTGCTCCCACTAGGCAACTCCCTAGAGTTCACTGGGGCCTAGAGGCGCAGCCGGTCCAAACATTGTACCCGTTCCTCGTTGTGCAGCTCGTGTAGCCGGCAGTGGCGGTTCGCAAAGCTGACATTGTCGGCTCGCAGACCCCCGATAGCGGTGCTACCAGATGACGTGCAGGCACCACCAGAGGCAGGTTAAAGAAAGGCACAGAAGAAAGAAAAAAACGTGGCAGATGAAAGAAAGGGGAGGAGATTATATATATATATATATATATATATAATTTATTTTACCATTGAGATTTCTCTCGTTTACAAGTATGTCCTGGGTGGCGAGTATGTACTGTTGGGTGTCTTGCCCAAGGACACTTACTGGAGAGGTGCTCGTCGGGATCAAACCCATGTCTACACAGGCTCTCTCCACGCAGAGCAGCGATGTTACTTCTACTCCACCCAGCCGGCACCGAACGACTGTGTTATAGTCTAGCACCTGCCCTGTTTGTATATACTTTGTGAAAGGCTATTATACCACTAAGTATTTAATCACTAAACACTTTGAACGGTAAGTATGCTACTCTGCATTTACTTACACATTGCAAAATTGTTTGCAAATGATAATCTGTATTTTTTTAAAAATTATAGGTTCGTATTAGGGCTGCAACGAACTATTCTCATAATCGATTATTTATTATTTTGATCGATTCAATGGATAGAAAAAAAATTGTTTATTTAAAAGGAATTTTATGTAAAAAAAAAAACACAACCCCCTCCCCCTTTTTGTCATAAGCAATCTGCGTAGTGTACGTAACTTTCATACGTACATGCACAAATTGCCCATGTTTGCTTTCTCAAATGAACGCAGCTACAAGCACTTTGTCATGGATGATGATGTCAGCATGAAATCGGGGTTAATAAGCTAAAGTGTCCTTTTTAAATAATTTTGTGAACAAACTGAGTGGGAGGAGGGACTGGATGTGGAATGAAGTGACTTTGCTCAAGTGACATGACCGGAGTGTGAGAGGGAGTGGATATGGACAAAAGACCGGATCTGAGTATGTGAGTGAGTTTGGGCAAAGGGACCAGACCAAAGAAAGGGAATGGCATTTCCTGACCAAAGAGGGTGGGGATGTGGCACAGGACTCCAGATTCAAGTAAGGAT
The DNA here is from genome assembly GCA_009667805.1 of Leptobrachium leishanense. Classification (NCBI taxonomy): domain Eukaryota; kingdom Metazoa; phylum Chordata; class Amphibia; order Anura; family Megophryidae; genus Leptobrachium; species Leptobrachium leishanense. The sequence continues at coordinate 110,019,510 of CM019071.1, read as the reverse complement.
AAAACACAAGCATACAGTTCCTTCACCCAGTGGCAGTATCCTATTGTTTGTTTGTGTTTTAGTTCTGCTAGTGTTGTTGTAAACGGGAAAAAAAAAACTGGTTGTGTCTGACCTAACCCTAGAACTAAATCATACCTAGCAAAGCAGCAGCGTGTCTTCTCCAATCGGCTCCGAAGCTGCGTTTATTTACGTTTAACTCAGTCGGACTCTAATCGTCCTGTGTACAGCACACATTGTTTAATCGATTTATTAAAATAGTGGTCAACTGTTTCCATTATCGATTAGTTGTTTCAGCCCTAGTTCGTATATTAGTTAGTGTTACCCTTTGTGTAGGAGTAGTCTATTACTCAGTATTTGAAGGGGTTAGTACAGGGCACGACAAACCCCGGGCGCAAGGTCGCCATGGCGACAAGAAATGCTGTCCTGGTGCCACGGGTTTGTCAGGCTCCTCTGACCGCACGGGCAAGGAGCAGGGATTGCTGCCGTCCGGTGTTTTGTCGAGTAAAGCCTCTGGTTGGACAGAACACCGGCCCCCTCTGACATCAGAGCAGGGAGACAGACCGGATGTGAGGAGAGCGTCGCGGGGATTCTCTCCCCAGTGCTGACGACGCTCTCCTCACATCCGGTCTGTCCTGCACATGCGCACCTCCCGCTACTCAGCGTTCGGTAGTGACTGACTGACTGACTGACAGCCGCAGCTTGGTGCGGGAAGCTGCATATGTGTGCCAGGTGCTGTCCCGGGACCAGGCGGCGTCCCTTCACCCCCCCCCCCCCAGGACCCTCCCAGCGTGAGCCCAACCTAAGGGCACTGGACAGCCAGCGCTGGATAACCCAGTCAGGGGTATGGAAAGGGGGACACACACACACACACACACACCTTACCGTGAAGCTCTGGGATACCCGCACATACTGCACATTACCGTGGAGCTCTGGATACCCGCACATACTGCACATTACCGTGGAGCTCTGGGATACAGTAATGTGCAGTGTGTAGGAGGGTGAGTGTTATTGCTGTGCAGCAGTTATACAGTAATGTGTGGTGAGTGTGTGTATAATAACAGAGATGCACAGCAATTAAACTCACAGTAAATAAACTTATCGGTGACTACCTGAGGGGTAAAAAAGAGTATCGTTACTCTGTCTTAAAAAAAAAAATCTGTGTATCTTTAGTTGTTAGTCTGAAGAAAAACCTTGCTCCTAGATTCAAAGCAAATTTGTCAAGCCCTGGGTTAGTAGAAATTTCACTGCACTTTTGAAATGTTTATGGCTACCACACACGGCTATGTCATAATGCAACCTCAGTTATCCTGCCATTACAAGTAGCAGAGCTCAGATGATGTGTTCGATGGCTATTAAATGTACAGTAGTCTACGAGTAGATCACAGTGAGAGCTTTGAGAAATTCTAATTTCAGAGGGAGACTATCGTGCTAGGCATTTGTAAACATTTTGTAATTTAAACATATATAAATACATTATTTCGCTGTGCTTCCTGTGGATTAAGCTAGCCTTTACTTTGGTTCAGAATAAGTTGGTTAATGACCAGTTGGATTCGCAGTAAGCACAGCAGGTCTAAATAAATGCATTTACCATTCTTGATTCAAATATATACTTGAAAAATTGTGTTTCCTGGGAGCGACCAGAAAGCTACCTTGCCCCAGAGTAAATATAAAAAACTGAAGTTGTTTGTGTTTAGTAATGTTGTCTGTAGGAATTTTGGGGGGGGGGGTGTTTTGGCTTCTTGAGTGGTTAGTACTCTATTCACCATGTGTTTTCATGGTAAGTCTCCCAATTATCTTGCACTATATTGAATGGTTTGGGTATTTCCATCCAGTTTGCTTCTTGTGTTCACTGATGTATCACTCCTGAGAGCTACAGCAAGTCGTAAAATACAGCACAAGTGTGCCTTATTAAAGGAAAATTCTACCCTTTATCTGTGTTTTAATATAATGCTGAATAACCTTTGCACAATAATTTAATGTAATCGAGAAATGATTTTAGATTTTTTTTTTATGTGGATCGAGATATTTTTATTGCACAATAGGTATATTTCTTCAATACATATATTGTGGTTGAAGCAGATATAGAGGGGATCAACAACTTCCTTTGGTCTGATTGCTTTAGTGCAAGTTAGGAGCGGTTGTCCATGTCAAGTAGAGTGTGTGTGACTGGGTAGGTCTGTGGCCGTGGGGGTGTGGGTATGTCAGCGTGCTATAGCAGAAGATTATTATATAAAAATGTACATTTCTTTTCAGATGTCAGTCATTTGCAATGTAGAAAATTATTTTTCCACATTCTATCATCCAGACCTTGTGGTTTTATATGCCGGGCAACCCGTTTCTGAATTTTTCTATGAAAATCTGCAATTTTATCCAAAATTGAAAAACCTAAATTTTTGCATGTATTTTGGCCCGTTGCATTTAATGTATAATATGACTGTTTATATAACACCATGTTCTGTCAGCATGCGAAATGAGAAGGTGAGTAATGGCAGCAGCATTGTTCACCAAATACGTGAAAAATGTACAATGCTGCTGCCTTTAGAACAAAAAAATAAAGGTTTTATCTTCTTGTGAAATGTAAAATTGTCATGTTTGGTATCAATAGAAAGACCAGACTCTGACCCGTCCAATGAAACCTACAGTGGCAGGAAAAAGTATGTGAACCCTTTGGGATTACGTGGAGTTTTGCATGAATTGGTCATAAAATGATCGAAGTCACAACAATTTGAAACACAGTCTGCTTAAAATAATACAACACAAACCTTATATGTTTTCATGTTTTTATTGGACAGAACATGTAAACATTCACAGTGCAGGGTGGAAAAAGTATGTGAACCTTTGGACTTAATATCTGGTTGACCCTCCTTTAGCCGCAATAACCTCAACCAAACGTTTCCTGTAGTTGCAGATCAGACCTGCACAACGATCCAGAGTAATTTTGGAACACTCCTCTTCACAAAACTGTTTCAGTGTAGCAATATTCTTGGGATGTCTGGTGTGAATCGCTCTCTTAAGGTCATGCCACAGCATTTCAATCGGGTTGAGGTCAGGACTCTGACTTGGCCACTCCAGAAGGCGTACTTTGCTTTGTTGAAGCCATTCTTTTGTTGAATTACTTGTATGCTTTGGGTCATTGTCCTGTTGCACCACCATCCTCTGCGGAGCTTCAGTTGGCAGACAGATGGTCTTACGTTTTCCTGCAAAATGTCTTGATAAACTCTGGATTTCATTTTCCCATCAATGACAACAATCCGTCCAGGCCCTGAGGCAGCAAAGCAGCCCCAAACCATGATGCTCCCTCCACCATGTTTTACAGTGGGGATGAGGTTTTGATGTTGGTGTGCTGTGCCTTTTTTTTCTCCACACATAGTGTTGTGTGTTTTTTCCAAACAACAAAATTTTGGTTTCATCTGTCCACAGAATATTTTGCCAGTAGTGCTGTGAAACATCCAGGTGCTCTTTTGCAAACTTCAAACGTACTGCAATATTCTTTTTGGACAGCAATGGCTTCCTCCGTGGTGTCCTCCCATGTACTCTTGTTTAATGTTTTCCTTATTGTAGATGTGTCAACAAAAATGTTAGCATGTGCCAGAGATTTCTGTAAGTCTTTAGCTGACACTCTAGGATTCTTCTTTACCTCATTAAGCATTCTGCGCTGTGCTCTTGCAGTCATCTTTACAGGACGACCACGCCTAGGGAGAGTAGCAACAGTGCTGAACTTTCTCCATTTGTAGACCGTCTGTTTTACCGTGGACACATGAACATCAAGGCTTTTGGAGATACTTTTGTAACCCTTTCCAGCATCATGCAAGTCAACAATTCTTGATCGTAGGTCTTCTGAGAGCTCTTTTCTGCGAGGCATGGTTCACATCAGGCAGTGCTTCTTGAAACCAGTAAACCCAAAACTGGTGTGTGTTTTTAAAGGGCAGGACAGCTTTCAGCAACACATCCAATAATATCACACTGATTGGACTCAAGGTTGGCTCACGCCTGGCTCCAATTAGCTCTTTGAGAAGTCATTAGGCTAGGGGTTCACATACTTTTTCCACCCTGCACTGTGAATGTTTACATGTAATGTTCAATAAACACATGAAAACATATAATAATTGTGTTGTATTATTTTAAGCAGACTGTGTTTTTCAAATTGTTGTGACTTAGATGAAGATCAGAGTACATTTTATGACCAATTCACGCAAAACTCCACGTAATCCCAAACATACTTTTTCTTGCCACTGTAACATGACTTTGTGGGTTGTAAAGAATGGAGATACAGGGGTCCAAAGTACCCCCTGCCTTACCTCACAGCGGTGTGGAAAAACACATAATGCACCTGCCTGTCACGGATTCCCCCAGACAACCAGATATCGGGCCCTGTATACTGAGCCCTGTCTAGCCTTCTGATCCTTCAGTGGTCGGTGATTCTTGCCCTAAGAGGAGCTAACGCCAGGGACTCGATACTCACACAACAAACAAGCTAGGATCAATATAGCATACAGAGTGGTCCTCATACACACTGAGTTGGTAACTGGAATGGTTCTCATCAGGGCCGGTGCACGCATTTTTGTCTACTCAGGCGAAGGTGCGCTTTGGTGCCCCCCCCCCCTCCAATATCAGCATAGAGATGCATAATAATAGTCTCTATCAGGAGTATTTATTGTCTTCTCACCGAAAGTAAAGGACGCTGAATGTTGCTCTTGCAAGGACAACCTCTAGCAGTGGTCTGAGTCACTGATTGATTGGCACTATGGCACAGGAGTGTCACCAAAACTATGCTGTGCCTGGTGGTGCCGCTTCTGTGCCACATTGCCAATACCCACAATATATTACCAGTGTCACAGCTTCCGTACCTTACCACTTGTTGTGGTGGGCCTGTGGCTGCCTTTCTCATTCGGGCCACTGACGTACAGTCCACTGTCCAGCAGGTCCTCCTCAGGGTGTCAGTCTGTATATACTGCTCCCACTGGAGACTATTCTATTTAACAGTGATATAGAAAGGGTAGTAGATACATGGAATAACCTCCCAGTGGGAGCAGTATCTACTACCTTTCTATATCACTGTTACATGGAATAGCCTCCCAGTGGAAGCAGTAACAGTGATATAGAAAAGGTAGTAGATACATGGAATAACCTCCCAGTGGGAGCAGTATCTACTACCCTTTCTATATCACTGTTACATGGAATAGCCTCCCAGTGGAAGCAGTAACAGTGATATAGAAAGGGTAGTAGATACTGCTCCCACTGGGAGGTTATTCCATGTAACAGTGATATAGAAAGGGTAGTAGATACTGCTCCCACTGGGAGGCTATTCCATGTATCTACTACCCTCTCTATATCACTGTTACTGCCCCCACTGGGAGGCTATTCCATGTATCTACTACCCTTTCTATATCACTGTTACTGCGCCAACTGGGAGGTTATTCCATTTATCTACTACCCATTCTATATCACTGTTACATGGAATAACCTCCCAGTGGGAGCAGTAACAGTGATATAGAAAAGGTAGTAGATACTGCCACCACTGGGAGGTTATTCCATGTATCTACTACCTTTTCTATATCACTGTTACTGCTCCCACTGGGAGGCTATTCCATGTAACAGTGATATAGAAAAGGTAGTAGATACTGCTCCCACTGGGAGGTTATTCCATGTAACAGTGATATAGAAAAGGTAGTAGATACTGCTCCCACTGGGAGGTTATTCCATGTATCTACTACCTTTTCTATATCACTGTTACTGCTCCCACTGGGAGGCTATTCCATGTAACAGTGATATAAAAGGTAGTAGATACTGCTCCCACTGGGAGGTTATTCCATGTAACAGTGATATAGAAAAGGTAGTAGATACTGCTCCCACTGGGAGGTTATTCCATGTATCTACTACCCATGCTATATCACTGTTACTGCCCCCACTGGGAGTCTATTCAACAGTGATATAGAAAGGGTAGTAGATACTGCTCCCACTGGGAGGCTATTCCATGTATCTACTACCCTTTCTATATCACTGTTACATGGAATAGCCTCCCAGTGGGAGCAGTGACAGTGATATAGAAAGGGTAGTAGATACTGCTCCCACTGGGAGGCTATTCCATGTATCTACCACCCTTTCTATGTCACTGTTCCCACTGGGAGGCTATTCCATGTATCTACTACCCTTTCTATATCACTGTTACTGCCCCCCACTGGGAGGTTATTCCCTGTAACAGTGATATAGAAAGGGTAGTAGATACATGGAATAGCCTCCCAGTGGGAGCAGTATCTACTACCCTTACTATATCACTGTTACTGCCCCCACTGGGAGGATATTCCATGTATCTACTACTCTTTCTATATCACTGTTACAGGGAATAACCTCCTAGTGGGGGCAGTAACAGTGATATAGAAAAGGTAGTAGATACTGCTCCCACTGGGAGGCTATTCCATGTATCTACTACCCTTTCTATATCACTGTTACTGCCCCCACTAGGAGGTTATTCCCTGTAACAGTGATATAGAAAGAGTAGTAGATACATGGAATATCCTCCCAGTGGGGGCAGTAACAGTGATATAGAAAGGGTAGTAGATACATGGAATATCCTCCCATTGGGGGCAGTAACAGTGATATAGAAAGGGTAGTAGATACATGGAATAGCCTCCCAGTGGGAGCAGTAACAATGATATAAGAGAGATCTCCCCTGCTGTGAAGGAGAAGTTGTGTTTTTAACTCCTGCTGGACCAGGTATTTGAGCTCCACATTAAAAAGCACAGCTGAAGCACATTGCAGTGTGGTGCTCAGATAACTGGTCCAACATGAATTAAAAACACAAGCTTCTCCTTCACAACAGGGGAAATTGTGTGTGTCTATAGAGGAGGGGGGAGTGCCACAAACACGAGGCAGAGGGAGAGCAGGAAGTGGGATCACTCACCTCCTGCCCTGGGGGGATCTCTGCTGCAGACTAGAGCAGGGCTGGTCACACCTTGTCAGCTGGAAGAGGAGCACCACGAGGCAGCACTTGTCCCACAGCTCTGCTGCATCTCGGGAGCGCCCTCCCCCTCATCAGCCCGGAAGTGAAGGAGCTGCTCCAGTCACAGGAAGGAGGAGGATACTTTTCCTAATGGGCGGCACTAGAAATCCCTGGCCAGCAGTGGACAGGGAACTAGATTGTGGCGCCCCCTAGTTTGGCATCAAGCCAGCACAGTAAGGCAGCCGCCTGATCTGCCTTACGTTAGCGCCGGCCCTGGTTCTCATACAAGCCAGGTCAGCAACAGAGGTGGTTCTCATACAAGCCAGGTCAGCAACAGAGGTGGTTCTCATTAGTAGAGTCAGTGACTAGTGAGCAAAGTAACACAGCGCTGGGGAAGTAACTCCACGACAGGGCAATGAAACAATGTGACTAGCTGGTATTTAAACCCGGCAGCTCTGTGTCATCATGCCGCACCCCACCCCGGACCAGTCACATGATTGCTCTGAGCTGGCATATCACTCAGCACCTGGCCAGCGAGCAACGAGGACGTACAGCCGGGTGCTGGGGGGCCCCAGGGACCACGGACGTGACAATGCCTTAGAACAGAGAAATTAGAAACTTTGCATTTATTTTCATTTTGCTGCAAAATCTTGGTGAGGGGTTTGGGTGTGAACAAGGGCCGGGCAGGGGAAGAGTCTGGCGTGGGCTCCTTGCTCTATTTGGTCTGAGGGCCCGATGTGTACACTCCACCCCTGATTTTGTCTTGCTATTACAAGATCGGCCACAACTCCTTCGTCATTTTGGAAGTGCAGGACATTGCTTCCTCCCAGCCAGTCCCATTTACTCTGCAACAGCGATAGGAGGAACTAATCCTATAAAGTCACTTTCTCCCAGCACTCTGCAGAGGGGGGGATTGAACAAGATCAAGTAGGGGGAATGATGTACAATAAAAAGGGGAGATGGACATGGGAGGGAGCGGTACATGATAAAGGCGTGGACATGAGAAGGGGAGAGGAGTATGAAAGGGGGTAGAGAGGAAGACAATGGAGAAGAGGGAAAGAAGGTGCATGGAAGGGGGGGACAGAGTGTGAGTATTATCGGTGAGGGCGAGTGAATTTGAGCGTGCAGTTGTGTGAAAAAGTGTTGGCTCCCTTCCTGATCTAATTTTTTGCACGTTTGTCACACTTTAATGTTTCAGATCATAAAACAAATTGAAATATTAGTCAAAGATAACACAACATGCAGTTTTTAAATGAAGGTTTTTATTAAGGGAAAACAAAATCCAAACCCCCCCCCCCATGGCCCTGTGTTAAAAGTGCTTGCCCCCTAAGGCTGGCGGTACACAAGCGTTAACAGAGAGAAGGAACGTCTGTGAGAGTGGGCGTTCCTTCCACTCTGTGCGCTCAGCGTACAAAACGCGATCCTCCTATGGAGGATCACGCTTTGTATCCCTGTCAGCATCTGTTTAGCTTTTTGACGGGGAGGGCTTTTTCACGTCCGGTGGTTGGCCCTCACTGTCAAAATGGCACAGACGCAGGGTAGTGCGGGAGCACACAAGCACCAAATGCGCTCGTGTGCCGCCAGCCTTAACCTAATAACTGGTCGGGCCACCCTTAGCAGCAAAAACTGCAATCAAGCATTTGCTATAACTTGCAATGCGTCTGTTACAGCGCTGTGGAGGAATTTTGGTCCGCTCATCTTTGCAGACTTGTAATTCAGCCACATTGGAAGGTTTTGGAGCATGACCTGCCTTTTTAAGGTCATGCCACATCATCTCAATAGGATTCAGGTCAGGACTTTGACTAGGCCACTCCAAAGTCGTCTTTTTGGTTTTCTTCAGTCAGTCAGAGGTGGACTTGCGTTTTGGATCATTGTCCTGCTGCAAAACCAAATTTCGCTTCAGTTTGAGGTCACAAACAGATGGACGCAGATTATCCTTCAGGATTTTGTGGTAAATGGCAGAATTCATGGTTCCATTTATCACAGCAAGTCTTCCAGGTCCTGAAGCAGCAAAACAGACCCAGACCATCACACTACCACCACCATATGTTACTGTTGGTATGATCTTTTTCTGAAATGCGGTGTTACTTTTACGCCAGATGTAATGGGACACACACCTTTCAAAAAGTTAAAATTTTGACACGTCAGTCCAGAGTATTTTCCTAAAAGTCTTGGATCGTCAAGATGTTTTCTGGCAAAACTGAGACGAGCTTTTACGTTCTTTTTCCTCAGCAGCGGTTTTCATCCTGGAACTCTGCCATGCAAGCCATTTTTGCCCAGTCACTTTCTTATGGCGGAGTCGTGAATACTGACCTTAACTGGTGCAAGTGAAGTCTGCAGTTCTTTGGATGTTGTTGTGGGGTCCTTTGTTACCTCTTGGATGAGTCGTCACTGCGCTCTTGGGTTAATTTTGGTCAGCCGTCCAATCCTGGGAAGGTTCACCACTGTTCCATGTTTTCGCCATTTGTGGATAATGGCTCTTGCAGTGGTTCGCTGGAGTCCCAAAGCTTTAGAAGCGGCTTTATAACCTTTTCCAGACAGTACCGGCTGGGTGGAGAGAGCCTGTGGAGTCATGGGTTCGATCCCGACGAGTACCTCTCCAGTAAGGCTGGGGTCAGACGAACGCAGTGTTAACGTCCGTGTTACCGCACATAAGTACGTCCGTGATAGCATACAATTGTGTTAAATGGAGCCCCACACACGAAGTACGTCCGCACAGAAGTGCGGGGGCTGACGGACGCTGCAAACGGACGCAGGTTAGGCAAGAACGTAATACTGCTAGAACGGACATGCGGAGTGCGCCACGTCCACAACGTCTGCATAGCTTTGTGTGTGAGTGATGGAGCGTGGTCAGACGGACTGCATTTATACGTCCAGCATTTTTGACGGACAGAATGTTTTTTCATTGTAATTTATTTTTCCCTCCTACATCCGTCAAAAATAACTTCAGTGAAAAAACGGACTGTGTGACCACTACTGCGTCATCCGTACTGACGATGTCCGTACTGCACGGACGTACAGTCCGTAGAAATCACGCTCGTCTGACCCTAGCCTAACGGTACATACTCGCCACCCAGGACATACTGGAAATGAGAAAAATCTCAATGTATCCTTCCTGGTAAAATCCTTTCTAAAAATAAAAACTTCCTTTCTTTCTCATTTGTTCCTGAATTTCTTTGGAACTCAGCATGATGTGTAGCTTTTGATGATCTTTTGGTCTACTTCACTTTCAGTCTGGTCTTATTTTAAGTAATTTTTTGATTGCGAACAGGAGTGGCAGTTATCAGGCCTGAGTGTGGCTCGAGAAATTGAACTCAGGTGTGATAAACCAGTTAAGTTATGTTTTAACTGGGGCAAACACTTTTTCAAACAGGGCCATATGGGTTTGGATTAGGTTTTCCTTTTAATAATAAAAACTAGGTAGGGCTGCAACGAACTATTATTGCCATAATCGATTAGTTGACCGATTTTTATTTTTTTCGATTAATCGACTAATCTGATTTCCCCCATTTGATTTTAAAAAAAAATTAACACACTGAAGTGTTAAAAATATAAAACTTTGGAATAACAACGTATTAAACTTTAAATATTATTTAAAATGATTTTATTAAAATATTAGAAATGATCTATTATTATAAACCAAATCTTATGTGCAGTATCCCTGCCTTGGCCATTCTGCTCCATTAACCCCTTGCAATGCCAGAACTCTGCCCTGCAGCCTCTGCTCCATTAACCCCTTGCAATGTCAGAAATTCTGGCATTGCAGGGGACTTAATGGAGCAGATGGAGACTGCAGAGCAGAGTTTTGGGCTGGCACTGCAGGGGTTAATGTAGTAGACTGAGGCTGTAGGGCAGAGTTTTGGCCAGCACAGCAGAATATGGAGTAGATGGAGGCTGTAGGGCAGTTGTGGACTGGCATAGTAGGGGTTAATGGAGCAGTTTTAGGCTGTAAGGCAAATGTTTGGGCTGGCACAGTAGGGGTTAATGGAGCAGGAGGCTGTAGGACAGGTTTGTGCTGGCACAGAGGTTATGGAGCAGATGGAGGATGTAGGGCAGTTTTGGGCTGGCACTGTGGGTTAACCACTTCAATGCTGAGGACGCGCTCAGCGCGTCCTCAGCATTACCGCTGGTATGCGGAGGACGCGCTGAGCGCGTCCTCCCATTGGGGTCAGCGTTCGGCCGGGTTCCGGCCGATCGCTGGCCCCCCGGTGCGGGCTGACATCCTCGATGTCAGCCCGGCATCCGGGACCGCAGCCACCGGAATTAGGTGTCATCGCGGCAGCGCGATGACACCTAATTCACGCGCCCCCCCCGCATGTGCGGAGGAGGCGCCTGAAAGGGAGGGGGGGAGGTCCTTCGGACCTCTCTCCCTCCCGATCGGCGGCTCTGCGGGGGTTAACCCAGGCATCATTTGGAAGGGCACAGCCTGCCCTTCCAAATGGTGCCTGGCATTAACCCCTGGGGAGCTGGATCGCGAATCAGCGCTGAAAAGCGCCGGTTCGCGATCCTTTCCCGGAGCTGGCCGACATCTTGGATGTCGGCCAAGCCTCCGGGAACTCCCCCTGAGGACTGGCGTCATCGTGCGTAGCACGATGACGCCAGTCCTGGACTTAACCCCTAACTGCCACCAACTGTGGAGATAGGGAGTTCCAATGAACTCCCTATCTCCCGATCCGTGGCAGTTAGGGGTTAATGTTTGGTATGGTTGGATCGGCCAGAGCATGGCCGTTCCAACGATACCAAACATGAAAGTGAAAAAGTTTGTCAAAAAAAATAAAATAAAAATAAAAAATTTTAAAAAAAAAATACTTTTTTTTTTTTTTTTTGGTTTGTTAATGCAGCAATATTGTTCCCATTTCAATTATAATGTGAACAATGATGCTGCACTAACGATTTTTGTATGCGGTGCGTTTGTTAAAAATAGTGTAATTTTCCCCAAAAAAAAAATGTAACGAGTCCCCATCTCTAATTTTTTTAACAAGCGCACCCCATACAAAATATAACCACAATTGCTCGCATGTTAAAATGTGAAAAAAACCACTTTACACATTGTAAATTATTGAAAATACATATTTTATTGCATTTTTTGTTATAATATACAGACATGACATAACGTATACATATAATAATGACATATTATGAATCTACCGAGTCTGACGGAAAGAACGATATATAATATGTCTGGGTCATATACTAAAATAAGCCTTCAAAACACGTTTAAACATGATGAGCAAAACCGGTAAAAATGACCTCAGCACATGGGCGGGAAAAGCCTCAGCAGTGAAAGGGTTAATGGAGGAGGCTGTGGGACAAGTTTGTGCTGGCACAGTAGGGGTTAATGGTGCCAATGGAGGCTGTAAGGCAGAGGTTTAGGTTGGCTGTTAAATGGAGCAGATAGAGGTTGTAGGCAGTTTTTCTTTCTCTTCCCCCCCCCCCCCCTTCCCGGCTCCATTAACCACTTGCAATGCCAGAAATCTGCACAGCAGCCTTAGCTTCATTACACCCCTGCATTGCCAGAACTTATGGCACTGCAGGAGGTTAATGGAGCAGATGGAGGCTGTGGGACTGTTTCAGGCTGGCACAGCATGGGTTAATGAAGCTGTAGCGGTTTGGACTGGCACTGCAGGGGGTTAATTGATAAGGGCTGTCATCTGTTTTTTTTCTTCTGCTTTTGATCACTGCCAGGACTTAATCGCTTACTTACAGGGAGTTTCTGCCGGCGGCAATCGCCATGTGCTTCAGGGGTTGGCTCAGTATCTCGCGTGAGTTCAGCCGAGATTCAGGAAACGTCAGGCAGACTCGTCATTATGGTAATACAGGAAGCCCCTCGATGTCTCGTGATCGCAAAGCCTGTGAACAGCGCACAGCCGGCCACAGCATCCTGCCAACTAGTCGCTGGCAACTAATCGATGAGGAGATTCGTTGACAACAAATCTCATAATCGATTATTATCGATTAGTTGTTGCAGCCCTAATAAAAACCTTCATTTAAAAACTACATTTTGTGTTTTACTTGTTATCTTTGATTAATATTTAATTTTTTTGATCCGAAACATTAAAGTGTGACAAACGTGCTAAAAAAAGAGAAATCAGGGGGCCAACACTTTTTCACACAACTTTATGGTGTGTGTGAATCTGTGAGTTTAAAACCATGGTGTTACAGATCCTGGTACCCCCAAGCATCTGAGTGACATTAGTTGCTGGGGGGAGGAGTGGGTTGATGGAAGCATGTGTAGACAAAGAAATCCATTACTTACAGGGGGTGGGGGGGGTGTATGCTATACAAGACAGGCTAGTACGACAGAGGTCACACTATACAGAGAGAAGGTACACCCAAAACACAAACACCCTACATTTAGAATTGTAGATACAGGGTGACTTTAACAAAGGAAAGAGCAGGAAAACCATATGAAACATCAGGCTCGCACCTCCCAAATACATTTCTAGGTCTATGTAAATCAAGTCCAAAGTGACGCACGTGACACATGGGTTTATTGGGCAGTAATTGCGTTGCTTTGCGGAATCAAATCGTGAGCCCAGTGAGGATGCGCACCCCAAATATGTTCCTTTAAAAATAAGGTTTATATCTACTTATCCACCGAACAAAAATTTAGAGCAAAAACATCACTCAGTACTTTCCCTTTTGTTATGAGGGCAGGTCTCTGACCTCAAAACACAGCATGGTTGGACCCTGGTGATTGTATTCAAAGTAATTATTTTCTAAATTGGAGTAATCTAAAGAACATAAAAGGATTGAGCCTGAGGTGTGGCTTTATATTTATCTTACATTTGGATGAAATTCAAAACGTGATTGGATTTTTATTTTTTTAACCATGAGGAAAAAACCACATGCTAAGCTGCTTTGTCTCCGTTGCGAATGGGTCTCCGCGATACTTCATATACCCATCAATATATACTAGTTGTTCCTCTTGGCACCTGTCCCAACACTGCTTATTAATGGTATTTGAGCTCTAAAATAGGTAGTAAAACAATGCGATACTTATTTGTACTCTATACAGTATGTGCAAAAAGTGAGCGAAATCTTTTGAACTCCACTTTGTGACAAGGTCAGTACCGCTACATCAAATCCATTTACGGGTGGATACCAGCCTAGTGCAAGAACACTTTCCTTCATCAGGTGTTTTACTTGACTTGTAGTAGCCCATGGGTACATATGGCAGGTTGGAGCATTTGTTTACATTCTAGAACAGTGGTCAGCAACCTTGGCTCCCTGATGTTTTGGAAACTACATCTCTCACGATGCTCAGTCACCCATTAGGCTTACTGAGCCACATGGGAAATGTAGTTCCCAAAACATCAGGGAGCCAAGGTTGCGGACCCCTGTTCTAGATGAAATGTTGGCGGAATGCCATGGAATATTTCATGCCTGCCCACGCTCCCTGTCTTGTAGATGCTCCAGGTATTATTTATTTATTACGCGCCAACGCATTTTACAGTGCTGTAAAAAGGTACAATAGGTAAAGACAAGAAAATTCGACAATACATCAAAAAATGCAAGTCAACGTTTCACCAACAGATACAGGAGGAATTGAATTTAAATCCCTTGGAGGAAAGTTTTGCCAGTGGGATAAATGCTTATTGACATACATTGTATGGCATTTCTTATATGTATTTTGAGAGTTTAACATGGTATCTTACCACCTATAATTACAGCGACACTCGACCACGAGGCTCTTCTCTAACTCTGCACCTCAGAGTTGCTGAATTACAAGTCCCATGTTTGTTTGTTGTTTTTTTTTTTTTGGGGGGGGGGGGTTTGCCACCAGAACCTGTCTGCTGGCTTCCCCAATATGCCAGCAGGCGGGCCGGGCCCCCTGACCTGATTGTGGCTCACTTTGCTCTCCCGCAGTCCGTGTTCCCTATTCTGATTATGACTGGCTTCGCTTTCCCACATATTGGGGACTACGGAACTGAGCTGAATGGGGCTTTTCATTAGGGATTGTCCGGGTTAGGGATGGTACCAGGGTGGCACCGGGGGAGAGGAGTATGAGCCCAGCGTGCAGTGGTCTGCACAAATAGAGGATAAGGCTAGAGGAGGGTGGATGAATATGATGACTGACCAGGTTGATTGCAGAGGGATGATGGGAATGATGGTTGTAGTAGCAGGAACCAGAAATGGGGAAATCAGGATCCGGTAGCAGATCAGCAATATCAAGTAGCAGTGTTCACTCTTCGTGAGCATAAGCTGTAATAAACCAGCAATGTTAATTGTGGGGCAGAGCCCTTTTATTTTGTGAGTCACGTGTGTTGTTTGTGATTTAACTGTTGCATTGCTGGATGCTGATACTGAATGCCGGTTGCAGGGCAGAAACAGTACATGGGTTGTACCACCAGAGGGGGTTTCAGGATGGTGGCTGCCATGAGGCATGACAGGGATGCACCAAAATTTCGGCCACCAATATTATCGGCAGAAAATGTTGCTTTTGGACAAAAAAAATCAGCTGAAAATTATTCATCCGAACCTGGGCCTGGAGGCTTCCATGCCTAGACGAGCCCCTGTCTCGGCCAGGCCTCCAGGGCCCAGGTTCGGATGACTGATTTTTTATTTTTTTTTCTTCTGAGTGCTCCTCTATTTCCCCAAATCCCCCAGCAGCTGGAGCCATTACCTGAGCTGCGCCTTCTACTCCTTGCTCATGGCAGCACACAGCAGGCAAGACACCAGCAGCCTCCATGCTCCAGCCAAGCAGCGGGGCTCCTGAGTTACAGGGCCCATGTCTAGGGAGGGGGCTGCAATGTCTTCCAGGGTCTATGGCATGCACATAGCTCGGCTACTATTGGCTACAATTTGTAGCCAATAGGATCTGAGCTCCGCAGGTGGCGCAGCGATCCTACGGGCGAGCTGTGTACAAGTGTGAGGGCGAGGAGCCCCGAAGAGGAAACGGCAGGCAAGGCCGGGGGATCAGCAGGCCTTGAGCGGCTTCTCTCCTCACCGTCACTGCAGGGATAGGCCGAGGAGGACAGCGCTGTTTTACTAATCTGACAGATCATTATTATTCTAGATATGAAGTCTTCATCTGACTGCAAATATAAATGATTACAACTACCAGCAAGCATAGGAGTCTTTACATTTAAAAATCATGATTAAAAATCGAGTCTTGGTGATTAGTGATTTAAATCAAATCCACCCTGCATGGAAAGAATTAAGCTATAGGCAGACTTTAGTATATTATGTATATCCTATATACATTATTTTTTTAATCTTGCCTTTTTCAGTAGCATTGTAGCCACATTTTATTTGATTATATATACCATTAGTTAAGAATCATTGAGCTGCAGCTGCACGTGAAATTGTTGGACGGATGTGACTGTATTTGATGGCAACAGGCTAGTGGACGTCTATCAAGATCAGCTTGGTGGGACACGTTTTTGTTGTAACTTGTATGGATGTGCACATCTTTAAAGATTGTGTGAGACTGCCGTTTCACCCCCCACGCAGCAGGAAGATCTGCCATCAAGTTGCTTCTTCTGTTCTAGGATTCACTCATCATTGGCAGAGATGGAAAGGGAACTGTTGGAAATCTAGCGGTTGGCCAGGTGCCACGTAATTGTCCCTCGTTGTTGAAAAAGCATGTTGTATTTTTTTACTTGGAAATGTTCCTAATTATTATATGTATGCAATCCTAATTTTACTTGGTGTGAAAAGTCCATGATGGCTGGTCATCATTTATTTCCCAATTTCGCTACTTTTCCTGCTCGGATTTATGTTCTAGACAACAGAATCTGTCTAGCAAGATGTGCATCGTCATTTCATTGAGACCTTTATGGAACTAAATTGGATTATATAAACTCAAACTGAAATGTGACTGGGTTTTAAACTTGGGTTTCATCCCCCTGATGCCTCTGATCCATAACACGCAGTTTCGGCCAGACCTGGACCCAAATTCCCTCCTATGCCTCCTACCTGCTCCTATACCTGTGATGACCCACGTGATGCACTCCACTTTGGTGAGACCTATTGAATCTTTATTGGACGGGGAAACGGGCATGTTCCTGCAAAGATTTAAGTACACCCAGATCTGATCATTTGTGGGCTTGATTTTTTTTTTTTTTCCAACAATGCTTTCTAACATGGAGTTTGACTCAGTTTGAGAAACTGTGCATGCAACCTGACCCCCTGCCGCATGTTGTCTCCCACATCTATAGCATTTTCTTATCCGTTTGGGATTGCGATGTTCCGTCTTTCGTTGGGAAATGAGAGGAGTTCTTAGGTGAATCAGTTTCGGATGATCAATCCCACAAGATATTTGATCTTCCACACCGCTGCGCTGTGGCTAGCAGGACGCAGGAGACCGCGTATAAATTGTTGCGTTTGTGGTACTGCACTTCTGCTTTACTTCGCAGCATCTACCCAGATGTCCCAGACACTTGTTGGAGGTACCTGCAAATGAGGGGGATGATGTTGCATGTCTGGTGGGACTGCCCGATTATCCAGCCCTTTTGGAGGCAGATTCACGTGATCCTGAGTAAGTTTCTAGAGCCGCTGCCACCCTTTACACCTGGAGTATTGTTACTACACCACACGCACCTTTCTGCCGCTGTACACAAAAAATCTGTGGCCATACGCATTCTAAACACTGCCAAGGGACTTATCCCATTATTGTGAAGGCAAACCACTTGACCGTCCCTGGTGACATGGTGCGATAAGATGAATGAGCTATGCACAATGGAACAACTCCACTACTCCGCCACTAATAGAATGCCTAGTTACCTATTGATTTGTTCTCGTGGCTATTGATCTCTAGTACTTCTAGATTCCGTGCCCTACTCAACTACTGGAAGACTCCTGAAGGTTTTTCCACGAATACCCTGCTCTCACCCCTCCCCCCTCCCTTTTCAATACCCTCTGATTTTCACTGTTTGGTTACGAACCTACGTGTTCGTCCGCTTCTATACAGGTCATGTGTGACCATATCGCTATGTACCTGAAAATGGATATTGTTACTGTTTTAGTGATATTATCGAATGCGAGGACCCGCTTGCCGATATAGGTCCTGCTAGACCTATGTGATCGATTTTTATCCTCAAATATATATATATTTACAAAAAAAATATAGGGTTTAAGAATTGAGTGCTGTCATTTGGGTTGCTCGGTGTATATAAGCATAATGTAGAATTATGGTGTTGGGGGGGTAGAACACATCTGGCTGCTTCGATATTGTGGCCCTTGTCTGTGATGTTTGGATAGTGAAGGGTTCTGTTCATGATTTGCTTTTTTCCAGAAGCGTTGTGTGGGAAAACAGCACCTGAAGTCTGGTTAGTTGCGGTAACTAGAGTTTACTATAGAAATGATGCTTTAAAAAAGTAGTGTTTTTAAAAAGTCGCATGTTTAAATAATGCTATTGAGTATTTGATGTCCGAAGAATTACCAAGAGTGTCATACCTTCAAACTTCTCAGTCTGTTTTGCTGGGACATTTGGAAACAAATGTGTCGGTCACTTTTATTGTTTTCAGCAGTTTTTATTTTTTATTTTATGTATTTTCAGGGTGGGTGGGAATACTCACAAAATAACAAAGTTTTTAGTGGTTTCCTTCCATCCATTTATCTGTCTTTTATTATTCTTTATGAAGAGCCAAACACCTTCTGCAGCGCTGTACAAAAGGTATAATGAGTAAAGAAAAAAACGATTCTACAATACAGCAAAAAGGCAGGTCAATATTTCCCAGATGCAGGAGTAAAGAGCCCTATTCCTATGGGAACTGACACTCCACTGGATTTCCTCTCTGGCTGATGTCAGACGAGCGTAGTGTTCAGGTCCGTGATGGCGCCTAAAAGTACGTCCGTGATAACATGAAAGAAAGCCCATCGGAGCCCGACACACGAAGTACGTCTGCACTGAACTGCGGACGCACAACGGCCGCGGCCCACGGACGCAAGGCAGGCAAGAACGTACAACCCCTAGAACGGCCGCACAAAGTGCGCTGCGTCCGCAACGTCTGCATAGCTGTGTGTGTGAGTGATGGAACGTGGTCAGACAGACTGCATTTATACGTCCAGCATTTTTCAGACAAAATGGTTTCTCTTTAATTTATTTTCCCTGCTACATCCGTCAAAATATACGTCAGTGAAAAAAACAGACTGTGTGGACACTACTGCATCTTCCGTACTAACGTACGTCCGTACTGCACGGAAGCACAGTCCGTAGAAATCACGTTAGTCTGACCCTAGCCTAAAACGTCTTTTGGTTCATTCCATGTAAAATCAACCAATGCATAAAACCTTTACATCATGGGTTTGGTTCGTTTTTGGTACATTTGTACCTTACCATGAGATGCATAAAAATTAATTTTTTTTGTCCACTCGTTTTTGAGATATATTGAATTTTCAAAATTGTCTAAAACTGCCAAATTCACTAGCCACCATAACTTCAAATGCTGTTTACGAGATACCTGTGATAGCTACAGACATGGGACATGTGTCATTTTAAACCTTATGAATAGGGCTTGTGTTCAGTATAAAACAGGACACAATTGTAAAATGTGAAATTCACAAATTTTAGAAAAAATGCTTTTGCGTTTTTGGAAAAAAACTATTTTTTTTTTAATTTTCAAAAAATTTGCAATTAAAGGTACAGGTTTTGTAAACAGTCCAAATTTCAAGGTGGTACCTCAATGGTATCATGCATACATAAAATTATATTGATGGCAGGGCCAGTGACAAGGAATTAAATAAAATCCCCAAAATAGACAAAAATGTATGATGAACTTTTTTTTTCTACCGTGTTTTATGCTTTTGTCAACTCCTGTGGGGATAGCTGGTATGTTCTCCCTGTAGCTGTATTTGGATCCAGTTTGCAAAGGATGAGGTTTCCTGGCACACAGAGAGCCAGACCACAACTAAGCAGTCTGAAAGGTAAAATGTTCGGATGGGCGCAAACATGTCGGGGCTTGTTTTGCACAATTACTTTACCAAGATAGGGCAGGCTACCTACACACCATATACCCACCGCTCTCACGCTCTGTAAAAATCCTGTTATATTTTTTTTTGGATTAATTTCAGTTTTTCACATAATTTTATAAACCTAAATTGTGGAAAAATGGAATTGAGGGGTTTAATTCTTTGTCACTACCAACAATATAATTAAATTTTTGTTTGATACCATTGAGATATCACCTTGAAATTTGGACTGACTGACTACAAGACATGTACCCTTTTTTAAGTGTGAATTTTTGTGAATTTTTTTTAAAAATTGCGCTTCTCCAAAAACTCTTTTTTTCCAAGTTTTACAATTGTGTCATTTAATATCAAATGAAAGCTCTATTCCAAAGCTATAAAACAGCACGTGTCCCATGTCTGTAGCTATCACAGATATCTCATGGCATTTGACCTGATGGTGACTAGTGAATTGTGGCATTTTTAGGCAATTGTGAAGGTTCAATATCTCAAAAATGACTGGACAAAATTTTTTGAATAAAATAATTTTGAATCCTCTCATGGTAAGGTCCAAATATGAACCAAATCCATGACCTCAAATTGCAAAAGGAATTTTTCATTGGTTGATTTGACATGGAATGATCCTTTTTTCTTTCTCTGCAAACTCTGCTCACTGTGCTCCTGGCTTCTCACTTTCCTTCTCTCGGTCCATTTTGCTGCTCCTGTCTTTCTATACTCCCTTTTTTCTCTCTGCATGTCGTTGGGTTACTGCCCCAAATTCAGAATGTGTCTGTTGGGCAGTAACAAGAAAATGGCGCCTTGGCATCATCTTTTGCCAGCCTTTCGTGCCACTAATTTGGCACAGAGGTTTTGGATACGGATCCTTGAGCCTCCCCTGTTTCCTCCATGAGCCGCACTGAGAGGAACCGTGATCTACGCCATGACTGTACAGTCTCTTGATTGCCTTCTGTAGTGGAAGGCTCCCCTGCCAGTGCTACACTGGTACGCTGTGCTGGAGAGAGGGGCAAAATGAGAACTTTCTTCGATCTTCATGATTAATTTTCTTTTCCCCTTAAAACATAAATCAGCTTTTTTTTTCTTTCTTGGTTACAGCTTGTTCTGTCCTCACAGTCAGTTTTCTTTAGCTCAACCATAGTTGGCAGAGTATGGAATGAATGCACTGTTTTCCTAGCAGGGTGCCGTGATATAGCGGTATATTACAGCTGACATTTAGTAACACAAACAGGTCTCACACCTAACCGTTTGGAAGAAATTCAACATCAATCGAGTTTTTTCTTTTGTGTAATCTGTTTTCTTCTTCTTGGATTTAAGCCAATTTGGGTGCAAAATATGTTAATGTTAGGCCATATCATTATTTCACAAAGCTGCCTCTTGCAGATACTTGTCACTGCTTGGACTATCTAGGGATTTTTGGGTTTAGTCATACTGTACAGCTGCTAAAGGTTTCTTGATCTTCTATCCTAAATTCAGGAATGGTATGCTAATGTTCTGTGATGTTATAATGATGTAATGTGACTACATAATGAACCTGATGTGTTCTAGTTTGAACTTACTGGAACAGCCAAGTAGAAACTTCTGTGCTCCCCACTACCTGTCCTCACTAATCACCAAATACACCCCAGCCAACTCTCTAAGATCAAATGGTGACCTGCACCTAGCTTCTCCCTGTATCACTTCTTCCCATGATAGACTACAGGATTTCTCACGCACAGCTCTCATCCTCTGGAACGCTCTCCCTCGTATTGTCAGACTTTCCGCTAGTTTCCTCTCCTTCAGATGCTCACTTTGGACATTCCTATTCAGGCAAGCCTACCACCCTACTCCCTGATACACCTCGCTGCCCCAATCAGTCCATCACTCTCACCTTGCAGTCCTCTCTCTCCACCTGTTTCCACCTCCAATCCTTCTAGATTGTAAATTCCCAAGGGATTAGGGCTCTCGTTTCTTCCTGTACTGGTTTATCAAATGTGGAACAACGTATTGTAAAGTCTGTCAACATTGTGCCCATTGTTCAGCACTGTGGAATATGCTGGTGCTATATAAATATTAAGAGTAGGGGGTAGAACGATAAAATAATTGGAGAACAGGAAGAGGTAGGAATGGGTATTAAAGAACTGGCAGTTACAAATCCTATGTCAGGGCTGTAAAACACTGTGCCCCAAAATGTTTCTGAACTTACAAATCTCAGGATTCCCTGGCCATCATTTGTATTGAAGTAATTCTGGGTATTGTAGACATCCGCATCCGGGGGACCGTGAGTTCAACAGCCTTGTCCTATATGGTTCTAACAGCAAAGAGATGGATGTCTGAAGTCAAAATGCAGAACAAATGTGAAGATCAACACCAGACTGCAGATAACATAATGCCCAGTACATGGCAGGTGATCAGGTGGAACCTGTAGGGATAGTCATAGTACCAATAGGAAGTAGAGGGCAGAAGACATACCTGGTGCAAAATAAACTGGGAGACCGATGATACTTCTATTTAGTGCGATATGGTGGCCATGGGTCGTATGGGGACAACAGCTCGTTTATTATTCGTTTTTTAAATATTTTTTTTTTAAGTTCTTAAATTTTCTGAGTTAGAAGTGTCTGGATGCATTCTTTTCCTGTATCCCAGAGTCGTATTTATTCATTCTTTTTCTTTTTTTTTCTTTTAATTAAACATATACCGTATTTTTCGCTCCATAAGACGCACCTGACCATAAGACACACCTAGTTTTTAGAGGAGGAAAACAGGAAAATAAATATTCTGAAATCAAATAGTGTAATAATGGATATTGCCCCAGCTCCTCTCATGGATATACTGCCCCAGCTCATGGATACTGCCCCAGCTCATGGATACTGCCCCAGCTCATGGATGCTGTCCCCCAGCTCATGGATATGCCCCCAGCTCATGGATACTGTCCCCCAGCTTATGGGTATGCCCCAGCTCATGGATTTGCCCCCCAATTTATGGATATGCCCCAGCTCATGGATATGCCCCAGCACATGGATTTGCGCCCCAGCACATGGATTTGTGCCCCAGCACATGGATATGCCCCCCAATTTATGGATATGTCCCAGCACATGGATAATGCCCCAGCTCATGGATAATGCCCCAACACATGGATAATGCCCCAACACATGGATAATGCCCCAACACATGGATATGCCCCAGCTCGCTCATGGGTATGCCCCAGCTCGCTCATGGATATGCCTCAGCTCACCTGTCGCCGCCGCGTTAGACTCCCTCTGAGCGTGCGTCCGGCGGCAGGAAGCTTGGGCACTCGCCTGGGGGAGCCACGTGACCACGATCTCGCGAGATCGCGGTCACGTGGCTCCCCCAGGTGAGTGCCCAAGCTTCCTGCCGCGGACGCACGCTCAGAGGGAGACGAACGTGGCGGCGACAGGTGAGCTGAGGCATATCATGGGGCATTCGCTCCATAAGACGCACCCACTTTCCCCCCCACTTTTTGGGGAAGAAAAGTGCGTCTTATGGAGCGAAAAATACGGTAATCCCACAAAATAAGTCAATTTTTTTGTGTAACCCTATACAGTCTTTAAACCCATTGTACAGTGCTGATGGCACTTTAAAAACAATTGTAAAGGTCTCTGATTCCTGAAGCGAACTAAACAAAATGAATCCGGGCACTCATCACAATTGATTCCTAAAGAGTCCAGTTAGCTGTGGGTTCAGGATCTGATCTGAGCCAAGAAAGAGGAAAAAGGAAAGTTTAATTCTCAACATCAGAGACCTTTAGGCTAGGGTCAGACTGAGGCAGTGCGAACGCGCGTTCTGGCGCACTTAATCACGGCCGTGCTAGCAGCAGATGCCGGGCAATGACGGCCAATATACGATGTACGGTCGCACAAAAGTCCGGCTGCGCAACGCAAGTGGAAAATGAATGCATTTTTTCGAGAACGTTAAACCACTAGTACTGACGTACAGAGTGCGCTGCGTCCGCTAGCGGCGTGTGTGCGTGAATTGGAGACATCAGACGCTGCTAATGTCCGGCTAACATAACGTCCAGATGCAAGAAGTGTTTTATTGATGATCCGTACAAAATCACGGATGAAACTGCGCATAGTATGACCGCTATTGCGTATTCCGTGAAAAAATACGTCCATTCTTCGAACGCACATTTTCACGGACAACGTGAAAAATGCGTTAGTCTGACCCTAGCCTTAGTGACTGGTTCTGCTCCGTCTTCTAGGCATCAGTTGACTGGTGTTTTAATGTGTGTTTGCAATTATTTGTCTCCTGACAGAACATTGTGTATAGATAGGTTTACGATCAGTAAGTTGCCAAGTTGTGGTCGCCGTAGTGAACGACCTTTCAAAAAGATCACATTTTAAAACGACAAAAGGAGCAGAATCTGTTGCTTATAAATTAAAGCAAAATTGGAGCTGAATCTAACACATTTTTAACATGCGTTTAGGTGCACTTAATCACGGCCGCAGTAGCAGCAATTTTTTTTTTTTGTGAAAGCATTTTACCAGGAAGGATACATTGAGATTTCTCTCGTTTTCAAGTATGTCCTGGGTGGCGAGTATGTACCGTTAGGTGTCTTGCCAAGGACACTTACTGGAGAGGTTGCTCGCTGGGATCGAACCCATGACTCCACAGGCTCTCTCCATGCAGAGCAGTGACATTACCTCTACTCCACCCAGCCGGTACTGATGGGCAATGATGGGCAATGACGGCCAATATACGAAGTACGGCCGCACGAAAGTCCGGCCGCGCAACGCAAGTGGGAAGAGAACTCAGAACCGCTAGTACTGACGTACAGAGTGCGCTGCAGCGGCATAGCGGCGTGTGTGCGTGATTAGATGTCTGACGCTGCTAATGTCCAGCCTACATAACGTCCAGACACAAGTGTTTTATTGACGATTCGTAAAAAATCACGCACGAAAATGCGCGTCATCTGACCGTTTTCACGCATTCCGTGAAAAAATACGTCAATGCGTTCGGACGCACTTTTTAACGGTCACTGCGAATAATGCGTTCGTTTGATCCTAGCCTTAGGGTTAACACAAACCATAAAAGAGGTACAAATACCAACCCTAAAACAAGAGCAAAGAGTAACTCTATCATTCTAACTTTAACCCCAGCTTAAATTTTTCCGCCTTATTGATGTCAGTATAATGACATTATGGTGGCAAGTGACAGAAAAAATGTCACATGTGCATTATGCGTTTTTTTTTTTTTTTTTACACGCTAACTGTCCTGTTGTTAGGTAGCATTTTTAAAGCGCAACTTTATGACCCGTCCTATGCTGTGGCATTTATGTGGTGATGAATATGATGCAGGATCCCCTTTATAAAGTTAGATATTTATAAAGAGTCAACATGTTCCGCAGCGCTGTACAATGGGAGAGACTGAATAACAAATATACTTACAAGTTTAACACATAGAACAGTAGGAGAGAGGACCCTGCTTTTGAGCTTACAATATAAGAGAGGGGTGACACACTAGTTGAGGGTAATTGACAGTATGTGACGTAGTGGGGTGCAGGTAGGGACAAGAAATGTACATAGGGGGTGTAGCAGATCAGCTACCCTGCAGGGGTAGCTCCGTCTGCGGCGCCGAGTCTTGCTGCAGAGTTTAGCCGGGTAGCGAGCTAGCAAGGTGGGAGAGAGATTGGCAGCGGTCCTTGGATGATCTGGAAGCGAAGGATTCCGTAAAGCTGGCTTCTTCAGTGATTATGCCCTCCCCAAATACTAGTCGTGACTCGGTACAGGTTTGAAGGTAAATCAGAATGTTTAATGAAAAGCAGAACATACACGGTCCTTTTATATGGTACAGTCCCATTGTTCTCTCCCATGCCCGCCCCCAGACCCCTGGAATGAATTCTGCACAGGGGCTAGCCATGCCCAGGTTCTGATTGGTTGGTTCCAAGACCATTGCAGGCTTCTCTCAGGTCCTCTCAAGTCTTCACTTGGGTCCACTGGTTGTATGCAGATGAAGTCTTCACCCCACAG
Organism: Leptobrachium leishanense; assembly: GCA_009667805.1. NCBI lineage: Eukaryota > Metazoa > Chordata > Amphibia > Anura > Megophryidae > Leptobrachium > Leptobrachium leishanense. Next base: position 109,993,695 of record CM019071.1, on the reverse strand, counting down.
TGACCACATACAGTGAATTACATAACCCATTGTAAAGGGAATCAGATAGTGGGTGGCTGAGACAATGTGACTCCCAGCCTTTCAGAAAAAGGTAAACAGATAACAGATAAACAAAGAGAAAGCACCTTTGCATAATCCACATATTACACAAACCTATTGTACATTCTATACGAAAGAAAGCATTTGACTATAGTGGCAGGTAGGGTTTTTAAAAACCACATTTAACTAAAGAAATATAAGTCTATTTAAAGCTAAAAATGAGCAATTGACAATACATTTAACCATACAATATAACTGAGCATAAACTAGCAGGATCGGTGCAGGGGAAAAACATGATTAATTAGAAGTCTAGCCACAGTTTTACATTAAATCTAACAAAGGAAATGAGTTCCTATAAATAAAGGGTAAATGAAATATAACAAAATAAGAATGAAATTAAACTAAATAAATCCTGTGGCGGCCGTTCCGTCACAGGGGGGTTATAGAGCGAGCTGATAGGCTTCTTCAAAATAATGTGTTTTCAGAGACTTCTTGAAGGCCAGGTGAGTCTATTGTTGCGGGGGAGGGAGTTCCACAAGAAGGGGGCGGGAGAAGTCCTGAAGGCGAGAGTTGGGGGTACGGGGAGATGATAACATCAGATCATTTGCAGAGGAAAGTGGTTGGGACAAGATGTACCTTCTAATAAGGGAGGAGATGTAGGCAGGGGCATGGTTATGGAGAGCTTTGTATGTGAGCACTAATATTTTGAATCCGATTCTCTAGGAGACTGGAAGCCAGTGTAGAGATTTACAATTGGGCACGGTGTGAGGGTTGAGGTGTATGGGCCTGGCACAGGCATTTATAACAGACTGCAGAGGGAGAATGTAGGATCTCTTAAGGCCAGAGAGAAGGAGGTTACAGTAGGCAAAGCAGGAGATAAGAGCTTGGATGAGCATTTTTGCAGAACTGTGATGAAGAAGGAGGCGGACGCCTGCAATGTTTTTTAGGTGGAACTTAGCGATTTGAATGAGGAGAGATCCGAGGCAAAGCGCTTGTGAGGTAGATGTAATGGTGGCACCTTTCATCTGAAAGGAATGTTGGTTTTAAAGGAAGGGAAGACTAGAAGTTCAGTTTTGTTGAGGTTAAGCTTTAGGGAACGGGAAGTCATCCAGTAGGAGACAGCCAATAGGTAGGCTGTAATATGATGCAGCACAGGAGCGCGATCGGGAGTGGAAAGGTATATTTGGGTGTCGTCAGCATAGAGATGATATTGGATACCATAGGTGGAGAGGAGGTTACCCAGAGAGGCAGTATAGATCGAGAAGAATAGGGGACCCAGAACAAGTTCCCCAACTGAGAGAGGAACTGGGGGTGACGTTAGTTGTGTATTGTATACACATGTCTGTAGCATTGCGTTTGCCTTTTGTCAACTCAGCAGTTGTATCCAGACTGAAAGATTGCGGTCTGTTAAGGTGCCATGTATCATTGCATACAAGGGCGATAGTATATTACATCAGTTTTGTCGCCTAACGCTAAACATACTTTGTAATTAAAAGGAATGTTTTTCTTTTTCACAGGCAAAACCCAGAGACCACATTTGAAGTTTATGTTGAGGTGACCCGTCCAGCAGCATCCAATGAAGGTACTTGTATATCTAATTATTACGTTTAGTCCATTTTCTTGCACAAGTAGAGTTGAAGTAAGTTTCGGACCACAATCTTGAAATTGCCTGGTAACAAAAATGCTGTTGTAAAAGCTCCAGAGTGGAGCTACAAGTCAGAGAATTGACTGCACGCTGGGGAGAGAGCATTTGACTAAGCTTGAAGTTACTATCATTGCAGGAATCACAATGGATTCAAAGTAATATAACCCCATACACTGCCAAAGTGGCTCCTACCTCCTGCACATCTTAAAAGCGCTGCCTCACAGCGCTGCACAGACCAGTTCTGTAAATCCAAGTGTGTGTGTAGAGACAGATGGTTACTGTCGACAGCCTCTGCCTGTGCAGCAGAAACTGCGGTTTTGTACAGACAGGTAAGATCACACACAAAGGACGAATCCGTTTCCCCTGTTACAGATCTTCAATTGTGGGTTCAGTTCTTGAGGGAAGCAATTAATGGTGTTATGCAGACTTCACGTGGCCTGCTGGGTATCATGCCGTACCTTGGAGAAAAGAATGGATGCAGTCTCCCTGCTCAGCTGAGCAGTGGTGGTAAGCAAACTACCCTTTGGTACTGTAAGTTTATCTTGCGCAGACAGATCTAAACTCTGCAATCGCTCATATAAATTGATCCAGATAAAGTATTTGGTGTCGCTAGGGCAGGTGTCCGTATGTACCTTGCATTGTACGATCATTCTAAGTAGGCATGGTGCACGCTGTTCTTCCAACAGCATCCCTTTGAGTCTTCCTGCCAAGGCTGTTTGAAGTGGGTTTGTGGGTTTTTTATTCCCACATTCCTGCTCCACTTATATATGCTTTTATCTTAAATATTTTTTCTAGTGCACGCTTTTTTTTTTTTTTTTTTGTTACATAATTTATTCTATTCATTTGCTGTTTTGAACGTTTCTCTTTAGTTTGCCCGTCCTTACAGATCACGGCTCTACTCGTATCTTGCCCTTTGTAGGTGCTGTCACTTTGCTTGCTCATCAGTTGCACATCAGGCTATCTTCCGTTTACTCATCCTCACGAATGGTATAATTCTGCTCTTTAATCTACCTGACTGAAGACTAGGGATGAGCGTTCGGTTCGGATCTGTTTGGAGTTCGATTCGAACATCGCCCGTTTGGCTGTTCGTCGAACTCCGAACATTTCCGTGTGTTCGCCGCATGTTCGCCCACAATGCACTTTTCCACTGGCCTGAAGCTTGTAATTGGCTACAGCCTTGCACCTGACCACAGGTCAGGTGCAAGACTATGCCAATCACGGCTCAGAGTCCTGATTGGGCAAATTTTGCCCAATCATGGGCTCCCAGAGCTAAATCCCGCAGCACACTATATAAGGCTTCCCTGCCTGCAGCCCCAGCGTGTGTGTTTGCAGGAGTGAATCAGAGAGGAGAGGAGATTGTTCTGTCAGGGTGTATCAGTGACGTTGTAGGAGATTTCTGGGAATTAGAATCTGTCTTGGCACAGCCTGTTATCAGTGTGTATCAGTGAGTTATACCACAGTTTAGCAAATTAGAATCTGTCTTGGCAGGGTCCAACCCTGCACTCTTCCACAATACCACAGAGGGGTTACTTATGGTGTGAAGGCACTTGCTGCCACCAAAGGCACAATATTTGGGTGCACTGCAAAAAGCCCAGTGCAAAAGTCTAACAGGCAGTAATATAGCAAGTGACAGTGGGTGCGCCCTGGTTCTTACATACAACAAAAAGAATAAAAAACATAGGGCACTATTACACTCTTCGCGCAAAAACGCATTAACGCGAGGGGCAAAACCCTTCGCGGTGAACGTCGTATTACGACGTTCGCGCATACGATGCGCGTTAACGTCTAACGCGAGTGACCCTACGGAAACGCAAGTTCGTGCGCGCATCCCATACTTAACATTGTGAGCGCAAATGCGTTCGTGCGCTGGTACGCAGATGTTATTACAATCGATGTGCAACCTTTTATGAATGACGTTTGCGCGCATAATTTTAACGTCTTTTAAAAGCTGGTGGTCTTTTAAAAACTGCAAATCTGAACGTTCTGGCCGAAACGAAATACACCGGCACCAAAAAAAAATTCAGCACAGTATAGTTACACATTCTACACATACCCAAACAATAAAATAGAGCGGTTGTGCCTGTTTTTATTATTGCTGCAGCATATATACTCAGATTGATTTTGACAGGTGCAAAAACTGAACGGGAAACAATTGTGGTTCTTAATTCAGATTGGCTGAATCGCGTGAAAAAACAGTCTGCCCACCGATTTCTGCATGCAACGTTAATGCGCGTGCGTTTTTGCGCGTTTTTTTACGTGCGTTCTATTTTGACGGATCAAAAAAATGCGCTCGGATCGTAATACCAGCATTAATTTACACGCATTAACATTTAACGCTGCGTGCAAAAAATTTGCGCTGCGTGTACTAATTTGCGGGAGAAAGTTTCGGCTTGTGCTGTTGAAGGCTTGGTACAAGCCAAAACATGGGGCAATATGTTTTTTTAATAGATAGATATATATCTATCCAGAGTGTGTCCCCTTTCTAGATATATATCTAATCTAGGTATATATAATAAACAGCAGCTTTATACATGTAAAGTTTTTTTTACCAGATTTTAACCCCTGTTGGCAGTCTTAAGCAATTTATGGCCATATATTGTGAACCAAATTTCCATCATTTTCAACAGAGCTAATGGTTAAAACCCTTGTAAAAAGCCTTGCATGTGTTAACTGTTGTAATTCTGAATGGGGAAGAGTTGTTGGAAGCTTTGAAGGGTTAGACTCTGGTAAAATCTTAAAATGATTAAATGTATAAAGCTGCTGTTGATGTCATTTGAGAGTGTTGACTGGAGTGCTCTCTTCCTGGTGTGTTGTATCTTGTTGTCTTGAGATGCACCCACACACTGTGCTTAGTAAAGTTTGAGTGATCTATCTAACAGACAGACACTGTGACAGAGTGCTTGGGTTGAGTAACAGTATGTCTGGGAGAATAACCAAGGGAAGGTATTTAGGGCCAATTAATTAATCGACAGGTAAATTTGCAAACTGCTGACTCCTGAACAGAAGTGTTTATTCAGACTGCTGCGAGCAGGACAGGGAGCGGTAACACTTATAGGAAAAAGCTTTGATTTTCTTTTTGTTTATTAGGTTGTTACCCGGATAGTCATGATCGATGTATGTTTAGGAAGTGCTCTAATTGTGCTAGGCTTTGAATCGCTATTGTAAGTGATCAAACAAAAACTACAAATCAAATGCAAGTGTGGCGTTTGTTCATGAAGGAATTAAGAAGACACCTTATTTGTACAACTTCAAGTCTGCAGCTGCTTATACCCTAGACCAGTGGTTCCCAACCGTGGTCCTCAAGTACCCCTAACAGGCCAGGTTATAAGGATCACCTTGGGGAAATGCAGACTAAGGCTAGTGTCAGACTAGCGTCATTGGGGAGCGGAAGGAACGTCTGTGAGAGTGGACGTTCCTTCCACTCAACGCCCGTCTGGCCACCTCGCTGAGCGCAGTTAGTGTGCTCAGTGCTGCAAAGCACGATCCTCCTATGGAAGATCACGCTTTGCAGCCCAGTCATCGCACCTCCTAGCGCATCGACGGGGAGGCTTGGATAATGGACTCTTGTTGTGCGTGCATTTCGTGCACCAGCCCCATTGCTTGTGACCGGCCCCATTGCAGCGTCACAACGCTGTGACGGACGCTGGTAAGCACGTCCGTACGGGCACACATAGCGTGCATGTCTGACGCCAGCTTTAATCCTGCAATCACTGAGCAGCAAATCATATCACCGGTGCTGTGTTTCTACTATGTGGAAAACCTGTCCTGTTAGGGGTACTTGAGGACCGTGGTTTGGAACCACTGCCCTAGAGGATCGTGTTTGGCTGGAACTACGTATCCCGAGTGGTTGCTGTATCACAATACACACACATACATTATTTCTTGGGATATTACAAATGCCATATATGTTGTTCCTGTGATCTATCTGTAGTTTTCAGTTTTTTTTAACTTTGGTTTATTTTTTTATCCCCTTTTTTTTGTATATTCACTAAGCACGTGTTATTTATATTTTATGTCTGCATTGGCTGTCTTGTAGTGAATAAACTGCAATTTGATATTCACCTTAAAGGGGGAATTGATGAGTTAATCCATTTATCGAATGCATTTGATCATCATTAGACACTTGACTGTTAATGTTTTTGATGTTGCTATGTGTAACTGAAAATGTAGTGTATAAGTTACCTTTGAAAAGGCTCACAAGGAGCCGAAACATTGCTTCTGGATGTACCTCCGATAGACCTGCTCTAGGAGGAAAAGGCTGGAAGACCTATTTCTTTCGTTGCACAAAATCTTGGAGTTATTTGGACTCCTCAAATTTTACCCCTGGGTTATTCAACACATATCCTGTCTACACAACTATGCCTGGCTCAAAAAAAGAGGTGCTGACATACTATGCTCGGCTGCTGTTTGTGAAGCCCTGATCCATACACTCCTGGTCTTTGTACTATATGTAATTTCGTAGCTTGTGATATACAAGCTAGCCTACAGCTAAATAATGACGCTGTTCCGAGTGCTCAGGAAGCCGAACACATGGAATCTGTGTTGTGCTTCCCCAGATCGGTATTGAGTTGTTAACACTCTGTTGTGTTCATGCAATGTGGAGGATTAGTAGGGGAAATGCAGCTTATGTGTTAAGACAAAGCTTGTAAAAGGTTCTTTTTATAAACCTGACCACACGTTTTCTACTTTCCCTCCAAAACATCCTGCTTTGTTGGACGGAGAGATGAATCTCGTCCAGAGAAATCTATTAACTCCAAAGCAGTTCATCATTGTTTGAGGGCAAAGACCCCATTAGCATGTGAAAGGCTCAAGCTCCCCATAATCTTGTTCCTCCTGGAGTCTGGGAGCGGTTGAAGTACTTCCGTCTTTACTTTAGGATAAGGTTTGTGTGCCTTGCTTTCTGAGGGCCGCTCTCTTTAGAGGGATTGGCCCCAGCTGAATCCTATTGTATGGGTTTTATTCACAACGATAACATTCAGCGGTTGGGGGCTTGTCAAATTCAATCCCTTCTCATTTGTTTTTGGTTTTATTTTCATTTACCAATGAGAAATCCTAAACCTGAAGGACCTTTTAATGTTGCAATATGTGGACACTTCACAAGTTGAAATATGGAGTCTGCGAAAGGCAAAACCCATATTGAGATTAGTGATCATTGGAAGAAAATATGGTAATTCCTGACGTGTTTTTAAAATGGAGGTAGCCGTAAACTGGATGAAGCTCTTGTGGTTTATTTACATAAATGGGGAGGGCTCTTGATTTTTAAAAAATATTGTTTTAAGTTGACCACATAAATAAAAAGAATGGAGAGAAAGCCGTATTTTCTGAACATCAATTAAATCTATGTAACTGATCTATGGTAAGTACACAGAAAAAAGGTTAGATCAACATTCGCCTATACTGTTTCCAAAAAGTAGTGTCTTGGTGCCAAAGTCCAAAAATTTATCATGAGACGTCGCAGACACAACACTTAAGGTCTTCAATTAAAACCTATGCTTTCCTGTTCCAGATATATTGATCTTTTGTGGCTGTAGTGTTAATAATCTCATTATGATCTCTTCCACTCTCCTAAGCAGGATATCAGACCATTTTTATTTATCTTTGTCACATTGTCTGTATTTAACTCAAAGGCCATTTCTTTCCAAAGGTTTGGAATATGTGTCGGTCACTTACTTAGCTGAGTGGTACAGACAATCCTCCAGATCTGATGTCTCTTAAATATGGTCATAATGCTTTGTCAGTGTGTCTTAAAAGGCATTATATGTTTTTAAAAATGAGTCAGTAGTCTTCACTCAGTAGGCTTAAAATGCAAGTTGATATTTTTTCATATTTACCTGGTTTTCTTTCTTGGCATTTTCCATGCTCACCTCAGGAGGCACACTGAGCTAACCAATCAATGTGTATTCTGTGGAATGCATAAAAACGCACTGAGCATGTGCAACAAAGTTGCTCTACCTCCCTCTTATGCTGTGAGCTGATGGGAGGGCAGGGGCTGAGTGCCATTCCAATCTGTAACTCTTTCATTACCAGCTACTGCAGAGACCAGGAAGGACAGAAATCAATACACACAGGGAGAAATGGTGACCGCAGAGAGAGAGGTACAGCAAAAATAAAAAACACAGCAAGATAAAGCCGTGAGAGAGTAAGAAAAAGCACAGCAATAGAAACGACGAGAGTGCACACACACAAGAGACAGACGGCACAACAAAGAGTGTGAGATTGAGTGAGTGATGGGTGAGGGAGTTTTTTCCATTGAGGGAGTATATAAACCATGAAAGAAACACGAGTGTGTCAGTAGGTGCATGAGCGAGCACGTTGGTGGATGAGTGTGTGAGCGAGTCAGCTGGTGAGCGACCAAGTTAGCGCGTGTGTGCATGTCTTACTTTCACAGTTGCAGAGATGGTTAATATTCAGTTTCCCCAGTCTGAGGTCCTGAGCGACCACAGGGTTTCACTTGCAAAGCTTGTGCTAGTTCATGTGAAGCTTTACTGGGTGGAGTTGTGGGTGGGGAATATTCAGGAAGTAAAAGCTGAAGAGACACTACGTGGCCAGAGAATATGAAATGACAGTGTTTAAAGCAAGAAATATAAATATATATAATATATATATATATAATTTTTATTGATTTTATTTTGGTCAAATTTTAAAATAAAATCTCTGTACACCAGAGAAAATTCAAAAAGAGGTACAGAAAAGAATAAGGGGTAGAATACGGCACTGCCTTGCCACTGTACAGTACATGACAAATACGAAATTTGGAGCGCTAATGTACAATAAATAACTGCATATGACACTTTTAAAAATGGAGCCTCACATGTGGACTTTTTACTCTACAGTTAAGCGTTGACTATGCATCTAATGTTTCCAAAAAAAGTTACATGTTTTTCATCAGAAAGTGCTTGGGTGTAAAATGGGTAAAGGAGACCCTGGTCCATGTGGTTCTTTATTCTTTGTGCGTGTATGCAGGGTACATTGAGGATATTCCACATTAAATTCAGATGTCTGCACTATGATTAGATGACTGGGAAGTGTTTAATCTTCTCTGTAAACACTTTTCATTTGTTGTGTTAGATCCTGACAAAGCAATAGAGTTTGGTGCAAATAATATTGAGGCAACAAAAGGAGCATCTTCAGCTGAACCTGTCAGAGGTGTCATTCTTTGAGTAAGGTGTTATCTATTACCCCTATATCTTGAAAAAGATTAAACCTTTCGCACAATCTTTTAAAATACATTTGTATGTGTGACCTAGCTTTTGATTTCACTTATTGCAGCTGGCTTGCTGGGCAGTATGTGAGGGCTGGGGCAACTGGCAGAATGCACAAACCTCATTCTGCCAGGGCACTCCGGCTGCTCAAGTCCCAACATGCGGCCACTGGCACGTAAAGTTTGTAACACTGCTCCGCCTGCCTCCAAACGTGCTCTAGGGATATCTTGCAGTGTTCACGAGATCTCGCGAGAGTGCTGCCCCAGTGGAGCTGCGTTACAACCTTCAGATGCTGGTGGCCGCTCGCTGGAATGTGACCAGGTAGAGGGTCTGCCATCCGCCCCAATGTCTGTGTCTAGGGTATTCAGAGTGTGTGTGTATGTGTGTGTATATATATATAATTATTGATTGCACCAACATTTCGGTGGCCCAAAGGAAAAAATCAATCCTCCAACACTGTGCCTTGAGACTCGGCCGGCCTCCGGGCTTAGGCGAGCCTCCGGGCTTAGGCGAGCCCCCGGCTTTGCTAGGGCCCAGGTCTGGATGACTGATTATTTTTTGGAAATTGATTGCTGGAAATATCGTTTCTTTTAAATTCCGTTTTTTGGTCTTTACAACATTTTCTTTATGTGCATGTTTCTAAAATGTAAGTATTTTTCTCGGGACGTTTGGGGTGCAGGGATGTTAAGTCTATAACTCTTGATGTCTTCCCATAGAACTGCAAAAATATTCTCCCTGATGCCATGCCTTAGACTAGTGACGCGCTGTGAATGTCCTCTAAGTTCCCCAGCGAAAAAGGACCTTGGACAGCAAATTCTTCTTCACAACTTCATAAGTGAACACCCCCCCTTCTTTTTTATTCTGTTGGTTTATCTTCTATCTTCTTTCCAAGCCTGACATCCTCATCAAGTTCACAGTAGGCCTGCTTTGTTTGCTTGCTGTTCAGCTCTTGATAAGATTTTTTTTTTTTTGGGGGCTCCATTGTTTAGTGAAGCAAGGAGAGGACTTGCCAGAGTCTGGTGAGGGCTTTGTAAAGCCACAATACGGTCATTGTCTGGCTTTGAATAATTGTGGCTGCTTTTTGTACAACCAGAACTAAGGCATTGGCTGTGAACGGATTCCTTCTTAGCGTGAAAGGAGACTAATCCATGTAAATACAGGCAAAAAATAAAGCTGTACAGAAAAAGGGAAAGATTGCTAAGCAGGAGGGCAGAGGTTAGCAATTTAACCTTTAACCTTACAAATAAGAAGCATGAATTGGTTTACAAAGGAGAGCTCCTGTGATCTGTCAGTTTTTCTATTGAGCACAAGTTTACAATGGACGACTGACAGACACTGCCTTTTAACTGCATGGAAAGTGACGAGTGCATGCTTCTCTGCCAAATCCAAGCAGGCGTGCTCTCAAGTGTTAACTAGGTAAATCCTGTTTACAATCACCAGCGTGCAACTCTTAAAATGCAAAACTGGAGTATTTATGGAAGCGGATGAAGGAACCGGTCAAGAGTGAGGACATACTACCAGCTTAAAACTTGGAAACCACATGGAATGTCCTACCTTGTCAAATGTTCCATTTCTGTATTAATCAAACATCTGTTGCCAGGTTTTATGGATTGATCAGGTCTACTCTGAGCCCGTATTTGAAGCAGAGAGCCCTGTAATCACCACTGGGCACCACACAAACTGTATGGCAATCACCCATTCTGCATAGTTGCTATAGGTTTTCACCTCCTAAGCATTGGAATGGGTAGGATGCATGAAATGCAAAGAATGACTAAATTCTAGACAGTTGCCATTCATACTGTGAGTGCATAAAATAATGATTGAAAATCATGGAGCACCAGCAAAAAACGAAAACGGCAACATCGAAGACAAACTTGCCCACAAGCTGTTCATCACTAACCACTTTTTTAAATGTTTATTATTATAAGAACAGTGGATTTAGTTAAGTATGGTAAATTCACAATTCCACAATAGTTTTCTGTACTTTTCACTGTTCTTTTCCCCATAGTTTATACCGATGTATGTTGGTTGGCGCAGTTCACCAATGTTATTCAGTGTCATGCCCCATGATTTAGGATTTATTGTATATTTTTCTGTTTTGTGTTGTATCTGCCTTTGCTGCTTACATGCTATTGATTTCATAGCTATTTTGTCCCTGCGGGATTTCCTTAGGCTTCTGTATTCAGCTAGTTTCCACCCCTTTGCTCAGTGTCTTGTTCTAAGGGACTTCCTGGTTTACATAGTAGCCATTCTATGCTCACTGCTGGACAAAACTAATGTCTTTTTACCTGCATTGCTGTACACTATTACAAGATTGTCAGTCTGATCATTAAACTCTTCAACTGGATTCATCTTTCTACGTGTCAGTTTTGCTGAGTTGAAGCTATCTGCCGAACTTCATCGTGTGAGTACTGGTCAAATACAGTCTTAGCCAGTCTAAAGCATCCATGCCTCACAGCTTTGCTTAGGGAAGCAGAATATTTAGTATAGATTTCTCCAGTTTCCACTACAATCGCAGTCTAATTTTTCCGTACCCGTTTTTACTATTGTTGTCACCTTAGTATTTTTAGGAGCTCTATATGAAGTTCTCCACTTTAAAATCACCAAGGTTTTTCCACCGGGGTAGCAAGCAATGGTCAAGCAATACTAAGCAGAGAATAGTTCTAGTTTACTCTTTTTACAGAAAAATAATGGTGGCACTGTCAGTCAGCATTTTTCATTGTTTGCGTCAACTTCACCTGTCATTGTTTTAATTTTGTTCTAACATTGGTGACTTTTAGGCTGGGTTCACACCTAAGCGTTTTACAGCGCGTTCCTACGCACTGTAAAACGCTCAAACAGTGGTATCCCATGATTCCCTATGTGTGCATGTCACACCTGGCCGTTTCTCAGCGCGCATGAACGCGCTGATAAACGGCCGACGCACAAAGAAGTTCGGGAGCTTCTTTTCTGCAGATAGCCGCGCGTTCGCGGCCATAGCGGCCATATGACAGCCGCGAACGCAACGCGCGTGCGCGCGTTTGTTTGTATGCACGCACGCGCGTAAAAAAAAAACGCACGCATTGCGCGACGCTGCGCAACGCGTAGGTGTGAACCCAACCTTAGTGTTGTTTGCTTCTTGAACTTCGTTGCCACAATAGTGGTTATTGAATATCCCCGATAGTCTAATCTCCTTTGGCTGCACCATGTCAAAATGCGATTCAAATGCACCCTTTATGCCCTCATGTATACTTTCACATTGCTATTAGACTGCTGGTAACACCGTGGTGTCCTGTGAGATTTCAGAATGGATGCACCTAATGTTTTGAGTCCCTTCCAATAAATTTGCTAATGCTAGAACTAGTACACAAGGGGAACCTGCTATGATTATTATCATGTGAGTTACCACCCACAGGTTATCCACCAGTTGTATTGGAGGCCTCTGCATGAAGTGGAACTGCGTGACTGTGGCTAGCATTAGGACAGCAGCACAATGCGTCATGATGTGCGCAATCCGCATTAGATGAACTCTGACCACCATTGGATGGGTTTGAACAGGACTCTCCCTTAGGCTGTTTTTTTCACTTATTTGCTCCCTGCACGTGGTTTGCTCAGGAGCTGACCTGCAGTGTTTTTTTCCTAGCTGGGTGCCTCCTCGGACGCCCCCCCCCCAGGGAGGTGTTTTGTGCGGACTTCCAACTTACCGTCGGTGGCCGTTTTGGATGCGGACTTCTCCGCAGCCTTTCCCGGCTGCCCCATGGGTAAAGGCAGCAAGAAGGTGGCGACGCCTGTCGTGCCACGACTGTCTGAGTGGCCTATACCCCAGCTGGCCTACCTTATGGCGTGCAGAGAACCCGGAGAAGCTGGAGTCGTTGCTTGCCTCGATGCCCAGAGGTCCCCTCGACCCAGATGACGCACGTCTCCATGAAGGAAGATCTTTGTCAACTATATGCAGACCTCAGAGCCCTGTGACACTCTGATCTCGCCCAGGTCCAGCCTGATACATCGGCGATCTCTTTCAGCTCTGCAGCCATGGGGACTTGCCTTGACATGCTAGAGGAGGGGAGGATTTAGGCCTCAGCAAGGTTGGAGGAAATTCAGACGCAGGTGCTATCTAAGACATTGACTGTGATGGGTATGGAAGCCTGGCATTGGCGGGATATGCAGATCTCCGTTTATCAAGATCTTCCATTCCTCACGCTTATGGCTCGAAAATACTGAAGCGCCGAGAAAACCCTCATGAGGGAACGGGGTATCCGTTATTGCTGGGGCCTTCGGGCTCCTTGGTGATATTGCACGTGGGTCGTGCGTGCCCTGTGCATACCCCTGATGAGGCCCGGGCCTTCTTGACTGCCCACCTACTGTCCTTGGCCGCTCCTGTGCCGTCCTGCCCCTCCCCTTTGGCTGCTACTCCTCTGGACTCGGGGTAATGGTGCTACCTCTCTAGATGACTGGTCCCGCTTCTGAGACCCTGGCTGTGGAGGCCCCCACCTCCCGGCCGTCCCCCTCCCCTTTCCCCTACACTGATGTGATTGACATGTTTCCGCAGACTCCTCCTATTTTTGTTTTGTTTTACTTTAGCTTTGTTTTTCCCCCTTTTTTTTTGTGTGCAGTACAGTTCTGTTTCTCTTCTGAGTGTTCATGGACAGTGTTACTTGTTTGATGGTAGCCATTCCCCTCCACACACTTTTATTTTCCCCTTTGGGGGAGGGGTGTGCTGTCTCAGGGTGTGCCATTGGGGCAGCTACTATGGCTTTGCCTGCCACCTTTTGTCCCTCGGGAGCCCTTGTGACCTTTTGCCTTTCATGGCCTCCCAATGACATTTATTTTTTTGTTTAAAAGACAACAACAAAAGCCTGCTGCGGGTAGAAGAAAAATCTTCCTTGGTACTGAAACTCCATTTCAGCACCAAGGACGGCCATGTCCAGCGCAGCCAAATGCTGCGGATTAAAAAAATAAATAGAAAATATTTGACATTGAATCCTAGGGGCTGTCTAAATGAACATCCTTCTCTATGGGACAATTTCCCTGTTTAACTATACAATTCATCTTTTTCATGTAAATTGTATCAGATCGTCCAATAATCCCATTGAAATGGGAAAGATCGCTAGTCTGTTGCAGTCACAAAAAATCATCTGAAGTCGTCCGATGGCGGTCGGATGCAGTGGAAGAGGGTTGATTCCCCTGCATGTTGTGGGATCGGTCGTACAACGTCAGATGATCACACGAATACGGACCCAGTGGACGGCCAGCCTAAAGGCAGGACAAAGAAGAGGGAATACATGATTTATGGGAGAAAGCAACACATGGACTAGTCCTGTGCAGGACATCAGATACAATAAAATGCAATTCTAATTCTAATACCTTACATTTTTTTCTCCCCTGGATGAACAGAGCTGTGAATTCATTCATCCAATCTTTATTCTTGATTCAAATACAAAAGGTTAGTGTGAGTTACAGGTTGTAGTTTATTCTTAATGTGTTGTTGTTTCCAGGGGAAGTGACAGTTCCTCTTTAAATGAAAAATTAAAACCTTTTTAATGTGATTCTTCATGAGGTATTGCAATGCAGTGTTATAGTTTTTGTCTCTCAGGTGTTTGTCGAAAGGATTTTGTCATGTAGCTGTTAATCTGCCAGTCTAATCTGTATCTAAAGTTTCTAAGTGTCTTGGTCTTTTAAATGGGAAAACAAATTCTAAGTAATTTATTTTGTAACCTGTTTTCTGCTATGTTAGTGATGTAATCCAGGGTAAAACGTGGGTTAAAATGCCTCTGCCTGAAACACATAATGCAATGCCCCTCATTCATGCAGTTTGAATGGCACTTAATTTATGCTTGCATATTCTAACAATTATGGCAGCAAGAATATTGATTATGAACTTCCGGCAGCTACTTCGAAATGCTGTTTTATGGATTTTCCAAGCGGTCCAGGACTGGAACGCAGGAAGTGTTATGTGTAGAGAAAGCCTGGAGATGATAGATCGGGCATCTCAGGATGTTTGTCTTTACAGAGAACAGTGTGAAATGAACTGGAATCCTCTGTCAGTCAAGGTGTTCTCATTTCCATTTGCACTCATTAGTCCTGTCGGAAGAGTGTTATAATGTACAGAACTGCACACTGGAAAGGCAGAAGCTTCTTGTACAATGAATCTCTTTTCAGCCATTATAAGAAGTCAGAAAATGGAGCGGTTGGATTTTCTCCGCAGAAACACTTTGATAGGAAACGCACTTATGTATCGTGCCCACTTGTAATTAATAGCCCCTGATATCACTTGGCGGTGGGTCTGAGTAACTGAAAATCCCTGATAAAATAATAATTTTTCATCTCTTCCCATTGCAACATTTACATGCTCTCTATTCGAGTTTAACGCATCTGTTTTATGTGCGCAGTAATATATCATTAATTCTGAGTGCATGTTTCATGTACATTATGTCATTGGTTGTAAGATAGCCGTCCTTAAAATAAGTAAATAAGTACAGGATGTGGTTACTCTTGATTATTGTAGTGCTGAACGTTTTCTTTTTATCGTGCTGTTTTTAGTTAATGTGTCACGATAAAAAGTATTTTTTCCATTTTAATATCACCTTTTAATTTGTCATAAAGACAAGTGGTGTATATGTTATAATTGGATCTTACATCTGTACTTGCCTAAAGCTCCTGTGATAAGGACCTCATCCTGCCATGATGTCTCTGAATTGCTAGATCCCCTTCTAATGGACAGGTCCTGCTTGGATATCACATCCCTGAAACAGGGCACCGGCTGACATGATGACTTCATTGTAGGCACAGACAGATTATCGGTAGCCGCTATTCAGGAAATTACCGATAATCGATATCTGCCTTTTTATTTGAAGATCGTCGACAACTTGGTTGTCAGCCTTTGCTGTAGGACTTCGCCCTACTCACCGGCAGAATTGCACATGAGCGTGACAAAGGAAACCGGGCTTCCCTCACATCTGGCAGGGAATTTCAAATACAGGAGCTGCAGGGGTCAGATACCTTGGCCTCCAGATGTTTTGGAAGTACAATTCTCACAAGGCTCGGAGTACCTAATGAGTAGCTGAGCATCACGGGAGATGTAGTTGCAAAACATTGGAGAGCCAAGACTGTTTACTCCTTGCCTACATGGGTCATGAGGTATCATTGCACAGGCCAGAGTCTAGACATGACAATGTTGTTTGTAAAAAATTAAAAGCTTAAATAATTATTATTTTTTAATTAAATTGAATGAAATAGACTTGGCATAATGTTTACAGTTTTATTAAGCGCATTCAGTTAATGACATAAAGTTGTGATCACAAATCTGACAGCAAATATCTAGTGCAAATATTTAATATCAGCCAGAAAGACTGCTGATAATCCGAATCGTCTCTGAAAAGATATTGGTCTATCCCTCCTTTGCTGTCAGTAAGCGGTTGGTACGCTTTAGGCTAATGTCAGACGAACGCAGTCTGAGCGCACTCTGCGTGCGTGCATAACGGACGTACGTACTGACGGAAGATACTGTAGACCCCACATGGTCCGTTGTTTTTTTTTGACGGATGTAGGAAAAACAGGGAAATATGGGAAACAAAATTAATTTAAAATTAAATGACAGGTACAGTTAGCCAGACCAAAAAAAACTCTGAGCGTCAACGTGATGGACATCGCAAATGTGCTGCGTCTGACGTCGCGTCATCACACACACAGGCCGCTACGTGGACGCGGCGCACTCTGGGCATTCGTCGTAGCGCTTTTACGTCGATCCCTAAATGGCGTCCGTTGTCACCTGCGTGGTGTGTGCGCACTTCGGTGCGCATGTACTTTGTGTGTTGGTCTCTATTGATCACAAATCAATGCTACGACAGACGTTAAGCTGTGCGGTGACACGGACGTGATGACTTGGGTGGGTATGTTGTAGGGATGCACCAATACCACATTTTTAGAACCGAGTACAAGTACTGATACTTTTTTCAGGTACTCACCGATACAGAGTACCGATACTTTTAAAATCGTGTGACCCCTTTTCCAATAAATAATTTAACATTTTTTCTGAAAGCCTGTCCAGTTTGTTTATATTGAAATGTATGGCCAGACACCCCATTTACCCCCCCGCACACACATCATCTCAGATATATGTATATCCACTCCGATACATGTACACAGACCTCAGACCAGACATACCAATATATATATTATCTGTTGTGCTCACAAGTTTACATACCCTGGCAGAATTTACAATTTCTTGGCCATTATTCAGAGAATATGAATGATAACACAAAAACATTTCTTTCACTCACGGTTAGCGTTTGGCTGAAGCCATTTATTACACTGGTCAACACACTTTTTCTGGCATAAGGTATTCCAACGGTTTTAAGGTAATTAATTTTGGGGTGCAGATTCCAAATCTGGCATCAGTTTTAGTCTATCACATCAGTTTTTTGAGATATCAAATATTGCATTTTCAATAAAAACGGCGCTCACCGCTGGCTTCCGGTATTGGGGCATTTGCATGAGTACAAAGTACTCGTGCAAATGGCATTATCGGCACAGATACTAGTATCGGTGCATCCCTAGCATGTAGCAATGTATAAGTTGGATGGGATCATAAACATCTTCTACTTTCCACATCACAGTTCTCAATGATATATGTTCCGAAGTGTTTTATCTATTCTAAATATCAAAGATTTATTAACTACAGTATATTTCTGTGGAAGTCTGAGTCGCTTGTGTATTCTTATATGGAAATGTTGGCTAATTCAGAAGCATTCTCTGACGTTTTCCTACATGATTGTGAGGTCAAAATCTGAGACTATTTTCTTTAGAAAGTTTGTTCTTTGTATACATTCTATTTACACTCACTCTCTCTCTCACACACTCTGACCTTCTGTATGATTGGCTCATTCCGGCCAGTTTTATTCTGGTAACACATGAACAGGCTCTTCTGTAGGATTAGAGAAGGTAGAGCCCTTCTGATTCTGGGTAGGAAGATGTGAGAATGTAACAGATCTTCTCCGGAGACACCTCCAGAATTGCAATTCATCAAAGTTGTTAGATTTAGCATTTCAGAAAAAGGTTTGTTGCTATTCTTTATTCACACGTTCTGTCCAGGGGTTGAACCTGTTGCTGCGATTCTACATGTTCACATACCAGACTCACAGTGTCGGAAGCTAGTGAAACATTTATTTTTGCATTCTCCAAATCTGTTACTTACAGGTGTGAATTCACAACCTGAAAGTGACTTTTGTGTTGCATGCGAATGGATCAAACAGTTTCCCTTGTTCAAATAATCTTGGCTTGTCATCGGTAGCATTTAGAGCTGAACGTCCATCTGTCTGCATATCTTCTCTCTCGGCTGACTATCCTCCTGGCTGTCAGTCTGTCACTCTGCTTATCTGTAAATTTTGTAGATTTCTTTTCTTCGATAGAATGTGCATCAGTTTTGTAAACTGACTGCTTCTATTTAAAATAGCCTTTGCATTTATCAACCTTTTATACCATCTATTGGATTACTTTTAGGGGAAATGCTGCACGAAGACACAGTTACTTTGAGTACTGGGTAATCGACCTGTTGAAAACATGAACGATAGACTGATGTTCTTGGGCTCAAGATACTTTAATAAAAAGTTTGTATTGCTGACAGCATCTGCCCAATTTTTTTTTTTATTATTGTAGGTGAAAAATACTCCCCTTTTCTCCCTCTCTGCTTCTTGTCCTCTGGAGCTCAGGACTTCTGAAATGCTCTCCCTTTCTCCCTCTCTGCTTCTCCTCCTCTGGAGCTCAGGGCTTCTGAAATGTGGAAGTCCCTGAAGCTTCTTATGCAATTTGTGTATCTCATGGATCTTGCAAGCTGAGCAGCGCCTGTACATTGCAATGGATTGGTGCTGTACATGCACACACAGCACCATTCCCTGTATGCATAGAGCGTTCAGCGACCGGATGATGTCGGCACACAGTGTGCTGACATAATTGATCCTTGAGTTGTTGTGGCTGGTTGGATATTCAAAATCCCATTTGCCAGGTGACAGCTATGTGGGTGATATCTGCAAACACTGGATGGGGCACTATCCAAAGCCTGTCACGGTTCCCGGATCCCACCACGCAGTCCTTAAAGCCCAACACTCCACAGAGCCCAACACTCCAGAGCCCAAAAGCTGCCAACAGGGTAGCCGTAGAAGAATCCCTAACTGTCTGGTCCTTAGAATTGGCCAGGTATACTAGCTAGACAGAAAGGGTTAATCAAAGACAATGTCGTAATACACAGCAACACAGGGGTAGTCAGACGAGCCAGAATCAGGAATACAGAGTATAGAATAGTCAAATGGAATAGCCGGGTCGATATCAGTGCAGAAGCGTAGTACAAGAAAATAGTCTAGGGCAACGGAAGGCAGAATAGTCAGAAAACAAGCAGAGGTCAATAACAGGTTAAATCACGAGAGAATTCAGGTACAAGGAGCTCAGGTATGGATAACCACGATCTGGCACTGCTTAGAAGGAACTGTTGGTTTTTAAAAGACCTTCACCAGACCGCGCCCCCCTCTCAAGCCACACCACATGCAGCCTGTTTCAATTTAAACCGGGTGTTGGTGAGCGAGCAGCATCAGACATGCTGCCCTCAAGCACACCGGAAAGGCTGAAAGCCCCCCAACGTTACAAAGCCTTACCACTTTAATTATCAATAGTGGTCGGGGTGATTTAGAGTGTTCCCTTAAGACTTAATAATGTTAAATCATAGTAACGCTGATGGCCTTTGGAACACCATAGAGCAGTGGTTCCCAACCGCGGTCCTCAAGTACCATGAACAGGCCAGGTTTTCCAGATATCTGAAGCACAGCACAGGTGATATGATTTGCTGTTCAGTGATTGCAGGATTCAGTCTGCATTTCCCCAAGGTAATCCTTAAAACCTGGCCTGTTAGGGATATTTGAGGACCAGGGTTGGGAACCACTGCCATAGAGGCAGAATTAGACAATCCTATCATTCACAGTTCTAGCGAATGAGTGAGTTCTGGAAATTGGAATTGGTGTAGGTTTTAAAATACAGTTTAAGTATCACTTATCCGAAATCCAAAAACTTTGAGCACTGCCATAATGCAACGAATGGAAGATTCCATTCGTGACGTCATGTGACAAGGCCAAAATTTATATTTTTGTATAAAAATGTCCTTCAGGTATATAATACGTATCTGAACCATTAATTCTTTTCCTTTTTAGGGGTCCTTTCCCCAGGAGACCTCATTATTTGCAAATATTGCAAAATCCAAAAACAATCCAAAGTACTGATCCCAATCATTTCAGAAAAGAGATACGCAACCTGAATAACTGAAGCGGAGGTTTAGAATAACGACTGTGACTCGTTTTTTCTTACCAATGCTGTTACCGCATTCATGAGTTCCTTTAAAAGTCTAAGGCTAGGGTCACATGAACGTATTTTTCGAATCGTCCGTAAAAAAGTGCATCCGAACGCATTGACATATTATTTCATGGAAGATGCGAAAGCGGTCATACGATGCGCATTTTCGTGCATGATTTTTGACGGAGCTATTAAAAACAAATGGACGTAATGTTGGCCGGACATGAGCAGCGTCTGACGTCTCCTAATCACGCACACACGCCGCTATTCAGACGCAGCGCACTCTGTGCGTCAGTACTAGCGGTTCTACGTTCTCGAACAAATGCGTTCGTTTGCCGCTTTCATTGCGCGGCCGAAATATATTGGCCATCATTGCCCGTCATTTGCTGCTACTACGGCCGTGATTAATTGCGCCTAAACGCACGTTCAAAATGCGTTAGTCTGACCCCAGCCTTAGATGTAGAAAAGTTACAGGTAACACTGGATATTTCTTGACTTGGAATAAGACCCTACACGTCTGGATCGTGGTATTTGGCATATGTAGTCTATACGGCTATCCAGCAGAAGATCCGACTCGATCTCCAGTATAATCCCATTGACAGGGCTCCCTTTGTGACTATCTAGCGACTTTCCGTATTCTGTCAATTAGAATAGCAAAATAGACCTTTGTACTCTTGTACGCTAGTTGAAGAATAAATGCATTACAGCGTTTTCCTGGGTTCTGTTAGCCTTTCCACAGATTTCGTAGAGCTGGTTAGATTAAGCATTTAGTGAAGGCAAAGCAGCCGACTTAAATAAAGCAAATCGTTGAACAAGTTGTTGTGTTTTTTTTATTTCATTCAATGTAACGCATGGCATAGACTCCCCTTATTTGTGAGCTCCAGGCCACCACGCTTGTTTGTGGGAACGGAATTGTTTGTAAACAGTCATTTTCCTAAACCAACAATTCATTGCTGAACCCCCACCTGCTTCAACACAACCTTAACCAGGTACAGTTTGTTTTCTCATAAGCAACCATGCATTATTACTTTTTATGGTCCACCTCCCACCATCACTACCACCAGGCCAGCGATTTCTTTGTTCACATCAACACAAGGCCCAAGAGATCAGAAGAACAACATTGGAGTTCGCAGTATTACTTGAACCCACATACGACACTGGGCATTGCAGCTAATTGGATACGACACATAAAGGAAGCCGTTATTGCGAGTTCGGTAGGATACTTTGTGTTTGCGATTTTGCGTCTTTCAACTGAATAAATCAACGGCGACTGGCTCCGCGCAAACAGATTTCAGAAAGGTTCAGACCGATAGATCAGAATCGGAACAAAACAGACTGATGTTTAGCTCTCGGTGCACTTCCTTCTCATTTGCTTTAACCTTTTTTGAAAAACCTAACAAACCTTTTACAGTTTTCTTATAATTATCATGTTAAAACTTCTGTGCATTTAGAAAGGTAGAGTTTTTTTCCCCCCGCCTATAAAAACCAAAAGAAATTTAATGAGGGGAGACAAAGAGACATCAAAGGGGCTTTCCTTCTGATTGTGGTGTTAGATGTATTGCCTGAATATAGGTTACATTTCTCCATCTAATACCAAATGCTCATTAGCTGCACATCTTAATGACATTCCTAAGGAACCTCAAGCACGATAGGCATTGCCTGTAAGGGAAGTCTAAATTAATCTCTTTAAATGTTTTATTTTTTTTTTCTCTTTCCCATGGCCTTACTGGCCCCAATATTAAAGCAATGACATTCTGTTTAACTGCTCCTACAGGGACAACTGACGTGACTCTGCATGGTGATAAAAGGTTGTGCTCGGATGAAGGAGAGCTAATGTCCTCATGGTGATTAGTAACATTTGTTTGCCACATGGAAGGGTTAATCTTTGGTCTGGCGCACTTGAGTTTTTGGTATTTCAGCAGCATCAAGTTAACAAGGTGCAAGAAATACTCTAGTGAAAAAGTGACCTTCTATGTTGCATCAAGCAGAAAAGAGTTGATTAAGTAATGAGCATATTGTCAGCTTGCACTGTCTGTGCTTCGTCTTATCTTTGTTTGCTCATGCTATTGAAACATTTCGAGTTAAAATCCACCCTCCGAACATAAAAACTTGATACCGAAGTATAAAGTCTGTCAAAGCCTTAAAAATACAAATATATTTGCTTTATTATATATATATATATATATATGTTTTCTTTGTATGTTTTTCATCTATAGAAACAAACAAACCAGCGCAGCAGACACCATTTTGAAATGGAAACATTGTGTTCAGGTTCTTTGTAATTTTAGTTTTTAGCAGAATGTCAAAGAGCAATGTTTGCTGTTCTGAAGCTCCAACATCCTCTTAAAGAGTCAAGAGGTCTGTTCTCTAAAAGGCGTGTTGACTAATGAGCAGCAGCCAAGATTACTAATAAATCCCAGAGTCTTTCAAGGTCATTGCTAATCCAATGTAGAGTTCATTCAAAACAATGGCTGTAGAACTTGATTTGTTAAAACCTTAGTATTTTTCGGGATGTTGGTCAACCAAAAAATACCTAGACTTCCGCTGACAGACCCTCAAATATGTCAATTTCTAGTGCACAATAATTAGAATGCATTTAACTCCCCTGACGGTTTTCCTGAGTGTGGCTCGGGGCTTACCTTTTTGTACCCAAAGCGGTATCCCCGAGCCACACTCGGGCTGGATACTTTCATGTCACTGCGCTCCCGCGCTGATCCCCACAGTCTCCTCCAGCCGCTCGCAACATCACACTGCCTGGTTCTCTTGTCACAAGGAGTGAACCTGGAAGTGTGACGTCGCGAGCAGCTGCAGTGTGACTGCAGGGACAGCGATGAAGCGCAGGGACATGTAAGTATCGGCCCGCGTGTGGCTCGGGGATACCGCTTTCAGAATTGAAAGTTAACCCCCGAGCCACACACATACCGCTAGGGGGCCAGAATAAATCGGACCGATTCTGACATATAAAATATGTCAGAATCGGACCGCCAGGGAGGTTAATAGTGTAAAAATGCAAAATGATCAAATGGAGCTTCCAGCGAGCCCATTAATACTTTCCCTTTAATCCAGGGCTGTCAAACACCGACCCCGAAATATTTATGAACTGCAACTCCTATGATTGCCTGGCCTTTTGCATTTAATTAATTCTGGGCATAGTAGGCATCAACATCTGGAGGGCCATGCGTTTGTCAGCCCTGCTTTAATCCAACACAGGGCTGCCTCAGTGCTGGTTTGGATCTGGCAGTCACTGTTACATCATGTAGCAGCGGCTTGTTACAGCTTGTTCGAGCATCCACCTAATCTATTAGCACTCAGTGTGAACACCCCGAGATCCATTGGCCTGTCGGCACTATACAGAACTCTACATTCTTGACCTAAACTCCTAAAGGTTGATTGGTGTGTGCTTATAGCTTTCCTGGAAGTGGAAACCCTCCCTTACACATTGAGAAGGCTGAATTGTCTCACCAGGCGAAGGGGACACGCTCAGCCTCCCAGGACATGGTCACATTGGCTAGAGTGTTCCATTTAACCTCCAAGCATTCACCAGAATACATGGTAAAGGCTGGTTCTCCATTCTGACCAGGAAGTGGTTAGGTAAGTCAAGGACTGTTCGATCGCTGTAGACTGTGCACACCCCGCTAGCAGCCATTCATCTCATACTGCACAAAATGCAGATTTCCTACCTTTGCTATGCTAACTGGAGCCGAGGACTGTGGTTGGTGGCTTCTGCCCTGGCATATAGTCCGTGCTCTGCAGTAGAAGTGGAAACTGAAAAAGGCTGTTACGCAGCCGAAATAACATCCAAAATATTTTACGTTTGCATCTATATATTAATATTTTGGCTGATTTGTTTTCTTGTTAACGTTTTGCTCTGCTTTGTTAAACCCTTGCTCTCATATTGCCTCCCCACCCCCTCCCCACATCCTAAATATCTGGCATATACAGCCCACACTCTGTAATTCTGCAACCTCCTCCTTCACACTGTCATGTTCGCTATGGCGCTTACCCCATATAACCATGATTTGGAGCCTTTTGGACAGACCTATGTGATTCTCGATTTTCCAGCAGTCAGGACTGCTAATCCTAGTACTCACAAACCGGGAGGTCAGACAGCAATACTAAATACCACTCAGTAGCAAATGATTTCATGACCAAGTGTCTACTGAGCAAAAGCAGGTTAACTATGCATGGACAGAGATAGTGCAGAAGTGTCATACAACATGGGTTAACATAAGCGTGGTCAAAAATTAAATCCGAGTTGGCACCAGGGAGGGTAGTCATACAGGCAAGGTTGGCAACAGAGGACACCCATATAGAAAAGGGGAAGGATCGGTGTGGGCGCTCTTATCTAGATGTAGGTAATTACTTAGTTTTGCTGCCGCCTAGGGATTAGCACAGACTCTCGAGGGTGTGTGCAGAGATCAACAGAAAGGGGGGGGGGTTCCCTAGTGGCGCAACAGTTATTATATATAACAAATGTCAATGTTATATCAACCTTAACCGTCAGATGTGTATAAATCCTTGCGGTTCACATAAAGTGCAACCTTAATCGTGCAAATGTAGCTTCTAGAGAGTATAAAGTGCTAGTGCAACAGTTGATCATACCATTTACAGTGTTAAAGTGCAAAAGCGACAATAAGTGCAAATATATGTATCAATGTCGTGATTAGAAATGTGGCCCAAGTCCAGATGGTAGCATCTACTTAGGGGTGCATAAAGAGCCTTACGCCAATTTTCAATGCGTACTGAGGGTCTAGCGTCCTTATTGTTCGTTTCCAGAGTTCCTAGATGGGCAGACTGTGCACCAAAATGTGCTCTGCAGTTGGTTGATGTAACTGCTCCTCCTATGACACCAATTGAAAATTCCAGAGCCTCTTATGTCCGGGCTCTGGAGTGGAACGCTTTGGGCCAACTATAGGGTGGCCACTTCCCTTCTTTGGAACATCGTCATTACCGGTATGACAGGAGTCCAGATATGGTTCACTCAAGGGTTTACAGATAGGTACTTCAGAGGGTTGTCAGATGGGTTCTCGAAAGGGTTGCAGATGGGTATTATAGATGGGTAGTCCAGAGGGTTAACAGATGGGATCAGGAACAAGGAGCTTTTCAGGGCACAGGTCAGCTTGGTTGCAAAGTTCAGAACTTCAAGGAGGAAGTCCTTCCTCCTTGAAGTTCTGAACTTTGCAACCAAGCGGACCTGTGCCCTGAAAAGCTCCTTGTTCCTGATCCCATCTGTTAACCCTCTGGACTACTGATGACGCCTGCTGATGACGTCACCACGCAGACGTCATCGAGCTCGCCTGCCCATGTAAATCAGGAGGGCAGGCTTCCTCCCTGCCAGATGTGCGAGGGATCCAGCGAGGGAGGTAAGTATCGGGCGGGAGGGGGGTTAGGCGCCGCTGACGTACTATGTACGTCCACGGGTCTAAGGGAGACCCGTGGGCAGGACATATATAGTACGTCAGCGATCCTTAAGGGGTAAAAATTGAAAGCGATGGTAAAAGTCTGATTAGAGCCCTTCTTCTTTGCTCTATGGCTATACAGGGGTAGCGTTAGACTTTAGCAGTATTTGGAAGATCTATGCCAGTCCCAAAGTACGTTATCATAAAGTGAAGAATAAATCATGTTCTCTTGTGTTGTTCTTCCATCTGGCTAGTGAAGCAGTTCAGCACCAGCAATTGGAAGATGTACAAAGAGCAAAGCTCTGAGCGACCGTGCTGTGATCTCTGAGCAGTGAAAAGTGTTTGAAGCTATTGTTTCCAAAACCTCCGCCCGCATCCCAACAGCCACATTAGCACTTACAACCTCAATTTTCCACTCGCGACATGCAAGTGAGCAAGTACATATTTTCCAGCATTAATAAAGAAACTGATGCTTGGTTCTGCATCTTAAGATATTTTAATTTTCTGATCTAGTGACTTGAATGGCAAGTGCAGATTCCATCAAAAGGGTTAAAATACATATTTTTCCTTCCTGTCGTTCTAAAACGCACTGTCCAGTTTCCAGAACAAGAGATACATTTCAATAAAGAGGCACTTTTATGAAATTCTCCTGTCCTTTTGGGCTGCATTATGACGTATCGCGTTGCCTACTGAGGCTTATATGAAGATATTACATTCTCTTAGGGTTTGCTGCCATATGATATGACTTTCAAATAAATGAATGGAAACGGCAAGATTTACTAGTGACTATCTATTTTATTCAATGTCTTTTTTTTTTTGTGTGCCTTGTTTAAAAATCCACGAAGAACATTTCATTCTATGACTGGCAGCATCTAAATAATGGTACATGAGACGTGAGCACAATGCATTCAGATATCTGGCTATTCAGGATTCGCACCTCCAGATATGACATGCTTCTATCAAAGACACGGTGCACCTTAACGCGAGGTCCCTGGTAATGAGGCATTCCAGACATTCATGTTCCCAGTATCCTTTTCTTACTTTCTTGTCTTTGCTTAGTGTCTTTTTTTTCCCCCGTGCATTCTGTTGTTCGGTTTCACGGCCCATTCACCATAATAGAAAAGGCATGTGCTTTGTGCGTTTCTAAAGCCTGTTATTTTAAGGATACAGTTTAGCCGTGTTAAGAGCCGTTTGTATTGTATGTTATTGATTTTTAATTAATACTGCCTTGGGATATTTTTTTTCTTCTTCACTGGCTGACCTGGTAACAGCTTGAGGTGTTTATTTTTATTATTTCCCATCTTTTCCCCTTTTATGTTTTATACAATGTTAGTTACTCCCAGTGAGAAAGCACCTCATACAGGTTAAATGCGTTAAAGCACAAGTCTAACATTCGCTGCCTGGGAGCCTTGATCCTTTGCCAAAGTATTCAAACAATTTAGTGTTTTGGTTTCTTCGCTCCAATCTGCTTCTCAAATCACTTGCTAATTAATCCAGTTAATTCTTTGTAGACACACTGTATTCATTTCTCCTATCATTCAGGGCCCTGGTTTGTGTTTGAAGCCAACCTAAATCCTCTTAGAAAAGGGTTTGTTACCGCGAGAGCCGGCACATGTATAACAAGTATAACAAGTGTTTCGGTGGTTCAAAACTTTGCAGTCCTGAAATATTGGCTCATACATATGTAAATCAGACTTCTTAGTTTTTTTGCAGGTGCATCGGGACGCAAATCAGGAGAGCGTGCCAAGACAAAAAAGGGACATTTGACATTTTAATGTCAAGAACTGGTGACATCTTTCTGAATGTTATCTGTAACTCTAAATTCTTATGACTTTTATCTGTTTCGTTTCTTGTGTATCTCCAAATGGCTTAGAGAGAGAGTGTGTGCGTGTGTTGCCATACTAGATGGCTTTTTTTTTATTTAAGCAAAGGTCTGGTTATGCAACGAGCCACAGACACTCTTGAAACAGCTGTCTAGGAGTGGCTGTGGCTTGTTGCATAACCAGGCCTTTGCTAAAAAAAAAATGCCATCTAGTATGGCACTGCACTGGCAAGGAGGGTTCTGTGTTGAAACAGACCCAGGATGCAAAAAAAGTGGGAAATTGCGGGCTTCTTTTGCATGTCCTTCCCAGAGTTCCTTGCTGCATATGGGAAATGAGCTCTGTAATGAAGTTCTCTGAATTGCAGGGATGTGTAAATGTCTTTCCCAGTTATAAACTTGAATACCGTAGATACTCAAGTATAGCGAGACCCGAATATACCGCGATGGATAGAGCTTTATTATGGAAATGAGAGAATACTCAAGACTCGAATATAATGCGCAGAACAAAATTTTACTGTACCGGTCAACAATTAAAATCCTTCCAGGTTCTCGGAACACAGTCAGGCCCCCCCTCAGGCCAGGGTGCTCTGCTCTAGAATGATTGCAGTTGTTACTATGTATGAAGCCACAGGCCATCCGTCTTCTTTTCTAGCGATTAGATGGCCGGTGGAGGCGAGCGAGATGAATGATTGGCTTAAAGTAAGCGTGCCCTCTGGCCGTGATGGATCCCACCTCTCCCAAATCCGGGAGTTCCAGAAGTGTTTGCAAGCATCAGGGAGCCCGCATTCACTTCACCGAGACTACCGGAACTTCCGGGAGACTTGGGATCCAGATCCAGAGCAAGGCAAGTTGTTGTTTTTGTTTTTTTTCCACATGCGATGCAGATGTCTCGAATAGAACACGTCCCCTTCAATTTTACGGTAAATTTTTGTTGCCCAAATCTAGGGAGTCTCTACAGTATTCGTTAATCTCACTTTTTGCCCTCCACCATAACTGGCATGTGTGTGTGTGTGTATATGTATATGTGTATATATATATATATATTTCAGGATACACTGGGACCGCGTTCAGGTACTCACAGATACCGAGTAACGATAATTTATTTAATGTCATGTGACTGCTTTCTGATAAATAATTTAGGATTTCAATTATAATTGAAATGGGAACAATATTGCTGCATTAACAAACCAAAAAAAAAGAATTTTTTTTTTTTTTTTTTTTATATATATTTTTTTTAAAAAAAAACTTCTTTCACAGTCGTGTTTGGTATCGTTGGAACGGCCATGCTCTGGCCGATCCAACAGTATCAAACTTTAACCCCTAGCTGCAACGGATCGGGAGATAGGGGGTTCCAATGAACCCCCTATCTCCACCATTGGTGGCAGCTAGGGGTTAACTCCAGGACTGGCGTCATCGTGCTATGCACGATGACGCCAGTCCTCAGGGGGAGTTCCCGGAGGCTTGGCCGACATCCAAGATGTCGGCCAGCTCCGGGAAAGGATCACGAACTGGCGCTTTTCAGCGCCGATTCGTGATCCGGCTCCACAGGGGTTAATGACAGCCACCGTTTGGAAGGGCAGGCTGTGCCCTTCCAAATGGTGCCTGGCATTAAGCTCAGGACCCCCGCGATCGGGACATATTGGAAATATTGGGACATAGACACAATTCTAACATCTTTGGCTGTATACACCACCACAATGGAGTTGGAATGAAACAAACACAATGTGCTTTAACTGCAGACTGTCAGCTTTAATTTGCGGGTATGTACATCCAATTCAGGTGAACGGTGTAGGACTTACAGCAGTTTGCAGATGTGCCTCCCACTTGTTAAGGGACCAAAGGTAATGGGACAGAATAATAATCATAAATCAAACTTTCCCTTTTTAATACTTGGTTGCAAATCCTTTGCAGTCAATCACAGCCTGAAGTCTGGAACGAATAGACATCACCAGACGCTGGGTTTGATCCCTGGTGATGTTCTGCCAGGCCTCTACTGCAACGGTCTTCAGTTCCTGCTTGTTCTTGGGGCATTTTCCCTCCAGTTTTGTCTTCAGCAAGTGAAATGCATGCTCAATGGGATTCAGGTCAGGTGATTGACTTGGCCATTGCATAACATTCCACTTCTGTCCCTTCAAAAACTCATCCTGCTGCTTTTGTCAGCAGTCACATCATCAATAAATACAGGAGAACCAGTTCCATTGGCAGCCATACATGCCCACACCATGACACTACCACCACCATGCTTCACTGATGAGGTGGTATGCTTAGGATCATGAGCAGTTCCTTTGCTTCTCCATACTCTTCTCTTCCCATCACTCTGGTACAAGTTGATCTTGGTCTCATCTGTCCATAGGATCTTGTTCCAGAACTGTGAAGGCTTTGTTAGGTGTTGTTTGGCAAACTCTAATCTAGCCTTCCTGTTTTTGAGGCTCACCAATGGTTTACATCTTGTGGTGAACCCTCTGTATTTACTCTGGTGAAGTCTTCTCTTGATTTTTGACTTTGACACACATACACCTACCTCCTGGAGAGAGTTCTTGATCTGGCCAACTGTTGTGAAGGGTGTTTTCTTCACCAGGGAAAGAATTCTTTATTCATCCACCACAGTTGTTTTCTGTGGTCTCCCGGGTCTTTTGGTGTTGCTGAGTTCACCGGTGCGTTCCTTCTTTTTGAGAATGTTCCAAACAGTTGTTTTTGGCCGCACCTAATGTTCTTGCTATCTCTGATGGGTTTGTTTTGTTTCTTCAGCCTAATGATGGCATGCTTCACTGATAGTGAAGGCTCTTTGGATCTCATCTTGAGAGTTGACAGCAACAGATTCCAAATGCAAATAGCACACTTGAAATGAACTCTGGGCCTTTTATCTGCACATTGTAATTGGGGTAATGAGGGAATATCACACACCTGGCCATGAAACAGCTGAGAAGCCAATTGTCCCATTACCTTTGGTCCCTTAACAAGTGGGAGGAACATCTGCAAACTGCTGTAAGTCCTACAACGTTCACCTGTGTTGGATGTACACACCCTCAATTTAAAGCTGACAGTCTGCAGTTAAAGCATATTGTGTTTGTTTCATTCCAACTCCATTGTGGTGGTGTATAGAGCCAAAGATGTTAGAATTGCGTCGATGTCCCAATATTTCTGGACCTGACTGTATATACAGAACCCAGACTCCACAGGCAGACACCGGGCGGCTGGCTCGATGCATTCAAAGCATTTGCCCAGCGTTAGCAGCCGCAGGGCAGTGACTTGCTATGACGTGCTCCTGTGAGATCTCGGCAGGAGGCTGCGCCACAGCCTGGCCTCTGTGCCGTCATCACTGCGACCGGCATCTGACGGAGAGCAGGAACTGGATGCTGGAGGAATGCCACCATGGGAGTGCCACCTCTGGAGGAGCTCAGGGCCGGAGTATGTGTAGGAAACGCAATCTCACCCCCCCCCCCCAAAAAAATCCGTCATCCAAACCTGGGCCTGGAGGCCGGCCGAGCTGCCTGCTTAGGCTAGGGTCAGACTAACGCATTTTTCACGTTGTCCGTGAAAATGTGCGTTCGAAGAATGGACGTATTTTTTCACGGAATACGCAATAGCGGTCATACTATGCGCAGTTTCATCCGTGATTTTGTACGGATCATCAATAAAACACTTCTTGCATCTGGACGTTATGTTGGCCGGACATTAGCAGCGTCTGATGTCTCCAATTCACGCACACACGCCGCTAGCGGACGCAGCGCACTCTGTACGTCAGTACTAGTGGTTTAACGTTCTCGAAAAAATGCGTTCATTTTCCACTTGCGTTGCGCAGCCGGACTTTTGTGCGACCGTACTTCGTATATTGGCCGTCATTGCCCGGCATCTGCTGCTAGCACGGCCGTGATTAAGTGCGCCAGAACGCGCGTTCGCACTGCCTCAGTCTGACCCTAGCCTTAGCCGGCCTCCAGGCTCAGACGAGCCCCTTATTACTTTTTTATTTTTCGGACGATTTTCTCTTTTCAGTCGAAATTTCAGTGCATTCCTAGTTTTAACCCTATAGTATCCCTCTACTACATACTGCAAGTAAATATTTTTTATCCCTTTCACTACAAAAAAAAGCTTATACTCTAATTTGCATTATAATATAACTCAAAAAATTAAAACTAGCTTATACTTAGGGCCCTGCAAATCACAAATTTTCACTCGAATCTGCCATTAAGGATCGAAATCGAATCGGTAATTGCCGATTTCTTATTATCTCCCACACAGAGCAGGCCCCCATATTATTTATGATCCCCCCCACACCATGGGCGTCCGCAGGATTTTTTTCAGGGGGGCAAAATTTTAATGGCGTCCATATTCTGCCCTTTTGACAAGGTCATAAAATAAAGCGTAGTAATATAGAGGCTACGAAACCTGATGCAAGTCTAATAGAAGAATAAAGGTGTGTCTGATCTGAGTGTTGCATTTTCTAGCTGTTAACGCTATTCAATGTACCGCACTAGTCACACACCCATGATCAAGGCACTAAAGGAATTTTTTTTTAATGCCATCTCTGTATACACAAACCATGACACCCCCCCCCCCCAGATACTGACACTCACACCAGGCCCCCATATATATATATATATATATATATTACACACACTCCCCTTCCCTGCATACACACACATATCTCCTCTCCTCAACCCTCTCCTCTTAGATTGTAAGCTCTGGGGCAGAGTCCCCTCTCCTCTTAGATTGTAAGCTCTGGGGCAGGGTCCTCTCTTCTCTTAGATTGTAAACTCTGGAGCAGGGTCCTCATCCCCACTGCCCAGGCAAGACCCTGCCTAGAGCGCCTGAATTCTGCCAATATTGCCCTGACCTGTACCTCATGCAAGCTCTGTGATCTTAATCATTTTGTGTCCCTCCTCCCCAGGCAGATAAACTAGACCTTAGATCATGGGAATCTCATAAAGACACTGGCATTAAGCTTAATAAAAATGTATTTATTTGACAATCATCACCTTTTATCTTGTGTCCAGCATCCCTTCCAGTGGCCCATAGAGCAGCTGCACCTGCATCTCAGTCCTGCCTCTCCCAGCATGCAAAGTGATTGGGAGCACGTGGTGGATTGGAGGTGGAGTGGGGAAGTGATGCTGGTGCAGCCTAGTGGAGAGCCGAGGAACTGCAGCATTGCAGTGAATAAATTCTAATTTAAGCCTGTTGATCCGGGGGGGGGGCAAGTGCCCCCCTTGCCCCAAGCTGCGGACGCCCATGCCCCACACAGAGCAGGCCCCCATAAAATGTATTATCTCCCCACACAGAGCAGACCCCCATATAATTAATATTGCCAGTTTAATTTTAAGCCCTCCTGAGCCCCCCTCGGCGGCCATCTTCTGGTGATGATGAATCAATGATCCATTCCATCACCTGGCTTCACATCCTGCAAAAGAAGCACAATATAATAGTGACAGGGTAGCTATACTCACCATCACCAACTTGGCTCAGGCCTGCCTGCTGCTCGCTCCTCTGTCCCGGCCAAACACCTCACCTCTTCACACTGGAGCTTCCACCGCGTCTGTCGTCCTCAGCCTCCTCTATGCACCATGTGACAGAGAGACATCACTGTCACATGTCAGTCTTGCCGAAAGGGTCGGCGCCTAGCAGTGTGCCATTCCCAGCTGCGTACTGTGCGTCTGGGAGGCAGGCTGCACGGCTAGGGATCTCGGATCGCGGCCAGAGAAGATCCGAGACCGGAACTTTTGATAAGAAAGTCATCCATTTTTTTTTTTTTTTTTTTTTAAATTTCGATCAGCAAATTCGAATCGAATATGTCCAGAGATTTGTTTTCAAATCGAATTTCGAAGCTTTGCAGGTCCCTACTTATAGTTAGCACTGCATACCTTTTTAATGCTAGAATAGTGTGCATCCTGTGGACAAATTAATTACTCAGAGCTCTCACTCCTGTTACTCTGTATTGCTATTATTAAGCTACAAGAAGTCCCTACCCATGGTATAACCAAGAGCCTAAAAATACTTTGCTTATCCATTACAACAGCCATGTAGAGTGCAGAATAAGGGGAGAGCTCTGGGATAAGACTTGTTGCATTTGTTGAAAATCCCTGTAGAGTTTGACTGTAATTTCTTTATGCTGGCATTATGCCCACATACAGATATTATTTTATATTCTGTCGGTATTTTTGAAGCCACATCCCTAACAATGTCAATATGATCACTTCAAACCCCCATAGGATATGACTTTTTTTTTTATTATGGTTTTATCATATATTACCATATTTAACAGGCTATTTCTGCCTGTATGCTGGTAATGCAGATGGCATTTGAAATTGTGTAAGTTAACCTCTTCGCTGCGCGTGATGTGTGGGGAACTTCCTCATTGACTCCCGCTATATGCGGAGGACGTTCCCCACACGTCCTCCACTAGTTGGAGCCCTGGGAGAGATGCTCACCTCTCTCTCCGGGGTCCCGCAGCGTTCTGACTTCAGGGAAGTCAGACGCCGCTTTTTTAGGCCTCCCAGCGTAAATGACGTCATTGCGCTGTGCGAAGCCTGGAAGGAGGGGGCAGCCCTTTTGGATCCCTCTCCCTCTCGATCGGGAGGTCCTAGCAGGACAAGCCAGGCACCACTTAAAAGGGGAGAGTCTCCCCTTTTAAGCGTTGCCTGGCTTTAACCCCTGAGGCCGTGCTGGATCGCGGCTTAGCTCCGGTGGGGGCTGCCATCTTGGATGGCGGCTCCACCTCTGGGTCCGCCCACTCCACCTGACGTCATGGCGCGATGACATCAGTTAGCCGGGAAACCCCTAGCTGCCCGGGGATTTCCTAAGGAAATCCCCTGGTGGAGATGGGGGGTTCCTTTGAACCCCCTTCTCTCCCGCACGGTGGCAGCTAGAGGGTCGTGTTTGGTGTCATTCGAATGACACATGTTAAAAGTAAGAAAGAATTTATAAAAATAATTATTTTTTTTAAAAAAAACAACTTTTTATTAATGCCGCAATATTGTTCCCATTTCAATTATAATGTGCACAATGGTGCTGCACTAATGATTTTTTTTTCTATAGGTGCGTTTGCTAAAAATCACCCCCCAAAAAAATTTAACGAGTCCCCATTTCTAACTTTTTTTTTTTTTTTTTTAACCAGCTTATCCCATAGAAACTATAAACGCAAAGGCTTTTTTGATAAAATGTGGGGAAAAAAAAACACTGTCTTCGCTGTAGATGATTGAAAATTCGAATTTTATTGCATTTTTTGTTATAATATACAGGCAGGACATGATGTATACATATAATAATGATATGTTATGAATCTGCCGAAAAAAAGGAGTATATTATATGTCTGGGTCGTATAATAAAAAGTGGCATCAAATCGTGTTTAAACAGATGAGCAAAACTGTCAAAATGAGCTCCGCACACAGGCGTGAAATGGCTCAGCAGTGAAAGGGTTAAAGACACCATATAGAGTTCAGAATCTTTTTTTATTCCAGTGATATTTCTGCAAAGGATAAACGAATACACGAAAGAGTAAAAAAATATAAAAAATTGCCATTTACCCTACATTAAATATTTGCACTTCCCATATTCAAAATAAATGCTGTAATATTTTTTATAAACTAAAAGCGCCTAGTAGTGAAGGGGTTAAAAATACAACAAGCGATTTTTACTACAGTTAAATAGATCAACTTTTTTTGTAAATGTTATTAAATTATTTTTTTATTTTTAACCATCAAATGTCACTTTTTTGTTTTTGTTATAGCGCATACTAAAAACCTTTTGTTTTTTTATAAAGTCTTTAATGTCCTGTCATTAGCATTGATATTCATACTGGGTGTAATGTTAAGTGATATAACTTGCAGAGAATCATGTGAACACCATAAGCACCGGAGAACACCGGCCATCTGTGTGTGGGTGTCATTATTCGAGTTTCCTGCATCTTCCAGCTGTCCTCGTCCTCTTGTGTTTGAATGGCTATTAGATGCTCTACAAAACCTTTGGGAATGTAATATATAGTCTAAATCTTATTTATTAAAGGTTTCTCTGGATAGACAGGTGGGTGCTTTAGTCTGAAGCATTTTATTCCATATCGACAGAACGTCAGATTAAGGGAGATGACGGTTTGGTTCATTTAAGTTCATTTTGTATAATACGTCTCAGAAGATCATCACTTCAACAGAAGTAACAAATTCATTGAAGTATCTTCCTGGGTACCAATGCTTGTGGCTGGCACAAAGAACCTCTCAAAGGGCTTTAGTTCCGGCATAAAAATGCTACCGTCTCTACCCATGCCCACTCATTCTGTCTGACTTATTATGAACCCCTTAATAAAGCACTTTGACTATTTTTTTTTTTTAAGATGAACAAAGACCTCAAGGCCAACTCCAGCTTTCATGCTTCCCAGTAGTGTAGGTATCCTTGCCGAGAAGTGGTTACTGATGTTTACTACTGATCTGATAAAATGGCAAGTCACAGTCCAGGCGGTAATATTTATCTGCTTATTAGATGTCACTGCTTTTCAGAATAGGCTTCCAGGATGAATCTTCAAGTTCTACAGCTCCCCATGCACTGGGCTCATCTTGATCCTGTGATATCCTTTTTAACACCTCTGCCTACATCTAGTCAGATCCGGCATGTGTGAAATTATCTGTCATCATTCGAGGTCCCGCTGGAGTCCTACGTTTCTGTGCAGCTAGTGCTTATTGTACACTGGAAATAATAAACCAAGGAAGCTCTGTAGCCTAATTCACAAGGCAGAAACTTCTAACATTTAAATGCTCCACTTGGTTTACATACTTTATCCTGCCATCGCGAGTAAGTTTTGTCTGCCAGATGCAATATTTTTTCCAAACTTAATAACCATCCTCCTATCCACGGGTACACACATCAAAACATAAAATAATGACTTTTATTGAGAAAATATCACCACAACTGACGTGTGCATATTGGTCCTCTAGTCTTCGTTGATGTGTGTATACCGCTACTTACGGCATACAAGTTGTTTCATGGTACGGCATTCATCCTGATCTATATAGAAATATATGCACTGGGATTTATTATTATTATTATTATTTATAAAGCGCCATCATATTCCGCAGCGCTGTACAATAGGCACAGTATAGACAGGGTTACAATACATTGAACAACATTTGACAAACAGTACAGGAGGAGATGAGGGCCCTATTCCCGTAGGAACTCACAATCTGGGAGGGTTGGGGTTGGAAACAGGAGAGGACTGTAAGGTGAGAGTGATGGTTGCGTCAGTGAGTTGGGTGGTAGGCTTCCCTAAATAGGAATGTGGTACATCCCACCCCCATTGGGTAATTTTATATATTTTTCTCTTACTACTTTTTTCAGGCTTTTTTATATTTTTTTATATATTCTGTGTGTGACATTTTTACTATTTGGCGATATTTTCTCCTAAAATAAGTTCTTTTATGTTTTTGATGCGTGTATACATAGGAGGATGAGCTCGTAGTTTGCAGACTTTTTCTCCTTTCCTTATTTGTCAATTGTGGTTATTATGAGGGTTTAATCCCACTTTTTGAGTACCACTACTCCCTTTGCTGGTGGCGGCACCATCGTGCAACGAGATTGTCTCATTTTCTTTTTCTGTTGGGCTATTGTTCTTCAGACTACCAGAGATAAAAGCTGGCAGCTGTATGAGATAAAACAGGGAACTTGAAATACTTCTAATCTGCCCTCTGGTGATGTCCTTTGAATACATCCCACACAATCCAATGATTTGAGTCCTGGATCAACCTATAGATTTCCCTTATACGGCCAAAGCCACAGGTTGAAGAGCAAGTGAATTAAAGATACTGGGGGAGGGGGGGCAGTTTACAGCACAAAAGATCACACACACAATGCACCCATATTGAGTAAAATATTTTTTTTAATAAACATACATGAGAAAAACATATCATGTATGTAAAACATACACATGTAAAATATCAGCAACATAAAATAAGCACATTTCATTTTTGGTGGTAGTGGTCCTTTAAGATATCTTGCAAATTTGGTCTGTTAGTAGTACCTGAGGAGAAGGTTGGGAAAAACTGTGTTAGACGTTGTCATATTTAGATGCGCCAGTCATGTTGGTGACCATGTATTTTTATTTATTTTGAAAAAGTATTTTACCAGGAAGGATATGTAGCGCTGCTATAAAGACTGTATTCTGGTGCATTGAATTATTGCTGCCACTAGAGGGCGACAGAGTGGAGACATTGTGGACTATGCTGGACAAAAACGAACTCCATCTCCTCGAAACCTTTGCGAGGGGAACAGGAAGGGGGGTGTGCTGGCCAGGAAAGACATCAGCAGCCTCGTGCAAGGCATGGGCAGTGTGAGCAGAGCCACAAGAGGTGTAGGACGCACGCTGGGGCTGTTAAGACTCGCAACCAGGCCAGAGTGTGGACGTTGCTGCATTCGTGTTGGAGATCGGGACGGAGATCGTGCTGTTACCTACATACCTAGCCCTGAGCGTTTGGGAGGACAAGCTGGTTCCGGCAGGACCTCGAGTTAGGAGGCAGCGACGATCTATTGGGAGTGCAGGCTGCGGATCGATTGTTCCAGTTGCGGAGATTCGTCAAACGGGGAGCAGATTCGTTGGCACAGAGTCCCAGTATACAGCGGAAAAAGATCCTTTGGTCGAGGCATCGAGTGCTTGACAGTTCGTTCGACGGATGGGTGAGAGGCCTCCAGGCCCACAGTTCTGAAACAGAAACGCACGCTTGTCATATTGTTTCAATTCACAGGGTCCCAACGGTGACTAGTCGAAGATTGCTCTTTTTGTTCACTGGCCAGTCGAACACCGTACCCGGGTACCATAAACTTTGTGTGTGTATATATTTTGAGCTATTGTGCAGGACTTACACGCCAGAACTGAGGGGGTTAACCGTTGTTTTTCCCGCGTGACGCATCCTGTAAATTCATTCAACGCGCATTTATATTTTATGACACTTTATCCTTTAGTAAAGTATACAAAACTAGAAAATTCACAACCGTGCTGGTGTGTAATAATTCCTAGTGCGGTGAGACTATCCCGAGGTTTATTCAGCGGCTCCTCTGGGGGTGAGAGCCACAGATACATTCAGGGTTATTCAGAGAGCGGTGAAAAGCAAGAGAATTACTGGAGAATTGGAAATTCTAGGTCAAAATAGCCAAACCAGAAAAATTCTCCCATTCAGCTCACTTTCCAAATCGGCTATTTTGACCTAGAATTTTCCATTCTCCAGTCATTCTGCTTTTCCCCGCTCTCTGAATAACCCTGATAGAGATTTAACTCGTTTTTAAGTATGTCCTGGGTGGTGAGTGTGTACTGCTAGGTGTCTTGCCCAAGGACACTTACTGGAGAGGTGCTCTTGCCGGGATTCAAACCTGTGTCTCCAAGATTATAGAGCAGTGATGTTACCTCTACTCCACCCAGCCGGTACATAGTACCTATTCTTCGACTAACGATAGACCATCGTATTACCTTCCTTCTGACCTATAAGACTGAGCTATTGGGTGAGACATGAGCCAAGTTCGTTTCACTGTTCCTAGTGTGTTGAAGTGGTAATTCCTTCAACTATGTCGTAGTTGTTGGCGATACGTGGAGGCTGTGAAGATAAGCGAACCAAACTTGTTTGGAGCATTTGGAGAACGGACAAAGGCATGTCCTGTCCTCTGGGGCATTTCTGCTCCGATCTCTTAAACATTTCAGCCTTTTAATGCCCAAAAAAGTAGTAGAACTTTGTTGGAATGATATTTGGTTTTCATATGACTGGCAAGCAATGTTTGTCATAGCAATGGCGTTTGAAATCTCAGTGTCTGGGAAGGTATTGGAGATTAGCTGCGCTTCTGTCTAGTATCTGAAGGAAGTTCAAGGCAGTAGCCAGGTGGTCTTTACTAACCAGTCGGAGTTACTGATCGAGCCTACACTGGTTCAGACACATTTTTTATGCCTATTTATTTGAATAGTATTGCTGACTCTGCAGAATATTTCACATTGGGGAGTCTTTAAGATACCATATTTTTTTTATTTCTCTTCTGGGGAAAAGTGCAACTGTACAAGCATCGTGCACCAAAATCCGACAATTGTTTCCAAATGCCCCCCCCCATGTTGCATTTGTCAGAATGTATAAAATAGCTGATTTATTTAATTCTGATTACTAATACAATTTAGGCTCATTTACCGAATGTGTTGTCAAACACGATGATTTAATGCTGGCATCTGATGTTTTGTGAATGCTTAATATCAAACCGTGTAGACATATTCCTCCCTGCCTCCTGTCATGTACGTTAAGTATATCTTCTAAACGCTTCAGCTATTTGCATCGATTTCTTCACTTTGAGTCATCCTCTGCTTTTCTACTTTTATTTTTTATCCGTTAATTGCTCTGTAAAAAGGTCAAATATTCCCATTATCTCCAATATATACATTATATATGTATGACTCTCTAGTTCTCCCTTTCCACCTTTTCTTACCACCTTCATCCTCTCCTTTTAGCAACCTCTTCTAAGTTCTCACATCTTATCTTGATTTTCCTCAAATATTTTTAAAACATCCAGTCTTTTCTGCTTCCATTATTTAATCACCACCACGCCACTCTCTGGACCCTATTCCATTCTTGACAGTAAGCAGGATAATGTGCGCTTGCAGATTTTCCCTTACCGTCTCCATGTTAACATTGTATTCCGGGGAAGGTGCTTTCCCAGCACCTCTCCATTTAACGCAGTGCTATTCCCCCCCACTTATACCATCGTTAGCGCTTCTGCACTACATAGAGCAGGGATCTCAAACTCTGGCCCCCCTGATGTTTCTGAACTACAGCTCCCATGATTCCCTAGCCATCTAATGCATTCAAAGAATTCTGGGACTTGTAGGCAAAAACATCTGGGGGGCCGTGAGTTTGAGATCCCTGACATAGAGTATCCGTTCCTGGAGTCCATTGGACTCCATGGAGGCTTGCGCTTCCGGACCATGTGATCGCGGAGGGAGGCAAGGAACTATTTGTTCTCAGTCTCATTCTGCTCTCGGGGAGAAGAAGCGGCGGATCGGGCAACCCTTTTCATTGTGGATGAGAGGGGAGTATGGGACGGTAACTTGCGCAGCACTTTGGAATACCTAATTTGTCGAGACACTAAAAATAGATTGTGCTCCCCGTGTTAAGGATCGGAGATGCCAAGTACGGCAAGCTGCGAGGCACAAATCTTTCACCCGACTGTAGCGTCAGGATCAGAATATCGATGGCAGTTGTAGCATCTTGATATGTAATCATTAGAGGACAAGTAAGTTTAACATTAGCACAAACTATGGAATAGATCACTCTGAATTCTCCTCATCCATGATGGTTTCTTCTTTTTTTTTCATGTTGACTCTTCTTTCTGTCCAGCTGATAAAGTGCCATGTGTAAGGCCAATTTCATGTTGAATGGTGTCATTCTTATAAAAATAATCATTATGGGTCTTAATTTTTTTTATCTGTGTTATTCATAAAGCAGTAGTGTTTGTCGGTGTTGTAGCGCTGACAAGGCAACATTTCACAAAAGTAAAATCCAAAGAGTAACGGTAGAAGCTTCACAGTAATGCTTGCAACACCGTTGCTTTGTGAATAACCTATGGAATTTACAAGTCCAAGTTGAATGATAGCCAGTGTATACAGATTTGCTGTTCCATATGGTTACTCTACGGTACTCAATGTGCTTCAACCTTCGAAATAATCTTTAATAGCGCTTTGGTGCTCTTCCAACAGATTATTACATCACCAAAAGACTTGACATATACTCTCTGCTCCATAAATGTCCCATGAGGTGACAGATACCGCTAGTCATGATCTCACCTTTCAAAGTATTCATGTAGTCATGTCTCCTGGCATGAAATTCTTCACTTAGAATAGCGGTATGTTCTTTCATATAGTTTTCCCTGTGTCGGGCTGGAAACCACTGACTATCCCTTCAAATACCTTCCATATTAGTCACATCCTCGTAGGTAACCCACAGGTCCCAATTCACCTCCGAGGATGAAGCCGTATCTTTCAAGAGTGAAGTGCGATTGTCTAAAACCCTTATCTCTTGTATACGGTAACGAGCTAAAACCATAGGCCAACTCAGTATAGTGAGGCACTTCCATTTCTGGGCCAGCACCTATCCTGCAGCTAATGCCAATTTCATAAATAGCTTCTATTCGGACGGGGAGAACCCATCCGGGGGTTTAGGAAGCAACTAAGCCCATGGGTCTCTCGTAAATGCCTGCGACAAACCCCTCTCATACTCGCTGTGTACCGAGGCCCAGAATACTTGTATCCTAGTGCAGTGGTCCACAACCCTGGTTCTCAGGGTGCACTAACAGGCCAGGTTTTAAGGTCTACCTTGGAGAAATGCAGACTGAATCCTGCAATCAATTAGCAGCAAATCCTATTACCTGTGCTGTGCTTTAAGATATTTGGAAAACCTGGCCTGCTAGTGGGTCCTGAGGACCAGGGTTGGGGATCCATGTCCTTAAGCACATCCACCACAAATGTATAAGGTCTCCCCGTATCCCACATCCCCACCAACATATATCTATCATTGATGTACTCATGTGGGAAAGACTAACCCGAGTGTTATACCAACAGAATAGCATTTTAACCGACTGTTCCTGATATGGAATACAGGGCGAAATCTTTCTCGTAGCCTCCCAAATTTCCTTCCAATCCTCAGGATTAAAAGCCTGTACATAGGACATTTCGGGCCCTATTACAATCTTTGTGCTAAACCCCTTGCACAACGAGTGAATTTGTGCGTTAAACGTTAACGCGTGTAAATCAACGCTGGATTTACACTCTTCTCACATTTTTTTCATCCATCGAGCAATAACGTGCGTAAAACGGACGCGCAGAAATCAGTGTGCAGACTGTTTTTTTACGCGATTCAGCCAATCAGAATTAAGAACCACCATTATCTCACGTTAAGTTTTTGTGCC
The DNA here is from genome assembly GCA_009667805.1 of Leptobrachium leishanense. NCBI lineage: Eukaryota > Metazoa > Chordata > Amphibia > Anura > Megophryidae > Leptobrachium > Leptobrachium leishanense. The sequence continues at coordinate 109,951,377 of CM019071.1, read as the reverse complement.
TGTCAAAGTCAATCTGCGCATATATCCTGCATCAATAAAATAAATGCACACACAACTTCTACAATTTATTGTTTGGGTATGAGTAGAATGTGTAACTATACTTTGCTGCTTTTTTTTTATGGGCTGGTGTATTTGGCTTCGGCCAGGTTGTTCAGATTTGCCATTAACACCAGCTTTTAGGAGTTGCTAAAATTATGCGCGCAAACGCTGTGCGTTAAATCCTGCGCATAGATTGTAATACCATACGCGTACCAGCGTTCATTCGCGTTTGCGCTCACAATGTTAAGTATAGGACGCGTGCAGTACAGTACGCTAGCAAAGGGTTTGCGCAGGTACACCCGCGGTAGACGAATACGCGCGTTTGTTGCGCTGACATTGTAATACGACGTTCAGCGCAAAGGGTTTTACCCCTCGCGTTAATGCGTTTTTGCGCGCGAAAATTGTAATAGGGCCCTTCATGTTTTGTTTTTTTCGAGGGGCGAGCTGTGAATTTTCTGTATAGCTCTTGATCATAGATTTGTTTATAAATGTGTTTTTCAGGTATCCTCAATAAAAAAAGAATAGGTATGTTATGAGCTGCGCGCAGGCTGTTGATGCCCTTGGAATAGCGCCTCTTGCGTATGTTTTGGGGCTGTGTGGGAGACTTCTATCCACAGAAGGAAAGCATGCTTCCATGAAAACATTTTCACACAAACCTATAATGCTGCTACTAGCTGAGCAGGCAGTGTTTATCCTTCAGACAGTCGGCTGCATTACCGACCTCTGCTTTAGGTGTAAAGAAGCCTTCAGTTCTCTGCCAAAAGACGTCACGCATCGAGCAGTGGGGATTTGAGGGAAAAATGTTAAATTTAGCGCGTGTATCCAAATGTTTATTTAACATAGATTTTTATTGATGTTTAAGTATTTCGCTTGCCATTTATTTAGTGTAATATCGCAATCCATCCTTGGCAGAGCATGCCAGGTGGCGAATGCGAGCTTATGAGAATTAAACGAAGTGCAATTAGCATTTCAATTGGTGCTACATAAGGGTAACAGCAGGTGACTGTGGTTTGTATTAGCCGTTGATGTTAATATAGAGCAGTTTGCCAGGTTTTGTGTTTAAACTACAAAAAAATGCAGATTCAACCACTTAGCCTGGTCATCAAGTTTGCTTCATGTTTGTCCATGACTGTTATTATTCAGGGTTATTTTCTTTTGTTGAAAAATATGATACCATTGTTGGCTTGCTAGTTTTATTTTTAACCACGGCATTTATCTCTTAAACCAGTGGTCCCCAACCCTGGTCCTCAGGACCCACTGACAGGACAGGTTTTCCAGATATCTGAAGCACAGCACAGGTGATATGATTTGCTGCTCAATGATTGCAGGATTCAGTCTTCATTTCCCTATGGTAATCCTTAAAACCTGGCCTGTTCGTAGGTCTCTGAGGACCAGGGTTGGGAAACTGTCTTAAACCTTTCAATGATGGATCAGGAGACTAGTACATGTTCATTTGGTTTCCGTAGCTGTGCATCACTGCCACCATGTGTGACACAAAAATGTCTCTCTGTAATCACTGTGTGACATGTGCACATACGATAATCTGGGGATGTTACTTGTTGGGGGTTAATATAGTTAAGTGGGTTATGATAATATAATCAGGTCGAGTGATACTGATTGTGTGAGGCTTTAATATTTACTGATGTTCCTCGCGCAATCATTTCAGCATGACTTCCTACCCAACATTTCAGCTAGTCTACTATACTCTGTGAAAGATGCAAGTGGACAAATCGTGAGATTCCACCATTGCACAAAAAAAGTGATTCAAAGTCTGATTTCATGTGACAATGAAAACTTCGAAAGAATACATTTAAAGAGTCACTCATCAGCAAATTAACTTGGTAACTTGGCTAACAGTCTCAATGTGCGAAGGCCGGCGTCAGACTAACGCAGTGATCACGTGCGTGTCGCCGCACAGTTTAACGTCCGTCGTAGCATAAAATCGTGATCAATAAAGACCCACACATGAAGTACATGTGCACCGAACTGCAAAACGCACGTGGCAAACGGACGCAAGTTAGGCAAGAACGTAAAACCGCTAAGACGGATGCGCAGAGTGCGCCACATCCACGTAGAGGCCTGTGTGCGTAATGCTGCGACATCAGACGCAGCGCATTGTTGACGTCCAGAAGTCAAGAAGATTTTTTTTTGGACTGGCTGACTGTCATTTAATTTTAATTAATTTTGATTCCCATATTTCCCTTTTTTGTTTTACATCCATTAAAAAAAAACGGACCGTGTGGTGTTTACAGTATCTGCCGTCAGTACATCCGTCCGTTATGCACGCACGCAGAGTGCGCTCAGACTGTGTTCATCTGACATTAGCCTTAGTGTTAACCTCCCGCAACAGTCTTCCAAAGCAGAGGGCTTCCCTTCGGCCACAGGGTTGTTAGTCGACTCCATTAGGGATACCCTTGTGGGATTATGAATTGCATTGCAAATGATGTTCAGCTCTTTTTGGCCTTTGCATCACAGTGCAAATGATTTGAGAGGCATGGGATTTGCGGAGTGCACAGGCCAGTGACGGTGTCTGCTACAGGAGGCAGCAGGGCTGGATAGACTTTGAGGGGATTCTCTCCCCATTCAGATTTTTATCTAGGAGTACCCCTTTAAATGTAATTGGTGCCACCTCTTCTTCCAGAGCAAACTGTGGATCGCGTTATTTTCTAGTGTTAAAGGAACATTCAGATTGCGGTGGCTGCTCAGAGTAATTTGAGTGGTTTCGGGTTCCTGGATATCAGTACTGAGCTCACCAATGGCACTCCGTGTGCTCTGCCTCCCCACAGTCACAGGACTGCTGCGGCATAGAGGAAGCGGCAGCACGTCACTTCCAGACAAGCGCTGGATTTATGGCGTGTTGAAGACTAAAGAGTTAAAATGGGAGAGTGGGTGTGGAGGGGGTCAGGAAGGGTTAATTAATGTTAACTGTGCTTTTCCCCTTCCGTTTTAATACATAATATTGGTTTAAATGCAGTGTGACAGCAAGATGGTAAAATCCTACGTACCCTGGAATGGGCCCTGATGCAGGGATTCTCACTGCTGGCGGTACAAGACGTTGAAGAGAAATAAAAGCTTATCTTGGGACACCAGTGGTTACTATGAGGATTTATGCGTTTTTATGCCAGAAAGTCCATGCACAGCCAGAGCATTCAATGTAAATGACTCTTAGAGTAATGTACTGTCGGTGTACGGCTCAATGGAAGAAATGCACTAGTGCACACCTCCTCTCTGTCATTTTCTGGGCTCATGTCTGAGCATGGGTTGTACATTGCTGGTTTGTTACATTCATTGTGTATACATCTCCTGTATTCATCAACTTCCATCTCTGTCCATTAGAGTTACATTGGGTTGATGGATCCAGGAAAGGTTTCCACCTGTCGTTATATACATTTTTTAAAATTATTTGCAGAAAAACCAAAGTTCGTGATACAGTAAAGAAACCGGTCATACATTTAATATGTGAATTGTTGCAACACAAAAAAATGGTCTGGAAATAAACCTGCCTCTGAAAAATTCTGATGCGTCTCTGCCTGTCAGGACATTGAATCATATCCTCTATTTTTCAGTCATTCTGTATCATGATCCTTTGGCTTCTCACACACCGTAGACAGAATATGTATCTGCATTCTCTTTTTTAAGACATAAGGATAGACGTTTCTGTGAGTTCTATGTTTGTGTTGGAATTTCAGTTTCTCCTCCTGGAGCACATTCTCCTGCAATGTCACAAACGAGGGAAGTGTGACAGGATCCATCGTTTTCTTACACCAAGAGTATGTTTGATCTATAAAATTAGTGTGACGATATTCCAACTAAAGTAGTAATGAATACTAGCGTGTTGTAATTACTACAGCGGCAATCATTACCACTCCGCTTGCTAGTCTGAGTCGAGGGTTAAAATGTGTTGCCGCTTGGCTCCATCGCAAACATACTGTGCTTTTAGATACGTTGTATAAGACATGCCAAGGTGTCACTAAAGGTAGAATAACCAACAGCTCCAGTTAAAAAAAATTACCATATCAGCCCAGACCTGTTGTAAAGTACATGAGCAAAAAAGGACCGAGCACCCAGTCCTCCAACAGCAGCAGATTCATTGGAAAAGCCTCAAGTCGGGCAGACACATCACTAAATATTTCCAATAAATCTGCAGTTGTTGGAAGACTAGGTGCCTGGTCCTTTTTTTGCTCATGGACTCTGCATTGTGGGATTTGGTCTCTCCGGGGCTTGGTACAAATGGTTTCCATATCTCAAGTTAGATGTGCTGGTCCTCATTTGTGTAAAACTTGTTGTAAAGTGATTATGTAAAGGTTCACACAGGTTAACATAAACCCCACACCTATTCTCTGCTATAGCTTCCCCAATTCGTAATGCACTCAAATAGTTCCCCAGTGTCCTTCCTATGGTCTTCCGGTTAGCAGGGATAGTGTCTAGTACTGCAAGACAAATGCCACTGGGAGAGATAATGGTATAAGTCCTCAGATGTTTAATGATGCAGAGATCTTTACATTTTTATAGACATTTGTGAAATTTCTAGTGTTGGGCATCTGCTATGAACAGGTCTATAACCCTGTTTTTGAATAGCAGTTGGTTTCTGTGTTGGCTGAGTTGGTTACTGCACCAATTACAGACATTGGGATCAATCATACCTAGATCTCTGTGTAGACGTCTCCAAAAGCTACTGCAACCTGTGCACTAAACAAACTATTATAACCCGCATAACCGAATACTGTGATTAATAATAATTCTTATCCTAGTAATCGCGACGCGTGTATATTTTGTTGTATCCCCAGCCAGGTCATTTTTGCTGCTGCCTCTTTCCTTGTTTTCTTTTTTTAATCCCAAAGTGGAATTGTTCTTGGTGAGGGTATAAATATAAACCCACAGTCTCTCTATCGGAGAAGCAGCATGAGGATATGTGGTTGCTTAGAAAGCAGCTTTTGATTTCATTGGGTTAGGACCCACCTGACCAGAGGTGCCGTGACGTGGCAGGTGGGCTTACACTTTAATATCCATTCGAGTAAACCAAAATGTTTGCTTTGTTTCGCATGGAGCTACAGTGGTAAGCGGTAAGGCTGGGTTCACACCAGCACGTTTTTTGACGCGCGTAATTCGTGCGTTTTTGACGCGCGTAATTCGTGCGTTTTTGACGCGCGTAATTCGTGCGTTTTTGACGCGCGTAATTCGTGCGTTTTTGACGCGCGTAATTCGTGCGTTTTTTGACGCGCGTATTACGCACATTTTTTTGACGCGCGGATCGCGCAAACATAAAAAACGCACAAAACAGCTGCAGTCTATAGGCTGCGAACGCACTGCAATACGTCCCAAAGAAGCTCCGGTACTTCTTTGGGCATAGGACGTTTTAAAGTGTGTACCTACGCGCTGTAAAACGCCCAGGTGTCAACAGGCCCCATAGGAAATCATGGGATTTGCGTGTTTAGGCATTTTACAGTGCACAGGCACGGGCTGTAAAACGCCCAGGTGTGACTGGGGCCTTAGCGTTCTGTTTTATACATGAAGTGGGCTGGATACTTCTGGTCTCTGCAGCCGCCCTGATAGGGAATAGGTGAGAAACCGTTTTTTTCTGCATGTAAAGATATATAATCTGTCAGGGTTCTACAACAAAACAGGACTTCAAATCACATTTAAACACGATGAACAAAAAGTGGTGGAAATGCGCTCAACGCACTGGTGAAATGGTTCGGCTGCAAAGGGGTTAAGATTTTTTTTTGTATTGATCAATGAGCTACAGGAGTCTGTTTTTAACCCTCCACAATTCAGGAATTTGCATTTTATAAAACTACGTTCTTAGTGGCTTGAAGATGTAATATGTTGCATAGCGTTTATTTTAACGTACTAATGTGTTTCATTTGCTGTCTTTGCAGTTTCGTACCCTCTTGGAATAAATCCAGTTCTGCTTTCTGGGTTGTCCCACGTTTCAGTCTGGCATACAGGCCAGTGTAAGCGGCGAGGCTGTTTTTCTTGCTTTGTTACCAGATAATTAACTTTGTTAATACAGAGTTCTTTTTGTATCCAGCAGGCTCACAACTCACAGTGCATTTTGCAATAAGCTTTGTGGGTTTTATTTCCCCCCCCCCTCTTTTGTCTTTTTCTTTCGCCTTCTGATCCAGAGAGTGTAGCTGCTTTAAGCTGAGTTGAGGGGGTCCATTTTCACCTTTTCTCTTTTTTACAGACACCCAGCACCTGTTTTTTAGGCCTTGAGTCAGAAAAGTTAATGCAGTAAAATATAATAGACTACTAATGTTCTATAATACTTGGTATTTCGTAAGCAAGTGCTGGAAACTGGGAAGTGGAAGGGAGAAAAATACATTTTATCCTTAGAAATGAATGCCTCGTAGTGGATTAGAGACCCATTAAATGGTGCATGGCTTTTGTGAGTGTTCTAAATACTTTGTACTTTGTGATGCTTAGAATGTGTTACCAAATGGGGCGACAATGCATTACTCGGAGAGTTAACAACTTTTGTTCACTTTTACTACTACAGAGAGCATGAAGTGTTTGTCTCGCCTGACATTAGAAGGATATTTTAGGATTACACGGTGCCCGTTTCTTGCACTTGGAACAACGTTCTAGGAGAAACCATTTGAATTAAAACCAAGGAAGTTGAACTTAAAGCGCCCGGATGTTGGGCTCATTCGCTCGGAACCAATCACTGTATATGTGTTTACATAATTTGGTGTGTAACTGCCTTACAGGGTAGCCCTCTGCTCACTACATGTACCACAGCAGGCTGATGTTGATGAAACACAGAAAAATGGTCAGCGCCCAAATTTGTACCACCCAGTGTCCCAATGCCAAACCAGATCTATAGAGGTTTCCCCCAAACCAGTGTGACAACAAACCTAGATATACGTATCTGGTAGCGCGACGATAGTCGCTTCTTGGTACTCAGGTGATTCTCATGGTATGCAACATCCACATGGATTTTATATAAAAGAAGCAAAAAAATATATAATAGTGCAGAGTGTATTAATTAGGTATTAATGTAATACTATCGAGCTGTTCCACTCACAAATGTAGAGCCTTATCACTGGCTCTGAGTGGTTGAGTGCATCAGGGTCTTTTTTCTTCTTATTATTTATGAAGGAGACCCGCGCCTTTCATAATCGATATCTCCTCTTATTCATCAAAATATAGGAGAAAGCATAGAGACAGAGGGACTTCCTTGTGCAGATCAACCAATCAATATATGGACTAGTACAGATAGAGTATCAACTCACATTTGTTGGAGCTTATAGCCAGGAGCTAGTGAAGGGGCTTTGTTTGGTGGGTCAAATCCACGAAAACCTCAACAGATACCAGGACATAGGGACCAATTTAAAAAAGGAACTTTAATTAAAACATAAAATAATAAAAAAATCGAATCTGGTACCAAGAAGCGACTATCGTCGCGCTACCAGATACGTATATCTATGATGTTGACTGACAAGTTGAAGTGCTGGCATCACCTCTGGGGCCAATTGTGCAGCACTGTGCAACAGCCCTCAGTAAGCTGTGCCCACGGATGCTGAACATGGCAGTGCCTAGCCGTGATATTGGCGAGGGATGAGATGTCATAAACTGTAAGACCAATGCGATATCCACCCATGATGACCTATCACATACAAAGGACACTTGGTCAGTACAAGTTCTCTTAACCTCCCTGGCATTTTTCCTGAGTGTGGCTCGGGGTTAAATTTCATTGCTGAAAGTGGTAACCCCAAGCCACAGTCGGGATGGATACATACCTGTCCCTGCGCTCCCTCTCTGACCTCCACAATCTCATTCTCCTCTGCCGATCGCGGCTTCCTGGTTCCCTTCTCGCGAGAAGGGAAGCAGGACGCCACGATGGTCCGGAGGTGACTGCGGAGGACAGCGAGGGAGTGCAGGGTCAGGTATGTATCCAGCTCGAGTGTTGCTTGGGGTTACCACTTTCAGCAATGAAAGTTAACCACGAGCCACACCCAGGATTACCGCTAGGGGGCTGGATTAATCGTACCTATTCTGAAATAGAAAATATGTCAGAATCGGACTGCCAGGGAGGTTTAAGGAAGAAGCCCCCTGTTTTTGCCCTTAAATAATTGGACAGATGCTGCGGACAGCCTTTATTTTGGCTAATAATGGTCCTCTTTTCACGGCTCATCCCCCTTCAGTTCAGGACATCTGAAATCCAGAAGTCTCTGCATCTTTTTTACGCAATTTGCACACCTACCAAAATGCCTTGGGGGGTACGCAAATTGTATATTGCTCGGAATATTTGCACTTTCTGTATGTGGAGACACTGGATACACCGGTTCGAATCCCAGCAAGAGCACCTCTCCAGTAAGTGTCCTTGGGCAAGACGCCTAACGGTACATACTCGCCACCCATGACATACTTGAAAACCAGAGAAATCTCCATGTATCCTTCCTGGTATCCATCCTTCCTGGCGTCTGCACAGAATGATGGATCGGAGCTGCACGCGCATGCACAGTACCAATCCGACAGGTCCTTCTCTTAGGACACTTCCTATTGCTAGCGGCCTTCGAGAGAGTGGTGTCAGCAGCGAGTGCGCTAAAATCTCAATTGACCGATTTGGTGACAAGCAGCCCTGGAAATTCAAAATCCCTGCTGCCTGATGAAACGCGGTTGGGCGGAGGAGACTCCTCCACTTCACACAGTGCTAGGAGCCTGAGCAGGCAGATGATTGGGTGGCACGCTGCACAGTCTGATCACTTTAAAACACTTGTCACGATGCGTAGCATGCCCCTTTAAAATGGTAACTTGGCTTTGTATATAATAATTCAACTGAGAAAGGAATTGTTTCTCATTCAGTAATGGTTTCCAATTTAAGAACAAGAGGAATTTTGAAAGTTTGGGTCTTCTGGATAACACAGTGTATCAATGTTGTAATGATGCGAATGCTGGCGCTTCAGAAAAGAAAAATCCAAACGGCAGAAGAGGCTTCAGTGATTTTTTTTTCTGTATTGCAGCATTGACAATCACTGGCACTTTATGAATATCCCAGATGATCCCTTTGGGTTTATTTTGTATCTTTTTCCTGTTGGATCCCAATTTATGTTTTATTTTCTGTGTTTTTCCTGCGATGTGTTAAAATTCAACATAGGTTTTAAAATCCTAAATCTGGATTATCTTGCATGACATCACAATTGCTTTAGTTTTGGGGTAGCATCTCTGTAAAGTACAGTTGTAAAAATAGAGAGGTGTCAGTAAGTTATATTTCCAACTGAATACTTCTACCTTTTTTTTGTTTTCTTTTATTTAAAATGACAGCTTTTTATTTGCCAGTGACAGTGGGATGATATCCTTCCTGTGCTATTATGTTCTTTGTGTGTCAAAGGCAGTGCAATACGAGCGCGCTCAATCTTGGTGGATAGTTCAGAGACAAGAACACGCACAGGAGACAGCAGGCTGGATTGATGGATAACAAGCATATACACCACAGATAGTGAGATGTAGAGTTTTCCTTGCACTTGGGAGAACACAAACATAATTTTAAACTGGGAGAAAAAGTAATAATTTACAGATATATCTGTTTTGGTGCTGTCTCATTGAAGAACATTGCATTTTTGTTGCAACTTTTAAATCGTATATTATTTGCCTATATAGAATTTTCATAAGCACACCTAAATTACACTATCATATTAGTGCATCAGACATCCCTCTTTGTGTCAGATTTTTTTCTGTCATCGTACTGTTTTCAGTGAGATGTTTTATGTCCCATATTGACCATGGGCTGCATACTCAGACTCCTCAGATACTCTGGAACTACATTTCCCAAACCACCTGGCTAGTTTTAACAGGGGCTGAGCTTCATGGGAAATGTAGTGCAAAAACGTGCATGTGCAGTAGTGGAATGGGAGGGAATACTTGAACAGATATTGGGAAAAGTGGAGAACTTGGTAGTGGTTTCAAGTGGGGCTTTACACTCAAGTGAGGTTTGTTTGGAGCTGGTACTAACAAGCCAACATCTTTCTGTTATTTTGCTGGGTCCCTTCATTTTGGCATAGGGCACAGTTTTTCCTGTGTCACTCATGGGTAGAAACAAGTTCCTTGTTGGTCTCTGTGTTGACACAGACCAACAACAAATCGAAAAGAATGCTTGTGAGAAATAATCAGAGGGGAAGTGTCCGAAACCCGTCTTGGTGGGATGTAGTAGAATTGTAGTCCTGAGGGTCGGGCAAGTCATACAGGGTCATAATTGGATACACAAGGCTGAGATCAGGGATGAAACTGTCACTTATTACAGACAATGTAGAAGGATTCAGGAGTGTTATTATGAGAACTATAGGCTGCACATCAACCAATGTGTATATGCACCACATAGATATCCTATGTCACCTTGTCTGTCAGGCATAATCCCCAAGATCATATATTACATTGGGGCACTTGCATCACCACAGCTTGCACTGGTGTCACTTGATGGTTTGGGAATGCGGACTGGTCATGTTCCTGTCTCCTCCAGCATTGTCACAGCTTGCGCATGAGTGATATGCAGCTTGAACTCTCATACAGTATGCCCCATCAACAATTGTGCATTTCAGACTGTGTGTAAGCAGAGAGCATCTGCAGAGTTGCTGCACTCAGGGTCTTTGACACCATTCTCAACCACAAACAAAGGTAACCATAGCAATGCATGGGTTCAGGCTATCCGTCCACTGGCACCGTATTTGTGCGATGGTGCGATCATTGGATATCGTCTGAAGTCGTCCGACTGATCCTACAACATGCAGGCGAATCGGCCCTCTTCCACTGCATCTGACCACCATCGGACAATTTTAGAAGTTTTTATGCAATTACAACAGATTAGCGATCCTATCAAATGAAATTGCATTTGGTCAGGTTAAATCGGACGATCTGGTACAAGTTTACATGAAAAAGATGCATTGTATAGCTAAACCGCTGTGCTGGGCAGGGAAACGTGAATAAGATGCATTAGATTTTATAACCGCTGTGCTTTGGGGAAACGTGAAAAGATGCATTGTACAGTATAACCGTCGTGCACAAAGCCTGTAGGATTCAATGGAGGAAATATTCTCGTTTTTATACACTTCTTATTCAACCGTTTATTATTTTAATTCGCGGCAAAAAGCCTTTTTATTTATTGTTTTTTTTTTTCTCTCTCTGAAAGCCAGCTTCAGTGTTGCTCTCCCTGGTGCTGAAACCTATTTCAGCACCAGGGAGAGAGGGTTAACCCCCCTGCAGTCTGGTGAGGTTTTTTTTTTCGCTCACTGCGAGCCGGCCACGCAGGTTGGGGGCTGTCCTTGAATCTCCGATTCAGCAGTAAGGACCGGTTTATATTTTTTCTCCTTGCAGCAGAGTTTTTAGTTTTTGTTTTTTTTTGTTGTTGTTGGCCGGCCTGTCCATCAGCCAATTTGGGTCGTCCGCAGATACTTCCTGACAACAACCCTGATGGGACGATGGCGTTGTCCATAGTCGGGTGACAAAGTCGGTCGCCCGACTACGTGCCAGTGGACGGCCAGCCTTCTAGTACAGACCAACCTTGGATAATAAAGTAATACAGGAACCTGGTGTACTGAGCTACTTTATGGTCTTTGCAGAGTACCCCACACTTACTGTGGCTTTCATAATATCAATAATGTTGATTGCCTTTTTTTTAAAATTTTTTTAATTTAAAAGCATTGTATACAAAGCATCTAAAAAAGGCGGGTTAATGCCTTGAATGATCCCTTTATTACATAAGATCAGTGTACTGATTTACCCAATTTTTAACAAAAACCTACTCCACGCACGTTCACTATTTGGTTTGTGTGAGACAGGAGTCTGTGTTGCAATGAATATGAGCAGCAGGTGTACCAGATTCTGCAGAAAATAAATCCTGGAACGCACGGTCATTTGGTGTTTGGTATAGTTTAGTCTTGGTACATAAACCTCAAATTTTTCCATCTCCTTGTGTTCTACACTCGCGCCGATGCTGAGACTGCGAGAATTAGCCTCGCAATTATCGTCTCTAAGTATCAATTACAGCTGTTAACTTTGTGTTTTGAGTTTGTAATAATATCGAATATATTAATATCCTTAATGTGTGTGTTCTGACTGTTGACCAACACTTTACTGTAGCACCAATCACAGCACTTATGCATATATTAGCAGAGGCTTGAAATGATATATAGATACAATTCTGCAATATATGTGTGAAAAAACATTAGAACGTATTCTACGTGTATTTCTGTTAGGATGTTTAAGCAGTAACCGGCTTTGTTCACTCTTCTCAGTATCGGAATGGGGTTCCTCTTCTTACTAAAGATCTGGAATTTTAACTCTTCGTTGCTCAGCCATTTCACCTTTGTGTGCTAGGCTGTTTCACCACTTTTTTTCTCCTCATAATGTTTAAACACTATTTGAAGTCCTTTTTTTTTATTGTAGTCTGTAAGCCACCAGAATAAAATTAAAACAATCCTAATGAATTTGAAGTACAGACTTTTAGCTTTAATTCAAGGAGTTGTACATAAAGTACAGAGACTTCCGGGAGGCGGGCCTTCAAGATGGCCGCATCTTAACTAAGCTCCGTTGTTGAGATCTACTGCTTTGTGATTTATTGCTTCACAACTGCCGGCTCATCAACCCCTGGGTGATTTTTGCCTCCTGCATCACTTGCGACTTTGGCGCTTCTCCCCCCTTTATACCCGGAGGTGCCTGGGCCGATATTCGGCCGGTGCCATACCCGTGCTTGCTCACAGGTGCGGAACCGCTGGTCCACACGGCCTGGGACTCCTTCCACCCCACACTCTTCCCTGGCTCGAGAGGGGAGCAGAGGGGTGCTCCGCCGCGTAACCACTCGCTCCCTGTGGCACTCGCCCTGCTAGTGCGGGCTGAGGCCTCCACGCGACTCCTGCACGTGCCGCGGCCTATCGAGCAGACCTCTACAACCGCCAATCAGACGGAAGGAACTTACCTTTTTCCCGCGCCTAGTATCTCTGGCTGGTTGGCGGAGAAGGAGCGCAACACACCGCTCAGACCCCCACCTTCAGTGACGTGAGATTAACCCCTCGGTGCCGACAGGGGGAGGGATACCCAAACCCGACCTGCTCACTCCTTCACCGCGTGGTCGAGCGCGGCGCCCGCCTCGTTCCGTCTTCTCTGCAGCCCTGTGGAATACTTTCCTCTGACCTCGTTGCAAACAGGAGACTCCTCGCTTCTATAAGGTGAGACGCGTCTCTGAAAAATATTTCGGGACACCACTCACCAAGTACCCGCTGCTATTAAAAGGAAAGTATTTTTTTAAAAAAAATTTTAAGACCCCATGCGGGATTTCAATTTTGTGGGTGGTCCATACCCGGCTCACTACAACTAGCCTGTGGCACTAACACCGTATGAGAAAGGCCCTCAACTTCACCACATCGTGTCCTCTTGGCTCCCCACAGCCCTAGGACTAGCGGATAATTCAGCACTGACCGTGGAACGGGTACATCGTCTGGGACCGGACCTTTCTCCATCCTTAGGCCGGCCCTCGCACTGTCATATTTAAACTGCTGAATTTCTCAGACAAAATCCGCATCATGCAGGTGTATAGGAAAGCCAATACCCTTGAATACAACGGAACTACTTTACGCCTCTTCCAGGACTTCTCGGCGTCCCTGGCGGCCCGTCGCAGGGCCTTCGCCCCCATCTGCTCTAAATTGGCGGCAGGCCAATGTGCGGTTCACGCTGCAATACCCTGCTCGCTTACGAGTTCACCTTCACAGCCAAGTCACCTTCTACGATTCACCAACCGACGCCTTGACCATATTGGAAGATGACACTGCACGTTCCCCCTCATCAACATCCGCAAGACAACGCTCATCGAACCCCCCCCAACCTGATTGTAGCTCAGACTCTGCGACGGAATTCGCGCAATCCTGGAGGTACAATGGATCACTACGACTTTTCCCCCTTTTGTTTGATTTTACTGATTCTCCGGTGCTGGTCGTCACGGACAGGACTAGATCCAACCACGGTTCGAACTGTATGTTTGCCACCCGGACCCTTTTGGTTCATCTTGGTTATATTGTTTATGGCTCTTCTGTTTGTTTTCTGGTTAATTTTGTTTCTTCCAGGTACAGGCCCCTATGTTCCTGTTGGGTGCTTAACGTTTAAATTGTTTCTGATCAGCCTTTTGACTCACAGGCAGGAGGTTACAATGCTCGCTGATGTATATGGGGCTGCGGAGCAGATGCTGGGACGGTTCCCGGCCCCACTTAACAATTTGTTCTCAACGGTAAAGCTTAGAACCCGCTTTTGGTATCCCCCATGACCCACGCTACTATGTCGGAGAGTACCCTTCCTATAGAACCCCAGGTTTTTACCTGCAAATCGTTGAAACTGGTATCTTGGAATGTGGAAGGCCTTAATTCGCCTATCAAGAGGAAAAAAGTACTACAATATTTGAAAAAGTTAGATCCTGACATAATTTTCCTTCAGGAAACGCACTGGACTTCCCCAAACCAGGCACTGCGCACCCCCTGGATAGGCTTCTAGGCATCATCCGTTCATACGCAGAAATCGCGTGGTACTACTATCCTTCTCCACAAACGTCTCCCATACTCTGACTTGACTGAGATTAATGACCCGGAAGGCAGATATGCCTTTCTCACCCTGACCGTGGGACAGGAACCCCTACAATTGCTTAACATCTATGCTCCCAATAGCCCTAATCTCACTTTCTTTAAATCACTGTTGCTATTACTCCATTTACACCAATCTTCCCGTAGGATTGTGGGGGGCGATTTTAACGAGGTCCCAGATCCTATCTTGGACCGAGCACCCAGTCGTACGATGGCTAGAGGACGTTCTCAACCCACAGGCCCGACCTTCCTCAGGTCCCATTTTGACCTGGATGACGTATGGCGCTCTCACCACCCTACGGGCAGGGATTTCACATTTTATTCCGACCCGCACAAATCCTTTTCTCGCTTACACCTTTTTTTGGTTTCAAGCATACTTTCCAACTGTGCCCTGCGGACAGACATTGGCCCAATAATTCTCACAGATCACGCGCATATCACACTGGAAATAGCATTGGAAACCCCGGTGCCCTATTCTAGGAACTGGCGCTTTCCTTCGCATCTCATGTCCTCTGGTCTCTTCACCTCTCACGTTGAACTGGCATGGAATAATTACACGGACGATAACATTGAGCATGTCGACGACGTCAACCTCTTTTGGTCTGCGTCGAAGGCCGTGCTTCGCGGTCAAATAATGGAATATGCCGCCTGCACAAAATAGGAGACTTCTAGACACCTCTCCGATGCCCACTCAGAGCTCCTTTGCAGCTATAGAGCTTATCTCTTAGACCCAACCCCCACGACCCTTTAAAAATACAAAAATGACAAGATGCGATACGACTCCTTAGCCACAGAACAAGCACACCGTGCATGCCAAAGACGAAACCATGCTTTGTTTCGCTTTGGTAACAAACAAGGTCGACTTCTTGCTAATTTGGTATGCTCCCAGACCCAGACCAGACCCTTAATTTCAGCACTCAAGACCTCGGACAGAACCGTACTTACCAAACCTGATGACATAGTGGATCACTTCCGCACCTACTTTGCGGATTTCTATAAAGCAGGCCCCGATGACTGTGCCGCCCAACTGAATCTTTTTCATACAGCCCAAATACCTAAACTCTCCCCGGGAGAACGTGACACACTCTCAGCACCCATCACACACGCCGAAGTCAAAGCGACAATAACCTCAAAAACGGAAAAACACCGGGCCCAGATGGCTTTGGGGCGGAATATTACAAACTCCTTTCTGGCTTGGTGATTCCCCACTTAGTTACACTATATAACAATATCCTGCAGGGTGAGGCCCCGCCCCCGACCTTTAATGAGGCACGGGTGGTGGTTCTCCCCAAACCGGGAAAGGACCCAACATTGGTTACCTCCTATCGTCCCATTGCACTACTAAATACTGACCTCAAAATACTGTCCTCCATCATGGCCCGCCGTCTTCAAAATCCCCTTGCACGCCTCATAGGTCCTCAACAAACAGGATTCCTTAACGGCCGCCATTCCACCATTAATATACGCAAAGTCATAGCGGCAATATGGTCATCTTCTCTCACGCCACAATCCTCAAACCTCTTACTGAGCTGTGACGCTGATAAGGCGTTTGATAGGATCTCATGGGATTATTTAGTCAGATTTATTACATTTCATCATTTTGTTAAGACATTATTAACACTTTTCGTGCACTCTATCTTACACCTTCCACTGTGATCACAGCAAACGGGCTCAACTCCACCCCCTTTAACCTAGAACGAGGAACTAGACAAGGATGTCCACTGTCCCCATTATTATTTAACCTGGCCTAGAACCTCTAATACATATTAGAGAAATGTCCCAAACAATATCGGGAATTCATTTGCCCCCCACTGTAATATTAAAAGTAGTAGCCTTTGCAGACGACCTGTTGATATTCCTTTCAGACCCCGCCTCCGCGATCCCTCCCCTATTGAAGTTGTTTGACTCCTTCCACGTAGCCTCCGGCTTCCAAATCAACTACGCCAAGACCGTAGCTTTGCCTCTGGGCCCCAAACCACAGGGTTCATGGCTCCAGGGTTTTCCCTTCTCCTGGGCACCCTCTCCGTATATTAAATACCTGGGCACTATTTTACCGGTTGACCTCTCCCGCTTACACAAACTCAACATAGACCCCCACTTAGCCCAAACAAAATCACTTTTGGAGGCCTGGAGCGCTCTTCCACTTTCTTATTTGGGGCGGGCGTCTCTTCTTAAAATGACCTTATTTCCCAAATTACTTTACACTATACAAGTATTGCCTCTCCTACTGAAACCTAATGATCTTCGGTCATTCAACCGGCTGTATGTGTCCTTTATTTGGCAAGATAAGCGGGCACGTATACCACTCCTCAGTCTTCAGCAACTGATAGCGAGGGGAGGTATCAACTTCCCCAATTTACTGGATTATAACCTAGCAGCGCTGTATCGTTACGTCTCAGACTGGCTGAATGATACTTCACGCTTCACAGCCTTACATGTGGAACAAGCGCTGCTCCCTGCCTCCTCTATACTAGCATTTCTTCACCAACCCTCTCCCACCATCCCCCCTCCCCTACGCGATAACCCATTGCTCTCCACGACGAAATTAGCTTGGATCAGAATCCGTAAACGCCTCCAATTGTCCTGGCAAACATCCCTTTGGTCCCCTATCTTGCACAACCCTCATTTTCAAAATGCCTCCCCTGCTCCTATTTTTCGAACCCTGGCCCAGCGAGGTTTTAGACTTCTACACCATTACCTAGACGGAACATCAGGTCTGCCTTACTCTTACACAGCCTTGACAGAACGCATTGCCCCGTTAACTATACACCCTGTTTATTACTTACAACTCACAGTTCCTTCTCACACAATTACACACCTTATCTCCCACTGATTTAACTAACCCGTTAGACACACAATTACTCGTACATAGTACGTCTCCTCCCTCGACTTCAACCATTTACACACTTCTACAACATTCGCTCCCCACCTCGAAACCCTGGACGGCTATCTCCCGATGGGCTACTACTTTTTCAAACCTTACCCCCCCCATGACCTGGTGTCGGCTACTCTGGTATCTCGACGCACTCTCCCATCCGCCAACTATTGGGACATGTTTTATAGGATACTCCACCGAGCCTACATGGCGTCGGGCAGAATGCCCCGTTCGGGACTATTACCTAATGCCAACTGTTTAAAATGTAATTTTTCCCCAGCAGACCTCCATCATTGTCTATGGTCGTGCCCCTTTATTCAATTGTTTTGGGACACTGTACGCCGATTTAGCTCTCAGGTTCTCCGAATCGAGATTCCTTTCACTTCAGACTGGGCTATTTTTAACTTGTCAACTCCCCCGACCCCTCAATCCCTCTCTAAATGCCACCGGTTTTGGTTAGGTCTCTTAGCAGCGACGGGCAAAAAGGCCATATTCTCTCAATGGATATCTGGTACCCCTCTCTCATTCCGTACGATGTACGACAGAATTTATTCCATATTCTTGGCCGACTGGTCTGATGCCTCACTGCACCAGACTGAGAAAACTCAACAATTCTTTACTCACTGGTCCCCTTTTATTTGTGCCTTACCATCTGAGGTTAAAACTTCCCTAAGAAACACGTTCTGCGATGCCCCATGGTATTTCCTACAAATGTTGCGGAGCGCTCCGCCGATTTTCTCCCCCCCCCCCCAGATACCTCTGACCACTTGTTAGTTAACTTTCTTGCCTCCACTTCCCGAGATACCCTAACCCAGCCGTCCACCTCTGAGCTTTAAATGCTGACATATCGCCATGACCCGTCGGCTCTGGTTTGGGATGTAATACTTTAATTAATTAAAGCCCGAAGTTGTGATTTTGCATTGTTACAGATTGTAAATGATATGAAAAACTGTTACTCCTTTTCCTGTAATTTCATCCTGATCTGAGACGAATAAAAATATGTTTTAAAAAATAAATATAAAGTACAAATTTTAGGAACTTGCACCCATTTTTTTTTTTTTTTTTTGAAACTCAGTTTTATTTGGTAAGAGAGGGTCACAGGTTAACCGACAGAGGGCCTCGCAGGGCCATACTGAACAGCGGCAGCGCAAAGGGTCATATATGACAAAATCATAGAAAAGGTGCAACAGTTACATGGCAGGTTCTCAGTGTTAAACATGAACAACATGGGGTATAGGAGAAAAACCACAACAATAATAAACCTAAGGGATCAGAGGAGGTGCTAGGCATATCTTACTCGAAGGATGGTGTCCCGAGGGAAAAGGGGGGGGAGTGGGATGGGGCACATGCCATAACCGTGACACTCCTGGCGCGCTCCCAAAGGAGGCCATGGAGGGACAACGTCACGAGGCCCGGTGGTCCGAGGGCCAAGTATGGCAAGTTTTGCCATAGTGGCGCGCCTCGAGACCCCATGGAACGTGCAAAAAAAAAAAAAAAAGGGGGGGGAATTGCACCCATTTTTATACAGTCGTCCCCCCCTTTTTCAGGGGCTCAAATGTAATTGGACAAATTTATTTAATCATTAATAAATTGTTAATTTTTAATATTTTGTTGAGAATCCTTGACTGCCAGATGTCTGGAACCCATGGACATTACCATACTTGTTTTTCTCCTTTCTGGTGTTTTGCGAGGTTCGAACTGCAGCTATCTTGAGTTCTTTGTGGGTCTTTCTACCTTTTGGTTTTGCCTTAAAGTTAAATGCTGCTCAATTGGGTTGAGATCAGGCCATTGACTCGGCCATTGCAGAATATTCCACTTCTTTTCCTTCAAAAACTCTGGGGTTGCAGTGTGTTTTGGATCATTGTCCATCTGTAATGTGAAGCACCGACCAATTTGCTGCATTTGGCAGAATCTGGGCTGACAGTATATCTCTAATCCCTGCCGAATTCATCCGGATGCTTCTGTCTTCTGTCACATTATCAATAAACACCAATGACCTAGTGCCACTGGAAGCCATGCATGCCATCACACTGCCGTGGTGATCTAACAACAGTTTTTAAAATCCATTGTTTAATCAGCTACTACACGCTCCTGAGGAAGCTGCCTTGACTAGGCAGGGAAATGCGTTTTGAGCGCCTTTTAATCACTATAATGCCTTGTTCTTAGTGCTGTATTTCATGGTGTAGAAATTCATTTTTCGTCATATTTTTTTTTTTTTTGGGTCATGACTGGGATTGGAACACCCTAGGAGGGTCAGCCCTAACTCCCTAACTAAATATTATCTGTGCCCCAAGGAAGGCACTGGATTAGTGTAGGACGGGGGTGTTTTCTTGCTTTTCTTGGGTCCCACTAACAAGGAGACCTGTGGCGACCCTATTTTTGTCGATCAACCAAACAGTACTTGTGTACCATATCAAGGAGACCACGAAGTTTTGCGAGTGTGTTGTGGTGATTTGGTTTATTTTCTAGGTCCCTAATGGAGGAGAACCTTTACTTTAGAACTATAAAGATACTTATGTGGCAGTGTGATCAATTTTTTTGGTTCCTAATTGAGGAGACCCCTCACTCGAGAACTATAATGCTACATATGCTCATGCTGCTTTTCAGTCATGAAAAGATGACAAAATATGCATACGTACAGAAAAAAACGGTGTGATCCGTACCAGGCGCAACAATGGGTTTTCTGTATGGATGCATATTTGGTCGTATCTCCAGCCAGATCATCCTTGATGCTGTCCCGTTCCGCAGTTTTGTTTTTAATCCCAAAGTCGAATTATTTCTGGGGAGGGTATAGATGAAAACCCACCAGTCTCTCTCATGATTGAAAAGCAGCATGCCCATATGTGGCTTGCTTACAAAGCAGCTTTTGGTTTCATTCAGTAAGGACACACCTTACCAGCGGTCCCTTGAAGGGGCAGGTGAACTTACACTTCAATGGCCATTCAAGTAAACCTCTGTGTTGTTTCACAGGGGGGTATAGGGATCAGCACAGATGACACCTTTTTTCAAGTTGTGACTCTTTGATTCAAGAATGATGTTCTTGCATATTATATACAGATCGGGAGGTCCCACAAAAAGAAGCCAGGCACCGCTTAAAAGGGGAGAGTCTCCCCTTTTAAGCGGTACCTGGCTTTAACCCTTAGGCACCGAGTCGCACCTAGTGCGGCCTAGCTCCGGTAGGGGCCGCCATCTTGCGGCTCCACCCCCGGGTCCCCCCTCACTGCCTGACGTCCTCACGCATAGCGTGATGACATCAGATAGCCGGGGAACCTCTAGCTGCCCGGAATCCCCTGGTGGAGATAGGGGGTTCATTTGAACCCCGATATCTCCAGAACCGTGGCAGCTAGGGGGTCATGGAGGGTGTCAATCGAAAGGCCTGAGCATGGCCAGGTATAAAGTAAAAAAATAAAATAAATGTGGTTTTTTTTTTTTTTGTGTTTTTATTAATGCAGCAATATTGTTCACATTTCAATTATAATGTAAACAATGATGCTGCACTAATGATTTTTTTCTATGGTGTGCGTTTGCTAAAAATCACATAATTCCCCCCCAAAAATGTAATAAGTCCCCATTTCTAATTTTTGTACAAGCGCACCCCATAGAAAATATAACCGAAAATGTTCATGTGATAAAAGGTGAAAAAAACGACTTTACACGCTGCAGATGATTAAAAATTCAAGTTTTATTGCATTTTTTGTTATAATATACAGGCAGAACATGACGTATACATATAAAAATTATATATTATGAATTTGCCGAGTCTGCCGGAAAGAACGATATATAATATGTCTGGGTCGTATAATAAAATGTGGCTTCAAATCGCGTTTAAACATGATGAGCGAAAGCGGTAAAAATGAGCTCCGCACACAGCGGTGAAATGCCTCAGCGGTGAAAGGGTTAAAGGAGCAGTGAGTTTTCCATAAAATAAGGGTTAAAAATAAAAACGAAAAATTCCTTCAAATATATTGCCTAGGAGGTCCCCATAACCTGCCCGTGAAGTGGCGGATTTGTAGGATGTATGGAAACCTAGCCATCACAGACCCACACACGACACCTAGCACTGCCAGTCTGCATACAATGTATCAAATTCATGAGACCGGACTAATTAGAAGCACATGTTCTTTCCAAACACTAATTAAACACCTGTTGTTTACGCCGTTTGAGAGCACAGGTCATTTAGATGTGAGAATCTTTGCACCTAGACATTAGTTTTTAATTCAATATCTAATAAACCGTTGTTTATAATATTCTGCTGTAAAGAGTCTCTTTATTTCTAGATTTTTTTTTGTATTTTTTTAAGCATTTTTTATACTTTTTTCAAAATATATATATTTTTTTTTTCGAACCGAACACGCCAAAAAGTTCAAAGTTTGTGAACTTTAGAACTGCCGATGTTCGAATCGAACTCCGAACTGATAGAACCGAACAGCTCATCACTATTATATAGTAACTGCGGAACAGGCCAAGCTGATGTCACAACTTGAACCTGGGACTTATCAGCAAAGGTTAAAAACATTGGACCTGTCTTATTTCCCTTCTCTTCATCAATTTTATATAAGTATATAAGCTGCTCCTACTTGCATCTTTTTTGGCACTAGTTTGGCTGTACCAGCTGCCACCCGTATGAATAGTCACCAGGCAACTCTGCTACTTTGGCCTTCATAGCACAAAGAGGGAAGGGTGAAGGAGCAATTCAATCCCTGCATCTCTCAGTCCACACGGTCTTCATTAAACTCACATTAATTACTCGAAAACCAGCTTGCGTCTAAATGAATGTAGCAAGCGCCTTTGGTGCACATACATTTGACCAATCGTTGAGTCCTTTATTCTTTCAATGTGTTCTTGTAACATTGTTTGTGTTATAAATAATAAGACTGCGAATTTGTTGTCCTACTCGTTTTGGTATTGTTCTCCAATTAAAGCGAACCACTAATGACCTGGTCCAGGAGTCTTTACGAAGGCTTTGACAGCTCTTCTATGGATGGCAGCGTTATGGAGACCTACCACGATCTAAAGAATGCGTTTTCATTCTAAAGACAAGTGTCATATTGGCGACTTTATCATGATGGAGAGCTGATCCATGAATGAACTGAGAGAGGCTCTGGCTCACGGAGTTGTCAGTATTATCTCCCTGAACTCCTTTGCGGTTTTAATGAGAAAATGTGTTCGAAATTAATTTTGTAAAAGTTTTTTTTAAATTTTATATATATATATGTTTAATATTGCAGAAGCCACCTGCACATCATAGCAATTCAAAGAATTGCATCCCAGAGCTCCTGTGCCACATTCCCCATATGCAGCAAGGAATTCTGGGTAGGATATGCAAATGACATATATATATATATATATAATATATTTGTGTTCAAAATTATTCAACCCCAATGCTGTAAAGGATTTTAGGGAATTTAGTGTACATTTGTAATTGTATTCAGAATGAAATCCTAAAAGGACTTTTTAAAGAACCATATGCAACTAAAATGACATTAATTGGTTTTTTAATACAGTAGTAAATGTTTCTTTTGTGAATTCTTCATTGACACAATTATTCAACCCCTTAAAGACTACCACTCTGAAGAACAGAGGTTCATTCAAGTGTTTTGAATCAGGTATTGAAAACACCTGTGGATGTCACGGAGCAGCAATAAAGCATAATAAGCACCAATTAGGCAGCTTTAAAATGACTGTGATACTCAGCTCCTTCTAGACATTTACTGGTGTGGTTACAAACATGGTGAAGTCAAGAGAATGGTCCAGGAAGACAAGAGAAGAGGTGATTACTCTTCACAGGAAGGGCAATGGCTATAAGAAGATTGCAAAGATGTTAAACATACCAAGAGAGACCATAGGAAGCATCATTCGCAAATTCAAGGCAAAGGGCACTGTTGAAATGCTACCTGGTCGTGGCAGAAAGAAGATGCTGACTTCGACTGCTGTGCGCTACCTGAAGCGTAGAGTGGAGAAAAGTCCCCGTGTGACTGCTGAGGAACTGAGAAAAGATTTGTCAGGTGTGGGTACTGAAGTTTCAGCTCAGACAATACGGCGCACACTGCATAATGAAGGCCTCCATGCCAGAACTCCCAGGCGCACCCCCTTGCTGTCTCCAAAGAATAAGAAGAGTCGACTGCAGTATGCCAAAAGTCATGTGGACAAACCACAGAAGTTTTGGGATAGTGTTCTGTGGACTGATGAAACAAAATTAGAACTGTTTGGGCCCATGGATCAACGCTATATTTGGAGGAGGAAGAACAAGGCCTATGAAGAAAAGAACACCTTGCCTACTGTGAAGCATGGCGGGGGGGTCAATCATGCTTTGGGGCTGTTTTGCTTCTGCAGGTACAGGGAAGCTTCAGCGTGTGCAAGGTACCATGAATTCTCTTCAGTACCAGGAGATATTGGATGACAATGTGATGCAGTCCGTCACAAACCTGAGGCTTGGGAGACGTTGGACCTTTCAACAGGACAATGATCCCAAGCATACCTCCAAGTCCACTAGAGCATGGTTGCAGATTAAAGGCTGGAACATTTTGGAGTGGCCATCGCAGTCACCTGACTTAAATCCGATTGAGAACCTCTGGTGGGACTTAAAGAAAGCAGTTGCAGTGCGCAAGCGTAAGAATGTGACTGAACTGGAGGCTTTTGCCCATGACGAATGGGCGAAGATACCCGTAGATCGCTGCAAGACACTTGTGTCAAGCTATGCTTCATGTTTAAAAGCTGTTATAACTGTAAAAGGATGTTGTACGAAGTGCTAAGATTGAATGTCACTTGGGGGTTGAATAAAACTGATAATGATGTGAGCACAGAAAAGACGTTTGTGGTTATTTCATTATAAATGTTATGTTATATTTGTCTGACCTACACGTGCCTCTTTGATTTAATTGTAAGCAAGATGACTTAATGATCAAAATCAATGTCAAACTGGCCAAAACACTAAATTTCAGTCAATTTCATAATTTTGAACACCACTGTGTGTGTGTGTGTGTGTGTGTATATATATATATATATATTATACTTGTCAGAAAGGGTTGCAGTGCCTTAAATACATGGCCATATCCCTTACCTGCTCAATTTATGGATTTTGTCCTATACAGCAGTTTAAAACTCTGATTGGGGGAGCTGGTAATGTTAGTGACAAAGTGCACTGGATGGGCAAATGGTTGATTTTTATATTCTAAGGAACTGAGCAAAATTGCAAGGCTCATGTGGCAGCAGACTAAGGCTCGGGTCATATGAGCGCAGTGTTCACGTCCGTGTTGCCGCACATTTTAACGTCCGGGGTAGCATACAATTATGATCAATAGAGACCACACACGAAGTGCGGATGCACAACGGACGTGGTAAACGGACACAAGTTAGGCAATAACGTAAATGCGCTAGAACGGACGCACAAAGTGCGCTGCAACGTCCGCATAGCTTTGTGTGTGAGTGATTGAATGAAGTCAGACGGACTGCATTTTTGACGTCGAGCATTTTTGAAGGACAAAATGTTTTTCATATTAATTTATTTTCCCTTCTACATCAGTCAAAAAAAATCAGTCACATAAACGGACTGTGTGGCCACTACCTTGTCGTCAGTCAGAAAGTACGTCCGTTGTGCACGGACGCACAGCCCGCACAGAATGCGTTCGTCTGACCCTAGCGGTAGCCGTGTGGCACCCGCGTAGAACCAATGCTTCAGATGTCCTCTATTACAGGTGGTCTGAGAGAGGATGATGTCTGCACGAAAAGTCTACCTCATCAGCAAAGACCTAATCAGTGACTGTTCTGATGACCAACAGCCTGAAAATTCTAAATCCCGACTGCCTGGTCATGTGTGTCAGCGAAGGAAACATCTCTGGTTCACACAGTGTTATCTAAACGGCACCAGATGTGAGGGGGGGGGGGGCTACGGTTAGGATTTATACAGTGTCCCTTTAAGTTAAGCTATTAACCTCTTTCAGCTGAAAAACATTGAGTAAATGTGAACTCCGGGAGGTCCTACTCTTCTCTCAACAGGTGAAATCTAAACACCGTCACAGACCATGCCACACACACTATTATCACACAACGGCAAAATTAAATTGTCAGTAAACACTTCACTTCTGTGTGTTTAATTGATCTTAAAGACCAACGCAATATTTCAGCCTTTGATGAGATATTGCAACTCAGTACTTACCTGGTTCCAGTGGCTGGTGTCAACATGTTTCTCACTCCATGGACAGTGCTTGCTGTGAGCTGTCATGCAGCACTGTCAATTGGGCACAAGGACTTGCTTAGCATCATGAAATCATGTGACTTTTAGGCTTGAATCTGCGTATAAGGTTGTACATCAGTGTTTCCCAAACCTGTCCTCAGCACCCTCAACCAGACCAGATTTTGCAGATCACCTTGGGGAAATGCAGACTGAATCCTGCAATCACTGAGAAGCAAATTCTATCGCCTGTGCTGTGCTTCAGATAACTGGCAAACATGGCCTGTCCACAGGTCCTGAGGACAGGTTTGGGAAACACTGTAATGAGCATTGTGCAGAATGATGGTGAAGTGATACAATATTGTTGGGCAATAGTAACAAAAATATGGCTTATATTGTGTCTTTTTTTTTCCCTTCTAAATCTGATGAGTAAAAAAAGATTCTAGACATCACACAATGTAACAGAGCGACCCAGCTTGTTGTGATCGTCCACTTCAGAGACTGATGCCTTGCTAGCAAGACAAACTGTAATCTTGGCAGCAATGAATGGCTCTGGCTTGGTGGATTTTCATTTTAGATGTGTGATATTTTGATACCCTGCTGACACCCCAAGCATCAATGTGTGTCTGTGTTTCAGAAGCACCAGTGGTTATTTTGCAAATCTCCTGTTAATTGAAGGATGGATTTTGTTTTCAGTGCGCTTTAGTTTGGGGATCATCGGCTCGGGTTCTGGTCACCACAGAAAGCTTTGAAGCATGGAGACGGGGGGTCCCTGTGGGTTTTTTCATTTTATTTTGAGCAGACAAGTGCCATGCTAAAGTAAACCTTTCCTAATTGTGTGGGGTTAAGGCATGAAATTACCTTTTGTGGATTTTCACATGCTAGATTTGGTCGTAACTGTATTCCCATTTGTAATCCTATAAAATAGTTACATATTTCTCTTTACTTTTTCATTGTGCTACAAAGTATTTGCCACAAACACAACAGGATACGCTTGCTCCGTAACCCACTCATGTGCAGCTGCAACAAAACCAAACGCTTTCATAAAACAATTATTTGTTTTCATGTGCTTTCTTTTCATGCCAGATTTTTTTTAATGTTTATAAATTATGGACGATCATCCCCACCCTGCACAATATAATGTGTTTTATAAAAGTAGAATTCTTGTTATTCTTCAGCACTGGCTGCTGGAGATTTTCTTCTTTCATCATCGTTAATAATGGAGGGTCACTGTATGTACACTTTGCTGTGCGATGCTGCACTATGATGTCTTGCTATTTTACCCTTTGCTTTATAAAGTCTTAAGAAAAAATATCACTAGGTTTTTTTCCCTATACCTATATATGTATTGCGCTTGAAGAAACATTGCGACATCATCACCCAAGTTATATCTTGACTTTAAAGTTAGTGGATTACCTCAATGATAATAAAAAATAGATCTAGACTCTAAATTCCTTATTTTTTTTCTCTTGTAAGCTTTCATACAGTGCAGTCCATAGGTATTTGGACACCGCTATGCATTTTTTTGACTCCGTTTTGGACACCGCTATGCATCTTGTTGTTTTGACTCCGTTTCCCATCCCAATAGATTTGTATTTAGATAGTATATTACTACCACTTATGCCACTGTTACTCGGATATATGTGGACAGGTCGATGCTCTGATTATTTTTCTTTCTGCCTGCGCTGTATTGTGCACTTGATATGTTCCTGCATATCCGGTGTAACCCCTTCGCTGTTATGGACGCTTAGGAGACGTCCTGTTCATTGTTTGCACCTCCCTGTAGCCTTTGACATAAAATAAGCTAGTTAATTACACCGCTTCACTGAAAATAGATAATATTGTGCCCATTTCTATCTAGGTTATTAGTTGTGCATGCAGGCTTGTGACTGTAGTGTTTCCTTTTATTAACATTTAAGGCTCGTGTCAGACGAGTGCACCCGTACCTACTGGCGCAGCCACGTGATGCAGCGACGGGGCCGGTCACATGCTTGTGCGCGCACACGAACTGCGTGCGCCGTGAGTCCGTGTAGCGAATCTCTCCGTCGATGCGCTAGGAGGATCGCGATTTTCACAGCCGAGCACACTCAGCGGCAGCGGAGAGTAGAAGGAACGTCCGCTCTCACAGACGTTCCTTCCACTCTGCAGTGCGCTCGTCTGACACGGGCCTTAG
Source organism: Leptobrachium leishanense (assembly GCA_009667805.1). Lineage (NCBI taxonomy): Eukaryota > Metazoa > Chordata > Amphibia > Anura > Megophryidae > Leptobrachium > Leptobrachium leishanense. The sequence goes on along the minus strand of CM019071.1, from coordinate 109,923,562 downwards.
GCTAGGGTCAGACGAGCGCATTTTCTACGTACTGTGCGTCCATGCAGTACGGACGCACGTACTGACGGAAGACGCAGTAGTGGCCACACGATCCGTTTTTAGTGACTGACGTTATTTTTGACGGATGTAGATGGGAAATAAAAAAACATTTTGTCCGTCAAAAATGCTGGACGCATAAATGCAGTCGGTCTGACTTCGTTCCATCACTCACACACAAAGCTATGCGGACGCAGCGCACTCTGTGCGTCCGTTCTAGCGGATTTACTTTCTTGCCTAACCTGCGTCCGTTTGCCGCGTCCGTTATGTGTCCGCACACCTGTGCGGACGTACTTAATGTGTGGGGCTCCATTGGTCATAATTATATACTTCCATGGACATTAAAATGTGTGGCAACACGGACGTGAACAGTGCGCTAGTCTGACACGAGCCTTAGGGGTTATTCAAAGAGACCAAATCTCCCGCAGCTGGAGGCCGTGCTGCAAGAACAATTCAGAGGTGGAAAAGTGAATCAAAGATGACTTTTTCTAAATACTGACAAAACTGTTACGATAATCTTTTGAACAGCTCCTAAACTACATAAATTGCAAACGCCTCATCTAAGTGTCAGGACAAAATCAAATGGCACGCTGACAACAGTCACTTTTCTCAAATATCTAGGTATGTGGTTAGACCCAAATCTATCCTTTGGCCCCCACGTCGAAAAACTCTCATCTAAACTTTACCCCAAACTAGATGCCCTGTACAGAAACAAATAATGCCTGAACCCCGCGGTAAGAAAGCAGATTGTACAACAAATGCTTATGCCGGCTATTGAATATGGAGATGTAGTGTATGCAGCGGCCCCGCAAACGCACCTCCAGAAACTTACTACATTGTAGCACAAAGTGGCAGAATGAGTTATACAATGTAACTACACAGTACACCGTACGTATATTCTGAGTAATTGCAATTTTTTGTTCAACTCACCGATGTTGGAGCCTCGGTTTTCTCAGGCTCAGCTTAAAGGCAAATGGTACTTCTTAGTTAGGGGAGTACCTTACCCCTCTCTCCTGCAATGCCTTTCAGCTTCTGTCTCCAGCTCTGTATTACCTTACAGATGGGGACGAAAAAGGGAGGTAGGGGGGGGGGAGAAAAATTCCTCTGCTTTCACTTTTAAAATATTTCTATGAGAATCAAGTTAAAATATCAAAAATTTATTCCAAAAAAAGTGTGGGGGGGTGGGGTTACTGGACGCGTTTCGGCACTACACCTGTGCCTTCTTCAAGCAGTATAGCATATGGGGTAAGCCCTTTATGGGAATACATTTTTGATATTTTAACTTGATTGTCATCTCTGGTTTTACTCTGTTATGGGATACCCCCTTACTATTTTATCCCTTTAGAGTGAGGAAAATATTTTGAAGGTGAAAGCAGAGGAATTTCCCCCCCCCCTTTTCATCCCCATCTGTATGGTAATACAGAGCTGGAGACAGAAGCTGAAAGGCATTGCAGGAGAGAGGGGTAAGGTACTCACCTTATTAAGAAGTACCATTTGCCTTTAAGCTGAGCCTGAGAAAACCGAGGCTCCAACATCGGTGAGTTGAACAAAAAATTGCAATTACTCAGAATATACGTACTGTGTCACGCTATGGGAGCGCTGTCTCTCTGTATGTGTTTTATTTGGGGATAACTGGAAGACCCAGGAAAAGGGGGAACGTCGCCCTGTATCTGACGTGAGGCATTCCAACCTAGAGCCAGGACTTATTAGGCTCTATAATTTGTGAGTGATTTTCTCATATATATATATATATTCACTTCACAAATTACTACAGTCTGCACTATTGTCTCTCTCTTTTTGTCTTCTTCATATATACTACAGAATCTTCCAACTGAGGAGAGGAAGCATAACGTTGGAACATTTTGTCTGAAGTGTGACCTACATACTGTATGGTGACTAGGAGTCACGGACCTTGTTTATTTTGAGATTTGCACTTTTTCACGTGCACTTTATCCATCCAGAGACTATCAGATAACCTAATAAAAGGACTGTCTTATGACTTTTTGATGTCACATCAACACAAATTTTGTGTCTGCACTTTACGAATGGAATAGGATATATGAGCACGTGCACTTTATATGTACTTTATATGCATTTTGCACATGTGGATTATTATACACTTTGCGCTATAGGAGCAGATTTGTACGCATGACTTAAGGGTTTATCACCATTGTTGCTTATTTTGCACAAGGTTGTTCATTTGCACAGAATTGCTATTTGCACAATACTAGTGTAACATTGACTCACTTGAGTACTTTTATCTATCACCACCTGATAGAGTTGAGCCATAATATCAGCATTTAGAAATACTCATCTAGATTGCTCCATATTTGGAAAGCCCACTGCGCCACTAGGACCCTTACCCTTCTCAATACAGAATGCACCTGTACACCTGTAACATAGTGAATATATTTATTTTCTGTTAATCTGCATATTTGTGCTGTTTTTTTCTTTTTTAATAGCTTGCATTTTTTCACTTTGTATTTATAAAGGTAAAATCCTTTATAAATAAATAAGAGTACTGAAGTTTCAGTGCTCTTTCGTTCGGCGCACATCGGTGCGATTCAAGTTCGCCGAACATGTGGTAAACTCCGTATTCACCACAGGGTCCTGGAAGTACGCTCAAAAGACCACCAAACACCGCTGAGAAAAGCCGCTGATCCCCCGAACTGACCACCGCCAAAGACAGTCAGTCACCTGCCGAACGGGGGGTGGGGAGGAGGGGTATGCAATTCTTTAAACTACGTTTAAAACAATAAAAATGCATGGAAATAATAAAAAAGGTCCTATAAAAAAATAATAAAACTGTCGCAGAATAAAAATTTTAAAAAAATGGGAATCAAAAATTTACCCCAAAAAAATCCAGAAAAATACCCCAAAAATTCTAATTAAATAAAAAGTTTTTTGCTGAAACTTAAAAGCATAAACCGTTGAATTAAAAAATAAAATAAAAAGGTATTTAAATAAGTTTTTTTTCTTTCATCGAATCCTATTGGATTTGTCTGTTTAAACCTGTCAAACTGAACAACCGAAAATCAATGGCATTTCGCTGACATTTCAGACCTGTTCGGCGTTCTCTGAATAGATTAACTTTGTGGGACAGTTTCAGTTTTGTAGAAAAAAAGTGAACTGTACTGTATTTCGTTGACAATTCGCCAGTATTTGACAACTTGACAGCTTTCTGAATAGCCGAACTGCCACAAAATTTGGCAACTTCGGCACTTATTGACGTATTGAATAACCCTTTTACTCTTCTGAGTTGGTTGTATTGGTGCAGATGCCTGTCCAATATCAAAATGGCACACGTCACCCCTCAGGGAAATACGATTTTGTTGTAGTTTCAAAGTGCACGCAATGTTTTCAGTTTTATTAGATTTTATTCCGGCTCTTTTTCTGTATTAATGGTAACATGGGGCAGATGGATAAAATGTGATACAATTTTAGCGTCAAAATATAAATAATATATTTTCAAATAAAAATGGACACAGAATTCCAGTTTTTGTTCTGCTATGCACATGACGTGGTGCAAATTCTAGAATCATAAACTGTATGTATGAAATGGTTAAAACGTTTTCCTATGAACCAAACATTTCACTTTTTTTGCCTATGATATGGTGCAATTTCTCCATATTTCAGTAATGGTTCAAACTGAAGTTATTTTCTAGAAGAGGAGGGTCTGCTTAAAAAAAGGTATAATGTGTTTGGGTATCTCAGAGAAAAATGGCTGAACATTTTGATTAAATACAGATAGAGCCTATGACTGAGAAATGGCTCAGCAGTGAAGGAGTTAACTGGTCATAAGGTCATTCGAAATTGGGCCACTTGTGTCTGGCATTTCACCTCTCTCAATGGGAGCCTTGATGTCTCTAACATTCTGTAGCTGAATATGGTAGTGATCCTCTAAAAGGGTTACCGTAGATACTCAAGTATACCGCTAGATTTTGGTGACAAAAATTTACCATAAAATTGGAGGGGTCGCATTATATTCGAGACATCTGCATCGCGTGTAAAAAAAAAATTGCCCTGCTCTGGATCCCAAGTCTCCCGGAAGTTCCAGTAGTCTCACTGAAGTGAATGTGGGCTCCCTGATGCTTGCAAACACTTCAGGAACTCCTGGATTCAGGAGAGGTCAGATCCAACACGGCCAGAGGGCACGCTTGGTTTAAGCCAATCATTCACCTCGCTCTCCTCTGCCGGCCATCTAAAATCACTGGTAAAGAAGGGTGGCCAGCGGCTTCATACTTAGTAACAACTGCAATCATTCTAGAGCAGAACACTCTGGCCTGAGGGGCAGCCGGACTGGAAGGATTTTAATTGTTTACTGGTACAGTATAATTTTGTTCCTCGCGTTATATTTGAGTCTTGAATATTCTCTCATTTCCATAATCTCTATCCATCGCGTTATATTCGGGTCGCATTATACTTGAGTATCTACGGGTATTCATTCACCTCTATTGTTATCTTGACACAACGGTGGATTTGCATAGCTGAACTTTGAGGAATTCTGATGAATTCATTACCTAAGGGAATTCCACCGTAGTTCATTGTAGTTCTCACTGTTCTTTCCACTGTAGTTTCTGCCGAAGTTATTCAATGTAGATTTCAGTTTTAGTCCAAGTTGTCTGATGTTTTTCCTATTAGAGTTCAATGCAGATCACCGCCTGAAAATTGGCAAACACAGCTGAATGGAGAACAGCCATAGTTTATTCACTTTACAGAAGAATAACCATGTTACGGTTTGCATAATCTTCACCTACCATTCTGGGTCTTTTGTCTCTGGATAGCTACATTCATTGTAGTTTTCCCTAGTGATATTTGCGATTGTTTTCAACTGTGGTGAACTTCGGTGAATACCCCCTTTTATGAGCTGTTTTGGCTAGGTTACAGCGTGAGCATCCCCTGTCCCCTTCACTGTAACACAGGGTGCTGGTAATTGGCCCTCAAGATGTTTTGAAAACAAAATTTCCTGCAAAGCTCAGTAAACCTAGTAAATGGCGGAGTATAAGGGAGAGGTAGTTCCAAAACATTGGGTGGGCAATGTTGAGCACCACTGCTGTACAGTGTTTTATTACTGTGATGACGTTTCCACCATGTTGATGAGCAATGCCGTTTTCACCATGCCTTGATGACCAATCAAGAAGTTTGAAGGAACAGCTCCAATAAATCATTGGCGTTGCACGCACGGACTAGAGGAGACCAGAGTGCATCCGGAAGCAAGATCCGAAACACGTTTGTGCATGCCACAGTGAAACGCATGCGGAGGAACCCAGAATAAAAGCGGGATGACGCCATCTTGGAAGGACCATTCTGAATAGAACAAGGAATGCTTAAGGCAGCTCTACCTAAGGGAACTCTATGAAATTTAGGGGAAGGGAAGAGGGAAAACCATGGGTAGCTGCCAGAATAAAAGTGGTATTCCTGACTCACTCTGGAACTCAGAGGACCACATGGCAGGGTAACCCAGGGCCAGGAGGACAGGCAGAGCCATGGTACCCATCCTAACGGCACACCCAGGTCCACCTCAGCACCCACAAAAAAAATCCCTTACAACAGCTGCAGGACCAGAGCCCCCAAGAAATAACAAGAAAATGGCACAATGGAAGAAAAACAGAATAACAGAACATCAACGTGGGGACCGACAGAAAACAGCAGAAATAAAGTCACCAACAATATCCATAAACAAACGGTGAACATGGAGGGCCAAGACATTTTTAGCCAGGATCGGTGTCTGCTACCTCCCAGCGCCATTGCTCCACGAAGAGGAAGAAGCCAGAATGTCCTGGGTTGTGTACAGCGTCCAGTCTCATCAGGGGTAGCAAAAAAAAAAGGGGGGGTGTCTGTGAAGGTGCTGGTTGTTATTATAGGAAATTAGGGGTTGCTGCCTACAAGGTGTTGCACATAAACCTCAACAAAATGTGCAAATATGATATGTGAAAATCAAGAAGGGTCCTAGAGGCGCAGTAGATGATATATTACACTTAAAGGATTGTATTGGATATAGGCCTAAAAGGCCATTAGATACTGGCAATAAGGCCTAAATCAACAAAAACTAAAATATGATAATCACTCAATAGCAGTGGACCATCGGATCCCAGGAATTTGTGCAAATAGCAAATATATGTGCAAATTCGATAAAACACGTCCCAAAATGACAGTGTTAAAATCTTATGTCATGCATATAATTCTATTTTATATGCATTTGCACTATTGTATCATAAAAAGTGCATGTGCTCATGAATTCTTCCTATCAATAAAGTGCATACACAAAAAGTGTCAATGTGATATATAAAGTCCTCAAGGAAATCTCCTCTCCTGAGTTAAATGTCCATAGCACGTTGTGTCCTAAACCACAGTAAAGTGCACGTGTAAATGTGCGGATTATAAACAAAAACAAATCTGTGGTCACAGGTCGCTGTACAGCATGTAAATTGCACTGTGAAGTAGGGTGTCCCACTGCCGTAGCTCTTCTCCTCAGTGGATGAATTTCATAGTATTTATAGAGGAGAAAAAAGAAAAAAACAATTGTGCAGACTATTTCATTCAATTTTGGTGAGTGTATAAAAGAAACTCACGGATTATAGAGCCCAGTAAATCCCGGCTCTAGGTTGAAGCACCTCACACCAGTTACAGGGTGGCGTTTCCCTTCTTTGTCTTCCGGTGGTCAGGGGTAGCAGCCTATTGGACAACATTGTCGTACGTAAGTAAGTAAAATGGAACCGGAGGGTCTCCAGCTGTACTGGATTCCGGCAGCTCGTAGTCGAGTCGTAACGTCTCGGAAACTATCTAGGCCGGGCCATAATAGTCAGGAATGGCAGGTTGTTGTACAGGGACACTGAATCAAAGTGGAACGGGGAGCGAGCCGCAGGTAAGGACAATCAGGTGCAGTTTAACGGTCCCCGTGCAACCTTGATGACATCCCTTGAAGCCTCTCACAGAGCCGTCGCTGCCTTGCGGATGCGGACCGCTGAGCCGAACAGGAGCTCAAGTGCCACTCAATTAACAAATTTGAGCAGGACGTCTGATATTTTGGATTCCGGGACCCCACAGATGCGCACGTTGCGCAGTCGTGACAGTCCTCCATTCCGTAGCATCCGCATGCACTTGGACGGACTCCACCATGCCACTCATCTCTGCACTCCGCAAAGATCCATCTTCCAAATATCCCGAAGCTTCTAAAGCAGGCGACGCACATCGCCTTTTGTAGAAGGCTGGGAGTCATCTGCAGTCTCATCCAGAGGATGCGGAGAGGGACTGGAATGGCCCCCTACAAGCATCGGCTCCACATGGGGCTACACAGCGGAAGGGGGCCACAAGGCATGCCCGCAGTCCTCAGCACGGCTTGGGGCATCAGCGGTCAGCAGACCTGATCTTCAACTGGGAACAGGTTCCGGCGATCGGGTCAGGGCCTCGTCAGTATGGTCTGAGTCCAGGAAGGAGGATGGAAATGGAGAGCCTTCCAGCTGCATGACAGGGACTCGACCTTCAGCCAAACCGTTCTCTTGACAGTTTTTTTACCCCATCAGACAGCCAAACTAAGGGAGTATACCCAACTGGTGGTACAAAAGCTCTGGAAATCACTCGTCAGAGTCTCAAAATTGTCTCTGTCAGCTAAACTGCAAATGATAGTCCAGGATTTGGTGTACCACAGCAGGCGCAAACAACAAAGATAAGGTCGCGGGGAGCAGCTGACGTGTCTCCAGGGACCCAGATAGCAGGAAATTCGGACGGTGGTTTTGGACAGATTTAAGTGACTTTTTTTTTTTTTAAATTCTTTATTTTGGGTTTTGCATAGAAAAAAAGTCAAACAAAAAAATAAATGTTCTCGCAGGACCACAACATGTCATCTATTGAATCGCATAATAAAAGTTAAAAATAAAAGTCATCTGGGGGAGAAAACAAAAAATGACAAAAACGTCCACATAGGTCACCATAAGGAAAACGACAGCTTACATTACAGCAATAACATCCTCAAAGTATCTCAAAAGGCGGGGACAATCCTCATAAAAATCAAAAGAAAAGAAAAACTCAGCTGAAATATTCTCACAAAAATGAAAACTCCACTAAAATGTCCCCAGCCGGGGAGCACTAATATGGAGATATTGGGAGTTCCGGAAAAACAACAAGGTCAACGAAAAATAAAAAGGAGTCCTAGGATCCCATCAACCTGCATCTCAGAAGGGGGGCACCCTCAAGGAGGATCCTCACATCTACAGCCCCGTAAGGCCTCCGTAAAGTGCCTCATAACGTCACGCATCAGCTGACACCCGTCATCTCCCAACACCTGTAGCAGATCCTCCAGGCACGAGAATGCGGCATCCATTCAGAGAGAGCCACGGGACATCCATCTGTCGCGCCGCATGCATCCAGTTGTCTCTTCCACCAGTTCTGTCGTAACGGCCGGGAGACGGGGCCCCTCCATCTCCCCAGCCTGCTTCATCGAAGTTAGGATAGGTATCGGGGTCAACAGAGTTGCCGCCTTGCGGAGCAAGGCCTCAGGAGGTACGCTCAGCTAGCTTGCCGGGCGGGAAACATTCAGGGCAGCTGTGTCCACCACACTGCTGTCAGAGGCGACCGGGGTCCCCAGAGCTGAGGGGAGGAGGGCACAGCCACAAACAGGGTCCTCGGAGCTCTGCAGGGAGGCAGAAATAGCCGAAGAGTAGGCCCCAATATGGCGGCTGGCAGCTCCCTCCACCGCATAAACTGCCTGCAATAATACATCTCTGGTCTGAAGGGGGGAACAAAATGGGCTCTGGACAGTTCACCTCCGATGGCCGGCCATTCAGGGATGAGATGTCTGAAAAAATCTGCACGCAAAAGTCAGCGAAATGTCCGATAAAGATCAGGCAGAGACGGAGCTCCACCAAAGCACATCTGGTTCCCTTCACAGCCAGCCGTGCCCCCCCCTGATTTAAGTGACTTTGAACGTGGCATGGTTGTTGGTGCCAGACGGGCTGGTCGGAGTATTTCAAATACTGCTGCTCTACTGGGAATTTCACGGACAACTATCTCTAGGGTTTACACAGGATGGTCCGAAAAACCGAAAATATCCAGTGACCGGCAGTTGTGTGGAAGAAAATGCCTTTTTGATGTCAGAGGAGAATGGGCAGACTGCATCAAGATGATAGGCATCAGTAACTCGAGCAGTAATTGCTAGAGGTGCGGTGACCCCAGTTGCCCTCAGCTGGAATCCGATAGTGGAGTTGTGTCTCCCCCATGCCTCCTTCAGAGATGGAGCTGTATGGGCTTGCCGTGCCGACCCATGAGGAGGTGCTGTGAGCGACGTTGCCCCAAGACTCTACTGGTGATAAAGGAGATGCGGCGCAGATTGCATCCTGCATGTCACGCGACACTTACACCTCGCCTGCACACCTGGGGAACCAGTGCTTCCAGATCTCCCCTTGGTCCTAGATGCTCTGCATGTCACAGCTCTGATTCCTTTCCTGGACGCGGGTTGACGGGGGGAGGGTTACCTCCTCTGTTCTCCACTTTGTTGTGAGGTCCACCCCCCCTTTGCAGAGTGGTACCATCCTGCTAACCCCTTTTTATTCCCTCGCCCCTCTGCGTACTCTATTTTGTGAAACTACCCCTCCCTATTCATGAAGATGTCCCCCACCATTGGCTTCTGTGTGTTTGGGTCTTTTTTTCTGGGTCTGTTTTTGTATTTTGCGACTTTTATGTGGTGACATTCAGTGTCTCTTCTGTGCGACCCTTTTTACGAACTGTCCTGGCCCCATTTTTATTTTGGCGTTCTGGGCGGTCTCGGGGTGTGCCATTGTGGCGGTCACCATGGCTCTCTACACCAAGCCCGGGCCCCAAGTAACCTGGCCTCGTGACAATTCCCCTCCATGGCCTCCTATGTTCCTCTGGACTCCTGGGAGTGAGCCAGGAGAGTCACTTCTTTGGCCCTTGCCGCTCCCCTTTCTTTTTTCCTCTTCTTCCCCCTTCGACTCCGGCACATTTTTTTCTCCTTTTGGGCTATGGAGACACGTTCTGCTGATGATCCTTTCCTCTACCCTCTTGTGTTTTGGTTTTACTTTTTTTGCGGTTTTCACGTTTTTGCTGTGTATTATGTGTGACTTGGCCCTGCGTGGCCATTTCTACTGTCTGTTTTTCTGTCATTCTTTCGCAAAGAAAAATTGGCAATTTAATAAAAACAACATGAAAGCGTGGATCCATCCTGCCCTTGTATCAACGGTTCAGACTGGTGGTATTGTTGCTGACCATACCAATCCTTTTATGACCACAGTGTGCCCATCTTCTGATGGCTACTTCCAGCAGGATAATGCACCATGTCACAAGGCTCAAATCATCTCAAACTGTGTTCTTGAACAGGATAAGGAGTTCACTGTACTCCAATGGCCTCCACAGTCACCAGATCTCCAATAGAGCACCTTTGGGATGTGGTGGAACGGGAGATCTACTTCATGGATGTGCAGCTGACAAATATGCAGCAACTGCTTGATGCCATCCGGTCAATATGGACCAAAATCTCTGAGGTATATTTCCAAAACTTTGTTGAATCTATGCCAAAAGAATTATGGCATTTCTGAAGGCAAAAGGGGGTCCAACCCGGTACTAGCAAGGTGTACCTAATTATAAAGTGGCCGGTGAGTGTATATACAGTATATTTATTGCAAGACAATACTTCTCCCAGCAGTTAGTCTGTAAACTCTATGTAGCCCTGAAAACGCTATTTAAAAAGTATCAGTACAGCTTTTCCTATGGTCCCGCACCCAGCGACATTATGCTGGAAGTTACGCTTCAATGCATGCTGCCCTCGGAGACTGCTTAGCAGGGGTTTCTGGGAAGTGTAGTTTAATAAAGTTTCCTACAGATCACTGCTTCACACGCAGAGATCACCACATGAGATCACCACATCAAGCGTTCACCTTATGTCTCCGCTACAGAAATCCATAGGATGCTGCCGCTCATTTGGTTAGATTTTGACACCAGAAAGGTTTTATTTTCTCTTTGCCTTAATCTCCCTGTCATTTTGCAAGTTATAGAAATGTAACATACAAGCTGGCAGGCAGAGAATTGCAGGAATGAGTTTCCCCTCTGCGCTCCATCCATCATGGCTGTTGCCGATCCCCTATGATCAGTTAATGTATTATAATGCCATACAGCACAGCTGGTTGCTGTGCGCTAAATGTTTTCCCCTCTCCCAAACTGTTCGGTTAAGTCCCTTGCCAGCAGCGACAGCGCGACCGCAGCACCTGTCCACGGTAACTGTCCCGAATGCAATGACTCCCAGGCTTCGCTTTGCTCATTTCATGCTAATAACTTGCAGTCACTTCTCATCCAGCCCGGAACTGAACTGCTGACCTGGAGGTGAAGGAATCTGTTTTCCGCGCAAGCATTTCCTGCATCTCTAATCCAGATTTCCATTGAGAGTATGGACTTTTGTTAAAAGTGGGGAAGTGGAAACTTCAGGCCGTTTTCTTCCGTGGGGAGACTCGGGATCACTGGGTCGGCCGCCCCTGTACCTCTGGAGGTCCTCCCAACTCAAGCTTTTCTCTGAAGCTGGACCAAGTTATATTACGAAGTCTCGTAAAAAAATAAAAAGCCACAGCCGAACCATTGTCCTAAGCTCTAAAACCACTGGTTACGTTGACTCATATCCTAATTATGACTCAGTACCTGACTCTCTCCCTCTACTTTTGGGAAACGCTCTACATACAACGGAGTACAAAGAGAGAATGCAGAGTTGATCTAAAGAGAGGGGGGGGGACCCCCCCAAACACATAAATGTGTGCTGGTGTTACACAGAAAACGGCAAACAATCCAAAATGCATAGTATCTGTCCAGGAAACAAAATACAAATCTGTTTGTCCCCAGGTATCGTGTGTACAGCATATTCTACGATAAATCACTCGAAGTGTCTCCAGAAAACACACAACCTGTGAGTTAAAACAGAATGCTGGGAACATAAGTACCAAATACATAAATCACAGCTCTGGCCATTAAACGGCCCACATGAGTGATTAATGTTTATTCTATTGCCAGTATAAACTGTCGGGGTGGACTGGGCGACACTCTGTTTAACCCCTGCCCCTCCAAATGACTAATAGAACCTTCTTGCTGGAGGACGTGACAATCTCATTAACACTTCTATGTCTGCCTCGGTACAGGTGAGCTGGTTGCTGGATCAGTAATAATGGCCGCTGTGTTCTATGAAAAAGATCTTAGGTGTGATATGTTACCCGTGGTTTATGCTGCTGTTTTTTGGGGGTTTTCCCCCCTGTGTTTGAGTGCAGCTAAAGTTGGCTGAAGGAGTTTGCTTTTGTCAAGCTTAACACAGGGAGACTCATCAGCGGAAACATTGCCGTTGGGATCGTCACACTAAAATTCCTGTTGATCTACGGAAAGAGTGCTTGGTATTCAATTTATTGCTTTGTGTTTCCTACTGGGAATGGGCCTCCCTGATCCCCAGGAGCACCCTGCATCAGCGCGGTAGGTACGAACATTGTGTGCTGGTCCCTTCTTTCTGAATTATTGTGTGCTGGTCCCTTCTTTCTGAATTATTGTGTGCTGGTTGAGCACCCTGCAACAGCATGGTAGGTACGAACATTGTGTGCCGGTCCTTTCTTTCTGAATTATTGTGTGCTGGTTGAGTAGATCCCATACCTTCTTGCTTCTATAATATTATGTATGCCATCTAGTCTGTGATCAGCGTCTAAGGGGCTTCACTCTGTTAAGTGCAAAGGACCCTATACATCTAACTACTCACACCTGGTGACGTGCCTTGATGTCCACAACAAAAACTGCCCAAAGTGGTTGAGCGACTGTCATGGCACGTCATCAGCTGGAGAGGCTTATATTTTACTGTGGATTCAGAATGTATGCAGACCCGTTCATTTTTGTAAAAAAAAAAAAAAAAAAGAATATTTTTGCAGCCTTATTCTGATGTTTTTAGATTACATTTTGTACATCAATGTGCACCTGATGCCCAAAATGACAGAGCAAAAAGCAGCTTTTTGACAAAATTGCAAGTTTATTAAGAAGAACTTACTGAAATATCACATTGACATGTATTCAGACCCTTGACTCTGTATTTTGGTGAAGCATCTTCGGCACGGATTACAGCATCAAGTCTTTATGGGTAGGATGCAATGAGCTTTTCACACCTGGATTCGAGTAGTTCCTACCATGTATCTTTACAGATCCTCTTAAGCTTTATCAGGTTGAGCTAGGACTGTCAATGGACAGCCACTTTTATCTGAGGTCTTGAGCGCTTTGGACAGGTTATTTTCAGGTTTTCCTGTGTTCAGCTTTTCGTCAGCCCCGACCAGTCTCCCAGGGCCTGCTACTGATGCTACCACCACCTTGTTTCACGGTTGGCGCAGGTGATGAGCAGTACCTTCTTCCTTCAGATATGACATGTGAATCAAACCGTTCAGTCTTCGTGTTTCACACACTTGGAGTCATTTGGGTGCTTCCTTTGCAAATTTCAAGTACCTTTAGGTTTCTGTGAATGGGATGAAATTCATCCTATTCTAGTGGAGCCACTTAAGGGAAAATGAGGTGCAAGCCATTAAGCCTTAGCAGCTCGTTATTACGGTTTTTTTTTATTGTTGAGTTGTGATCAGTCTGTCAGTGACTTTCTGCCATCGGTCGCATCTTCTTGACTCGAAGGAAAATAGAGAGCACCCTCGAGTCACCGGACTTGTGATAGGACACTGAAAACTATTTATTCCCAGCTTCCTATAGCTAGCAGTGGGAGGAGGTGGTGGATTGTGTAGTCGTCTGCACTGTGAAACCAAGGGTTAATATTTGCTTTTTTATTGTATGTTTTACTTGGTATTTTGGATCTTTTGTTTGTAATAACACTAACACTGGGAACAGGCACTCCAATGCTGGTTCTCTTTCTGGAGAATGGTGCAACCATTGCAAATGTGAAAAATGCTGTGAAGCCAGCCAACTTGATGTATCAAACTCCAGTTTGAATACCCAGCACTGGAGTGCCTGGTGCTTACGGTGTTTTTTTTTTTTTTTTGATCATATGCCGGGCTGCCCTGTCCTTCCCCTCTATAGGAGGATCGAGCCTTGCAGCGCTGAGCGCACTAACTGCGCTCAACGAGGTGGCCAGATGTGTGTCGAGTAGAAGCAACGTCCACTCTCAGACATTCCTTCCACTCTTCATATACGCTCATCTGACGCCAGCCTAAAATGTAACGTCCAATAAAAAAAGTATCATCATGTACTGCTAATATATATATATATATATATTACAAAACTGCAATAGGATGCACTCAACCTCAAAACCAGGCGGGTGCATCTAAGCTATCAAATACAAAACACCAAGAAAGAGCACTCCATATTATTGACCACCTTCTTCCATAATTTTCTGTGGGGGAAAAAAAAAAACGTTTTAAAAATGCTCAAAAAAGTGACTGTGGTAAACTGATGGGGATTCAGTTCACAAAGTTATTATCATAATTTGCTTAAGCCTGTCGCGGTCGCCAATGTACCCCATCTTTGACAGGTCCTATCTAACTTGACAGAGTCCGCACTTACAGGATCAACTCACCCAGGAGCTCCCGGAATATATATATATATATATAACTCGATAATCCGCCACTCGCAGACTTAATATCAGTTGATATATTTCTTTATTGTGGTAACCACAATAAAGAAATATATCAACTGATATTAAGTCTCCGAGTGGCGGATTATCGAGTACTCTATACGTGAGTGTGCCAATTTCCAGCACCGGAGCGATTACTTCATGTACAGGGAGTGCGGGGATCGAGTCTGTGTGTGTATGTATATATATATATATATATATATGTCAGGTCCAGAAATATTGGGACATCGACACAATTCTAACATCTTTGGCTTTATACACCACCACAATGGAGTTGGAATGAAACGAACACAATGTGCTTTAACTGCAGACTGTCAGCTTTAATTTGAGGGTATGTACATCCAACTCAGGTGAACGGTGTAGGACTTACAGCAGTTTGCAGATGTGCCTCCCACTTGTTAAGGGACCAAAGGTAATGGGACAGAATAATAATCATAAATCAAACTTTCCCTTCTTAATACTTGGTTGCAAATCCTTTGCTGTCAATCACAGCCTGAAGTCTGGAACGAATAGACATCACCAGACGCTGGGTTTCATCCCTGGTTATGCTCTGACAGGCCTCTACTGCAACTGCAACATTCCACTTCTGTCCCTTCAAAAACTATTTGGTTGCTTTTGCAGTATGCTTTGGGTCATTGTCCATCTGCACTGTGAAGCGCAGTCCAATGAGTTCTGCAGCATTTGGCTGAATGTGAGCAGATAATATTGCCAGAAACACTTCAGAATTCATCCTGCTGCTTTTATCAGCAGTCACATCATCAATAAATACAAGAGCACTAGTTCCATTGGCAGCCATACATGCCCACGCCATGACACTACCACCACCATGCTTCACTGATGAGGTGGTATGCTTAGGATCATGAGCAGTTCCTTTCCTTCTCCATACTCTTCTCTTCCCATCACTCTGGTACAAGTTGATCTTGGTATCATGTTTTTTTTTGAGAAAGGATTTTACCAGGAAGGATACATTGAGATTTCTCTCGTTTTCAAGTATGTCCTGGGTGGCGAGTATGTACCGTTAGGTGTCTTGCCCAAGGACACTTACTGGAGCGGTTACTTGCTGGGATCGAGCCCATGACTCCACAGGCTCTCTCCATGCAGAGCAGTGATGTTACCTCTACTCCACTGTCCATAGGATCTTGTTCCAGAACTGTGAAGGCTTTGTTAGGTGTTGTTTGGCAAACTCTAATCTGGCCTTCCTGTTTTTGAGGCTCACCAATGGTTTACATCTTGTGGTGAACCCTCTGTATTGACTCTGGTGAAGTCTTCTTGATTGTTGACTTTGACACACATACACCTACCTCCTTGAGAGTGTTCTTGATCTGGCCAACTGTTGTGAAGGGTGTTTTCTTCACCAGGGAAAGAATTCTTCGGTCATCCACCAGTTGTTTTCCGTGGTCTCCCGGGTCTTTTGGTGTTGCTGAGCTCACCGGTGCATTCCTTCTGTTTGAGAATGTTCCAAACTGTTGTTTTGGCCACGCCTAATGTTCTTGCTATCTCTGATGGGTTTGTTTTGTTTCTTCAGCCTAATGGTGGCTTGCTTCACTGATAGTGACAGCTCTTTGGATCTCATCTTGAGAGTTGACAGCAACAGATTCCAAATACAAATAGCACACTTGAAATTAACTCTGGGCCTTTTATCTGCACATTGTAATTGGGGTAATGAGGGAATATCACACACCTGGCCATAGAACAGCTGAGAAGCCAATTGTCCCATTACCTTTGGTCCCTTAACCTCCCTGGCGGTATTCCCGAGTGTGACTCGGGGTTAAATTTCGCTACCGCGAACGGTAACCGCGAGCCACACTCTGGCTGGATGTTTACTCATCTCCTCCTGGCTCCCTCGCTGTCCCCCGCAGTGTGATCGCGGCGAGCTGCTTCCTGGAAGGCTCCCTGCGAGTCACACGATGCAGGGTGGGCGGGATCAGCCGAAGACTTAGAATTATTTTTTTTTACAGTTTACACTTTGGATTATACAGTGTAATGTTTATGAACGGCCACTTGGTGGCACTAGGTGGCACTACAGGATAAGAAATAGACCATACATTGTATCACCCTTGTTTGCAGACAGATTTCAGTGTTTTTTGTATTTTATTGAATATCATTTATTTGCATTATTTTGGATAATTATTTTTGGTATAATAAATTATTATGTCGTGTTTCAAACTTTATCAAACTTTATCGGACTCAGTGTATTTACTATTTAATATACTTTTTTTTATTTTATTTATTTATTTATTTATAAAGCATTTTACCAGTAAGGACTCTTGATTGCACGGATTTCAGTGCGTGATTCCTAATTATTACAGGCTAATAGGGCTGTGCAATTAATTGCAATCGCAATCGAATCGCGATTTCCGACCCTGCGATTTCTAAATCGCATAAGGCTGCGATTTTCGGCTGTTAACTTCCGGCGGCGGCATGGTGCTTTGGACGCTCGCAGGGGGAACCACGTGACGAGCCGCGTTTTCGCGGCTCGTCACATGGTTCCCCCAGGCGAGCGCCCAAGCTCCATGTGCCGCCGGAAGTTAACAGGGAGCCGAACACGCGGCGCACAGAACACAGCGGCGCACAGAGGTGAGCTGCGGCGCAGTATCCACGTGCTGGGGCAGTATCCACGTGCTGGGGCAGTATCCACGTACTGGGGCAGTATCCACGAGCTGGGGCAGTATCCATGTGCTTGGGGCAGTATCCATGAGCTGGGGCAGTATCCATGAGCTGGGGCAGTATCCATGAGCTGGGGCAGTATCCATGTGCTGGGGCAGTATCCATGTGCTGGGGCAGTATCCATGAGCTGGGGCAGTATCCATGAGCTGGGGCAGTATATCCATGAGCTGGGGCAGTATATCCATGAGCTGGGGCAGTATATCCATGAGCTGGGGCAGTATATCCATGAGCTGGGGCAGTATATCCATGAGCCGGGGCAGTATATCCATGAGCCGGGGCAGTATATCCATGTGCCGGGGCAGTATATCCATGTGCCGGGGCAGTATATCCATGTGCCGGGGCAGTATATCCATGTGCTGAATACTGAATACATTTAGAATGTATGTAGCATGTTTGAAAAAGCAAAAACAATTGGCTAAATCGCAAATAAAATCGCAATATTCATTCAAGAAATCGCAATATGATTATTTTGTCAATATTGCACAGCCCTACAGGCTAACTATGTACAAAAACACATTTCCTTTAAAAAAAAATTGAGACGCTTTTAGACATGAAAGTTTGAAAAAATTAGACCGCCAGGGAGGTTAACAAGTGGGAGGCACATCTGCAAACTGCTGTAAGTCCTAGACTGTTCACCTGAGTTGGATGTACATACCCTCAAATTAGGCTGGGGTCAGACCAGCGCACTTTTAACGTGCGTTCTGGCGCACATAATTACGGCCGCACTAGCAGCAGATGACGGGCAATGACGGCCAATATACGATGTACGGCTGCACGAAAGTCCGGCCGTGCAACGCAAGTGGAATTTGAACGCATTTTTCTGAGAACGCTGAACCGCTAGTACTGACGTACAGAGTGCGCTGCGGCAGCATAGCGGCGTGATTAGGAGATGTCAGACGCTGCTAATGTCCAGCCAACATAACGTCCAGACGCAAAAAGAGTTTTATTGACGATCCGTACAAAATCACGCCCGAAAATGCGTGTCGTCTGACCGTTTTTGCGCATTCCGTGAAAAAATACGTCAATGCGTTCGGACGCACTTTTTCACGTTCGCGGGGAAAAATGCTTTCGTCTGACCTTAGCCTTAAAGCTGACAGTCTGCAGTTAAAGCACATTGTGTTTGCTTCATTCCAACTCCATTGTGGTGGTGTATAGAGCCAAAGATGTTAGAATTGTATCACCCTTGTTTGCAGACAGAGTTCAGTGTTTTTTGTTGTATTTTATTGAATATCATTTATTTGCATTATTTTGGATAATTATTTTTGGTATAATAAATTATTATGTCGTGTTTCAAACTTTATCAAACTTTATCGGACTCAGTGTATTTACTATTTTATATACTTTTTTTATTTTATTTTATTTATTTATAAAGCATTTTACCAGTAAGGACTCTTGATTGCACGGATTTCAGTGCGTGATTCCTAATTATTACAGGCTAATAGGGCTGTGCAATTAATTGCAATCGCAATCGAATCGCGATTTCCGACCCTGCGATTTCTAAATCGCATAAGACTGCGATTTTCGGCTGTTAACTTCCGGCGGCGGCATGGTGCTTTGGACGCTCGCAGGGGGAACCACGTGATGAGCCGCGTTTTCGCGGCTCGTCACATGGTTCCCCCAGGCGAGCGCCCAAGCTCCATGTGCCGCCGGAAGTTAACAGGGAGCCGAACACGCGGTGCACAGAACACAGCGGCGCACAGAGGTGAGTTGCGGCGCAGTATCCATGTGCTGGGGCAGTATCCACGAGCTGGGGCAGTATCCACGAGCTGGGGCAGTATCCATGTGCTGGGGGCAATATCCATGAGCTGGGGCAATATCCATGTGCTGCGGCAGTATCCATGAGCTGGGGCAGTATCCATGTGCTGGGGCAGTATATTCATGAGCTGGGGCAGTAAATCCATGTGCTGGGGCAGTAAATCCATGTGCTGGGGCAGTATATCCATGTACATACCCTCAAATTAGGCTGGGGTCAGACCAGCGCACTTTTAACGTGCGTTCTGGCGCACATAATTACGGCCGCACTAGCAGCAGATGACGGGCAATGACGGCCAATATACGATGTACGGCTGCACAAAAGTCCGGCCGTGCAACGCAAGTGGAATTTGAACGCATTTTTCTGAGAACGCTGAACCGCTACTACTGACGTACAGAGTGCGCTGCGGCAGCATAGCGGCGTGATTAGGAGATGTCAGACGCTGCTAATGTCCAGCCAACATAACGTCCAGACGCAAAAAGAGTTTTATTGACCATCCGTACAAAATCACGCCCGAAAATGCTTGTCGTCTGACCGTTTTTGCGCATTCCGTGAAAAAATACGTCAATGCGTTCGGACGCACTTTTTCACGTTCGCGGGGAAAAATGCTTTTGTCTGACCTTAGCCTTAGTCTGCAGTTAAAGCACATTGTGTTTGCTTCATTCCAACTCCATTGTGGTGGTGTATAGAGCCAAAGATGTTAGAATTGTGTCGATGTCCCAATATTTCTGGACCTAACTGTGTGTGTGTATATATATATGTATATAATTATTTCAATTGCTTGTTAACATAAATTGCTAATCAGCCTATCATATGGCAGCAACTCAATGCATTTAGGTATCTAGACATGGTGAAGACAACCACGTCCCTTTACGACCCCAGTGTACCCAACTTCTGATGGCTACTTCCAGCAAGATAATGCACCATGTCACAAAGCTTAAATCATCTCAAACTGGTTTCTTGAACAGGACAATGAGTTCAGTTGACTCCACAGTCACCAGATGTCAATCCAATAGAGCACCTTTTTT
Organism: Leptobrachium leishanense; assembly: GCA_009667805.1. Lineage (NCBI taxonomy): Eukaryota > Metazoa > Chordata > Amphibia > Anura > Megophryidae > Leptobrachium > Leptobrachium leishanense. The sequence goes on along the minus strand of CM019071.1, from coordinate 109,903,491 downwards.
GGGATGTGGTGGAATGGGAGAGTCGCATCATGGATGTGCAGCCGACAAATTAGCAGCAACTGCTTGATGCTATCATGTCAATATGGACCCAAACCCGCTGATGAATGTTTCCAACACCTTGTTGAATCTATGCCACAAAGAATTATGACATTTCTGAAGGCAAAAGTGGGTCCAACCCGGTACTAGCAAGGTGTACCTAATAATATAGTGGCCAATGTGTGTGTGTGAAATACAATATTGATGGGATACCCTTATTATTATTATTATGCATCAGCACACACCTTTGAGGCTTTGCAAGGAATAATAGCTGAAATTACCTCATGCCATACGCAAATTATATGTTTAATTAACATGTGTCTAGTTCTTATTTTTTCGATGTTTCAGATTTTCATATTTAGTTTCCTTCATGTTCTAGATGGGGAACAAATAAGGCGATTGAGCAGGCCAGCCCAGATCACGAGCACCTGTGGTTCTTTACTAGTTCTTCATTTGTTGCCCTGTAACATGAAATCACAAAGGGGGAATAATTCCGCAGCTCTAGGAACCATTTGATCAGTTATGACAACAAAATAAATGCTTTCTTTCATTATTCTTCAACAATGCATATTCTCCCGACAACCAGTACTGCCGTACAAGATCCGTTCATCAGATGTTACTTAGATCGTTGGTTATATAGACTCACACTAGTGTTACAAATTAACCAAATATAGTTCAAAAACCCTAACATGCTCTTGGCTGTAAAGTTGAGGCCTCTGGTTGATAAAAATCTAAATACTCAATCCAGTCTAACTTTTTCAAGCTGATTGTGTGTTTGTTTTGTACAATAATAGGTGTTTCGAAAATGAAAAAGAATCATAATATCAACCGGCTCTCAGATTGAAAAATAAATTTCCTTTTTATTATATAATTTAATATTCTATTTATTTTTTTTCCCGTTCAAAGATGTTGAATTCCATATAAAAGCAAGTGTTGCAAGCTTTTTACACACATCTGTATATAGACGTGTGTTGTTATTAAAATCTGCACATCTGTATTCGGGTGAATAACTATCTCTCCCCATATAGGGAAGGATTGGTAGTTTTTCACCATCGGCTGTTCTCACTAGAAATGTTCTTCTCAGCAAATACATTTTAATGGCTAAAAAGTAAATCATGGGAGCATCAAAGACCATTAAATCAAACATTTTTTACAGCCTGTATTTAAGGGAATTACATACTGTAACCACTGAGTCATTCATTGACTCCTGGCTGGTATGTCGGCTGCTGTAATCATCTACTCAAAACATATAGATCTAATAAAAACTCTTATGTGATATCATTATAATCCTGCCAGGATATTTTATGTATGAGAACATGGGTGGAATGCGTAAGTAAAGTTATAGAATGTATGCTGTAATCTGAAGACAGGATTTTAGCGTTACCTGGATCACAAATAATAATTGACCTGATTATTTAGTGGTGTGCCATTTTGTAGCTGTATGCTCATTAAAGGGATATGCATGCTTTGCTAGTATACTTTTAAAAACGTGCTATGCCTTTTGAATGAGTCAGTAGTCTCATTCAACAGGCACAAAAAAGCATGATATTTTTTTCATATTTAATTGCTTTTCTTGGTATTTTCCACACCCACCAGAGGAGGCACTTTGAGCTACCCAATCTGTGTGTATACCTAGGTATACATAAAAAACACACTGAGCATGTGCGTCTGATTTGCTCCTCCTCCCTCCTGCACTGTGAGCTGAGAGGAGGATGGGGCTGAACTTTCACCCCCAGCTACTGCAGAGACAGGGAAGGAAATAAATCTAAGAGGAGAGGGTTGACACACTAGGTGAGGGTAATAGCGAAGTATGTGAAGAAGTAGGGTGCATGGGGGCTGTGGGCAAGAAATGTAGTTCATGTGAAGCTTTGATGGGTGTATTAGTGGGCGGGGAATATTCAGGAAGTAGGAGCTGAAGAAACACCCCTAGCTTAGGGGTTTCGCCAGAGAAGATGAAATGACAGCGTTTAAAGCAAGAAAATACACATTTTTAAAACGGTTTTAAAACATTTATTTATTCTTTCTAGTTTGTCTATACAGCTGTGTTCAAAATTATTCAACCCCCAATGCTGTAAAGGGTTTTAGGGAATTTAGTGTACATTTGTAATTGTATTCAGAATGAAATCCTACAAGGACTTTTTAAAGAACCATATGCAACTAAAATGACATCAATTGGTTTTGTAATACAGTACATTGTAATACAGTAGTAAATGTTTCTTTTGTGAATTCTTCATTGACACAATTATTCAACCCCTTAACCCTTTCGCTGCTGAGGCTTTTCCCGCCTCTGTGCTGAGGTCATTTTTACCGGCTTTGCTCATCATGTTTAAACGTGTTTTTAAGGCTTATTTTAGTATATGACCCAGACATATTATATATCGTTCTTTCCGTCAGACTCGGCAGATTCATAATATGTCATCATTATATGTATACGTCATGACCTGTCTGTATATTATAACAAAAAATGCAATAAAATATGAATTTTCAATAATTTACAACGTGTAAACTGTTTTTTTTTCACATTTTAACATGCGAGCAATTGCGGTTATATTTTGTATGGAGTGCGCTTGTTAAAAAAATTAGAGATGGGGTCTCGTTACATTTTTTTTTTGGGGAAAATTACACGATTTTTAACAAACGCACCGCATACAAAAATCGTTAGTGCAGCATCATTGTTCACATTATAATTGAAATGGGAACAATATTGCTGCATTAACAAACCAAAAAAAATAAAAAAAACTTTTTTTTTTTTTTTTTATAATTTTTAATTTTTTTTTTTTTTTGTAATTTTTATTTTTTTTACACAAACTTTTTTCATACTCATGTTTGGTATTGTTGGAACGGCCATGCTCTGGCCGATCCAACAATACCAAACATTAACCCCTAACTGGCACGGATCGGGAGATAGAGGGTTCATTGGAACCCCCTATCTCCACCATTGGTGGCAGTTAGGGGTTAACTCCAGGACTGGCATCATCGTGCTATGCACGATGACGCCAGTCCTCAGGGGGCATTCCCGGAAGCTTGGCCGACATCACGAACCGGTGAAAGGATCACGAACCGGTGATTTTCAGTGCCGATTCGTGATCTGGCCCCCATGGGGTTAATGCCAGGTACCATTTGGAAGGGCAGGCTGTGCCCTTCCAAACGGTGCCTGGGTTAACCCCCGCAACGCCGCCGATCGGGAGGGAGAGAGGTCCGAAGGACCTCCCCCTCTCCCTCCCTTTCAGGCGCCTCCTCCGCACATGCGGGGGGGGGCGCCTGAATTAGGTGTCATCGCGCCCCCGCGATGACACCTAATTACTCCGGCGGCGGTTCCGGATGCTGGGCTGACATCGATTATGTCAGCCCGCACCGGGGGGGGGGGGGCAGCGATCGGCCGGAAACCGGCCGAACGCTGACCCCAAAGAGAGGACGCGCTCAGCGCGTCCACCGCATGGAACGTGACATGCGCTTGGACGCGCTGAGCGCGTCCTTAGCAGCGAAGGGGTTAAAGACTACCACTCTGAAGAACAGAGGTTCATTCAAGACATGTGTAGCGCTGGGTTTAATTCCCTGTCGTGGCAGTACCTATTTTTGGCCACCGGAGGGAGACAAGCGCGATTAGAGACATTGAACATTGGGACTACATTTCCCGGCATGCTTTGGGAGCGGACACAGGAAGTGGGTGGGACACAGACACTTACATCCTGAGCCTCGTGGAGAGAGCTGGGAGAGCGCGCCAGGGAGTGAGAGGAGCAAGGCGCAGAGCAGCAGAACGAGACAGCGACTAGGCCGGAGCGCAGCTGGGGCCTGACAGAGCTAAAGACCGGGTTGTTCAGCCTTACCAGAGGAAGACCCAGTGATTCACAGAACTACCCGCGCTGATATTGAGGAAGCCGGAGGACCCCGAGTGAGGAGTACCGCAGATCGATTGGACAGGGAGAGCAGGCGGTGAACTGGATATCTTGCGGCAGTTACAGAAAGCCAGACGGCGGATCCAGTAACCAGGAGAACCCCAGTCAACATTGAGCGGAGAGACGTCCTGGGTCGAGCTGAGCATCAAGTATCTAGCGGATGGGTGAGAGGCCTTCCAGGCCGTTGTGAAAATAAAGCACGCTGCTGTTTGTTTCTAAAACCCACAGGGCCCCAACTTGACTAGTTGAAAATACCTCATAAGCAATTCACTGGCCAGTTGAATATTGTACCCGGGTACCGTAACACACACACACACTTACATTCTGGGACATAACCTGTGCGGGACTCACTCCCCAAACACAAAAGGGGGTTAAAGATTTATTTTTATTTCTTTAACGCTGCGCGTTTCTCGAATTACGAAGCATTGTATTTTCTTTTCCGCTGCGCATTCCTCGAATTACGAAGCATCGTATTTCTTTTCCGCTGCGCGTTTCCCGCATTACGAAGTACTGTAAATATATCTACGAACACTGTGTTATTCATTATATGCCATTTATTCTAGTAAACTATATAATTTATAAAATCCACAACGGTGCTGGAGTATATTTATTCCCTAGTGCGGGGAGACTGACCCGAGGTTCAATTTCAGTGGCTCCTCCGGGAGTGAGCGCTACACATGCATATCCCTTTAAGGTGCACCACATACAGATTATGGACGGTCTTTCTTACAGTATATGCAATGTTATTTAAACCGTATTTAATTTAAGGATATCCTGATTTTGGTTTTTGAGATCCCGATCTGAGCTGTGCAGAAATCGGGATTGTCCAACACGGAGTCCTGATCTGATCCTTTACACCAGTGTTTCCCAAACCTGTCCTCGGGACCCTCAACCAGGCCAGATTTTGCAGATCACCTTGGGGAAAAGCAGACTGAATCCTGCAATCACTGAGCAGCAAATCCTATCACCTGTTCTGTGCTTCACATATCTGGCAAACCTGGCGAGGCGGAGGGTCCTGAGGACAAGTTTAGGAAACACTGCTTTACACCCTATGGACGGATCTGCAATTCTCTAGTGTAGTGGTTCTCAACCCTGTTACTCAGGTACCCATAACAGGCCAGGTTTGCAGATATCTGAAGAACAGCACAGGTGATATGATTTGCTGATCAGTGATTGCAGGATTCAGTCTGCGTTTTTCCAATGTAATCTTTAAAATCTGGCCTGTTAGGGGGACCTGAGGACCGGAGTTCGGAACCACTGCTCTTGTGGAATGTGAGCCTCTGCACTGACTCACAGCATCTTCCCTACCGCCTGCACGAGCCGCGAAGAGGTAAGACGCCAGGTGGTGTCAATGCAGATTCTCCAGTTTTTCAGCAGGGAGGCTAGGAGACAGACTGCCGTGCATTTGTGGGACCCTGGGGTCCAATTGGCTTGATAAAGCCGATCCCTGAAAAATGAAAAAATCCAAGGGATCGGATCGGGACATCCCTAATTTAATTACCGTTCATTATATTAGCATTTCACATGGATCGTTTTAATAGTCTAAATTTAGAATTCCAATAATGTTTTCTGTGAAATGTTCATATTTGTCATCAATCTAATCAAACCTAGAAGTTTTTGGTTTTTTTCTTTTAACAAACTAGAATTTTACATGAGTTTTATAGTTAGAATCATATCATGATTTTATATGGATTTTTTTTTTTTTTAAATATTCTTTGGCACATATTAGTATTTCTCAGCATTTTACTTTATATGTAATTGTTTTTCACTCCTATCTATACTGCTGCCTCCTTGTGGATTCCTGGCTGCTGTTATCCTGATCACATGAACGAAGGAATAACGCTGCATTTCCTCATTCCAGAGACTGAATCCACATTTGCCCCGCATAAAAATTAAACCTTACTTTCTTTATGAGGTTATTGCAGGGTTTCTCCTTCCTTCTCACACACCGGCTCTGACGCCTTTTCATCTCAACTCTTGCACGAAGACCTCACTAGAGCTAAAGTGCCCGTGTTCCTATCAGAGATAGGGGATTTATTTTTCTTGATGCAATCTACCCTCATGTGTCAACACAGCACCGTACCGTCATGTGAAAATCTTTCATAGAATACATCAAATGAACGTCCGTGCCATAACAGACTCTCCCTTTATAATGCATGAAGAAATGTGAAAATGACAAAATCTGAATACTTGTAGCTCTGAAATATCTGGGCTTTAAGGGCAGCTATCAGTGCTGCAAATGTGGGGATATAAAAAGATCCATTTTTTATTACTTGTAAACTGTGGCTTTATAGAGCTGGCACTTTTTTTTTTTTTTTGGAGAAAGTATTTTACCAGGCAGGATACATTGAGCTTTCTCTCATTGTCAAGTATGCCCTGGGTGGTGAGTATGTACAGTGAGGTGTTTTGCCCAAGGACACTTCCTGGAGAGGTGCGCTTGCCGGGATTCGAACCTGGGTCGCCACGATTATAGAGCAGTGATGTTACCTGTACTCCATCCAGCGGTACTTTAATAGCCATAGTAATGGTAACTATGATAAGGTATGTGTAATATGGCAGGTAACACAAGGGTGTCAACGTGGTCTTCAAGTAGCTTCATGATTTTCATGTAATTCTTGAAGTCGGGTTAACCTGCATGTAAGCTGTGTCATTTAGAGCTTTTAGAAGGATAGTGTAAGTTGCTCACTTGTATGATGCATACACACTTTACAAGCTCTTCTACAGGACTTGTAGAGGCTGTGCTTCTTTTATGATGTCCTAGAGCAGTGGTTGCCTAACCCTGGTCCTCCAGTACCCCCCAACAGGTCAGGTTTTCCAGATATCTGAAGCACAGCACAGGTGATATGATTTGCTGCTCAGTGATTGCAGAATTCAGTCTGCATTTCCCCAAGGTAATCCTTAAAATCTGGCCTGTTAGGGATATTTTAGGACCAGCATTGAGAACCCCTTCTATAGTTGGGGGTGCAGATACATTCACGTGGTTAGGTAAATAAAGCTGTAGAACAATGGTAAATGGCATATATGACAGTGTTGCAGGTGAAAGATGGAATGAATGGAGGCTGAATCGTGAGAACAGTATTGATAAAATTTGGGAGAATGAATAGCGAGAGAGGGGAAGATTATTTTACAACAGAGCCATGTTAATACCACACTTTCTTACTGATTGGCGATTACTAATTAATATATTGGTTTTCATTGAGCCATTATTGAGCAAACCTCTTAACCTTCAGCTGATGTCTACCATTGGTCATTGTTACATGGTCAGTTGAAGTTGGTGATGGTCAGCTAGTCATTGTCCCGTGGTCAGTCGATCAGTTGGGCATTGTCCCGTGGTCACAGTTGGTCATTGTTACGTGGTTCATTGGTGGTCACTGTTGGGCATTGTTACATGGTCAGGCAGGGGTCACAATTGGTCATTGTTATCTGGTTAGTTGGGGTCACTGTTGGTCATTGTTATGTGGTCAGTCAGTGGTCACTGTTGGTCATTGTTACATGGACAGTTGGTTACAGTTGAATTTGACCTTAATGTTGAATACACCTTGATGTTCTGTCTCCGTGGCCAGGGACACCAATGACCTGATCATTTAGAATGTCAGCTTTTTAAAAAATATTTATTTTTTTTAACAAAGCAGCTTACATCCTGGAGAAAATTAATGTTTTTTTTATTATTATTATATATATATAAGAGAATTGTTTGCTTGTTTTGAGGTTTTGCACCGGAAATATGGGCAGTCGCTGATTTAAGTGTTTCACAGATCATTAGAGCTGTATTTAATATTCTAAAACCTGTGTGGCTCCGTGTGTGCGAGATATTCTACAACAAGAAGGCGACGTGGTTATATCTGTTCTTTGTTCTGTTCCTCCATTTCACCAACGCAGAAAGAGAACCAATTAATTTTTTGTACATCAAATGAACTGAGGATAGCATAGCTGCACATACGTTTTGGATGTTAACTTTTTCTGGGAGTCGAAAATGTAAATTAGCAAGTTTTACCCAAAACTCTCATTAGCGAGACGCATTTTAACAGCGACCACAGGAGAAATACGTTTGGTGTATGAGAGATGAACAAAATGAAAGGAAGATGTTCTTCAATAAATGAATTTATTACAGCTATTGAAATTTCGGGGTTCAGTTGAGTTATACTGTCAGACCACGCAGCGATAATTTTCCAGAATTTATTTCTCTCAGTCGACGGAGGAGAATAAAAAATCATGCTGCACCTGGAGAGCTGGTACTGGTCCATAATATTGTAGATGAGCCATAATTTCTAACATGTCTATTGTTTTGGCCCTGTTATAGTGCCCCAGCGAGTGCTGCCATGTTTCCTCTATGTGGGCGGAGTTGTAAGAGAATTGTCACTCATCGCTGCTGTGATTGGTCGTTACTCTGCAAATCACGCAGAAGTGAGCTGAAGGCTCTCCTGGTGCAGTGTTTCTCAACCCCAGTTCTCAGGACCTAATACAGGCCATATTTGACAGATCTCTGAAGCACAGCACAGGTGATATGAATAACTGTTCAGTGATTGCAGGATTCAGTCTGTATTTCCCCAAGATGATCCATAAATCCTGGCCTGTTAGTGGGTCCTGAGGACTGGAGTTGAGAAACAGTGTCCTGGTGGACAACTCTTCCACTCGCAGCTGTCATCCACCCCGGTGATCGGGCAATAGAAGTGAGTGTCAGTAACTTTTTGATTGGTAATAACGTGTGTGTGTGTTTTTTTTTACTGTATGTAGGTGAAAAGAAAATACACATCTAGGGTGTGATTCTGTACCAAATGAGCTCAACAAGTGTTGGGCATGACTGATGTGCTTTAATTCATATATATATATATATATATATATAGATAGATAGATAGATAGGTATGTATATAAATGTAAAAAGTAGTGACAATGTTGCAACTCTGCAGTATAAATTAGGAATTAAGCAAAAAATACAAATTTTAGATTGGAACCAGAGTTGTAGTGGGCCCTTGCCCAATGTCCATACAGTCTAGAGCAGTGGTTCCCAACCGCGGTCCTCAAGTACCCCTAACATGCCAAGTTTTAAGTATTACGTTGTGGAAATGCAGACTGAATCCTGCAATCACTGAGCAGCAAATCATATCACCTGTGCTGTGCTTCAGATATCTGGGAAACCTGGATTTTTAGGGGTACTTGAGGACCGCGATTGGGAACCACTGGCCTAAAGCATTAAGGTCAAACTCCAGCCCCCCAGATGTTAATGACCTTCAATTCCCAGAAATATTTGAATGCAATAGATGGCCAGAGAATCACGGGAGTTGCAGTTCAGCACCATCTAGAGGGGTTAGTTTGACATTCCTGTTCTAGGGTTCCATTGACTACAAATAGAATGATTGGATGCGAGGAGAGCGGACACTTGAACAAAATATATTTTCTTAACTTTATAGTTTATATATATATATATATATATATAATTTTAAACCTGCCAATAGGGATGCACCAATATCACTTTTTAAGACCGAGTACCGATACTTTTTTCAAGTACTCACTGATACCGAGTACCGATACTTTATTTTATGTCATGTGAACGCTTTCCAATAAGAACAGACCTCATATAAAAATGCCCCCATCTCTCATGGATTATGCCCCCATCTCTCATGGATATTGCCCCCAGCTCACATGGATATTGCCCCCAGCTCTCATGGATATGCCCCCCAGCTCTCATGGATATGCCCCCCAGCTCTCATGGATTATGCCCCCCAGCTCTCATGGATTATGCCCCCCAGCTCTCATGGATTATGCCCCCCAGCTCTCGTGGATATTGCCCCCCAGCTCATCGATATTGCCCCCAGCTGTGTGTATATGTATATATTACACACACACACACAGACCCCAGACCAGACATAGGGCGGCTGTCCAAATGCTCTATCGGCATTCGGACAGGCACCTGGAGCTCTCCTCGTTCATACATACCTTCCTGAGCGACGCCGGCAAAGTCTTCACGTGTGCGCTTGTTGGAAGGCCCCCAGCCGCGATCACGTGGGACTCCCACGTGATCGCGGCTGGGGGCCTTCCAACGAGCACACGCACGGAAACTTTACCGGCGTCGCTCAGGAAGGTATGTATGAACGCGGAGAGCTCCAGGTGCCTGTCTGAATGCCGATAGAGGATTTGGACAGCCGCCCCAGCCCCTCGGATGCCGGCAAGCCGGCTCAATGCCGGCTTCCGATATCGTGGGCACTGCACGAGTACCAAGTACTCCTGTAGTACCCAGTATCGGCACCGATACTGATATTAGTATCGGTGCAACCCTACCTGCCAATAATGGTAAGTTTTAAAGTGCATTAAAAAAAATACTGAATTATGGGAGGTTTGAATGGGATTGTGAGGGGATACAATATAAATTTTTCAGCCCATGTTTAGTACCAAGAGGAGTCGAGGCAGTTATCTCTGATCCAGAGTGAGTAGACCAGAGAAGAAACCAAGGGTGATGAGACAGAGCCTAAAAATTGGGATTGTCCCACTAAACTAAAGGCTCTATTTAATTCGGCCTGATATCTGAAATTGGGCCATTTTTTTGGAATCTGGAGATACAAATGCATGTTTGCCGCCATTTCGATTCCCAATTTAAAAGCAATAGAGTATCTGCTCTTGTGGATGAAATATCACTTCTTGCGGTTATACTTTTTTTTTTTTTTCAATTCACAAATGTTTTATTGTATAAGGTTAAACAGTACAGAAGAAAGCGTAAATACCGGAAAATCATATGTCCCATATGATGCGGATAGGAGAGCAAAAAATCACAGTATACCTTGCTGCAAACATTGTAACCCGCTTCCCCTCCAGTTATATTATAACAGAAAAAAACCGTACGTAGATTAAACCACTGCTGCTACCATCTAGTTATAAGAGCGTGAGAAGAGCTTTGTGAGAAATAGAATAAAGAAGAAGAAGAGAGAAAAGAAGAGAGAGAAAAAGGAGAGGGAAGGGGAGAAGAAAAAAAAAAAAAAAAAAAAAAAAAGGGGGGGGAGGAAGGGTGAGCTGAGAAGAAAGGAGAAGGGAAGAAGTGCCCTTGGCGAAATGTATTAATTGTAAAGAGAAAAAGGCCTCCCGTGGATGCTCACAGAAGATATGAAAGAGGTGGGAAAATAGAAGGAAGGAGAGAAGAGAGGAAACAGTGGGGGGAGAAGTGGAGGAACCACGGGCCCGTCCCCTCCGGGTCACCGTCTAACCCGAAAAAGCAATGCGAGCCGATGCCGGGGAGGCAAATGTCGCCAGCCATGGCGCCCAGACTGCTTCAAAGTGGGCCATTCTATCCAGTACCACTGCCGTCAGGCGTTCCATTGTGATCATGTGCCAGATTTTGGCCTCTATCAGCTGGCGCGGGGGAGGGGGCCCTTCCAGGTCCTAGCCAAACAGATGCGTACCGCGGCGCACACCCTAGAGACCAGAGAGTGTTCACCTCGTGTAAGGCGTGCCTCGGGGTGTGGACGATTGAGAAGTGCCACCCAGGGGTTCGGACTTAGGGGTGTCCCTAGTGCCCTGCTCAAGTCACCAAACACCTCCGTCCAAATAGTGCTGACCATGCCACAGTCCCACCATGCATGCCTATACGTCCCCTCTTCGTCGCATCCCCGGAAGCAAGTTGACGGCGTCCCGGGGTACATCTTTGCTAGGCGCTGCGGGTGGATATACCATCTTGCCATGACCTTGTAGCAGTTCTCGCGAACTGCTGTGCATATGGTAACTCGAGAGGTCCTGTCTATAATGTCCGCCCACTCGTTCCCTTCCAAAGAGCTTCCTAAATCGTCCTCCCACCGTGTAATGTAAGATGCGTCCTGCGGGAAGGTCGTTTCGAGGATGAGGGTGTAGAGCGAGGATATCAGACCGCGCCCTCTATGCTTCTGTCGGCAGTAGGTCTCATAAAGGGTCAGTCTGCGGTCCGGAGTCTCCCTGAGAATGCTTCTGACAAAATATAGCAGTTGAACTGCTCTAAATGTCTCCGAGGGGGGTAGCGCCCTCGATTCCCTTAGGTAGCCGAGGGTGACCGGACGGCCCTGTAAAATCAGGTCTCGCACCTCTGTTATGTCGGCCCTGATCCACCACCCAAACGCCCCAGGAGGGTTGCCCTCCGGGAACCTCGGGTTATAAAATAGAGGTTGGAGGCCCGAACCCGGTGGGGACAGACCATCCCCCTCTCTGCAAAGGTTCCAAAGGCGCAGCGAATGTTGCAGCGTGGGGCTATTGTGTAGTGTCCGAGGAGTAGCTTTCTGGGTCCATTGGAGCGTGCGCAATGGCTGTGGTCCCCCCATATCCTGTTCAAGGTTAGTCCAAAGCGGGGCCCCGCTCCGTAGGTTAATCATGGAGAGCATCGCAAATTGGGCCGCCTTGTAATAAGAATAAAGATGTGGGACCCCCATGCCTCCCCGCCGCTTGGATTGGAACATAAGGCTTTTAGGCAACCGGCCTCTACGGCCTCCCCAAATAAACGAGTGGATAGCTGACTGAAGGAAGGTCAGGTCAGCCCTGCAAATAGGAATCGACAGTGTTCTGAAGAGGTATAGCAGCTTAGGGAGCAGGGTCATCTTGATCGCATATATTCGGCCAAAGAGCGAAAGGTGCAACTGGGACCATGCCGCCAGCATAGCGTGAAGGGTAGGAAGCAGCACTCCGTAGTTAGCCTTATACAGCTGGCCCCAAGTAGGAGTCAGCTGGGTCCCCAGGGAACCCATCGACGGGTGGCACCATCTAAAAGGGAACCGATCACGCATCACTGCCCTCTCCTCCTCCGCCAAGGTGAGGTCCAGCACCTCGCTCTTATCCGCGTTAAGTTTATAGCCCGAGACCCTTCCGTAGTCCTTCAGGGCCTTCAGCAGGTTGGGGAGGGTGGTGATGGGTGAGGTCAGGGATAGGAGGACATCATCCGCGAAAAGAGACAGCTTATACTGCTTTCCCCCCACCTCCATGCCCCGGACATCAGGATGCTCTCTAATACATGCCGCCAGTGGTTCTATAGAGAGGGCGAATAAAAGCGGCGACAGGGGGCATCCCTGTCGGGTCCCGTTCAAGATAGAAAAGGGAGCCGAGAGGAACCCCCCCGTGTCGACCTGCGCCCTGGGGCCCGCATACAAAGCCTGTATTGCCTTCAGAAGGTCTCCCTGTATGCCAAAGGAAGTCAGCGCTGCCCATAAGTAGTTCCAATCAACCCTATCAAAAGCCTTCTCGGCATCTAAAGAGAGGAGAAAAGAGCTTCTCCCCGAGGTAGTAGCCACCTGGATCAGATTAAGTGCCCTTCTGATATTATCTGGGGCCTCTCTGCCGGGAACGAAGCCCACCTGATCCGGATGGACAATCTCAGCGATGTAACGGCCCAGTCTGTTAGCTAGAATCTTAGCGTAAATCTTCATGTCCACATTAATCAGGGAGATGGGCCTATAGCTAGGGCAAACCGCTGGGTCCTTACCCGGCTTGGGGATGACCACAATACGGGCCAGGAGCATGTCAGAGGACGGAACCTCCCTTCCCTTCATGTAGGTGTTAAATAAACGGGTCAAGGGCTGAAGGAGTACCGGGCTCAATCCCTTGTAGTAAGGGACCGAGAATCCATCTGGGCCGGGGACTTAGAAGAGTGTAAGTGTTTAATCACCTCTGCGACTTCCTCCGCCGAGATGGGAGCCGCCATGTCCCTACATTGCTGGGGGCTGAAGGAGGGCAGATTGGTGCGACTGAGGAATTCCCTGATATGTGTCTCCCGTGCGGGGCCTGGCGTCGCAGTAGTACCGTTGTAAAGGGACGCATAGTAAGAGTAGAAGGCCCCTGAGATGTCCCGAGGGTCCGAGGTCATCTCGCCAGAGCTAAGGCGCACTGCTCGCACTGTACGCTCCCGGGTCTGCTGTTTCAGCCTACGGGCCAGAAGAGTGTCGGGTTTGTTACTCTTCTCAAAAAACTTCCGACCCGTCCACTGAAGAGCCGCCTGAACCTGACGGGACAGCAGCAAGTTGAGGTTCCCCCTTGCCTCCAGCAATTCTCGCAGCAGAGTGGCGTCCCCCGTCCGTTTATGTTCGCGCTCCAAGTCGCCCACCCTAGCCGTAAGTGAGACCGTCTCCGCTGCCCTTTCTCGCTTGCGGCGAGACGCTATAGCGATTAATTTGCCGCGCATAAACGCCTTGTGCGCCTCCCACACAGTGGTGGTAGCCATGCCCGGGGTAAAGTTGCGTTCGAAGAAGGCCTTCAAATCAAGGTTCATGTTTTCCTTCACCCCAGGGTCAAGGAAGAGTGAGGCATTAAACCTCCATCCTCCGGCGGAGCCCATTTCCCCCCACCCCAATAATGTTGTCTCTACCGCAGCATGGTCAGACCACGAGATTTCGTGAATGGTGGAAGAGACTAGGGCCGTGATGTTGTCTCTACTGCAAAAAACATAGTCTAATCTAGAGTAGGAATCATGGGGATTCGAATAAAAGGAGTAGTCTCGGTCTCTAGGGTGGAGCAACCGCCAAGAGTCATACAAATTGGCCGTCTGGACAACACCCCGGAAGGTCTTAGAGCGGCGGGTGGGAGCGCGGCTGACAGCTGTCAGACTCCTATCTAGGTAAGGGTCCATAACCGCATTGAAGTCTCCCCCTACAAAAACCCCCCTGTTTGGCAGCTGCGCAAGGCGCTCCTCCAGTGCCCTCCAGAAAGGTCCCTCGGGAGGGGAAGGAGCATAGATGCTAACAAAAGTTACTGGCTTGCCTCCAATCGTCCCAGTCACCCGCAGGTATCTCCCATCCATCGCTGACTCCTGCTGGGTGAGGTGGAAATGAAGACTGCCTCTCATCAGTATAGAGACTCCCGTCTTGCGGGAGCTGCCAGCGGAGTGGTAGTGCGTGGTGTATCCCTCTCCCCAATATCCCGGTACTCTGTCCCTGGTGAAGTGGGTCTCCTGTAGGAGGACCACATCTGCCCGAAGCTTCCGATAATATCTGGTGGCCCCTCGTCGCTTATTCGGGGATAATAGACCCTTCACATTGTGAGAGACCACTTTAAGGCGGGCCCGCGCCCCCCCACTCCCCTCAGCCATAAGGAATCAGTCAGATGGGGACAATGGGAAGAGAAAGAGAAAGAGAAAAAGGAAAAGATAAAAAGAGGAAAGAACAAAAACAGATTACACAACAACAGAGAAGAAAAAAAAAAAAAAGAAGGGTAGGGGGAAACAAAAGGGGGAGGATAGAAGACACCGAAAAAGATGTGTCTGGTGGTGGATTGTACCGACCACTAGGTACGCACTCGGGGCGAGAGCGACAGAAAGGAGAAGGCCGCCAGCCCATAAACTCCCTAAGGAAGGACCCAGACCTAACAGACAACTGATAAACCTTTAAAACAGTTAAAACATTTAAATCAACCCCTCCCAGCTAGCCCTCTTAAATCAACAGGTGAACCAATATCCCGGAGCGTCTCGTCCCCCCAACCCCCCCCCCCAATCTCACGGCAACCAGGTCCATGAGCTGCAGAAGTCCCCGGGACCCCTCCCATTCTCAGGCCCTCCCTCCAACTCTCAAGGCCCATTCCGCAAAAAGCCCAAAAAGGTGTCCATGGGGGCGAAATAAAGCTCCTTCCAGGGAGTCCCGTGGAGCGGATGAGATGTTCTCCTCCATGAGGTGTAGAGGAGGTGGGGGGCCAATGTCAGCCGCATCTCGTATGCTAGCGCACCGGAGAGCGCCTCCGATCCTGCCTCCTCGGCCTGCCTCGTGCCTCCACCTGCGCAAAAAGGTCCGGGGGATCCGGGATGCCCAGCGTCTCCAGTACAGACGAACTATCCGCAGGGGAACGGAGAGATAAGAAAGTTCCATTGTGAGGAATGAGAAGACGGAAGGGGAACCCCCAGCGGTATCTGACATCCCTCTGGCGGAAGAAGATCCGTGAGGGGCTTAAGTGCTCGGCGCTTCTGGAGCGTGGACGGAGCCAGGTCGTTGTAGAAGTGAGGGGTGATGTCGTCGAGGGTCGGAGCGGCATTGCGCACCGCCTGGAGTATAGCTTCCTTGGTGGTGTAGTAGTGACATCTAAGTATCACATCTCTAGGGGGATCCATCTCTGATGGTTTCGGGCGTAAGGCTCGGTGGGCCCTGTCGAGTAACAGTTCTTCCTCTGGTATCTCTGGTAGAAGCGCCTGGAAGTATCGATGGAGGAAGTCCCTGAGATTCACCACCGACTCAGGAATATTACGGAGCCGAAGGTTGGAGCGGCGGGACCGATTATCCATATCCTCAACCGCCTCCTGAAGGAGTTCGTATTTGTGTTGGAGGGCCCCCAGATCTGCTCGTACCTCCGTGTCAGCTATCTGAACTTCGTCCACTCTCTGCTCCAGGGCTGCCGTGCGTGTTCCGAGGGTCCCCAGGTCCGCTCTCAGGCCATCAATCCCAGCCCTGAGATCTGCTTGCAGGTCGTCTTTAATAGTCAGCAGGAGTTGGCGCAAATCTTGTATGTCCCTGCGCGTGCACGGCGCGTCCTGAGTCGTCGACTCCTCTGCCGGCGTTGCCATCTTCGGAGATGTAGAGGCTGCAGCACGAGCCGGGGTAAAGCACCGTGAAATATCTTTTTGTCCCGGGTTACGTCCAGATTTGGTTCCGGGCATGATGGGGGGGGACGCGTAGGGAGTGTGTTCCGTAATAGGTCGCTTAGAAAGCTTCGAGGGAGTCTCTTAGGCGTGGCGCTACAGCTTCAGGGTGTCATCAGTGCTGCCCAGCCGGGCTCCGTTCTTGAAGAGAAGTCTCTTTATAGAAACACACCCTCGTGAAAGGGACCTCCTGAAGTCCGTGTGGGAGGCCCGATCACGTACTGTGGATCAGTGAGTTCAAACGAGGAGAGGTGCGCCCCAAATAATAAAAAAAAAAAAAAAAAAAAAAAAGGGGGGGGGGAGTGCAAGGAGCAAGAATTTTTCAGGTGTTCTCCTCACCCCTGCCTCTCCCCTCTCTTCCTCACCCCCCCTCAGGGACCGTAGGAGTAGTGGTGCGGATCCTATGTCCTCCGGGATGGGAGTCACGCGGGGCCAAGGAGCCTCCCGGGCGATGAGCAGGCCCGATAATGGCCACAATAGGAGGGGGAGCAAGGTCCCGTCGGTGCCCCTCTGGTCAGTGAAGGTCGCCCCCCGCTCTCCCAGCCGACGATCGCCTGACACGGTGGGATGTCTGACCTTAGGCTGCGTCCGTCCCGCGTGTATGGCCCCTCCTCGGCTCCCCTGAACAGGCCGCGGATGTGAACCGGATATACAGCTCGCCCCGGTGGATTGCGCTCACGCCTGGCTCGGAGGGATGAAGGCAGCCGCCCCCCAGGCCGAGTCTCGGGGTGGGGAGGGAAAGCTCCGTCTGGGTGCGTCTCCCTACCTCCAGTCCCCTGCGTCTTCAGCGCCTGTCTCTCCACGAGGCCTCCGCAATGGCCGCCGCCTCCAGGCCGCAACAGGGAGACGGGCGGGCGTCCGCTCCAACCGGCGACCGGGCGAGAAAAAAAAAAGTCGAGCAGTCTCCGCTGGTCCGCCGCCGTCCGGGTGAGTGAGGGAGTCCTGTGTGGGGTGTGTGGGAACCCACTGAGGCACCAAATATTATATCCACCTCGCGGAGCTCACAAAGAACGCGGCCATTCTCCTCGCTGTTCGGCTCCGCCCCCCTTCTTATACTTTTAATGGCAATGGCGCCTTTATTGATTAGATTTGAAATTATCGGTATGCGGTTTTCAAAAAATTTCAAATGCTGGAAAATGTTGATAAATGTATTTTCAGGCAGGGAAATAGAAGGAATTGAACTGAAATCTTTGTTTTAACTTCATGAGCCCTATCAGCTGCACCTTGCTAAAACGGGGATGCTAAGGGGAAAAATAAATCTGCATTCGCTAAAGCACCCTTCCGAGCATCCCCTCCATGAGAGTCCATAGGACTCCATGGAGGCTTCTGCTACCGGGTCACGTGACCGGCAGGATGGCGGAGGGAGACTGGGGACTTTTTTCCCTAATCCCACTCTGCTCCAGTCGGCCAGAAGCGGCAGATAGAGCTGCCGTTCTTGCTGCGGGATGAGAGGTGAGTATTTGATTTTTGTGGGGGTGATAACGGATTCTGTAAAAGCACTAAGCTGTAGCAAACATTTTGCGTTACCGACATTAACGCTAATTACTCTGCTTACACTTTGCGCTCTCTATGCTTTAAATGGGGAGTGCAAAGTACAGTAAGCTTGCGCTAATGCCGATTCGTTAACATTTTTTTTAACCCGTTAGCGATCGGGAGGTGATATGGGAATAAAGCTATCACCTCATGTAACCTAGCTCTAATGCTCATTTATGAGAGAGATAGCGTTAAGGTGATAGAGCCCCATTTTTTTTTCTAATAGCCTTGTTTAAAGCCACAAATCTGTATGGTGCTAGCCAAAAATGAGCTTTTTCAGCCATTTTACTGACCAACCTTTATTTGGAATCAGAGCTATTTTTAGAAAAAAAATATTGACCACAAGCATCTCCTTTATTTTTAGAAAAAAACGGCTGATAGAATTAAATCGAGCGCTAAATTTTAAAAGAATATCCTGGCACGACGCGCAAAAATTATGATATGCTAGGGGAAAAGGTGTTTTTAGAAAATGACAAAGATTAAAACATGTCCTGGTCTTCACTATCATCATTCTATGGGCAGTATTACAATGTTGGTGCTAACTTAACCAGAGCTGTTGTAAATTTAAAACCTCCATAGGCTATAATGGCTCTGGTAGGTTTACAACAGCTCTGGTTAAGTTAGCACCAACTATGTAATACTGCCCTTTGTCTTTTAACCTCCCTGGCGGTTATCCCGAGTGTGGCTCGGGGTTAAATTTCACCACTGAAAGTGGTAACCCCGAGCCACACGCGGGCTGGATAGATACATTACCTGTCCTTGCACTCCCACGCTGCCCCCGCAGTCTCCGGCAATAGCGGCGTTTTACTTCCTGGTTCCCTTCTCGCGAGACGGAAACCAGGAAGTATGAGGTCGCGATTGCCGGAGGAGAGTGTGGGGACAGCAATGGAGCGCAAGGACAGGTAGTGTATCCAGCGGCATCCCGAGTGTGGCTCAGGGTTACCGCTTCCAGCATAGGAGTTTAACCCCGAGCCACACTCGGGAATACCGCTAGGGGGTATATATACAGTTGTGTTCAAAATTATTCAACCCCCAATGCTGTAAAGGGTTTTAGGGAATTTAGTGTACATTTGTAATTGTATTCAGAATGAAATCCTACAAGGACTTTTTAAAGAACCATATGCAACTAAAATGACATCAATTGGTTTTGTAATACAGTAGTAAATGTTTCTTTTGTGAATTCTTCATTGACACAATTATTCAACCCCTTAAAGACTACCACTCTGAAGAACAGAGGTTCATTCAAGTGTTTTCAATCAGGTATTGAAAACACCTGTGGATGTCACGGAGCAGCAATAAAGCATAATAAGCACCAATTAGGCAGCTTTAAAATGACTGTGATACTCAGCTCCTTCTAGACATTTACTGGTGTGGTTACAAACATGGTGAAGTCAAGAGAATGGTCCAGGAAGACAAGAGAAGAGGTGATTAAATCTTCACAGAAAGGGCAATGGCTATAAGAAGATTGCAAAGATGTTAAACATACCAAGAGAGACCATAGGAAGCATCATTCGCAAATTCAAGGCAAAGGGCACTGTTGAAACGCTACCTGGTCGTGGCAGAAAGAAGATGCTGACTTCGACTGCTGTGCGCTACCTGAAGCGTAGAGTGGAGAAAAGTCCCTGTGTGACTGCTGAGGAACTGAGAAAAGATTTGTCAGATATTGGTACTGAAGTTTCAGCTCAGACAATACGACGCACACTGCGTAATGAAGGCCTCCATGCCAGAACTCCCAGGCGCACCCCCTTGCTGTCTCCAAAAAATAAGAGTCGACTGCAGTATGCCAAAAGTCATGTGGACAAACAGAAGTTTTGGGATAGTGTTCTGTGGACTGATAAAACAAAATTAGAACTGTTTGGGCCCATGGATCAACGCTATGTTTGGAGGAGGAAGAACAAGGCCTATGAAGAAAAGAACACCTTGCCTACTGTGAAGCATGGCGGGGGGTCAATCATGCTTTGGGGCTGTTTTGCTTCTGCAGGTACAGGGAAGCTTCAGCGTGTGCAAGGTACCATGAATTCTCTTCAGTACCAGGAGATATTGGATGACAATGTGATGCAGTCCGTCACAAACCTGAGGCTTGGGAGACGTTGGACCTTTCAACAGGACAATGATCCCAAGCATACCTGCAAGTCCACTAGAGCATGGTTGCAGATTAAAGGCTGGAACATTTTGGAGTGGCCATCGCAGTCACCTGACTTAAATCCATCGAGAACCTCTGGTGGGACTTAAAGAAAGCAGTTGCAGTGCGCAAGCCTAAGAATGTGACTGAACTGGAGGCTTTTGCCCATGACGAATGGGCGAAGATACCCGTAGATGGCTGCAAGACACTTGTGTCAAGCTATGCTTCACGTTTAAAAGCTGTTATAACTGTAAAAGGATGTTGTACTAAGTACTAAGATTGAATGTCACTTGGGGGTTGAATAAAACTGATAATGATGTGAGCACAGAAAAGACATTTGTGGTTATTTCATTATAAATGTTATGTTATATTTGTCTGACCTACACGTGCCTCTTTGATTTAATTGTAAGCAAGATGACTGAATGATCAAAATCAATGTCAAACTGGCCAAAACACTCAATTTCAGTGGGGGTTGAATAATTTTGAACACATATATTTGAATATATATATATATTATTATTATTCGATGTCAGAAACGTAACGCCAGGGAGGTTACTTGAAACTTAATTTATTTTGCAAACCTTTAAACTAATTACTAAAATTGCATCAGAGAATAGTTTTGTTTTCTCTCCATTTAAGCTTTGCAAGGCCAAATCTTAGGATATTCCCATCACCACTCCTATTTATTGAAATGGATTTTCTGATTCTTTGGCATTGTCATATTTTTGAAAGAGATTGAGCTGGCGTAATGGTCAAGAGTTTGGTATAGATTCAGTGATGACTGTGGAGACATCTGCCAAGCGTGTCTCTCGTCAGGCTCACTGTCACAATTTTATTGTGTCATCTCAATCCCTTTGCATGTTGCGTCATTATAACAGACCGCATTGGTTTCAGTGCGTGTAAATGTCCCTCTGTTCTATTTATCTTCATATCGTTAGTGGAAGAAACGTACTAAACTTTGACAGATTGAGTCAATCCCAGCCACAGTATGAACGATTATTAGCGTGCTGATGCCCACATGTGACATTTCTGTTTGTTTGAAGAATTCATTTTTAAAAGATTGCCTGTGATTTGTTTATTTGCAGCCTGACATCTGTGATTGTATCTTGTCTCTGCATCTAGAACCAGTAAAGATAACCACTCACAGACCATAGATGGAACTGGATCTGAAAGACGGATCTAATTGGCTGATAGCGTTACTGGTTGCGTGTATAAAATGTTTGTGTTTTTGTTCTTCACAAAATATTTTACCAGTAATTAATACAATGATATTTCTCTCAGTGTATGATTACCAGCAGAATTGCATGTTGGTGGTTTATATAAATAAGTTGCAATAAATATACAGACCATTATAGTTTATACCTGTTGCAGGTTTGGCTTTATTGTAGGAATGTGTGGACTTTTTCTTTTTTTGCAAGAAACCTAGGGCTGCTGAACTATATTATACACGGTGTCTATAAAGTCTCTTTACAATTTCAAAAATTTATTACAAAGGCAAATGAAAAGACAGAGATTTGAAAATTATTAGAAAATGAGACGCGTGCATATTTAAGTCCCCCCCCCCTCATTTAATTCACCTCTATATGGGCACCATTAGTTGCACGAAGCACATCAAGACGTTACTCTATTTCTTGCCATGTTCGCTGTAGCATACCCTCATCAATGGTGGCAATGGCATCAGTGATCCTTTGCTTTAGATTAGTGATGTCCCGTACCTTTGTTCCATACACCATATCTTTAACATGACCCCATAGAAAGAAGTCGAGGGGAGTGATATCTGGTGAACGAGGTGGTCAGGGAATTGGGCCAGCCCTTCCAATCCACCGGTCTGGAATGTTTCATTTAGGAACCCACGAACACGCAGTCCCTAATGTGGTGGTGCACCGTCTTGCTGGAAAATGATGGTTGGATGAAGGTCATGTAGTCGTGGTGCCAGGTATTCAGTCAAAAGGTCAAGGTAAACCTTTACAGTAATTGATGTCTCGCCGAAGAAAAACAGACCAATGATTCGATTGCACATGATCCCACACCACATATTCATCTAAAGCAGAGGATCTCTGATGCCATTGTCACCATTGATGGGGGTATGCTACAGCGAACATTGGAAGAAATCGAGTACCGTCTTGATGTGCTTCGTGCAACTAATGGTGCCCATATAGAGGTGTATTAAATGAGGCAACCGTAAATATATACGCCGCATTTTGTAATAATTTTAATTTGCCTTTGTAATAACTTTTTGAAATTGTAAGGAGACTTTATTGTTTGTGTGTGTGTTTGTGTGTTAGAACCAAATCTAGATGGTTTTGATGGGAAAACAAAAAGCATGCACCTTTCCTTCAGTGACATCAGTAAGCGTGAGCTGTTTTCCCTTCATATTTCAGGATGCTCACGATTTCGTGTTACTCCCATCCCTAAATACATGCGTTTTTATTGGGTTTACTAACTTCCTCTCTTAACCTGCTGTATTGGCTCAAAAGATTTGACGGTGTCGAAGAGAGCAGCCCAGCTTTGTTGCCGCGCCATTTGAAGCATATTCCCATCCCATGAACTGGAAAATTAAATCCGGTTACAGCATAGATTAACGTTCAGTCTTTTGGACAGAAGACGAGGCCTCTAAACTCCATGAAATTAAGCAGCAAGATTATATTGTTCGAGGCTAATTTCAAAGCTCCGTTTCATATTGTTCTCCAGAGATCTTTCGCTTAGAATCTAATTTAAACCTTTTGTGCTAGATTGCATTTTTTTCCCCGTTATCACTTTATAGAAATTCAACTCTTCATAAATCCTTCTGTATCGTTAGAAAACTTAATCACAGGATAGAAAACGGAAACAAAAAGTCAAAATCATGTAAAAATAAAAATCTGGCGAAATCTCTTAGAGCCAAAGTATAAATCTATAAAATCCTAATTAAATCTTCAATACCAGTTTTCTTCTAAAAAAAAAATAATAATAAAAAAATATATTTTAGTCAATGTTACAAATGGCCAGTAACCTACACAGCTGGAGCCAATGAGGAAGTGAGGGATTATATTTTGTGTGTATATATATATATATATATATATGTATATGTATATATTGTGTTTATTATTGCAGAAGCCACTTGCACATCAAAGCAATTCAAAGAATTGCATCCCAGAGCTCCTGTGCCACATTCCCCATATGCAGCAAGGAATTCTGGGTAGGATATGCAAATGACATCTGTCTCACTTTTATGCATCCTGGGTCTGTTATTACACAGAACCCTAAAATCAATGCTATTCCACACCGTGGCTTTGTAGCAGAGATAAGGTTTATGCAACTGGTCAAAGTCACTCCTAGGACAGCGCTGTTCCGGGTTTGTTGGACTCATCAGCTAGGAGCTAGGCATGATGACCAGTTGCAGTGGATGCTTGGGACCCACAGGGCAATAAATTTATACAAATATAAATTTGATAGGCCGTGTTAGTCCAGATGCCAAAATCACGAGTATAGCAGTACGTAGTGATACCTTTTTTATTGGACTAACGTTACATTTTAAAGACAAGCTTTCGAGAGGATTCCATAGGTCCATCAGTATAGCCTCCAGACCTGAGGAAGATAGGAATACTCTCGAAAGCTTGTCTTTTAAATGTAACGTTAGTCCAATAAAAAAGGTATCAGTACGTACTGCTATACTCGTGATTTTTTGCATCTGGACTATTGAATTCATGTGTGTATATATATATGTGTGTGTGTGTGTGTGTGTGTGTGTGTGTGTGTGTGTGTATATATATATGTGTGTGTGTGTATATATATATATGTGTGTGTGTGTGTGTGTGTGTGTGTGTATATATATGTGTGTGTGTGTATATGTGTGTATATATATATGTGTGTGTGTGTGTATATGTGTGTATATATATATGTGTGTGTGTGTGTATATATCACTCCAGGACTGTTAACTTATTTTTAATTGTGACGAGAGTCAACGTTTCAGCTCCTCGTTTAGAGCTTTCCTCAGGACAAAATCATTGATTTTGTCCTGAGGAAAGCTCTGAACGAGGAGCTGAAACGTTGACTCTCTTGTCACAATTAAAAAGAAGTTAACAGTCCTGGAGTGCCGTTGCAATTTCTCTTCAAGTATCTATTTATTATCCACCGAGTGACACGCACCGGCACATTGGAATCAAAGTAAGCAGGAGTGCATAGTAGTGCACATTTTTTATATATAATACGGTGAACCGGACACTCGTTTCCCCGGGTGGCTGGCTCCTGGGAGGCCCCCGTTAAGAATAAACGTAGAATTGCCTCAGTGCTGAACTCCCATGGGCAAGTATTATAAACAAAAGATGGGTGGGGAGGCACTTGAGGACTTGATAAAATAACAAAATTTATTGAAAATGATTTTTCAATAAATTTTGTTATTTTATCAAGTCCTCAAGTGCCTCCCCACCCATCTTTTGTGTATATATATATATATATATATATAATATATATTCCCTCTCATACCCCCCACCCCACTTCTAGTTCCTCATTGGCTCCAGCTGTGTATGTTACTGGCCATTTGTAACATTGACTAAGACCGTAATCATTATATCCAAATATAGCAGGTTTTCATTTCGGAACAGGAAAAGCATAGCTAGCTGTATGTCTTTAATTGTACTTAAGTGTTCTTAGGCTAAGGTCAGACTAACGCAGTATTAACGTGCGTTTAGCCGCACTAAATCATGGCCGCGCTAGCAGCAAATTACGTCCAATGCCGGGCAGCATACGAAGAATGGCCGCACAAAAGTGCGGCTGCGCAACGCAAATGGCAAACGAACGCATTTTTTCGAGAACGTCAAACCGCTAGTACTGACGTACAGAGTGCGCTGCGTCCTCTAGCGGCGTGTGTGTGTGATTAGGAGACGTCAGACACTGCTAATGTCCGGCCAACATCACGTCCAGACGCAAAAAGTGCTATATTGATAACCGTACAAAATCACGAATGAAAATGCGCATCGTATGACCGCTATCGCGTATTCCGTGAAAAAATGCGTCCATTCGTTTGAACGCACTTTTTCACGGAGAGCGCGAAAAATGCGTTAGTCTGACCCTAGCCTTAGATGTATGTTTTTTTGTGTGTGTGTGTGTGTGTGTGTGTGTGTGTGTGTGTGTGTGTGTGTGTATATATATATATATCTCCTCTTCCCCAATCTTATGTTTTGCCATCCCGTCTTTCAGTGTAGAGCGAGTGAACTCTAATTATGATAATGACCCAGAAAATAACGTGTGATGCCGTTTTGCAAAGGGATTATTTTCCATATAAAGGAGTAGAAAATTTTGGTAAAATGTTCCCAGACTGTTTAAAAGTCAATGAAAAGCAGCTGACACATTATAATGCATAAAAGCCTTGTAAAAATCCACACTCAAGTGGGCTGCTGCCAAGCAGAAAATTTCGAGGAGGTTTTCTTAGCTGCGGGGTGCCAGGATCTGTATGTTTGCCACTTGGTCAGGCGTTCGTGGCGCCGGGAAATCGACTTCGGCACTTCTAACAATTCAACAGAAACAAAATCGTATTTGATTAAATGACACGTGTCACTGGTCCTGTATCTCAATGTTCTGTTGCCAAATTAAGATGGTTACAAAAATAAGTGGGATGGAGAACGTGAGACTGAATCTCAACAAGATCGCATTTAGGGCTTCAGTTCGAATGAACAAACACCGTTACAAATGGGAAGTAGGGGTGATGGTCACAATAGGATTTTTGACACTTTTGCTTCATCATCAGTGCTCATGGCTAAAGGGTAGGCCTGTTCTGAGCGATCCTCAAGGACAGGACCTGCCCCAAGTTCATTAAACATGGTGTGTTTGTTCGTCATGTCACGTTGGATTCTAGAGGATTTTTTTTTACCTAGGGGTTTACTCCATAAGCGCCTGTGTTTGCTGAACAGCAAAGACCCAAACAAATGCCTGCGTATCAGAAAGAAGAATCCACGGAGCTGTGGGCGACACTTCACCTGGTTTTTACACTTTAGTGTTCGGAAACCACATGTGTCGGAGTTCCAAAAAATGGCCATTATCAAGTGTTGGCAACTTTGGCAAACACTGGCTCTTACTGAAGAACTCCCTACTGTATCCAGACTTCAAACAACCGACAAGAAACCTGGGACAACAGGACAGGGACCCAAACGTCATGGCTGTCCTGATGAATGTGTGTCATAATCTTACTGCTATGCAAAGGCAGATATCTATAGCGTCTGTGTAGGATGCATTCTACACACGTCTTGCCATTTCAATGTTTTCACTAGAAGACCAGTGGTTGGCTGAATTATCTCAAGTGCTTCCTGATTTCTTAAGAGCAGCCTCTTAACTGTGAACAAGTGGCAATCGGAGACTCTTCTGCCCTTTCTAAGCTTTTTTTAAAAATATTTTTATGTGGCATGTAAATATTGTTTTAAAAAATGACACCTCGGAGGGTCTCCCTAAAGTAAAAAGCTGTAATTTAATCTTGTAGTTTGCTTTCGGCACATATACAGTAATTGCTCTGTGCATGGAAATCCAGACTGGCAATATGTTATGTGTTATTCTGGCTAATTTGTGTATTATAATTTCATTACCGCACATTACTGTAATTGCAGTCCAAACTCTTAATTAAAGACGTACTAATATTTCTGCCAGTATTCATTCTGGTTTTAATGATGAATTAATATGTGCAATTGATGCCTAGAGACTCCACGTTCTTTTAAATATCTGGTAGCTTAGAGGGCCACATCTACAAGTGGATGTAAACAGATTAAAACAAAATAATGTATAAAGATTCCCCTCTTACATCTTGCTGATCGTTTAACACATTTTTTTTTTTTTTTTTTATTCGCATCCTATGGAGACTTCAGATGTTTTTAGATTTTGGCAATTAAAAATGTATATGATGTCTTTGCTATTAATAGCTTAAATCCTATCATTCGATTCTAACAACATTAAGTAAAAACAAGATTAACAAAAAGCTTTGAAAGATCGATCAACTTAGTAACTGTAGTTCTGTAAAGCAGGGCTGTCATTGAAATGACGGAGAAATTGCCTTTGTATATGTGATCCTTGAAGCATTTAAGATTGAAATTGGTGGAAAATTGAAAGTTGAAGGACAGAATCGTTGACTAGAAGAATCGCAACTGCAAAAAAGAAGAAATAAAATTGACCCAATTTAAATTTTGCAACTCTCTTGTAATTCCTGTACTAATTCAACTTGGTCTGTAGCCATTGATACTTTTATGCACTTATTTCATCAAGGGACCTTTTATTGGTTGAGTCCCTTTTAAAGTTTATTTACTAAGCAGTAAGTTCTGATGAGTTGGTGTTCCGTCGCATAATGCCTCCCCGGCAGTGCTGGCCTTGGCTCTGGGTTGGGGCCGGTGCGACGTCCATTGGGACCTGGAGGCTTGTGGTTGGCAGTGTCTTGAGCGACCTGCCGGTCTGAGGAGGACTTTCGCCCTGCATTCCTGCTGGATATGGGTTTAGGTGGCCCTCACTTGTCCACTGTTTTCCGACCCCTGGTAACACAGTCTTGAGATGACCCCCCCCCACGTCGCTGCCCCTTACTTTTTGTCGGACGCTTGTCAGCAGACTCCCGCAGACATTGTTGTTTTCGTGGCCAGTTAAGGCTGAGGTCAGACGAACGCAGTGTTAACCTGCGTGTAGCCTCACTTTAGTACGTCAGTGGTAGCAGATAATCCTGACTAGTGAAGGCCAACACGCGAAGTACGACGCAGGTTAGCAAGAACGTCGAACCGCTAGGATGGATGTGCGGAGTGCGCCACGTCCGCATAGCTTTGTGTGTGAGTGAAGGAACGTGGTCAGACGGACTGCATTTATACGTCCAGCATTTTTGACGGACAAAATGTTTTGTCAATTTATTTCCCCTCCATCATCCGTCAAAAATAACGTCAGTCACAAAAACGGACTGAGTGGCCACTACTGCGTCTTCCGTCAAAACGAAAACGAGCTCGTCTGACCATAGCCTAAGTCTTTTTGCTCCACTTTTTGGTTTTCTCCGAGGACTTTCGCGTAGTTTGGTTTTGCCGTCCCACATTTTATGTGACATTTTCTGAAGACACCCCTAATTTTTCCGCTGATTTTCTTACTTGCTGTACTATGATGACTTGCTTTTCATTTTTATTGTATGTGCTGCCTACCTGATTACTTTTTTGGGCCCTGCGCGGGCATTTTCGATTCAGAACTTATTTTATTACTGCAAAATTCAAAAATAAAATGCCTCCCCATCACATTATCGCTCCCACGTACAGCGCACGTGCTGGGGGGACTCCAGCTGAGCCACTGACCAGCTGGTCATCACTTCCCACACGCACATGCGCGGATGGTCAGACTAGCCATCTCGGGTGCATGAAGGGCAGAGGCAATATCTGATTGTCAGATAATGCATCCTGCCCAGTGCGCATGAGCAAGAGACGCTAAACAATGACAGAGCAGTACGAAATACTCCTCACTGCCCTCTGTATTTTTCCATGTCTATTTGCCCCCTTCTCCATATGTGTAGCGTGTCTCGCACATACGCACTGGACAGGATCCATTATCTGACGATCAGATATTGCCTCCGCCCTTCATGCACCCTAGATGGCTAGTCTGACCATCCGCGCATGCACGGGTGTGACGTGATTACCAACTGGTCGGCAGATCAGCTAGCGTGACGTCACTTCTGCGTGTACCGCAGCTCGTCGGCTGCTTTATCTGACGAGAGGTATTTCTCAATGGAACACTGGCAATATTACGAGTCATCTGATAATCACTATTGTGTTTCATGTGTACTCAAAGAAAATCTAATTCAGCAGCAACGCGACATCCCTTTCTTGACGATTCAAATTTTTTCTCTGACATTATTGAAATATGATTTCAGACAATTGTCTTAATTTGAAATGAGGAAATGAGGAACTGTCTGTATGGTGGGTGAGTATTTTAAAACTCGTCCCTGTGTCAATCATTGTCTGATCAGTACAGCACGTTATTTTTATTGTATAAAAAATTTAAAATTAAATCGCATGACGGACTTTTGGGTACAGAATTCTGGTTTCCTGCAAGGTGGTTTATCTGCTTACTTGGCGCTCTTTAGATGATGCATATTTCGGGAGCTGTTACACTCTCCCACTGAGACTGCAATCTGCCCTGTTTTCTTGGTGAGACACCAGAAATGGCCACTATTGGGGTATGCCCACTCCACATTCAGGCATGAAAAAGACTCCTAGCTGAAATCTTGCCAGGGTCCATATTCGGTGGAATAAAACCCCTTTTAGTTCCTGGTGTGATGTGTCTATTGTTTTGTGCACCACTTTCATTGTGGCCTTGGGAACTGTCCTACCCCTTTTCAGGTTTGCCTGTCGTCTTGGGTGTCACCATTGAGGTGTGTTCCCATCCACTATATTGATTCCATGTCTATATCTGCTCTCATTTGCAGTGGTACTAATCAGATATACATGTTGGGGTTTTTAAGGCAAACTGCTGCCCACATGAATGCAGCCAGGATTTCCAGTGTGATGTCATGTGGATGCTTTTAGTCTGGGACACACATTTTGGACCTTGTAGCCTAGGCCTGTGTTCCTCCGTAGACATCTGCCCTAGGTATAAAGCCAGTAGCGTGGAATATATTGTGAGGTGGATAATTTCCATGATATTTTGCTGTATGGCACTTACATGAATCTGTTACCACCAGGATATTTGTGGATATTTTCGTGACAGTTTTAGGTGAATATGCTTACCTCACTTGAATGATTAGATGCAGAATATGGTTAAATTCAAGTCAGTAGCATTTTTTTACAGTGATATAATACAGGATAAAAAGAGCTAATGTTGACAAGTTGACATTTCCATGTTGAACCAAAAGAAGGAAAATAAAGTGTTTTTCATTTGTGCCTAAGACAGGAAAGAAAATCCTTCTTGATTCAATCATGGCAATGAGCAAAAAAGTTTCATCCTTACAACTCTGGATATCGTGATTTCCCAGATTAAGTGTCCAGACATTCTTTAAAGGCATCACCTGATTTGAGTAAAACAACCTCCTTAGGTGAAAATACTAGACATGTGCATTCGTTTTAGTACTAAAACGATTTAGTCCGAATTTTGGGATAATTTAGTTTTCGTATGACTCAAGAGAAACGAAACTGCTCAGTACAAAAAACGAAAGAAACTAAAATAAAATGCACTACATTTTAGTTTCAGTCCTTTTTGTGATATTACATTGATGAGTGAAGGAGACCAGCAATGAAGAGCGCAACATCGCAACATCCGAAGTTCTGCACCCTCCACATGCCAATGCAGTAGGATGTTCTATACAGAGAGGGGCATTAATTAATGCAGGAGGATGTTCTATACAGAGAGGGACATTAATTAATTCAGGAGAATGTTCTATGTATTATACAGAGAGGGGTATTAATTAATGCAGGAGGATGTTCTAAACATTATACAGAGGAGCCTTTTTATTTTTAGCCCTTTAAATCCAGTGGCTGTGAGCGCTGAGATCGGCTGCTTGTTAAATTATCTCTCAGTGCAATCAGGGTTATTCAGAGAGCGTGAAAAGCAGGAGAATGACTGGAGAATGAAAAATTCTAGGTCAAGATAGCCAAACCAGAAAAATTCTCCCTTTCATCTCACTTTCCAAATCGGCTATTTTGACCTAGAATTTTTCATTCTCCAGTCATTCTCCTGCTTTTCACGCTCTCTGAATAACCGTGAATGTATCAGGCTCAGTTGTTACAGTAACTGACTGTAACAGCACTCAGAGTTTCAGTAAAACAAGGAAATAATATTGTTCTAACCTCTTATATATAAAAATATTATTTACTAGTTTTACTGAAACTCTGAGCACTGTGATGAGCAGCAGTCAGTTACTGTAACAGCTTTGCCTGACACGGGGCAGTATTACAATGTTGGTGCTAACTTAACCAGAGCTGTTGTAAACTGAAAACCTCCATAGGCTATAATGGCTCTGGGAAGTTTACAACAGCTCTGGTTAAGTTAGCACCAACTATGTAACATGGCCCACATTGTACTGAGAGTGAGAGATACTGTAACAAGCAGCGATCTCAGCCCTCTGAGGAGCCACTACAATAGTAATTGTATCCGCTGGTTTTCGGATGAATGAAATTAGTTTTCATACTAAAGAACTGAAAACGAATTTCTTTAGCAACTAAATAAATTGCATTTTAGTACTAATCTTTTAGTTCAAAACGAAATTTTGTGCTGTGCACATGTCTAGAAAATACCATATTTTAGCCTTCCTACTGTTAAACGGATATGCATGTCTAGAATTTACTTTTTATTTTTTATTTTTGCAGTTAACCATTTTTAACTAAAACTAGAATAAATATACAAACACAAAAATAAGGACAGCGCTCCCACGAAAAGTTATATCTTTTCAACCAAAAAGAGATTGCGACAAAAAATCTTTCTGCTTTTTAACTGCACAGTCTATTATTTACTACAAAAGTCTTATTTAAAAAAAAAATAAAAAAAAATAAAAAATCTTAAAGGAAAAGTCACCGGTAGAGAAGAAATCTTCACACGAATATATAAATGGGACCACTCCCTTGAACTTTCAGTTTCTAGGATCGTCTTTTCATCCAATAAAGGGCTCCAAACATTCAATTCGCCCTCCTGGTATGTATCCACAGTGGAAAGAAGCCTCAGCACAAGATCCACACCTCCTCCAGAGATGCACAGGGAACACTGATGAATCCCTGGGTGGGGTTAACCGTTGCGTTGCTGCAGGAATCTCTTCAGAAAATTCCTCAGAGAAAACAGAAGAGATTCCTGCAGCAACGCAACGGTTAACCCCACCCAGGGATTCATCAGTGTTCCCTGTGCATCTCTGGAGGAGGTGTGGATCTTGTGCTGAGGCTTCTTTCCACTGTGGATACATACCAGGAGGGCGAATTGAATGTTTGGAGCCCTTTATTGGATGAAAAGACGATCCTAGAAACTGAAAGTTCAAGGGAGTGGTCCCATTTATATATTCGTGTGAAGATTTCTTCTCTACCGGTGACTTTTCCTTTAAGATTTTTTATTTTTTTTTTTTATTTTTTTTTAAATAAGACTTTTGTAGTAAATAATAGACTGTGCAGTTAAAAAGCAGAAAGATTTTTTGTCGCAATCTCTTTTTGGTTGAAAAGATATAACTTTTCGTGGGAGCGCTGTCCTTATTTTTGTGTTTGTATATTTATCTTTGCTTGTTAGTTGGACAGACTAACCTTATAGGATTCTAGCAGCTCCCTTTTGTATACATATACCCTATTCCTCTCTTAGCGCCACAGTAGTCCTACGTTGTGTTTATTCTTAAAACTAGAATAAGCCCAAAGTTTTAAAAATGTGTAAAAAAGAAATGTAAAATATTCTTGCTTTAAACTGTCATTTAATCTTTTGTGGCCACGCCCCTCAGCTAGTGGTGTTTATTCATCTCCCACTTCCTCCTCCCCGCACACTACCACACCCATCAAAGCTACACATGAACTAACACAAGCTCACGCACTCACCCTCTGACACGCTCACGCACTCACCCTCTGACACGCTCACGCACTCACCCTCTGACACGCTCACGCACTCACCCTCTGACACGCTCACGCACTCACCCTCTGACACGCTCACGCACGCACTCACCCTCTGACACGCTCACGCACGCACTCACCCTCTGACACGCTCATGCACGCACTCACCCTCTGACACGCTCATGCACGCACTCACCCTCTGACACGCTCATGCACGCACTCGCCCTCTGGCTTGCTCATGCACGCACTCATCCACTCACCCTCTGACATGCACATGCAGTCGTTCGCACGCTCGCTCGCTCGCTCACCCACTGACATGCACTCCCTCGCTCACCCACAGACACGTTCAGTGTATTTCTTACAGAATGCACACTGGTTAACTCGGTGTGCCTCCTGAGGTGGGCATGGGAAATTCAAAGAAAAGCAGGTAAATATGAAAAAATAGATTTATTTTATGCCTGTTGAATGAAACCACTCACTCATTCAAAAGTCAATACACGTTTTTAAAGGCACATGATCAAAGCATGCGTGTCCCTTTTAAGAACCGTTTCCTTTGCTTTTGACATGGTCTCTCAACGTCATGTCACAATAGATGACTTTGTGTTGTTTGTAAAGTCCTGTTAATGAACCGGTTATAGAGCGCTTGTTGTATTGATCCTGTCCATTCTAGCCGTGGAGTTCTATGCCCTCGTAGATGCATTTTCCATGGCTAAAGAGCTAAATAAGGGTAATTTGCAACCGGTCTTCAGAACGCAGATCTTCATTAGCTTTCTCATCTCGGCACTTCATCCCACGGCTTAATATCTTTTACCCACATTTTCACTGCATATTCAATGTACGTTTATAGAATCATAGTAGATCTGTTCTTGAAACCTAATTAACAAAAGAAAATGATGTAGTTCTCCATCCTAACCATGGAATTATTGATTCATACGGGAAAGAATGGGTAAGATGCTTGTAAACATTGCAGAACTTTATTTTGAGAGGGCTAGTAACTTCACGTCTCCCGGCTACTAGTTACATGATGAGGTGACTCAAACAAGGTAATGGTAATTGGTGTGGGAAGGTGGCGGCAGAGGGGGAGACAAAATCTTGTAAATAGTGCAAAATTTAATAGGGAGCCAGTAATAACTGTAGGAGACGGCCGTCATCAATGTATTTCCTCGTCCACTCTGTATTCTGTTTATTTTCGAAAATCTAACTATTGGTAGGATTTATGTTTTCAGATTTACAATGAGAACCATCCGTGCATTAACACGCTCGTAAAACAAATTTGGCCTATGAAAAGTCAGTGTGGAAGCCAAGTCGAGGAACATGTAAACATTAAAATTACTCATGAAAGAATTAATTTGCCCTTGAGCTACAAACGCAACAAAATGAAGTGAGCTGTAAAGATTGTAGGATCACCTCGCCCAGACACAATGATCAAAACTCTGAGCAATGAAGTCTGCATCTGTTAGCGACGTGTCCCAAGGCAACTCTTAGCTCACGTATTTGTAAGCATTATGATATGGAGAAAGAAAGTGTCCGGGGCTAATTCAGCATGAACGCTCTACTCTCTGAGAGCTGCCTTTCCCTCTAGCGCTGGAGAGATTACAGACTAGGCTACAGTCACCATGTCTGGTCAGTGTTAACTCCTTTACGCATGGAAAGAACCTCATCTCTATTTTCCATTTCTTCTCTCTTGGGCTTTTTTGTGGTTGCTCTGTCAGCCTACTCAAAAAAACAGGACATTTTGTTTTATTTGTACGATATGGAAACACTGACAAACACTACAACTGTCTTTAAATATAAAAGCATAGATAGACTTTACTACGAATGTTTACTAATGTGGAAATATAGGAATACATGGATGCATGGAATGTACAGTTGTGTTCAAAATTATTCAACCCCCACTGAAATTGAGTGTTTTAGCCAGTTTGACATTGATTTTGATCATTCAGTCATCTTGCTTACAATTAAATCAAAGAGGCACGTGTAGGTCAGACAAAATTAACATAACATTTTATAATGAAATAACCACAAATGTCTTTTCTGTGCTCACATCATTATCAGTTTTATTCAACCCCCAAGTGACATTCAATCTTAGTACTTAGTACAACATCCTTTTACAGTTATAACAGCTTTTAACCACTTCAATGCGGAGGATGCGCTCAGTACGTCCTCCGCATGGCTGCTGGTATGCGGAGGATGTGCTGAGCGCGTCCTCCCTTTGGGGCCAGCGTTCGGCCGGGTTCCGGCCGATCGCTGGCCCCCCCGGTGCGGGCTGACATCCTCGATGTCAGCCCAGCATCCGGAACCGCAGCCGCTGAAATTAGGTGTCATCGCGGCAGCGCGATGACACCTAATTCAGGCGCCCCCCCCGCATGTGCGGAGGAGGCGCCTGAAAGGGAGGGGGGAGGTCCTTCGGACCTCTCTCCCTCCCGATCGGCGGCGTTGCGGGGGTTAACCCAGGCACCATTTGGAAGGGCACAGCCTGCCCTTCCAAATGGTGCCTGGCATTAACCCCTGGGGAGCTGGATCGCGAATCGGCGCTGAAAAGCGCCGGTTCGTGATCCTTTCCCGGAGCTGGCCGACATCTTGGATGTCGGCCAAGCCTCCGGGAACTCCCCTGAGGACTGGCGTCATCGTGCATAGCACGATGACGCCAGTCCTAGAGTTAACCCCTAACTGCCACCAAAGGTGGAGATAGGGAGTTCATTGGAACTCCCTATCTCCCGATCCGTGGCAGCTAGGGGTTAAAGTTTGGTATCGTTGGATCGGCCAGAGCATGGCCGTTCCAATGATACCAAACTCGAATGTGAAAAAAGTTTTTAAAAAAAATAAAAATTAAAATTAAAAATAAAAATATATTTAAAAAAAAATTATAAAAAAAAAAAATATTTTATTTTTACTTTTTTTTGGTTCGTTAGTGTAGCAATATTGTTCCCATTTCAATTATAATGTGAACAATGATGCTGCACTAACGATTTTTGTATGCGGTGCGTTTGGTAAAAATCGCGTAATTTTCCCCAAAAAAAAATGTAACGAGACCCCATCTCTAATTTTTTTAACAAGCGCACCCCATACAAAATATAACCGCAATTGCTCGCATGTTAAAACGTGAAAAAAAACACTTTACACGTTGTAAATTATTGAAAATACATATTTTATTGCATTTTTTGTTATAATATACAGACATGACATAACGTATACATATAATAATGACATATTATGAATCTACCGAGTCTGACGGAAAGAACGATATATAATAGGTCTGGGTAATATACTAAAATAAGCCTTCAAAACACGTTTAAACATGATGAGCAAAACCGGTAAAAATGACCTCAGCACAGAGGTGTGTAAAGCCTCAGCAGCGAAAGGGTTAAACATGAAGCATAGCTTGACACAAGTGTCTTGCAGCGATCTACGGGTATCTTCGCCCATTCGTCATGGGCAAAAGCCTCCAGTTCAGTCACATTCTTAGGCTTGCGCACTGCAACTGCTTTAAGTCCCACCAGAGGTTCTCAATCGGATTTAAGTCAGGTGACTGCGATGGCCACTCCAAAATGTTCCAGCCTTTAATCTGCAACCATGCTCTAGTGGACTTGGAGGTATGCTTGGGATCATTGTCCTGTTGAAAGGTCCAACGTCTCCCAAGCCTCAGGTTTGTGCCGGACTGCATCACATTGTCATCCAATATCTCCTGGTACTGAAGAGAATTCATGGTACCTTGCACACGCTGAAGCTTCGCTGTACCTGCAGAAGCAAAACAGCCCCAAAGCATGATTGACCCCCTGCCATGCTTCACAGTAGGCAAGGTGTTCTTTTCTTCATAGGCCTCGTTCTTCCTCCTCCAAACATAGCGTTGATCCACGGGCCCAAACAGTTCTAATTTTGTTTCATCAGTCCACAGAACACTATCCCAAAACTTCTGTGGTTTGTCCACATGAATTTTGGCATACTGCAGTCGACTCTTCTTATTCTTTGGAGACAGCAAGGGGGTGCGCCTGGGAGTTCTGGCATGGAGGCCTTCATTACGCAGTGTGCGCCGTATTGTCTGAGCTGAAACTTCAGTACCCACATCTGACAAATCTTTTCTCAGTTCCTCAGCAGTCACACAGGGACTTTTCTCCACTCTACGCTTCAGGTAGCGCACAGCAGTCAAAGTCAGCATCTTCTTTCTGCCACGACCAGGTATCGTTTCAACAGTGCCCTTTGCCTTGAATTTGTGAATGATGCTTCCTATGGTCTCTCTTGGTATGTTTAACATCTTTGCAATCTTCTTGTAGCCATTGCCCTTCCTGTGAAGAGTAATCACCTCTTCTCTTGTCTTCCTGGACCATTCTCTTGACTTCACCATGTTTGTAACCACACCAGTAAATGTCTAGAAGGAGCTGAGTATCATAGTTATTTTAAAGCTGCCTAATTGGTGCTTATTATGCTTTATTGCTACTCCGTGACATCCACAGGTGTTTTCAATACCTGATTGAAAACACTTGAATGAACCTCTGTTCTTCAGAGTGGTAGTCTTTAAGGGGTTGAATAATTGTGTCAATGAAGAATTCACAAAAGAAACATTTACTACTGTATTAAAAAACCAATTGATGTCATTTTAGTTGCATATGGTTCTTTAAAAAGTCCTTGTAGGATTTCATTCTGAATACAATTACAAATGTACACTAAATTCCCTAAAACCCTTTACAGCATTGGGGGTTTTGAATAATTTTGAACACAACTGTAGATGCACAAACGCATATTACAGTCAACTGGATATCTGGCTGAACAATTTGCACATCACAAGGGAACATGGAAATAATACTGGAATTTTGGTTTTGAAAGACTGGAGGCAGGAGCAGAGTCAAATGTTACAGGGAGGGAGTTCCAAAGATGGGAAGCAGCTTGGGAAAAACTCTGAATGTGAGAATTGTTGGTGCAAGTATTAGTAAAGAATAACAGATAAGCTCTTAAACACCAGGTTGCAAAGGTGAAGGGTGCGTCTAGATTCCAGTGATGGCCAGTTTAGCTCTTTTAACATGTCACAATGGTGGGTCATGTAGTTACATTGTAGCACAAATGGGCAGAATGAGTTATACAATGTAGTAAGTTTATGAAGGTGCGTTTGGGGGCAGCTGCATACACTACATCTCCATATTCAAAAGCTGGCATAAGCATTTGGTGTACAATCTGCTTTCTTACCGCTGGGCTCAGGATTTATTTCTGTACAGGGCACCTAGTTTGGGGTAAAGTTTAGATGAGCGTTTCCAATGTGGGGGCCAAAGGATAGATTTGGGTCTAACCACATACCTAGATATTTGAGAGCAGTGACTGTGGTCAGTGTGTCATTTGATTTTGTCCTGACACATAGATGGGGAGTTTGCACTTTATGTAGTTTAGGTGCTGTACTAAATAGCATCATAACCGTTTTGTCAGTATTTAGAAAAAGTTCTCTTTGATCCACTTTTCTACCTCTGTGAATTGTTCTTGCAGCACGGCCTCCAGCTGCGGGAGATTTGGTTTGATGGTATAGATTAGATTGAAAGATTTGTATGTGACTACCAGTCAGGGTGGATTTGATTTAAATCCCCTTCAGCAAGACTCGATTTAAATCGTGAATTTTTAAATGTAAAGACTCCTATGCTTGATGGTCCTTGTAATCGTTAATATTTTAACCAGATGAAGTGTTCATATCTATTATAATAATGATCTGTCAGATTAGTAAAACAGCTCTTAGTTAAATGGGTTAATCACTCATATTTGGAGAACTAATTGTTTTATTTAACTCAATAATGTTATATAGCATACATATTCTTGTATGTGCTTAATCGTTTTATGCTGCATACTATGTCGTCCCTGCGGAGGATGGGACTCAACGTTGCGGGGCAGCATAGTACACCCCGCTGGCATCTATGCGCTGCGTCAGGCCTACCTACAGATGCCGCAGGTCTGCCTCAATTTAGGCTATCCCCCAGGAGTCAATGACGTGCCGTGTGTCAGCGGACTGGATGACTGGGCCGCCGCAGCAGCCAGAGACACCCCATCAGCCTTAACACCCTCCCGCCGGGCACAACCAGCCTGGCGGTAAGGGGATAAACATCAATGTTTTTAATGAAATTGGTTAAACAAAAAATACTTTAAAAAAACAAATGTAAACATCAGCTGGGTCCACATGAAAAGCTTAAATCACGGTCTTCTCCCAAGATTTGTAAGTCTTTCAGTTTTACTGAATTTTTATATGTATATATATAACTACTATGGGATTAAGGTCTTTTCCTGAATTTTGCTTATCATGTTTTTAATGTGGGAAAAGTGTATGTGATCACAGCTTAGATAACTTGGATTAGTTTGTGTACCAAAAATGTAAATATTCCATGACTATACAGCTTCATGCTACATAACTAAGCTCTATTTTATGCTGAACAACCTCTAAACTAATGTATCTCAAATATAAAATTATCTTTAGATAGATTTTCCTGTAAAATTAAACCCAATTTAAATTAAAAAAATCAGATTTAAATCAAATTAATCTGATTTAAATAAAATCAGAGTTCATTTTTTTTTATCCTCAATTTTAATCCACCCTGCTAGCAGTATTTTGAATTGAGTTCTAAACGAAACTGGGAGCCAGTGACCATGTTGACCAATGGTTGAAGTGTAAAATGGAATGGATGTGAGGTAGAGCAGACTAGTCGATACAATCACTATAGACTGTAGAGGGATAGTCTGGGATTTTTTTAAAGTCCATCTTGAGGAGGGTTACAGTAGTCAAGGCGGGAGATAATAAGAGTGTGTATAAAAATACTTTGTACAGCTGCTACTGGAGGCTGCCTTTCCTGGAATGTGTTGGCAGCTACCTAATTTCTATTTTGTTGTTCCTATCGATCCATGTTGAGGAAGGTGCCGATATGAGTTTTGGTTACGGTGAAATTTGAGGACATGCACACCTCAACTACTCCAAGCAATCAACTGGTAATTGCTAGCCATGGTGAAACCTGGACACACAAACAAGCAAGTCATGAAGTAATATGGAAACCAACGATTTTTAGAAATCTGGAACATGCCAAGAACTCGAGCTATAATATTTTAAACATGTTCGTATTCAATCCGTAACAAATCAAGGTCATGTACACAACAGCCACACGAAGACCCTAAAAAACACGCCCAAAAGCAATCAATTGGACTTGACAGCACAAACATATAGTAACAGTGGTATCAGGAAACCAAAGTACCTGAACCTGAAGAAATACCCTGTCTGTAAAATGTGCACAATATCACACTTTCCTGTTCTCGATTGTAACATCCCCTAAATATAACAAGACGAATCGCACTGCACAAATAGTTTTTTTCTTCTTCTACTGGATGTTTCTTCTGGCCGTTTGACAACAGGCAGCTTTGCTATAAAGATAACACTTTTCTTTATAAGTCAATTTAAAACTGGTTACTCGTAGTGTCAGGTAGCAGTTTAGATTTAATGGTGCAGAGGGTTTTTCTTTTTAATTCCTTTTTTATTTCTATTTTTTCATCTTTCTGGGGAGGCTAAAGGGGAGTCTCAGAGAGAGTTCTTTGCTTTTCTCTACACAGACCCAGACTGCCCTCGCAGGATCCCCCGCCAGGATTTCTATCATCTTCTGATCAAATATTAATGTATGATTCTCTGCTTGCTCACTAATCCAAAGCCAATTAATATTATCTGTCAATTATTTACAGATCCTGAGCTGCAGAGGATCTTCCCTGAAGATTTCAGTGACCAGGTTTGGAATGGATAATTATTATTCTCAATCTCTCCCCTTCCCCTTTACCCCAGGCTAATGTGACACCACATCTTGCTTCCTTAGAATTATTTAACATATTATTGCCAGTGTCCCCTTTATAAACAGGGGTGACGTGAACGGAGACAATCTGGTACTAAATAAGTTGTCAGATTATTGTAAAGCGAGAAATCCTGTTATGTCTTTGTATTATTCACGTGTTCCTGGCTCTATACTGAATCCTTTCTCTGCACAGCGAGCGCACAATATCTACTGTTGATCATCAAGGACTGTATATATAAATGATAAGTGATAATTATGGATAGCGTGAGGAAATTAGATAAATATGAACCTAAAATGCATAGGAACTGCAACCACAGATCACAGAGCAAACCACTGTACAGGTGATCTTCTAGTGAGTCAATATGAAGATGTATAGTTTTGGGTTCCTGATGTCTGCTTAGATATGATAGCCACAAGTATTAGCATTTCTTGATGCTCTTGTAACAAGCCCACACGCTCTCTGCCTTGGATATCTTATCCGGCTGTGTGTTTATAGATTTATATATGCAGAATCAAAGAAAGGTCTTGCCACTTTTTTTATAATATTTATATATACGAAAAACTTTTATAAAAGTGTCCGCAAACGCGTGTTAAATATTATAATGCCTTATGAATTGAGCCAGTAATAGGCATGAATTAAATTTTGAGTGACATGACAACAGATGGATTGTAGTGACTTTGCTCTCTGTCCCGAAATAGACGGACCAAAAATGACCAATATAAATTTCTATACTTGCGTATTCTGCAGATCTGTTCTTGTAACGCTCTGCCCCCTAACAGCTGACTGTGACCATGTAGAGAAATTACGAAGTGTGTAGAGAAAAAGTCTAAGTAGAAAATAGAATAGCTACATTGTGTAGGCATATATACGCCTGGTTTTCCATCGGAAGACGCACTTCCTCACACACATGCATTCACACCTACACACACACATGCATTCACACACACACTCTTCCCCCTTCACTTTCAGATACACATAGTGCATCATACACAGACGCTGAGCCAGTCGTTTCTATACATGCTGTATTTAAGATTCATTGTTGCAACTGACCATTTGTCTGTACATCACAAGACAACGACTTGTTACTTATGAGGATCAGAGAATAAACCTCTTTTACTGCTTCTGTAAGTAAAGACTCTTTATGTAGCGCACAGACTTTTATCGATACCCGCGGCGAGCCTAAAACCTGAAGACCATATTGAAACAGAGATATTTGATATTTTACAATATGCATGTCCTCAGCAGAGCTACATATATAAGTGTATATGTGTGCGCATGGGCACCTTTATTTGTATTCTGTGTAGAAGTGAGACGTAAAACACAACGGCTTGAGAATTTAGCTTCGTTTTCCAACTTGCTATTCAAACACTGCTTACTGTACATTAACGTCTCCTAGATTTTATGTTGGAGTCGATAATACGCAGCTAGCAGATTAAGAACGAGCTATTCCAACCTTGCTTGTTATTAATTTGCAACATCCGTTATCCAGCAATGAACAACGACTTCTTAGCCCTATTGTTAAGTGATTTTTCGAAAGTATAATCACTTAACACATTGTTTTAAAAACTGTAAATAAAAAATAATCCTCACCTGCTGCTCAGAGTTATTACAACTCGAGGTACTGACACAGCGGCGCGGTCAAAATATAGTTGTTAATGGCAAGCCACAAATGAAAAATGGCTCACGTGCAATTTTTCCATTTGCGGCTGTCCGTTGTTGAATAGGGTCCAAGATCGTTATAAGGGTCCCCTTAAACACAACCCGCATATAAATAATAAATATATGAAGTCAAGAGAAATCTAAGTAGACAGTGGATGGTGAGTTCCTTATTTTAGGGACTGATCTCTCTTTTTAATCTGTAATCCATTACATGTTTTGGGCAGGGCCGGATTTATAAGTAGGCACCTGCTACAAGTGGGCACCTTGCTCTGTAAAGAAATAACACTTTCTTTTTTACGTTTTTTTTCACGTTACAATTTACAATCCTTTAGGCTAGGGTCAGACGAACGCATTTTCGCGTTGTCTGTGAAAAAGTGCGTTCGAACGAATGGACGCATTTTTTCACGGAGTACGCGATAGCGGTCATACGATGCGCATTTGCATCCGTGATTTTGTACGGATCATCAATAAAACACTTTGTGCATCTGAACGTTATGTTGGCCGGACATTAGCAGTGTCTGACATCTCCAATTCACGCACACACGCCGCTAGCGGGCGCAGCGCACTCTGTACGTCAGTACTAGCAGTTTAACGTTCTCGAAAAAATGCGTTCGTTTTCCACTTGCGTTGCGCAGCCGGACTTTTGTGCGACCGTACTTCGTATATTGGCCGTCATTGCCTGGCACTTGCTGCTAGTGCGGCCGTAATTATGTGCGCCTGCACGCGCGTTCGCACTGCGCTCGTCTGACCCTAGCCTTAGACCACTGCATCTCTGGAGCCCTATGTGCTAGATGGACATGTGAGGTATCATTGGAAAGGCCAGCCTTTCCAGTAATACCAAATATAACCAGGTTAGATTTATGTAACATTTTTCAAAATATTATTCTATTTTAGTTTTTTTTCATTTTCTAACTCACAAGCAACTTATACCCTAAATGGTACGGAGTTAGGGAAATCCAAGCAGGAGAAGGATTTGGGAATAATCATAGACTTCAAACTAAGTAACAATGTGCAATGTCAAACAGCAACCAGCAAGGTATTGGCATTAAAAGGAGAGTTCACTCTCGGGATGAAAACATAATTTTGCCTCTGTATAAATCAATGATAAGACCGCACCTTGAATATGCCGTGCAATTTTGGGCACCTGTCTTTAAAAAGGATATTATAGCGCTAGAAAAAGTGCAGAGTCGGGCAACTAAATTAATAAGGGGAATGGAAGATTTATCTTATGAGGAAAGAGTAACAAGCTTAAACCTGTTTAGTTTAGAGAAATGGCGCCTTAGAGGGGATCTGATAACTTTATATAAATATAGGGCCATTTATAAACCATTGTCTGGAATCCGATTCATTACCAGGACTTATACACAGGACACGAGGTCACCCATTTAGAATGGACAAAAGGA
This sequence comes from Leptobrachium leishanense, assembly GCA_009667805.1. Lineage (NCBI taxonomy): Eukaryota > Metazoa > Chordata > Amphibia > Anura > Megophryidae > Leptobrachium > Leptobrachium leishanense. The sequence goes on along the minus strand of CM019071.1, from coordinate 109,860,013 downwards.
AATTCAGCCTAAAGCATAGGAAGGGGTATTTTACGGTGAGAACAATAAAGCTGTGGAATTCTCTGCCTGTAGAGGTGGTTGGGTCAGAGATTGTACAGACTTTTAAAAAACGACTGGATGACTTACTGCAGACACAGAACATTAAGGGTTATAATATTTAATATGTGGGTAAAAGCTTCCTGATCCAGGGAGAAATCTGACACCATTCTGGGGTCAAGAAGGAATTTTTTCCCAGTATGTTGCATATTGGCGAGCGCTTCAGACTGGGTTTTTTGTCTTCTTTTGGATCAACAGCAGTAGGTGATGTGTGAAAGGCTGAACTTATTGGTCGCATGTCTTTTTTCAGCCTATGTAACTAACGCAGCACTATTATTCAGTTTACAATTATAAAGTGAACAGTGATGATGCGTTAACTCTCCTCATTTGCCAGCAAGTGTGGAGTCGATGATGTAATGCATTGTTTCATCGACAACCTAGACAATGGCACTGCAATGAGGAGAGACAGTGGGATTTGGAACCCTGCATCTCTGAATTGTACACCACACAAGGATAAGTGGGGGGTCATTGGAAAGCTCAGAGTCTGGTCTTTACAATGATACCAAATCTGACCATATAATGTGTTAAAAAAAAAAAGTAAATGCAAAATGCATTTTTTCCCTCTGTTCAACGGCAGAGGCAATATTTGCTTTTACATATAGAACAAACAATGCCACTGCAGTAACTCAACTAAGACTGGTATCAGAGGAGCATTTTTGCGAATGGAAGGAAAGTCCGTGAGAGTGGACATTACTTCCACTTGACGCCCGTCTGGCCGCCTCGCTTTGCGCAGTTAGCGCATTCAGCGCTGCAAGGCTCGATCCTCCTATGGAGGATCGCGCTTTGCAGCCCGTCAAATGCGCGTCTTAGCTGTTCGACGGGGAGGCTTTCTGAACAGACGCAGCACAGCCTGCTGTAGCTTGCGCAACTTGTGCATGCACTACAGCTTGTGGCCAGTCCAGGAGGCACGTCAATACGGGCGCACATAAGTGCGCTCGTATGGCACCAGCCTAAGGCAACAGATTCTGCCCTTTCTTTTGATTTGAGTGAGGAGAGAAACAGTTTTTCTGATTATTAAAATGTTGTTTTTTTTTTTTTTTTAGTTTGCCCCAAAATGAAAATTTAAAAAGTCATTTTGGCATGTTTCTTTTTTTCGGGGGGGGGGGGGGTTTGGGCGCTCCATGTTTCTGTGCCTACAGCCTCCTGAGATGCAAATCCGGCCCTAGTTTTGGGGTGTTGGACTTTGTTGCTTTCACATAAGAAGTATGTTACCGCTTGTGTATTTTTACCTGTTTTAACTTTATTAATGTTTGTCTTTCTTCTACGTTATGGATAATGATTCAGTATTCCGTGTGACTTGTAAAAGTGCTACATCAACACAGATTTTAATGCGTACCAGAACGTATAATTTGTTCAGTTCTGTAGTTTTCAGTGAGTTAGGTTTCTAGGGGGAATATAAATGAAGTTACAAAGCACACTGAGCTGCACACAATCCATCTAAAACCCCCAAGTCCTGAATTTTTACACTTAATGCAGATTCCTCCTCAGTTTTATGCTATTTCTAGTATTTACAATGTGTACAGGTTCTCTAATAACTTCATATGTGTTTCTCTGTTTGTAATTTAGCTCCTCAGGGAGGAATGTGTTATAAAAATAAAATTATTATTGTATACTCTAGGGCAAAATTATCTCTTCTACTCAAATTTTTCCATGTATCCCATCTGTCTTGCGCTCCTAATGAGCTACTTTGTGCACAAAAAAAGAGATCAGATACAGTTAAAAATAAAAACTGTGTACGGTTGTTCACTTATAATATGAAATCTCTATGCCCAAACAACTAACTACCAGCATTAGGAATATATTTTATTAAGTGCTGTTAGATATATTATTATTAAACCCGTCATGGCCCCCGATTTTACGTGTACATTTCATTAGGCTCGGAGAAAATGTACTCAAGGCTCACTTTTACACGCATTTAGTAGTAAGAGTAAGTTAAAATGAAGAGGGTAGTCCCTAGAATTTGGTTTTCACCCTGGATATTGTCAAAGGTTAATATGGAGAGTGTGTAGACGGCAGTACAGCCCAACTGCTCCACTCCCCAAGCCCATGGGGATTAAGGGTTAATTATATATGGGACCCCAGCGCCCCATGTTCAATAAACCCCACAGAAGCTAAGCCCCTTCAAAAAGATAACCTCCCCAGCTGTACCCCCATATAGTACTCTCTATGCAATCTGTGCTCCCATTCATGTCTATACCTATATATCATTCTCACACTAAATTTGAATTAACCCTTTAAAATATATATTTTTTTTTGAGAAAGTGTTTTACCAGGAAAGATACATTGGTATTTCTCTAGTTTTCAAGTATGTGGCGAGTATGTACCGTTAGGTGTCTTGTCCAAGGACACCTATTGGAGAGGCGCTCTTGCCGGGATTTGAACCTGTGTCTTCACGGTTATAGAGCAGTGATGTTGCCTCTTCTCCACCCAGCCGGTTACATTATGGTCTAACCCTCCCATCCCAAACCTGAATTATCTCTAAATTCCGCTAACTAATGCCCAAAGTTTGAATATACTAGCCATCTTTCAGTCACAGGGTCCTGACGATCCTTCCAGACCAGTGATTTGTTGCAAAACGAGTCTCAAAAGGGCAATAAAATTTTATTTGGAATTCGATTTAACAAAGCTTTTTCGTGCAAGGGAAGATTAGGGTTGGTGTGGGGTTCCCTGTAGCGAGATGACGTCTGCCCCCGATAGGAGCTTCCACAACCTGTATCTGTTCGTTCCTATACATAGGCAATACATAGGCAATACATGGGCAATACTGTGTATATATAGTCACACCATCACGGCTACAGTGGACAGGCTTAAATTCTACTGTATTTGTCGTCTTGAGGCAACATAGCCGTGATGTATCACAACTATCGTATTTTTAAAAATGGTGTGCTTATTGAACCCAGTACTATGAATCTGCTTTGGTATTAAATGGTCAGTGTACTCGCATCACCTTTTCCCATTGTCTTGTCTTGCAATATTTTGTATTGACCCTTGAACTGACATGGACAGCATTGGCTTAGCATGGACCTTGGTCGTAACTGTTGTCTCTGCTTCAGCTAGTTTTTGCATTTGTATATGATCTTAACTTGTGGATGAGTTGGCGAGTGTTGTGTGTCTTCCAAATCTGTAATGAGGCTGCCCTTACTGGAGCAACATCTGTTATGGAGAGGTGGAGAGTAAACCTCCTCTCTGCCGGGTACCAGAAATGAATGGACATCTCAGGTTGTAGAGGCATTGCTGGTGAAGTTTGTGTGTGAGCATGTTGCTAAATTTCAGCTCTTGAAAATCAATCTTACTCATACATTTACAGTGACACACAAAAACAACACAACCATAAAGGATCACGGCTTGCTTATCTGTGTGAGTCCCACTCTTATCCCATGTCGTTCTTTATGGAAAATCCTTCACAATCAGTGGAACCACTTATTGACATCACACCACTTCAATCTTCGGCTCTCCAGTCTACAAAGCTCTGTCTGGTTGTCTCTAGAAGACAGTGTCCCAAGGGTGGAATGAAGTGTGATGCCAATTGGCACTGCCTACATTTACCGCTCGGTGTGACTGTCCCATCAGGTCATGGTGTTATCTGATTAAATACCTATTTTTCTTTTTTTTTCCCCTAGCAACCAAACATCATGATTTCCGCCTGTTTGGAATTTAACTTTTGGTATTCGAGGAGTTGTTTTGGTTTTTATTTATGTTTCAGCCCTTTAAGTCCTATTTTATAGACCATGGAAAATCCACCATAACTAAAGGCAGACAGTTATGCAGTTGGCATCATTGAATTTCCTGTTCTTCCTTCTTTCTGGCTGTTTTCTTGGTGCGCTGTATTTCGACACTTTCTTTGCTGTTTTGTGTCTTGTCATTTCTTGACATTTCCGGATAATTTAGTTTTGTGATCCTCTTATCACCCTTTGCCTATTACAGACTCTTGTACATCTCTCTGTCAGGAGATCGTTGCTCTTTTGTTTGCCTAACACTAATTATGTGACTAATGCAAGTCTTCAGAATATATTCAAATTGATTGTACTTTGCTAAGATTTTAAACCTCCAACTTGAAGTCAACTCCCACTCCTGTCTGATTTATATATAGATCTTGAATTTTCAGGTGTTCATCATTCTCAGCATGGAGATGGCAATTATTCTAAGAAAATGTATTTTTCTTTCTTTATTATTTTCCCTTGGTATTTCCAGATATATGCATTTAGAGTATTTGCATGGGGTGTCCCAGACACAGCTTAAAAAGGGGAACATTCATTTTGTCTCTTACTTAGTGCTATAGGAAGCCTCTACTTAACCAGAGCTGTAATAGCTAAAAATGGCAGCCGTGCATGGATCACAGCTCTGAGCCTCAATATATGCACATACCATCTAAACCCAAACCATGTCACACCTCTGGATACTATAAATATATCCCTGGATCACCAAGGCCTTGCCAAGGCCAAAATCCAGACCCAGTCCAATTGTCATGGTGGTGAGCTGATTGCCCTCCCCCACCAGTTGGCTGTCCCTAACAGCTTTGACATCCTTCTAAATGCAGGGATTTCCCCTGCTCAGAAGAAATTAAAATTCCTCTGGCCAGCTTTCTGACGTTTAGCTTTGGATAACCCAAGGTAGCCGTTAACTGAAGCTGATCAGCCAATGCCTCTCAATGCACTCACAAATTCTCAGTGCTATATTCTTCCAGGTGGGGAAAGCCTAGAATTTTCCTTTTATGCAGAAAGTTTGCATTTATTGCTTCATTTCATGTTTTCAGTTCAGCTTGTTTAAAAATATAGCAGCTCCCTCATCCTATAACCTCTGATCCAGGACCTGCACCTTACTTGCAGTGCCATAATACAAAAAGAAAGTGGCTCGATCCTCATTTTCCTACAGAGCACCGCAATTATGGAATAACCTCCCAGACGCCATCAAATCTTCCCCCAGTCTAAAGTCCCTTAACCTCCCTGGCGGCCTAATTTTTGGGAGAAACCGTGTCTAAAAGCGGTCTATTTTTTTTTATTTTGCCCCCTTCCCCTAGCAGTATTCCCGAGTGTAGCTCGGGGTTAAAGTCTTATGCTCCCTCAATGTCCCCAGCTGCCTCCTCCGGTGACCGCGACCTTATACTTCCTGGTTCCTTCCTCGCGAGAAGGAATCCAGGAAGTAAAGTGCTGCGATCGCCGGAGGAGACTGCAGAGATTGAGGGAGCGCACGGAGAGGTGATGTATACAGCCCGAGTGTGTCTCGGGGTTACCTCTCTCAGCGGTGAAATTTAACCCCAAGACACACTCGGGATCACCGCCAGAGAGGTTAAGAGATCTCTATTAATATACCTTGATACAGAATGCACCTGTAAGCATGTAACAGAGTGACTATATTTCCTACATATTTTTTTTCTGTGTTAATCTGTACAGTATATTTTTGTCTTGTTTTTAATATCTTGCATTTATTACTTTGAATTTTTACAGTAGGTACAGAGATACAATTTTCTAATTTTCTTGAACCCATGACATACTTGAAAATGAGAGAAATCTCAATTTATCCTTGCTGGTAAAATTATTTTATAAATATGTATTTACATTCTATTTTGTAATTGATAATTTGGTCCTTGGGCGCACACCCTAAAGACATGTGCAGAACGTGCTATGATTACTGTTACATCCTGTTACCTTCTCTTTCTTCATCTTGCCTAGATTAAAATGGTATTTTAATTCCTTATTGAACTGTGACATTTTAAAGAATTTTTTTAAAAATATAACATCTTTTCTGTAATCTTTGGATTCAGTATACTCAATAAGGCAAATAAAAAAAAAATCCTGTATATTAAAACACCACATTTCCTGCAAACCTTCAGTTACTGGAAACGTAATTTTTGAGTCACAACATTGAGTAGAAAGGTTTCCGCAACAGTCATGAACTTGTAAAGCCTTTGGGATTTGTTACTCACCACCCTCTTTTATGTGCACTATGGTGCTTGGGCAGTAGTCATTAAGAATATTTATCCAAGAAATATAAACTCGTGAAGCTTTCAAGCACAGCTGACAAATGCATGTCTGAATAAGGTGCCTTCTACTGCTTTAGCTCTGCCTATGGCTCCTGGCAAGGCACAATGCCGTGGTCTATGGAAGATCCTGCGAGGTCTTGAAATATTTATTTATAAAGTATTTTACCAGGAAGGATACATTGAAATTTCTCTAGTTTTTAAAGTATGTCCTGGGTTCAAGAACATTTAATTGTTACAGTAGGTACAGAAATAGAAAGTAATAAATGCAAGATATTAAAAACAAGACGCAAATATACAGATTAACACAGAAAATGAATATGTAAGAAATATACTCACTATGTTACATGTTTACAGGTGCATTCTCTATCGAGGTATATTAATAGAGATCTCTTAAGTGACTTTAGACTGGGGGAAGATTTAATGGCGTCTGGGAGGTTATTCCATAACTGCGGTGCTCTGTAGGAAAATGAGGATCGAGCCACTTTCTTTTTGTATTGTGGTATTGCAAGTAAGGTGCAGGTCCTGGATCGGAGGTTATAGGTTGAGGGAACTGCTGGGGGTAAGCAGTCTATTCAGGTAGGGCTCTTAAACACCAGGTTGGAAATGTGAAGGGTGTGTCTAGATTCCAGCGACGGACAGTTTAGCTCTTTTAAAATGTCACAATGTTGGGTCATGTAGTTACATTGTAGCACAAATGGGCAGAATGAGTTATACAATGTAGTAAGTTTATGAAGGTGCGTTTGCGGGGCAGCTGCATACAATAAATCTCCTTATTCAATGACCGGCATAAGCATTTGTTGTACTATCTGCTTTCTTACCGCAGGGCCAAATATGCCATTGGTCTTTTTGATGGGTTGGCATGGACACATTAAGATGATTGGCAAGGAGAAAGAGTTCCTGCCCTTTTCCTTATTCTGCCATTATCAACTGTGGACATGAGACCATGTATTCTGTACTTTGTCATATGGTGATCTCCTCATTGGTTCGGGGTTCCAGTGATACTCTAACCCAGTATTTATACATTTTTAATTTCTATTGCAATCCTAATCCTATCTTTATGAGAACGTGAATAGTGATCTTGCTATTTTAATTATGGATATGTGTCGGCTCAGGGTTGCGTTCTTGTATCGTCTTCAGGCACTGCACATTTTATCACATTTTGGATTTATGCACAAGATATACAGTGTATGTTATTTATTTATAAAGTATATTACCAGTAAGGATACATTGAGATTTCTCTCATTTTCAAGTATGTCCTGGGTTCAAGAACATTGAAATGTTAGTCGTTACAGAAATACAATGCTAATAACATGCAAGATATTAAAAAACAAAACACAAATACAGATTTATGTAGGAAATAGTCAATATGTTACACGTTTACAGGTGCATTCCGTATATAGTCACTGTCTTACATGTTTACAGGCGCATTCTGTATATAGTCCTTATGTTACATGTTTACAGGTGCATTCCGTATTGAGGTATGTTAATAGGGAGCTGTTGAGTGACCTAAGGCTGGGCCAAGATTTGATGTCTGGGAGGTTATTCCATAACTGCGGCGCTCTATAGGAAAATGAGGATTGAGCCACTTTCTTTTTGTATTGTGGTATTGTAAGTAAGGAGCAGGTCCTGGATAGGAGGTTATAGGAGGAGGGAACTGCGGGGGGAAGCAGTGTATTCAGGTAGGGTGGCAGCTTACCAGAAAAGCTCTTAAACACCAGGTTGGCAAGGTGAAGGGTGCATCTGGATTCCAGCGATGGCCAGTTTAGCTCTTTTAACATGTCACAATGGTGGGTCATGTAGTTACATTGTAGCACAAAGCGGCAGAATGAGTTATACAATGTAGGAAGTTTCTGGAGGTGTGTTTGCGGGGCAGCTGCATACACTACATCGCCATACACCTCTTGTTTCCTTCTTATGTCCGTTTATATGTATTTCGTTCCCTTTGGTTATTGTAAAGCGCTGCGGAAACTGTTGGCGCTATATAAATGATGACAATAATAATAATATTCAATAGCCGGCATAAGCATTTGTTGTACAATCTGCTTTCTTACTGCGGGGCTCAGGCAGGATTTGTTTCTGTACAGGGCATCTACTTTGGGGTAAAGTTTAGATGAGTTTTTTGAATTGGGGCCAAAAGATAGATTTGGGTCTAACCACATAGCTTGATATTTGAGAGAAGTGACTGTGGTCAGCGTGCCATTTGAATTTGTCCTGACACCTAGATGGGGAGTTTACAATTTGGGTAGTTTAGGTGCTGTTCCAAAGAGCATGGTGACAGTTTTGTCAGTATTTTAAAAAAAATTGTTGTGGTTGATACACTTTTCTACCTCTGTGAATTGGTCTTGCAGCACGGCCTCCAGCTGCGTGAGATTTGGTTTTCTGGTATAGATTACGGTGTCATCTGCGTACATGTGTACAGTTGAGGCTTTGCAGATGTTAGGCAGATCATTTATGAATATTGTGAATAGCAGGGGGCCGAATATCGAGCCGTGGGGTACACCGCACATGACTGGGAGGGGGAGGGAGGAGCTGCCAGAAATGGACGCATATTGCGATCAGTCGGATACAAATGATTGAAACCAGTTTAGCGTGTGATCACCAATACCAGAGTTTTTGAGTTTTTGTAACAAGTGACCATGGTCTAATGTATCAAAGGCCTTGGCAAAATCAAGGAAGATGGCTCCAGTTAGGTTTCCTCGTTCCATGCCCGCTTGGATATCATTACAAACTTTTAAAAGGGCAGTTGTAGTTGAATGATTTTGGACGAAAGCCGGATTGATCTGGAGTTAAATAGTTCCAATACTGATAATAATCACATAATTGATCACACAAATATCCAAAATTTTTAACATTACAGAGAGCAATGAGATCGGATGGTAGTTGGATACCAAAGTACTGTCACCACTTTTATGGATAGGTAGCAGTCTTCCAGAGTTTGGGTATGTATCCAGTCGCCAGTGATTAATTGATTAGGGTTGCGACAGGATTTGCAATTGTCGGTGCACTGATTTTCAGCATTGCTGGGATTTGATCATGTCCAGACTGGTATTTAATTTTTTGTTGAAAACGAGCTGCTTGCTAGTCTACTTTAAAAAGTATCTTCATGTTTTATTTTCATTATGTTTTTGCATAATATGAGAGTCTTGTTGAAGGCATTTGGGGCATCTCACACAGATCTGATTGATTCTCCCTCTCGCTACACACCCCACTTTTCTATCACCCATTAATTTGTAGATATGGGATTCCTGTTCTAAATCCTAATCATTGGTGTTTTATAGATCAGTCAATGATATACCTGTTTCAGAATGTAGTTCATATGTTTGGCTCTTCTAGGAGAGGTGAGGGGTGTTAAGACTATCGGCCCTTTTTGGAGAGATGCGGGGGGCTCACATAAGACCATTGGCTCTTTTTGGAGAGATGCGGGGTGCTCACATAAGGCTATTATCTCTTTTTGGAGAGGTGAGGGGCCTCACATAAGCTATTAGCTCTTCTTGGAGAGGTGAGGGGCCACATAAAACTATTGCCTGTCACTTTTGTACTATGTTTTCTCTTTTAATGCACAGAGACCATTCCTATTCCGCACAGCTGTTCCTTTTCATTGTGCACGATGTAGGGGGTAACCTGAGTCAGAAGCAAGACCAAAGATATAAAAGAAGTATATAAAAGGACGGCAAATAAATTTTGAATCCTTGTGTTTCTGGACAGTCTGGCTATGTCTGTGTACTGTGGCTTGTCACTGTTTTGTTCCATTCGTCCTTTTGTACCTTACAGTAAAAGAATCTGTCACAAATTATTGTGACTCTGAGCCTTAGAAACAGAGAGGGGGAGAGAAAGAGAGCGCATAGATTGACATCTGCGACTAGATAATAATGGGCAGCCGTCCCTGCTCCCCTCCAGCCACAAAGCCAGCGTCGTTTTCCTGGAGGAACAAGGAGTAAGAAGAAAGAGGAGTGATGAAAGAGCGTTACAAACCAACGGAGCTGCAGACGTGTTACTGTTGGGCCAGTTATCTGCGTGCTACCATAATCCATTTTGATCTTCCCCGTCTTAATTGTCTGCTAAAGACAAATGGGCAGTGGAAGTTCGTCAGCCTCATCTCGTTTCTCCAAGGTAGAATAAAAACGAGCGGCCTCTATAGAAGAAAAACCCTTGTCATAGCGTCGGGCAGAGAAGCATTTATTAAAATATGTCTCCCTCATTATTTCAGCCCTCTCAGCTCCGACTGATCTCAGCGTTTCATGAAATATGTAATCTGAAATGTAAATAAGGGGTTTGATGCAAAACCGAAGAAGTAATGAGCAAGCCAGCGCACGGCTAGATCCTTGATTGGAATTGCTAACACAATTCTGATTTTGTTTCCTGGTCTCACCTAACATTGCCTTTGACACTCTTTGACCACAGTAACATCTGCCTTGTGTTTAACCCTTGATCCCTGAAACAGACGAGTGGTTCTAAATTCGTGATAATGAAATAATCGAGTCCTTCCGTAGAACGTTGTGGAAATTAATGCAACACTGTTCTCTGTAGGTTATGGTGGTAGGTGCACCTTGATCACTTTCTATTATGTACATGCAGCATGCTCGCAATAGATGAGTCCCAACTAACATGTATAAAATGTCATAGATGTTGCAGAACTCCCCATGCAGGCGTTCTGCAAAAAGAACTGTAGGAAATCCCAAGGGTTTCTGCTCTCCTCTACTCCCTGGTTTCTGGTGTCTCCCGCACTTAATCCATCACCTCACATTCAAATTTAGTAATATTTTCTGAATCTTTATGCTGTTCATCACCAATATCACAAATTGTGGTGTAAAAAGATCTGTTTCTGAACACCTAAATAATTAAGCTGTACAGTACAAGGGGATCTGTGCTCCCCTTCCAAAATAGTGGTGGACCTACATTCCAGTCAGCTGCCATTAAGGGCTGCAGTTAAACTCACCTGCTTACGTTCCCCCGTCGGCTCCGTCCACTACACCTTCTTTATTTTTTTTCCAGCAGCCTGGCTAAGCCTACGCAATTTGCGAAGCAGGACGCTACGCAAATCGCGTAGGCTGCCAAGAAGTGTGCAGCACGGTGTGTCTGTCCAATGCACAGATGTCCGAGCACTGCCCTCTTCCTGAACATTGCTCTCCCAGTGCCTCAGAGGCCCTGGGAGAGCAATGGAATAGCTTGGACCAATAGGAAAGCGCTATTGCTCCAAGCCATTCAAAAAATGCCTGCTTGGGAGGCATGTCTCCCACGCATTGATTGGCGCAAGACAATCAGTGGGTGCGGTGGTATGGCCTAGGCAGGGGTGTCACACTAGGCTGCCTGGAGGAAGACGCAGAGATCCTGGGGAGCACAGGAAGCTGCCAGATCGTGGGTAGCACTGAACCTGAACCTACGTAACCCGTGTATATCTGGCTCTGATACTAGCCAGTGCCTCACCAGCACTGACCTCACCGCACGTCACTGATTGGTTTGATGCTTCGCTGAGTGTACAGCCCATTTATTGTCATGTGACAGCAGTAGGCTCAATGGAAATTGTGGATTTAAGGGCAGAAGTGTATCAATACAGAGCCTGGCACCGGAGAGAACATGAGATTTGGAGGATGCTTTGTTGTTACAATGCAGGCTGGGATCCTGACGGGAAAATAGTCAACCCCTCGGTTACCCTCACATTTTTACTTTTGTGTGGCACCCAAACTGTTAACTGTTGGTGAGTGCAGGGCTATCTTTTTTAATCCGTGAATGGTGCTTGGTGCAAATATATAGCCAATTGACAGGACTCTAATTGAAATGTATGGGGTTAGGGCTGTTTTAGAAATGTCAGCCACTTTCTAGTCCATGGGAGATCTGAAGAATTCCTGCAAAAAAAAGAACAAAATTAAAATTGCTAAATGAACATTCACATTAATGTAAAAACATGGCTTAGGAAGAGACTTTGCCTACTTTTGGTTTTAATTTTGAGAATCCCTGAAAGTTTCGCAACCATAAAAAAAGAATACATGTAAATATATCATTAATGGTGAAATTATTTGGAAAAACAGAAGTAACTCCTGATGACTTGAGGGTTTCATTCGTACATTGTTTGTATGGATATCTGTAATGCAACATACTTTTTAATGACTTTATTGTTATTGTAGTAATTGGTGCAGTGGTGTATTATTGGTTTTGTCAGTCATTTCTTTCTCAAGGTTAAATAGACCACGACCAGGAGCCACGATAAGAAACATTGGAGGTTGTTTATGCCCTATATATTATTTTCTTTAATATCCAGGAATGCTCAGAACCAGGAGAATGTGTTTTATGTTCATAGTGAGCTAAACCTGAAATCTAGAGAGGTGTCGGGGAATAAAACTTAAAAATGTCTGCCCCACCGAGCATGAATAAACTTAGAGATGCGCTGCAAGGGGAGATTTATGCATTGCAAAATAATGCATAAAAAGAATGTTTCATGAAATCTTTATTATCAATAATGATAAATAATGAAACAGTTTTCCCTTTAAATGAGAAGGGATGCTGAGATTTATGAGAAGGAGATGAAACAAGAATACCTGTGCAACTGTATGGAAAAGGCAGATGAGGTGGCTTTTTTAAAAAGTATAGGAGCACCCCTTGTTTTATGGGAATATGATAAAAAGTTTTCATTCATGGTGGAATATGGAAACCGCAGCCTCACAAAGCCTAATGCCATAAATAGATCTCTGGCCACTTTATTGAAATATGATTTTGTTTTTTTGCAGGTTGGTGTAGCGATTAACCAATTTAGGCCTGCTGGTAAACTCTTGAATAGCAATGGCTAGATTCAAAGTCCGGTGTAAACTTAAAGGACACTCTAGGTTTTAAAGGCTTGGGAGGAAACAGAAGGGTTAAATATCAAACCCTTCTGACTCCCACCACTTCTCCCATTTTAACACTAAAGATAATTTTATATTTTACGTTCTTTCTGGCATATTGCTGGCTGTCCAAACCTGGACGTGAAATGATGCAGGCTTCCTGTCCTAAGTCAGAGGATGTCACATGGCTGCAGGGGGGGGGGCGCTGGACGATCCAGTGTGCATCCATAAAATCAAGTGCTTGGCACAGAGATGGGACCCAAACTGGTTCCTGCTATTGGTGTTGCTCAGGTTAGCTATAAGCAGGCCCGGATTAAGATCTCTATGGGTCTGGAGCTAAATATTTTGGTGGCTTTTTTTGTAATTTAGTGAAATGAAAACTTATTTTTGGTTATTTAATAGTGCAGATACTGGTATATCTAATCAGGCTGATACTGTGTGATTCATTTTTCATTCCGATTTCAGTCATTTAGAGAGTGTAATTTTTTTCCCATTTTATCATCCAAACCTTTGTGGTTATATATTCTATAAGGCATTCTTGTTTAAAAAAATGTGAAATGGAAACCTGTTACTGCATTATTCTGAGAAAATATACAATTTCAACCCAAAAAAATAATTAAATATTTCACTTGTGTTTTGAAACATGTTTTTTTGCGAATAATATGACTATGTATAAAACACTGACCTTGCTCCCAGCGTGGGAAATGAGAAGGTGAGTAATGGCATTGGTATTGCTAATTTTATACGTGACAAATGGACAATGCCGTTGCGTTGGAACTAAAAATAAGTAAATAAATAATTGCTTTCTTTTCTTTTAGATTTTACATGGTCAGGTTTGGTATTATTGCAAAGGCCAGACTTTGCCCTGTCCATTGACACCTCACTTGACCTTGGAAATGTAAAGATTAGTGACGCAGGGGTTCCTAAAGTTCCCCGCAGTGCTCTTCACTGCAGTGCAGCGGTTTAGGTTTTTGATGTAAAAATTTGTAACAATGGACTGTACCATCACCTCCACACTTGTTGGTGACATGAGAAATGTGATGGTTAGCTAGTGCAGCATCATTGTTTAACTTAAAATTGAAAAGTGAAAAATATGACTCTTGGAAAGAAAAAGAAAGTAAATATTTATTATTTTATTTCCTTTACTTATGCTCTGGCCTTTCCAATGATACCTCACTTAACCTTGTAGCTGCTATGGAGTTGGAGATACAAGGGTCCAAATGCAGTCATAGTTATCCTTTTTCTGGGCCTATTCCGAGGCATGGGCCTGGAGCTGCTGCTCCATCTGCCCCTATGTTAATCCGGCCCTGGCTATAAGACTCACTGATCAGAGCTTCTGGAATGGGCTAAAACAGAGGGAATGCTCAGGGCACTGTGAGCACTCAATTTATTTTGAGTGGTCACAATGCCTAGACTGTCCCTTTTAAGGCTGCGGTCACACGAGCGCACGGAGTGCATCCATGGGACCCCACCTCGCTGCATCTGTCGCAGCTTTGTGACAGGCTGGACGGGGAAGGCCACACATGGTAGCGTGTGTAAGAGTTGCGCGCACTACCACTGAACACGATTTCAGCCTCCCCCGTCAAAAAGCTGGTCAGTGTCCGTCGTAGCTACAAAGCTCGATCCATAGGAGCATCTTTCTTTGTAGCGCTGAGCGCACTAACTGGTCTCAGCGAGGTGGCCACACGGGCGTCAGGTGGAAGGAACGTCCACTCTCATGGATGTTCCTTCCGCTCAATGATCGAAAGAACACTCATGTGACCACAGCCTTACTCTGACAGTGCAAAGGAAGATGTGCAAGGTGATTTGATAAATTAGTCAAGAGGGCATCTGTCACAAAGCTCATTTTTGGCAACTCCAATAATATAGTTGGCATAAGTTTCTTTTTGTAAAGTGAAAGGTAAGCTTGGTGTATTGGCACACTTGATTGTCAGACATGGCAGCTTGTCCGACTCATGCTCAGAACACACCAGAAACTCAGTGAGTATATCGGCACCTGGTGCCCAGAGACCATTGAAAGTAATACACCTGCATTTATTGGTGCAGTTGCACCATGTCCAATGTTTTTTTTTCCTCTGGTGTTCACCGCAATATGGTATAGGAGGATAGAAACCAAATCAGGACAGTTCAAAAAATGCTGGACGTTTGTGTTGTACTTTTCTGGCAAGTGTTAAATGAGATATTTTAAGGTTAGGTATATGTAGAGTGCGGTTGTTCAAAATGAGAAAACCTGAGTTTCTAGCAAAGTTCAGATTCAATGAAAACTACTATAGCTTCTACGTTAAGTGTAAATTTCAGGCCCATTGGCATAAAAATGTGACAGATCCACATAACATGACAGGTTTAGTGTTTTTTATGTTGTTGCCCTTTAACTGTATTGAATATATATTTCAATTAGGTTCTTCAAGACGTATTGCGACATGTCATTTGCTTAACTCCCCTTCTAAAGTGATTAGTGGAAACTTGGCAATTATAGTGCGATATTTAGGAAGGTCTCTTACTATTATAATCTATAGCACGGGCTTAATCACATAAGCTAATGCTAGCCATTCCAAGGAAAACAAAAGTATCTTGGCAACTATTCAGTGGATTTCTATATCATTATGTTGGATTAGTTCCAGGTCAGTGCTATGTGGTTATGGCAGGGTCCTTATAATTTGTAATATTTAACACCATCAAGCATCTTTTGTTATTGTTGAATTTCCTTGAAAATATTGTTTCTGTACACTGTAAGACCAATATTATTCCCAGGGATGGAGTTACTCTTTTAAAAAAAAAAAATCAAAGTAATAAATGAAGGAGTCTTGGTCTTACAGAGAAAATAAAGTTAGAAAAAGGTAAACATTCGGACTCTACAGCAGATCTGCCCATAATTTATCACCAGGATTGCTCTATCGTCGAATATTGACAACTCTGCGTTGGTACACGTTTTTTCCTTTTTATTGTATTTTTATAATATTAATCTTGCGTTAACCCTTGAATATATATATATATATATATCAAACCCTAAGGTAATTGAAAATTGTCTCACTGATTCGAAAAATACAAGAAATAAGATGAGAAACCAGGCTTTGAGAATTGGTAGTTAAAATGGGAATCCAGTCTTAATATATCGTGCATATAAAAATAGAACAGAGAGGAAAGATCATAGTGTAAATCACTTTAATAGGTACAATGATCGGAGACTGTTAAAATAACACTCACAATTAGTGTTGGCACAAACGTGGAATAATTTATGCAAATGGGCTTAGAAAAGAAAAGCTCTAGACCAAATGCCTCAGGAAAAGAGGCATCTTGTATATATCACATAAGGAAGGACTTTTCTCGTCTTCATGTAGTCTGTACAAGCCACTCAGTATCAGGTTGTACTGTTTATTGTTTGGGAAGGTTCCCTTTGATACAATATATTCCATAAGAGATTTGTGATGGAACCCTCCTCCAACTTTAAGACTCCCTTTTGCGTGTCCTAACACACAGGCTGACACAGTGCTGGAGTGTGTCTTCTGATCTTCCTTACAGACTGATCACTCTTTAACCTGCCATAGATGGACTGAAAAGGAAACGCCATTGAAAAACTGAGTTCTCTCTTATCGTTAAATAACTGGGCAGAGGCTGCTGACAGGTATTGGGCTTGCGCACTTTACGCAGAAAAGATTCATGGCCCTGCGCAGAATAATGGATCGGAGGTGCGCAGGTCCGATCCATCGTCCGCTTCTCTGAGACTGCTACTTTAGGTGGTCCCAGAGAGGGTGACGTTGGCACGCTGGCTGCGTGCAGACGTCTTTAGTGACCAATCTAGTGACCGGCATCTGGGAAATTCAAAATCCCAGCTGGTTTGGTTGATGAAAGCTCTTCTACTTCACCCTGCAATTTCACAAGATCGAGGAAGTAGGGTGGCGAGGAGGAGGGGCACTCCCCACATCCTGACCACTTTAATTCAATAAATAAATAACGATAACAACAATAATAAATAACACAAAGTGGTCAGGATGAATAGTGTCCCTTTAATCCTTGACTCAAGTCCTGCCACAAAACAGTTTCACAATACCCCGGGAATAGAACTCTCTGACAACAACACAAGGTGCAAATCAGAATTCTGTTAGCTTTTCATTTGCATAAACAAAGAATATAAAGAAAAAGTACACCTCATACTGTGTCAGTTTTCAGCAATAGAGTTAAAGCATGAATCTTAAAGCAGCGGAAATCACATACAAGGCACTTCTGAATACTTCATAAGGAGAACATCATAGAATTCCCAGAAATTAGGTTAATTTCAGTGAACAAAACATAACTAGCAAATGGACAGGTAAAGCTCGTATCCTTGGTGTGTTTAAGCTTTGCATAGAGGGGTGCATTTTTAACTTGGCAAAGTCTACTTTGAATTCTAGCCAACTCTGCACGCATTTCCAAAATATAGATTAGGGGTAGGCAATTTAACACTTAACACACAATCCATTGCAGCCTTGCCGCACTAAAGACAAGATTTGTGCCCATTGGAGAAGTGTAGATGCTGGCCTTCTACCAAAAGATTACGGGTGATTGTGGTGAAGACCATTCGGCATAGAGAGGGTGTAGGTTGTTTGTTGTACATCTCCTTCCTGTGTAACAGTTTATTGGTTATATTAGTTGCATATGCTGCACCTTTCTTTGTTCTTCTGTATTGCCAGTTCTAGTCCAGACATCCTGGTGTCATGTGTGCTGGTGTTGTCATTGTTTGTCGTTCTGCTTTTGTTTAGCTTCACTGTCTGTAGAAGCAGTATTTTGCCTAAAATAGTCTACATTTCCACTCCAACAAGGTGTGTTTGGCTGTTTGTTGTGGGGACTCTGCTTCACCGGACAACCTCTCTGCAATTCCTGGACTACCATTTTGGTAGTCTGAAAGCTGAATGTCGGTCCCTTAAGTGTTTGAGTATAAGAAGGAGCAGACAAAGTAACGAGTTGGATCTGATCCTGAAGCTTTGGGCCGAACCCTGGTGGGTTTCCATTACAAGATGGTTTCCAAATGGTGCTTATTGGGTAATACTGTACAATATTTTTTTGGGGGAAACCAAGTTGATGGTTGTTACACTTTATTTTGGAAGGAGGCATAGAGTTGCTCCCTTTTATAAATGAGAAGGGTTTTACAACTTGAAACTCTTAACGAAGCCCACTTTAACATGATGAAATATGTCGAGCCATAGTAATACATCATCCTTGCCGCTGGCATCTTGGCATGGTCTGGACCGTTTAAGTGTGATCTCAAGATAATTGATCTGTCTCCACGGCTCTGTGGCCAGCTGCAAACAAGAACTGGCATATATGTTACTCACCCAGTGGTATTTAACCCCCCACATACTACACACAACCAACTCCCAAACTGACAACATTTGCTCACGATCTGAACTGGGGCAGGGCCGTTACATCCTATTTTGTGGTAATGTCCTGGTGTGAGACCATTCTGGACAACCGTATACACTATACTGCAGAAATACACAAATCCCACAACTTCAATTCAGCTGCCATGATGTTGCACTGCACTCCAATTCAAAAGTGTATAAGAGATCCTTGGTAATTTATTTTATTTATTTGCAAAGTATTTTACCAGGAAAGATACATTGAGATTTCTCTAGTTTTCAAGTATGTCCTAGGTTAATTCAGATACTGTATGTGGCAAAGCCTGTCATACCGTTGTTTTTTAAATGGTAGGTCAGCCCACCTTTCTCGATCTGGTACAGACAAAGAAACCACTTGCGAGCTATTGAATGTTCTGCGCTGAAAGCAGGAACCAGAGGTATTTGGATACATGGTCTCTCCAGATCAAACCTCCATCCGTTGCCGAACTTGGATCAGCAGGTTTTGACCTGTGCAAACCCTACATAGGGCAAAGTATTCGTACCTATACAGTCCTCTACATCAGGTCACTGAGTGGAGAATTACTGGAATTTATTATTATTATTATTCTTTATTTATAAAGCGCCAGCATATTCCGCAGCGCTGTACAATAAGCACAGTATAGACAGGGTTACAATACATTGAACAACATTTGACAAACAGTACAGGAGGAGATGAGGGCCCTATTCCCGTAGGAACTCACAATCTAGGAGGGTTGGGGTTGGAAACAGGAGGAGAGGACTGTAAGGTGAGAGTGATTGATGGTTGCGTCAGTGAGTTGGGTGGTAGGCTTCCCTAAATAGGAACGTTTTAAGGGAGCGTTTGAAGGAAGAGAAGTTAGGGGAAAGTCTGACAGTACGAGGGAGAGCGTTCCAGAGAGTGGGGGCTGCGCGTGAGAAATCCTGCAGTCTATCATGGGAAGAGGTGATGCGGGGAGAAGCTAGTCGCAGGTCACTGTTTGACCTTAGGGAGCGGGCCGAGGTGTATTTGGTGATTAGTGAGGACAGGTAGTGGGGAGCTGAGTTAGTGAGGGTTTGGAATGACCCTGCCTCTTAATGTATTATACCAGCCGTACCACTAACACACTTTGAACTTCTATCTAGTCGGTACACATATAGACAGTTCTGTATTTGACACCAGATTCTAACCATTTAATGCTCTGACCCCATTTTCCTTTACCCTATTTATTCCTACAATTTATGGATGGTCTTCACCCACCTGTTTGCTGGTATGAATAATGTTATGTTCGAACCACTATGCAGAACCTGCGTGTTCTCCTCTTCTCTCCGCAGTTCTACTCAGACCTGCCTGTCCACCTTTCTGAACATAACTTGTATGCAATGTACCATACATATGTTATCTGACGTGTGAATACATGATGATTAAATGAAAAAAAAATGCAAAAAAAAATCAAATTCTTGGACATTTTCTAATAAAACAAAAAAAATCATATCTTGAAATGACACGGGAGGAAGAATTGTTTATAATAGCTTGTCTTGTCTGTTATTCCCAGTTTGCAGATTTTTCACCTTTTAACATTCCATGTGATGTAGAGCAAATATTGTAAAATTCCACTGAGTTACAGAGCACTTTATGGAGTGAATCGAGCATCTGGTAGGTACCTATAAGTCAAGCTTTATGGATGTGTTCATGGGTGAACAGCTTAAGAATAAACGCTGCATAGAAACCTCATTTTTTTCTGTTCTATATTGGTCATCCATTCTGATTTTATATCTCTCTTGATGTGTAGATGAGTTTCCTGGATATTGTTTGTGATGTCAGAATTGGAGTACTGGGTGATAACCTAAAGTGTTCAAATGGTGCTTCTGCTAGAAGAGTCTGGTTGATTTATAGTAAAGGTTTGATACAGTTTTATATTTCCCTCTGTGATTTCATAATTTCTGGAGGAGGTAAGAGCCTCCTTCAGGGGCTGATTTAGCCCTCCCAGTGTAGGAACTTGGCTCTTTCATGAAGCTCAGATCACCAAGCACTGATCTTGGCTTCAAGGATCAGGACCCTGAAACAGAAATCCGTTTAGAACCTGCAATTGCTTTAATTGAACTCGCACTAAGTGCTGTTGTTGTGGTTAGATGCTCTCTTGAGTGACTAGCACCCCTGTGATCATGTGACATGTTGTAGGTTGCAGGAAGCCAGTCGCATGTCACCTCTGGAGGACTGCAGCTCAAGCCCTGTGCTGGATTACAGGTGAAACTATACAGTCCTGGTCATGGCCAGATGACCAGATTAACTGTAGCACAAATTGTGTATCTTAAAATCATGTCAAAACTTTGTTGTAGGGGGTGTGGCCGGCTGCGGATGGGAAGGACGTGGGTTTGTGGAGCTCCGACCCGCTCTCCTCGTTCTGGGGCCCTTTACAGTCTTTTTCAGCGGAGTTTGCCTACCCGGGAACCCAGAGTAGCCGGCCATCGGAGGTGTGTCGGCCGCTTGGTCCTCCCCACACCGGACTGGAGACCAGTGCAGGACGGCTGTTTCTTTACTGGTGGGTGCTGTCGGTGGCCATTTTGTGGCCTACCCCTGATGTCTCTGAGTGCCTCCTCGTGTCCTTCGTCCGCGACTAGGCTTGTGTTGTGGGCTGGTGAGACAGAGGGTCCCTGTCTCCCATCTGCTGACGGGTCTGGTGCAGTGCAGGTTGACTGAGTTTGGCAACGGATCGCTCCCCCACCTCCAACTGGCGTGCAGATGTCTGCGATGGCAGGTCTGGAGGCCTGCATGACGCTATTGGAGGGAGATGACCGGAGCCCTCTCACGAGGGGGACTATGCGCCGGATAGTGGCCATTCTGCGGGACTGCAGGGGACCGCCGGCCCCCCACCTGGACGGATCGGAAGAAGCCATACCTGCCTGCAGCAGCAGAGATTTGGAGGTTGATGACCAGGAGGAGTGCTGTGGAGCTGCCGAACCATGGGCTGTGTCGCTGGCTGAACCCATGTCTCCGGGAGCGGCTACGGATCAAAGCGATGGGGATCTGCTGCCAACTGCTGTGTCTAGCGGCGTGTTGGAGGCTCCTGTGCGAATCGCTGAGTTCCCACCCATGCAACCAGTGTTAGAGGGGCAGCAATGTTCCGTTCAGATGTCTCCGGATGGGCGGGAGCGCCCAGTTAGGCCCCATGGCGTGATCCCTACAGGGGATGGGAAGGCTTGGAAGTTACTCACCTGAAAAGTCCCTCGAGAAGTGCCTCGGCCTGGCAGAGCTACTTACCCGGCTTTTTTGTTTGATACGGGTTGAAGCGGACCGCTTTGTCTCGATTTTTCTTTTTATGGCAGACCTGTACCTTTTGTGAAACACCCCCCCCCCTGGACTTTATTTGGAAGTTTCCCCCCCTCGCTGAGACTTTCCATTTTATTTTATTTTTGTTTTTTATTTTTACTCTATTACTTTTTATTTTCTTATTGCTGTCTCTATGCTGATGCTCCCCGGCTGGGGATGTTTATGTTTACTAGAGACACTTTTTTCTGCCCTTCCACGACATACGCTCTGATAATTAGTTGATGTTCTAGAAGATTTGTATATGCATGTATCCTTTCTGCTGACGTTCACCTTTTTTTTTTCTTTGGCGTTCATGGGTTTCATCGGGGTGCGCCGGCGTGGCCTGGTGCCCGTATTGGCCCCCTCGAGTCCCTGTGCCAAGTGCCAATTTCTCCCCCTGGCCTCCCATGGTCCTAAGGACTTGCAGGAATATTCTAGGGGCGGCACAGTCCTGGCCTATGCTAATACCTCTTCCCCCTCCCCCCCCCCTCAGTCTACTAGACGTCTTTAGCCAACTTTTCTAATTTTTTTGTTGATTATCCATCGATGAGACCCCCCTCTTAGGGGATGTTTATTGCTAATATGTGACTTCCCTTAGATGAATTCTTTGTTTTATAATGCTGTGTTTTTTCTGATGACATTTCATGGCCCTGCGAGGCTATTCATTACTTAGTATGTTGTTAAGCTGACTCTTTTCCAAAATAAAAACTTTAAATACAAAAAAAAACTTTATCACAAATGCTAGAAAAGGTATAATGTGCTTAAATGCTAATGAAAAAAATGCCTCATTCCCCACCTGTCAATCAATTCTTTTTCTTTGCCCTCTGTTTGGAAAATAGAACATCTACACGGAGGACTGATTGACAAGAGGGAGACGGGGAATCCTCCTATAGCAGGTTTTGTAGAATTGCTCTCCATCTCATAGTGTTCTAATGTAGTTTTCTAATCCCGATGTTCTTATGGGGTAAGTTTATATCTGAGATCAAGTGATTGAAAGAGAAGTACTTATCTATTTGGATACAACCTATACTGCAAACCTCTGGGAAAAAACAAAGGGTTTAAAACTTGTTTTTATTGCAAGCAGCTACAGTACGTCTCCACAGGCTGACCCAACCACTGCTAGGTCTCATTCTGCTTCTTGAGTTGTTCTATCATATGCCAGCAAAATGTTGCTACCACACCATACATGCCATGCAAATCTATGCAAATTTGCCACATCCATACAAATAAAAAAACACTTGTAATAAATACACATGAGGTAGGCAGAGGTGACCCTAGAGTTTTATGATACCCCTCTTTTTCATATATAAAAAAGCAGAAATTTTAAGTATCCCGATACTCTTTTCACAGTATGTCAATGTAAGAGTGTGTGTATTTGTGTGGGATATCCGTATGCATCTCAGTGGTGTTTGTCAACTATCATTCCACATAAAATACACCAAAGGCCCATAGAGAGGGGCCTTAGGCGGCTGCCTATGTTGCCTAGTTATAGAACAGCCTCTGACACCAGGCTTAAGTGACTTTAAGATGCAACAACTATTGTCATAGGGACACCCAAAATCTCCTACTACCCTGTAAAACCTCTGTAAGTGTGGACTTCAGGAAGAGACCATTTAGATTGGTCAGGAAAAAGCATATATAATTGATGTAAGCCGATGACTTGTGTCTAGAGCATGATCTGTGGAAACTATGGATGTTCAGGTTTTGTTATGGACTCCGGCAAAGGTTCCCTGGACAAAGTGAACGGTAATGGAGACATGGAACATTCCTGCATAGTCCCATTATGACAGTAAAAATCATTCTCTAGTGCTCCATTTAGTTGTACACTTGCTGTTGGGTCCACTTATGGGGCCAAATTTCGGCTCAAAAGGTTGTCTCCTATACAAGTTGGCAAGGAAGAACAAAGAACTCCACGCTATACTGTCAAATGCTTTCTCCGCAACGGTAGACGAGGTGTCGTCGTTCATCTGAAAGCAAAGCCAAATGAATGACCTTAAGTGTCCTGGTCATGATGTCTTTAGTCTCAGGCAAGGATGAAGCCCACCTGGTCCAGATGCTCAACCCAGGTTAGGAGCGTTTTCCAGCATTCAGTCCTGACTCCCCAAAATCTTGACATCACTATTCAATAAGGAGATGCTTCAGTAATTCTTGCCTGCCAAGGGATCTTTTGTTTTGGGTATTATTGTTTTGGTGGCTGCCAGCATTCAGTGCCAAATGCTCAAATTCCTGGTCTCCAAAATAATGTAATAGTCAATGGGTTGGCCATCTGGCTCTGACACCTTTCCCCTCTTTGATTTTTATGAAGGTCACAATTTTCTCCACTGCGATGGGCTGGTCAGACATCACAATGTCCCCAGGATAGAGACTTGTGCGTGTATTACATTCCAGATATGCTTGCAAGTCTTACATGTCATCAATGTTTGAGTTAAATGTGAAGTCTTTACAATATCTTTACATATAGGGGACACTGCCCCGGAAGAGTCTAATCTTGAGACTATAAGGATCCTTGCCAATGGTCTGTCAGGCCCATTCTCATTCATAGCAAACATCCATTTCTTTTTAAGAAGGTTAAACCTGGTCTTGTTGACCAGGTTGTAATTAAGATGTCGGCATTCTTCCCACAAATTCTGAATACCATCATCCGAATGCATTTCTTGATGTTCTTCCCTCAAGGCCGTAATGTTGTCCATGAGCAGTTGCATAGTGCAAGGTTTGTACTGGACAAAAATATTATCTTACGTGAGTTCTTAAGGTAGATAATTGACGGGTAATTATAGACTTCGAGACGACGTACACATGGAACCAGCCTCATTACAAATAATGGCAACAAATGCACAATCTATATTTACGTGTCTTGCATTAAATGTCAGTGCCAACTTCTAACATAAAATACTAATAGTTCCAGACGGGTCTGACACATTTAACTCCATAAGTGCTGTTAACATCTCTTTAATGATTCCACCAAACGGCTTCTGTTTGTAAAGGTTCGTCATCACTGTCTTCTTATTTTCTTTTCTTTTTTTTTAATTCTTTTAGTTGTAAACCGTTCTGAACAGATTCCTTATTTTTGCATTAAAACTTCAAGCTTCCTCTTTAACTGAATTTAATTTCTTACTTCTGTATGTGACATAGCCCGTGGCAGAGATGGATCCTGCGAATCTGCTTCCCTTTTGGGATGAAAGAGGCAGGCAGCTGGTAACTCCGCAGCTACATCTAGCTGTCTACCTACAGTAGGCCTTGATTTCAAGTTTATCGAAACAAGCTCCACTAATCCCAACTATCTAGGGGGACGCGCTGTCAAAACAAGCAGCATGGCCTTAAGGCAAACCAAAACCATACAGAAATAAAGGCAAAGGACTTCCAAAGCAGCAGACTGGAGGGGACTTGCAACTCCCCCCTCCCCTAAAAGAAGGGGACGAGAAGTGGAATTTGCATAATGCCTTTTCATGGGGAACTTTTGGATGGCTGACAGCAGTTCAGCTTATAGGTCCACAGCCACAATACGCAGTGTGTAGGGGAGCTCTTGAATGACCTGACCATATTGTATGCAAGCCAGGAAAAAAAAAGAAGCAAAAAATAAAAAAAATAAAGCTTAAGCACATCCAAGCGAGTTGGGTTGAATGGGACCCCGGCATTGTTTGACATCTGCTCTACCTCTCGTTAGTTTTGTTCTGTGCTATTCTGTGCGGACTTTGGAGAAATCTAAGACCAGCTAACATGAATCCTATAATCTTCCTTCTGAATATTTATGCAGCCTCTAAGCTGTCCCTCTCCATCTCTTCTTCTTGCTACACTCCCCCCACCTTTTCACGTCCCCCCTTTCCCATTCATTGAAATGAGGCCACCATTTGAAAAAGCTAAATAAATGTTTGTTTGTGAGTGTTTGTAAAAGATTTGCATAAATTTGTCCTTCCGTCTGCAATGATCAGTTTTTTTTCCTCTGCCAGATCTGATTTTATTCTTTTTTTTTTTTCTTTCTCTTAACTTTCACACCATGGAAAGGCTGTAATATGCAATTAGGGGATTTGCTTGTTGATTTTGTGTATCCCCCCCCCCCCTCGTATTTTATTCATTCTTTCAGAAAGGTGCGTTTCTCAACCCTTCAGTTTCCTGAAGGATCATCGTGGAATTAAAAAGGTTTACATTTTAAGATCCATCGTATTGCGCCATTGACACGTGTAGTGCTAGGCCGAGCTCTCTCGCTTCTACATGTGATCGCAGGAGATTCTCCAAAGCTCGATACACTCAAAGAGCCGGTCTTGGTTAATACCTGTGCTTTATTAGTGGCTCGTCATAATGTAATGCAGGTTGCCGGAAGCCATAGAGTCTAAGGCTGGGGGTCAGACGAACGCAGTGCGAACACGCGTACAGCCGCACTTTATTACGGCCATAGCAGCCACAAATGACGGCCAATATACGAAGTGCGGCCGCACGAAAGTTCGTCCGCTCAAGGCAAGTGGCAAAGGAAAGCATTTTTTCGAGAACGTAGAACCGCTAGTACTGACGCACAGAGTGCGCTGCGTCTGCATAGCGGCGTGTGTGCGTGATTAGGAGACGTCAGACGCTGCACATGTCCGGCCAACGTCACGTCCGTTTGTTTTTAATAGCTCCGTCAAAAATCACGGCTGATATTGCGCATCGTATGACCGCCATCGCGTCTTCCGTGAAAAAATGCATTCGGACGCATCAACGCACTTTTTGACGGTAGACGTGAAAAATGTGTTCGTCTGACCCTAGCCTAAATTGCTGATAATCGCGCAGGAGAGAAAAATAAACCAAACAAAGTTAAGGATATTAAAGGATTGACATCTTCCCCCAATTCATTAAATCAGAGTTTTGTTTATATACGCCGCATACACTTTGGGGGCTTATCCACTAATTGCCATTGTTTAGTGTTATTGCAAACGCCAGCAAAAATCATTATTGTTGCATCTATGATAAACTTCGGTTGATGAGAGAAATTCAAATAAGAGCAGAGAATGGAACCCTCTGCTATTTGCCCCTTCTCTGGAGCCGTTTCTTCAGGCGGTACGCATGGAAGAAGTGATCCATTGAGTTGAGGTCGGAGATAGAACCCACAAAGTGGCTTCCTTATGCAGGCGATCTGCTTTTCTTCATTCAACAGCCCCATGTTACCCTCCCAAACCTCTTGCAAGTTTTACAGCACTCTGAGTAATTCTAAAATCAATTTATCTAAATCCGAGATACTAAATGTCACCCTCCCCTTTCAAATTTAATAGCGGCTTTCTTCTGCCTTCCCATTTAAGTGGTGCACCTCATCCCTGCGGTACCTGGGGGTTCAGCTGCCAGCTCTGATCTCCGGTATCTATGCTGCAAAACGCCTTCCACTATTACAGTCACTAACCTCCGATCTTACATGCTGGTCCATGCCACATATCATGTAATTTGGACGTGTGTTTAAAATGAATGTCTTGCCTCGTATCTTATAGGTCTTACAAACTCTACCTAACCACCTTACCGACCATTTTTTCCATTCCCTCCGCACATTCTCTTTCTTAGGTATGTTTGAGGCCCCGAGAGTGAAATACACTGTTTTCATCTCACCAAGCGATGGCAGCTTGGCTCTACCCCTCTTGAAAGACTATCCGGTATATTCAAAGAAAGGTGAAACTCCGAAGAATGACTGGAGAAGGGAAAATACAGTCGGGGTTATTCATAGAGAGGTGAAACTCAGGAGAATTGGCAGGAGAAGTGAAAATTCTAGGTCAAAATAGCCAAACCAGACAAATTCTCCCATTTATCTCATTTTCCAAATCGGCTATTTGGCCTAGATTGTTCTCTTCTCCTGCCATTCGCCTGGTTTTCACCTCTCTGAATAACCCTGAATGTGTCCTGGAATGGATTGCCTGACCACCGGACAAGCCCTTGGTGGCCCTTGAGTAGGCTGGCATTGACGTGCCCCTAAGCTTTTTGCCAATGTTGCCCCCTAGAGGATGCTCCTGCAGTTGTACTATGCGCCCTCTAATTGCTGCCACCTTCTCAGTGTGGTGTTTTATGCAATCCAAGTCTACAGTAGTCCCATTCCCATCCCCTCTTATGCCCCCTTCAATTCCTCTCCATATTCACCCGTTGCCTACGCCCGGCCCTCCCAACTGAAACTTTGCATGCTCAACACTACATAACTCATGACTGACCCAAATCCCCTCCGTTACCTCTTTCCCAACCTCATTCCTTCATAGTTTGGTTTCACCTCCACAGACTTATCGCATATCTCTGAGAACAGGCCCCGCTTGCTTCCTTTGTGCGCCCTATCACGACCTTTGAAAAATTCTAAAATGGCCACCACCCCTGCGCCCAGTATTTTCTTACTTTTCCTCCTTTGTTCCCTCTCGCCTTGCGATCCGCTGTACATGGCCCAATTGGAAGGATGACTTCCAGATACAACTGTCTGAGGAACAATGGCACAAGATTTTCACGTTAACCAGTGCTTGCTCCATAGCTACATGCACCCAAGATACGGCTTTTAAAATGGTCTATGGTAAGATGGTATACGGTGCCCTCTCACATTGCAAATTTCACTAACCACACTAAAGGCCTGTGCTGGAGGTGCCAAGCTCTGGATGCGGACAATATCCACATGTAGTCTTGACCCCTGGTCCAACCCTTTTGGACTCAGGTTCACGCTAAGATTGTACAGGTGGATTACGCAGACCTCAGATTCACCGCGGCCATGATGCTCCTCCACTATAACCCTCTAGGTCTGTCATCCTACAAAAATTTGCTAATTATCCATTTATTCAGTGCCATTAAGGTGATCATACCCAAGTTTTGGAAGCAAACCGTGACCCCTGTATATGGTGAATTGACAGTTTTGTGAATAGGCGAATTGTTCTAAAATTGCGCCGACCGGTGCAATTCGGAGCCAATTTGGAAGTTCGTGGATAACCCCTTTTCTCCCCTAATAACGTATTGTACATCAGTGGTCCATTAAGGGTTAAACCTGGGGAACTGAGTCACCAAAAATTAGGGCATTTCACTGACATTTCGGTGCAGTTTGGTGTTCTCTGAATAGATTAACCTTTACTTCTCTTTGGGGCCATTTCACTGCCGCCAAAGATTGGGGTCAATTAACCAGTAATTGGCGAATTGACAGCTTTGTGAATTGTCCTGACATTGCGCCATTGCGGAATTCGGAACCAATTTGGAGGTTAGTGAATAACCCCTTATGTGTTGTTCTATTGACCTTGTGTTTGCGTTCTGCGACCTTGTTGTGTTATTAAAGGGGCATAAAGGTATTGTCTCCAACAATATGGAGCCAATACCAAATTTTTCTGATTGGACGTATGCAAAGAGTTTTTCCTTATGGGTCATTTATCTGTAACTTTTGATTTGGAAACAAACGTTGGTCTCTATTCCGAGCTGGATGGTAATCTGCGACCAAGAAATCACCACTAATAAGGGTTAGGCCTTCATCTGACCTCTACATTCATTTGTTATTCGTGAAAATTTGGAAAAGTAGACCAGATAAAACAAGATCTGCCAGACTTTTGATTGTTACAGTTACAAGCATTTGAGAGGGACAGAATAACAAATATACATATACGTTAAACACATGGAACAGTAGGAGGGAAGGACCCTGCTCGAGAGCTTACAATCAAAGAGCTTGTGTCCCGGCTTTCTCAATCTAGAACCAATGTCTTGTTGCCTAACTTCATAAACTTATAACTCCCTGCACAATAATGGAGCTGACATAATGGGCAACTTATACCCTAAATGGTACGGAGTTAGGGAAATCCAAGCAGGAGAAGGATTTGGGAATAATCATAGACTTCAAACTAAGTAACAATGTGCAATGTCAAACAGCAGTCGCCAAGGCCAGCAAGGTATTGGCATGCATTAAAAGGAGAGTTCACTCTCGGGATGAAAACATAATTTTGCCTCTGTATAAATCAATGGTCAGACCGCACCTTGAATATGCCGTGCAATTTTGGGCACCTGTCTTAAAGGATATTATAGCGCTAGAAAAAGTGTAAAGACTGGCGACTAAATTAATAAGGGGAATGGAAGATTTAAGTTATGAGGAAAGAGTAACAAGCTTAAACCTGTTTAGTTTAGAGAAACGGCGCCTTAGAGGGGATCTGATAACCTTATATAAATATATACAGGGCCATTATAAACCATTGTCTGATAACTTATTCATTAACAGGACTATACACAGGACACGAGGTCACCCATTTAGACTGGACGAAAGGAAATTCAGCCTAAAGCATAGGAAGGGTTATTTTACGGTGAGAGCAATGAAGCTGTGGAATTCTCTGCCTGTAGAGGTGGTTGGGTGAGAGACTGTACAGACTTTTAAAAAACGACTGGATGACTTCCTGCAGACACAGATTGTTTAGGGTTATAATATTTAATATGTGGGTAAAACCTTCTTGATCCAAGGAGAAATCTGACGTCATTCTGGGGTCAAGAAGGAATCTTTTCCCAGTATGATGCATATTGGCGAGCATTTCAGACTGGGTTTTTTGCCTTCTTTTGGATCAACAGCAGTAGGTGATGTGTGAGAGACTGAACCCGATGGACGCATGTGTTTTTTCAGCCTACGTAACTATGTCATGAGTCCAATTTTCTAATTTTCAAGAATTTCCTATACTTGAAAGGTATGTACGGAAGCCATGATTGTAGAAATAACATGCATTACAGTGAGTGTGGCAGGTGTTCTTTGACATCGATAAATAGGTCTGTGCCACAAAATGTGATAGAGAGTTCTCCATGCGTTGATTTAGGCTAGGGTCAGACGAACGCATTCTGTGCAGACTGTGCGTCCGTGCACAACGGACGTACTTTCTGACGGACGACAAGGTAGTGACCACACGGTCCGTTTTTGTGACTGATGTTTCTTTTTACTGATGTAGATGGGAATTAAAATTAATATGAAAAACCATTCTGTCCGTCAAAAATGCTGGACGTCAACAATGCAGTCCGTCTGAATACGTTCCATCCCTCACACACAAAGCTATGTGGATGTGGCGCACTCCGCACGTTTGTTCTAGCGGTTTTATGTCCTTGCCTAACTTGCATCCGTTTGCCTCATCCATTGTGCGTCCGCACTTCATGGGGGATGTACTTTTTGTGTGGTCTCTATTGATCATAATTGTATGCTACCACGGACGTTAAAATGTGCGGCAACACAGACGTGAACACTGCTCTCGTCTGACCCGAGCCTAAGAGGTAGGTGGTCTAATAATAAAAAAAACAACACTTTTTCTCTGACAATACCCCTAGACAAAAGTGTTACTGGGAAAAACAGAACAGCAGTGGTAAATCAAAAAGGCACGCTGACCAGTCACTTCTCTCAAATATCTAGGTATGTGGTTAGACCCAAATCTATCCTTTGGCCCTCACATCGAAAAACTCTCATCTAAACTTTATCCCAAACTAGGTGCCCTGTACAGAAACAAATCCTGCTTAAGCCCCGCGGTAAGAAAGCAAATTGTACAACAATGCTTATGCTGGCTATTGAATACAGAGATGTAGTGTATGCAGCTGCCCCGCAAACGCACCTTCAAAAACTTACTACATTGTATAACTCATTCTGTCGCTTTGTGCTACAATGTAACTACATGACTGACCACTGTGACATGTTAAAATTGCTAAACTGGCCGTCGCTGGAATCCAGACGCACCCTTCACCTTTCCAACCTGGTGTTTAAGAGCTTTTCTGGGAAGCTCCCACCCTACCTGAATAGACTGCTTACCCCAGCAGTTTCCTCATCCTATAACCTCCGATCCAGGACCAGCACCTTACTTGCAGTACCACAATACAAAAAGAAAGTGGCTCGATCCTCATTTTCCTACAGAGCACCGCAATTATGGAATAACCTCCCAGACGCCATCAAATCTTCCCCTACTCTTAAGTCACTCAAGAGCTCCCCATTAACATACCTCAGTACAGAAAGCACCTGTAACATAGTGACTATATACAGAATGCACCTGTAAACATGTAACATAGTGACTATTTCTTACATCTTTATTGTCTGTGTTAATTTGTATATTTGTGTTTGCATTTATTACTTTGTGTTTTTTTAACAACTGTAACATTTCAATGTTCTTGAACCCAGGACATACTTGAAAACGAGAGAAATCTCAATGTATCCTTCCTGGTATAAAATACTTTATAAATAAATAAATAAATTTTCATGTCTATCCATTAACCTCCCTGGCGGTGTTCCTGAGTGTGTCTCGGGGGTTAAATTTCACTGCTGAGAGCGGTAACCCCGAGACACACTCAGGCTGTATACATCACCTCTCCCTGTGCTCCCTCGATGATCTCTGCAGTCTCCTCCGGCGATCGCAACCTCATACTTCCTGGATTCCTTCTCGCGATGAGGGAACCAGGAAGTAATGAGGTCGCGATCGCTGGAGGAGGCAGCTGGGGACATCGAGGGAGCGCAGGGAGAGGTGATGTATACAGCGGCATCCCGAGTGTTGCTCAGGGTCAGGGTTACCGCTTCCAACATTGGAATTTAACCCCGAGCCACACTCGGGATGCCGCTGGGGGGGGGGGGGAAATATAGACAGTTTTCAGCAAATAATTTTCTATATAGATAGACTGCCAGGGAGGTTAAAGGTGAAACTCCGAAGAATTGGCAAAAGAAGTGAAAATTCTAGGTAAAAGTGGCCAAAACTGAAAAATCCTCCCATTTATCTCACTTACCAAATTGGCTATTTGATCTAGATTGCTCTCTTCTCCTGCCAATTCTCCTGAGTTTCACCTTTTAGTGATTAGACCTGATAATATTGGTACCTTTGCTGAGGTTTGTGCTAATTAACTTGCATCGTGCTCCCTAAACAAATCAATATGGACAGCACACCCACTCTTCCAAAATAAAACCCAAAAATCAACAAAAATTTTTTTTTGGAGATAAAAAGAAATATTGCAGCCAATGGGTTAGTAACATTTTGGCTTGTTGGCATTGTCACAAAGTGGTAATTCCCCCCTCTAAGGATGTAGTCACAGAGGCCGACCTAGAGGGAGAATCCTTTAGAAAACAAACTGCTAGACCGTAGTACAGTTTTTTCCGGTTCAGAAAACCTATGCTGCAGATTCATGAAGCCTAAAGGTGGAACAGATCATGGTATGATTGCTGGAATGGATGAAATCAGACCTGTTGTGTTACCGCATGTACAGGGGCCAAGTGGTTATTTTTCTTTCACCTGATTTGAGGTCTGACAGGCTGTGTAGAAGTACAATACACCTCTTCACAGCCCATCAAGTTGATGACTTAATTTAGGGCTGCTGAAACCACACTTACTGGAATCAGAAAATAGAGCAGGTGGGATAAACGGTCAATATAATAAACTGTAGGTTATGCATTCAATACGATTACTTGTTTTATGGACCAATTATTCTTATCAGTATGATTACTGCCTCAACAGTCTTATGTACACACACATACACAATATGGTCATGTATATGAGGAACCATATCTATCTAAAATCAAATCGAAATCTGTCAAGGATCATGTTTCCAACGAATAAAACAGGATAAAAGCGCATTGTTGCGTATACACCACACATAAATATATATAAACCACATATACTCACAGCATATATGTATATACCTTTTCTGTTACCTTGTTTTGTGGCCATATAGAAATTGTGTTTAAAACTAAATAAATATACATAAATAGAAAAAAACTAGAATAATACAAATAGTCCATTTATGATCATAATATTACCACTAGCTGTATTCTGATTGGTCCCGTGGGTAGTACAGGTAGAAATACGGAAGCAATGCTGCTGTAGTAAGGAGCTGACGTTATCATTAATGGCTAACATTGGTTATATTGTAGAGAGCTTTATTATGTGGATTTGCATTGTCATCTTTATTCTGCAAACTGGATGGGGGATTCAGAACACGAAAAACCCTTGGACCATCCTGCTTCAGGTTGCCTCCATCCAGACAATAGACTGAAGTACCGTTCACCATACACAATGTGTCTGTTGGAGAGTGGCTTATGGATACACGATGTTAAGGCAGTATTAGAACCTGCTGATTGTGAACTTTCTCTTTTTATTTATCTGTTCTGTTATTAGTCAGGCGCTAACCCGGGTCCCTATACCACAGTTGACGATAAGATAACTTCTTGATGTTCTACATGACGTCCTTGTAGTTCACCCTTTCCCTGACTGCTGTAATGCAACCGTAAAACGTTCAACAAAAAGATCAAAGTGAAGTTTGGGCTACTATATGCAACTTGTTTACAGTAATACAGGTTGACTGGAGAGAGATAAAACATTGAATTTCATTTCTCCACAGGAGGCACACTAATGTTGCTGTAATAAGAAAGACAAATAAGGTTTTGATATGCTAAGGATTGCTCTCTAACACCTTCACTCCCGAGATCGAGATAACTCGAGCCTTCAAAGACACCATAAAGTACCTGGTTACGAGTTATCTCAATCTGCAGCTGTGCAGGACAAAAGCAAATTAAATTAATTTGTTGCAAATTAATTCAATTTGCTTTTGGACTCGAGAAGGTGCCTCCCATGGTTTTAGCAAGTAACTAAAACTGTTTAAAATCGGCTAAGGAATGTCTTTTATCAGGCTATCCCCAGCTGATGCATGGAGCCACGTGCTGCAGTTCTAAATGTTAGAACTCCATTTGGCCACTGTAACTTGCCTGCCGAATAGGTTATTACAGTAAAATACATTGGGAATATTTCTTACTGTATAATTAAAGTGATATCCTCTAAAAACACTGCTTCCCGACAGTGATGTTTGGAAAATCCTTGGTAGTGAAGGGGATAATGTATCACAATCCAAAATCAAGTTAACCTCCCTGGCGGTCTAATTTTTTCAAAATTTCGTGTCTAAAAGCGTCTCAATTTTTTTTTTAAAGGAAACGTGTTTTTGTACATAGTTAGCCAGTAATAATTAGGAATCACGCACTGAAATCCGTGCAATCAAGAGTCCTTACTGGTAAAATCCTTTTATAAATAAATGAAAAAATAGTAAATACACGGAATCCGATAAAGTTTGAAACCCGACATAATAATTTATTATCCCAAAAATAATTATCCAAAATAATGCAAATAAATGATATTCAATAAAATACAACAAAAAACACTGAAATCTGTCTGCAAACAAGGGTGAGACGATGTATGGTCTATTTCTTATCCTGTACTGCCACCTAGTGGCCGTTCATAAACATTACACTGTATAATCCAAAGTGTAAACTGTAAAATTCTTTTTTCTCTAAGTCTTCGGCTGATTCCGCCCACCCTGCATCGTGTGACTCGCAGGGAGCCTTCCAGGAAGCAGTTCGCCGCGATCACACTGCGGGGGACAGCGAGGGAGCCAGGAGGAGGGGAGTATGCATCCAGCCCGAATGTGGCTCGGGGTTACCGTTCGCGGTAGCGAAATTTAACCCCGAGTCACACTCGGGAATACCGCCAGGGAGGTTAACTTGATCATGGTAGTGAATGCGTTAACCTCTTCACAACAGGTGAGTGTCACCCGTCGGGTGGGCCAACGCCGGCGATGTGTACAGGTACGCTTCAGTAGCCACTGCTTTTCGGCCCGATGCGCAAAGTGCATCATTGGCTACAGGAGGACGGCTTAAGTTCAGAGTTCAGGCAGTATCTCTGCAGACGACCGCGCGTGGTGCATTCCAGGGGGGCGAGGTGGCCCATTGAAGACAGCGTGGCGTACATATACGTCCTGCATCTTCAAAGCCCTCCCACCGCGAGGATGGCATAGAACGTCTTGCAGAGGGAGAGGGTTATGTTACCCTTATTTAGAAGTTCCATAGTTCAATGCTCAACAAATCCAGCAGCCGGCTCCTTCAATTTTGCCTCTGACTATACACAAATCTATGTACTAAACATCAACTAAAATGCACAGTCTGCACCGAAATGTGGCATAAATTTATCAAGCCCCACTTTAGGTCACTTAGGAAATGGCATCTAATTTTTTTTTCCTTGTTTCACGAGACACAACTCGCTTAATGAGAATAATAAACCCCTGAGCCCCACAGTAAGAAAGCAGTTTTTACAATAAATGTTTATGCCGGTCATTGAATACAGAGATGTAGTATGTGCAGATGCCCCGCATACATTGTGACATGTTACAAGAGCTAAACTGGCCGTTGATGGAATCCAGACGCACCCTACACCTACAACCTGGTGTTTAAGAGCTTTAATGGGAAGCTACCACCCTACCTGAATAGGCTGCTTCCCCTAGCAGTTCCCTCATCTATAACATCTGATCCAGGACCTGCACCTTACTTGCAATACCACAATACAAATAGAAAGTGGCTCGATCCTCATTTTCCTACAGAGCACCACAAATATGGAATAACCTCCCAGACACCATCAAATCTTTCCCCAGTCTAAAGTCCTTTAAGAGATCCCTATAAACATACCTTGATACAGAATTATGCACCTGTAAACATGTAACATAGTGACTATATTTCTTCCATATTTATTTTCTGTTAATCTGTATATTTGTGTTTTGTTTTTTAACCCTTTGGCTGCGGATAACGTGTGGGGAACGTTCTCATTGACTCCCGCTATATGCGGTGGACGTTCCCCACACGTCATCCGCTCGGTAGGAGACCGGAGAGATACTCCCCTCTCTCCTCTGGGGTACCGCGGCGGTCTGACTTCTAGGAAGTCAGACGTGTCTTTTAAGGGCCGCCCCACATAAATGACGTTATTCGTCCATGCACAATGACGTCATTTTCGGGCGCCCCCCAGGTATCGCATGGAAGGGAGGGGATGATCATTTCGGATCCCTCTCCCTCCCGATCGGGAGGTCGCAGCCGCTCAAACCAGGCACCACTTAAAAGGGGAGAGTCTCCCCTTTGAAGCAGTGTCTGGTTTTAACCCCTTAGGTACCGGGCTGTGATCCTGTGCCATTCGGCGCTGGATTGCAGCCTGGCTCCGGTGGTGGCCGCCATGTTGGATGGTGGCTCCACCTATGGGTCCCCCCCTGGCCACCTAACGTCATTCCACGTGGTGCGATGATCTCAGTTAGCCAGGGAACCCCTAGCTGTCCAGGGATTTTCCAAGGAAATTCGCTGGTGGAGATAGGGGGTTGTGTAGGGTATCATTTTAAATGATACCAAACATGACCATGTTTGAAGTAAAACAAAAATAATACAAATAAAAATAATTTAAAAAAAAAATCATTTTTTTTTTTGTTTGTGTGTTGTTTTTATTAATGCAACAATATTCTTCCCATTTCAATTATAATGTGAACAGTGATGCTGCACTAATGTTTTTTTTCTAGGGGGTGTGTTTGCTAAAAATCACGTAATTCCCCCCCAAAAAAATGTAACGATCCCCATTTCTAACAGGGTTATTCAGAGAGCAGTGAAAAGCAGGAGAATGACTGGAGAATGGAAAATTCTAGGTCAAAATAGCCAAACCAGAAAAATTCTCCAATTTATCTCACTTTCCAAATCGGCTATTTTGACCTGGACTTTTCCATTCTCCAGTCATTCTCCTGCTTTTCACCGCTCTCTGAATAACCCTGTAATTTTTTAACAAGCGCAGCCCATAGAAAATGTAAATGCAAAAACTCGCATTATAAAATGTGAAAAAAAAAAACCACTTTCCACATTGTAGATGATTAAAAATTCAAATTGTATTGAATTTTTTGTTATAATATTCTGGCAGGGCATAACGTTGCATATAATAATGATGTATTAGGAGTCTGCGGAGTCTGCCGGAAAGAACAATATATAATATGTCTGGGTTGTATAATAAAACGTGGCTTTATATCGCGTTTAAACCTGATGAGCAAAAGTGGTAAAAATGAGCTCAGCACACAGCGGTGAAATGGCTCAGCAGGGAAAGGGTTAATATCTTGCATTTTATTTCTTCTGTACTTACTGTAACAATTCACTGTTCTCGAACCCACGACATACTTGAAAACGAGAGAAATCTCAATGGATCCTTCCTGAGTAGAAAGTATATTCTAAATAAATAAATGTATTTTTAGTTTTCTTGTTGTGTTCTCCGGTGTTATTGAGCAAAGCTGCTGCTGGTAATTGGATTGGGATAAATTTACAAGTAACATATTATCTTTATTAGGGGAGAAGAGATAAAAAGCTTACAACCAAAGCTCTGAAACCATTGCTTCCGCTCGCTTATGGTTTTCTTCTTTTTCTAATCAATATTGGGATCTTTCCCCCCCCCCCCCATCCCTTGTTCAGTAGAAATGTGATAAGTTTATTTTGCTCATTTAAACAGATCTATGATCG
Source organism: Leptobrachium leishanense (assembly GCA_009667805.1). Classification (NCBI taxonomy): domain Eukaryota; kingdom Metazoa; phylum Chordata; class Amphibia; order Anura; family Megophryidae; genus Leptobrachium; species Leptobrachium leishanense. The sequence goes on along the minus strand of CM019071.1, from coordinate 109,822,251 downwards.
CTAAGTAAATATGTACAAAATATTTTGAACTTTGAAGGTCTAGCAAATCCTTTCTCTTTTTGAGGATTATCCTGTCATTGTCCTTTCTCCCAGATTAATCCCAAAGATAACTAATTAGTGTTCCCCTCTGTATGTGTCCCCCCCTCCTCGGCAATGCAGTGGTTAATAATAGACTAGCCAAGATAAAGTACTTTATAATACACAGGGAACAAATCAATACGGATTTCAGCCAGACATGCAGTGAGGTCCCAAAAGAGAAGACGCGGCGGCGAGCTTATTTTAATTTTTATTTATTTATTCTGCAAAAAAAAAGGAAATGTGCGACAGTTCCCTAGTGGCCCATTGTGGGAACTAGCGTTGTCGTCTCTTAAATCAGGGCTTGTCTAGTTCAAGCATCGGGTCCTTAAAAAATATATAATTTAACTGGGTGTGAGGGTCGGAAACGTGCGTACTCAGCTGCGTTGAGATTGCAATCTTACTATCTGGTCCAGTGCTCCCAGGAGTGGGCGTGAGCCTGTCCTGTTATTATTTAGCCCTTGTACGTCCTGATTGTATATCATATATATATCTGTATATAATCAAAACAGACCAATATTATTGTGTGCTCTTATGATTTAATTTCGCAGGCAGATACGAGAATGTTTATTTCACTCTTTTTCGCTTTAATCTGGGTGTTACGAGACGTATAGAATATATAATGTTCTGTCTCACCTCAATAGTGAAATGCTATTATTATTTTTTCTTTTAACCGTTTTGCTAATGTACAAAGGCCAGCAGCTTTACAATCAATGTAATGTGACATATGGAATATACGGCGCACGCTGCTTTTCATGCTGCCGCCGCAGTGACTCGGAGATATCAGCGACAAATATAAATATTTATATTGTAAGCTCCCCAGGGCTAGGATTTCGTGTGGTATTGTCTATTTTAATGTTTGCTGCATTGATTTCAGCCTTGTATTCTATACACCCCAGTATCGCTTTGCATATATTATCGACACATTGTAACTTTATATGGGAAGCTTGCAAGAGCGTAGTTATATACTTGTCGTACGGTGAGGATCACTGCAGTAACAGTTGGGTTCACTGAACTGAGGGTCATGGATTCACAAGAGATCAGTGTCTAATCAGAATTTTTCTGTTTCCTTCCATTTTACATTGCATTTATATTTCAGCTTGAAGTTATTTTGAGAAATACTTGAGGGGGGGGGGGTGAGGACATTACACTGGGGGGGCTGAGGGAGTTACGCTAGGAGGACACCGTAGGAGGACACAGAGGGATGAAGACCAGAGGTAGTTACACATGAGGGAGAAGCCGATAAACCCGGTGATACACTGACAGAGGCGCAAAGCGCGTCTCAACGCACAGCCTCCTCCTGGACGCACGTAAAAACTGAACAAAAAAATGGACTCTGAATAAATAAAAGATGCACCGGTTCAGACTTTAGTAAACAATGTCATTCAACGTTCTATGAAGTGTTTTTCAGGAGCAATTGAAGAAAAAATTCATGAACACTGAAATTTTTCGATTGCTTGAATTGGACAGTTTGTAAATTAGAGTTAAGTTACGATATGTGCTTAGCGTGAGGGGAAAAAATGTTTGTTTTTCTTTCGAATCCTTGGGACATCAGAAAGACTTTGTAGAATGCCCAAGTCAGTTTAACTTTGAATACATCTAAATAATTGGGAAATCTATTTAGCTTGACAATCTATCAAAAGGTTGAGTGGAGTTTTCTTAATAGGATGGGGTAGATTGAGCAGAGTTCAGCGCTTCTTTCTGTCTGTTCCTTATAGAGGATAATACCCTGTCAGGGTTATTCAAAGAGAATCGAAAAGTCACCGCATGTTCGGGGACTTTTCGTTCTCTTCAATTCGGGCCGATTCGGCAAACCCATTTCGGCGACCCTGCTGTGTATTCAGCAAGCACCACAGGGCCGTCAAAGCGCAGGGAAAGCTGCTGCAAACTCGACGAAAAGTCACCGCCAAAAACCCAGGGGAATGCATGCCGAAACCCGCAAAAACATCTGGATTAACACGCCGAAGACGGCGGAGAAACCCGAGCAGGAGCCGATCACACGCAGCGAAGCCGCCGGAAAAAGCCGCCGCCGCAGACGAAGGCATTGAGTAAATTAGAAAAACTTGCTTGAATGTTTGAAAAGTGAAACGCTGTTTGCAAAGAAACTACTGAGCGAAAATGTCTGAAATTTAGATTTGAGGTCCAGGGAATGATAATAAAGAGGGCTGTTACAGAAAAAATAAGTAAACTTTAAAAAAAATAAAAAATCCAGAAAAACGCTTAAAATTTCGTAAAAAATCGATTAAATAAAGAGACTCTTTACTGCAGAATTTATAATTAATGGTTTATTAGATATTGAATTAAAACGGGAATATTTTTAACAAGCCTATGGGATTCTCCTGAATAAACCTGTCGAATGAAACCACCGAATGGCAGGGCAATTCGGGAACCTTTCACTGCTGGTTTGTGTTCTCTGAATAGCCGAAGCAGTGCTTTTTTATGGGGATTTCACTGCCCTCGAACAGGCACCAAAGGTGCAGGCAATTCGCCCGGATTTGGAGTACTCTGGATAGCCCAGTGGCCAAGAAAGGTAACCGAACTCTGATTTTCAGCGTTCGGTTACCTTTCTCCAGCCATTCGGATCTCTTTGAATTACCTTGCATATCTTCATAGTGAATGATCCTCAATGCCTCAAAGGAAACATAGAACAAGACATAGGGTAGTATAGCCTGACAACGAATGATTACACTCACATGGAATGGTGTCTCACGTCAGACACCGGATTTGAAGGTGGCTGGCGGCTTATGTGGGAACGCCAGATTTTCCCCAACTCACGGCAAGGAGTCCTGAGTCTGTACTTTCGCTCTGCAGCAGGAGATGCAATGCTCATGTGGTGGATAAATCAGCCAAATTCTTCTGTGAAGAGTTGTCTCCCTAGAGCATATTGCAACAGGGACTGTGCCTTAGCCGCAGTGAAAAGAGGCAAAAACGTTCACCTAGTTTTTAAACGTTTTTATTTCTCTAAAGTTAAAATAAATACATGGCAAAAGAATGAAATAAAAGGGGTAATACACTAAAACGCGTTTCGCGGATCACAGCCGCTTCCTCAGTGTGTGTTTTTTTTTAAATAACCAATCTGATTGGCTGGCCAGTGCCTTAACTCCTCTTCATGGAAGCAATAAAGAAATGTATTAGTTACAAGTGAAATTGTAATGTTTTTTGTAAACAAATTGGGAAACCATTAATTGTCATTGACCTGATGGAGAAAATGGTATTGAAGCTGGTACAGTGTATATACATAAAACATGCAAAGCAGTTGGTGACACAGTGGAATCTATTTTCGGCTTAAAACTGCCTAAAGCCGGTGTCAGACGAGCACACTAGGTGCGCCCGTACTGACGTGCCTACTGGCGTCCATCGCAGTGTTGTGACGCTGCGACGGGGCCGGCCACATGCTGTTGCGCGCGTTCCAGCGGGGTGCTGCGTCCGTGCAGCAAGCCTCCCCATCAAAGTGCTAGGATGCGCATTGACGGGGCTGCAAAGCGCAATCCTCCATAGGAGGATCAAGCCTTGGAGCGCTGAGCGCACTAACTACGCTCAGCGAGGTGGCCAGACTGGCGTTGAGTGGAAGGAACGTCTACTCTGACGGACGTTCCTGCCGCTCTTCAAAACGCTCTTCTGACCCCAGCCTAAGACGTTCATTTCATGCAAGTCATCTACAACGTTTTTGGTTTTCTTTTCTCACCACTGTGCCGCAGGAATTCGCCCTGCAATGGCAGAATGAGGTGTGTAACAGGGATGTATTTTTTTTTTTTTTTTATAGAGCCTTGTACAAAAGTCATCTAAAGAACCAATAAATACTTTTTTAAATATATACTATTTTTTTTTAATAATACAATATATCCTTAAAAGACCTTCAGGCGTGCATCAGCAAATTTTTGTGACACAAGGTGAAAATGTTAAAAATCACTAATCCAGAGGCTGTAACTGTCTGGCTTCTGGTTTTTGTATCCTCTGGCTAGACCAGTGTTTCCCAAACCTGTCCTCGGGACCCTCTAACAGGCCAGATTTTGCAGATCACCGTGGGGAAATGCAGACTGAGTCCTGCAATCACTGAGAAACAAATTATATCACCTGTGCTGTGCTTCAGATATTGGGCAAACCTGGCGTGTAAGCGGGTCCTGATGACAGGTTTGGGAAACACTGGTCTAGAGTATAGATCTAGCCTTGGTATTTTTTGACCCCATTCTGGGCTTTTTTAAATATCGGTGCTATCAATTCCCTCTTCCATGTTCATAATACCAGGTGAGAGTTCATTAAAGAACCTGCTAAGTCTTCATGATGCTTTTTTATCCTCCTGTGTGTCCAGTGACATCTCGCTCTCTGATTAGTGGTGCTCAGCGTCTTCGCATACAGACGAGATCCTTCCCACAGTCTTCTGACTTGGGTGAATTTTCCTCCATGGCCTTCTTTTTTTTAATATATATATTATGTTTGCCCCTGTGACTTCACAAAAGGAATTGCATGCAGTGACCTCTTCTTTTCTTTTTCTTTTTTCCTTTTTAAAAACATATCTGTGATAATTTAACGTCAACTTTGTTGGAGGCGTTCTTTTAAAGCTCTGCCTTTTCTTGTATGATCTGGTGTGACATGGCTGTGCCTCTGATGGTCTTTTCTTTTAACTGCCAGAATAAGGCATAATTGATTACAGCAGGGCACATCGAAGGAGGGGGGGCGGCTGGTCCAAAGAACTGTGCCAATGTTCATGAGCAGCATTTGTCAGCTTGCTTTCAGCCCTCCTACTCCTCTCCGATGAATACAAGGCAGTTTCCTCATTACTGCAGGTCCCAATTAACAACATAGAATGCTGCCCGAAAGGTTTGGACGCCTGGTTCCCAGAGCGATGCGGATTAAAGCCCCCTGAAAGGAAAGCATGAAAAATTATATAGATATTATTTAAAACAATATTTTATATGTGTGTATTGTATGTTCAATTACTGAAGTCATGTGTTGCCTTAAAGCATCCACACTGTAAAGCGTATTTTACACCAGTCTTTATAGAGATAATGCTTTAAAAAAAATTCTCATCTTTTGAATTTCGTTTTTGAAACAAATCCCAGGGTTCTGATTTTTCTCCTGTTCAATGAAGAAATGACCGAGATTGCATGTGAATTAGGTAAAATTCAAAAGGGTACAAAAGTAGCTTATGCCATCTAATTTGCTTAGAAAAAATATGTGTGAGAATCTTCTACAAGTGAATGGAAGCTGCCATTGGTTTCCATTGAGCCCCCTTCCAGTGAAGAAGATGCCTTGTATGTGTTTTTTGTGTATATTCTTGCTTCTTATTCTCTTACAAACAAGACACAAACCCAAAAATAAGTAAACCACATCAAAAACATAAATAAAATGATTAAATCCTGTTGTGACCTGCTGTAAGAGCCATACTGCTGGATGTTTCCTGACACATCACTTCCTCGCGGGAGACTTGATGTCAATATTTCATCAATAAAATTGTGTAAAATGTTTTTTACATTTGTGCAGATTGTTACATTCAAACTAATTCTCCCACGTTGGTTTTATACCCTCTAATTCATATTTGTTTATAATCTCAATTTCAGTGGTACAATCCCTATTTTTTGTCCAGGTCTTTCCATGTTCACTTTGTTGTCCTGATTCGGGGACTCCAGACCATAAACGTCCTGGAAGATGGTGCAGCCTCAACATTAAACCCTGATAGATTGTTCTCAGAAGTGTTCTGGCTGATAGGGCTACTACTACCTCAACATGCATGCTAGACTAACACGCCTGATGACCACTAATGATGTGGTCTGGTGTGGACACAGCCTTCGGTTTGCATCAGTAATGATGGAATGGGCCAGAGACGTACATCCTTGGTCCTGTAGGCATACTTTCAGAAGCACTCAGTTGTGTTTGATCAAAACTCCTCAAAAGTTGTTAAAAGTACCCTTTAGCCACCATGACCACTTAAGTTTATGGTCACAGGGGCTAGAGTGTCTTTCTCCCTGTTCCCTGGATGTTCCTCACAACTCTGACAGACCTTCAATACATAGCCTTTAGAGCGAATGGAAGACTTATCAGTGACAGCTGGTTGAAGTAGCATCTGATTGGCTGAGTGCCTGCTAAATGCTCTATGCCTTTTGTCAAGGGGGGTGCTGGTTTCCAAGTGGTTTCCTGCAGAAGATGCTGTCCAGATGAGAGATCACCAGAGGGAAACCACATTGCTGGATAAATGGTGAATTTTACCGGTGAGTAAGGGAATGTAATAGGGATCCGAAGGGGTTAATAATTAACAGTGCTTTTCTCATTGTTCATCCCATCCTATCAGAAATAACAGATTATTAAGGTATTTAATGTTTTTCTAAATGACCGAACAAACTAGTGAATTTCAGGGACCGTCCCATCAAGACTGCATTCTGCCGCTCATTCTCTGCTAGACAGCAGGACACGCCTCCTTTTCCGAATTTCTGTCTTTTTCAGTAGACTCCTTTTATGTGAGGTCCACATCTTTTATTGTGTCCTGGTGGGCTGAAACCACCCCTTTTCAGGGCAGGAACACCTTTTTGGGCGTTGCATGCAAAGCAAATGCCATGCCGTGCCATCTGAAAATACGGCCATGTGCAAGAAGCCATCGTGGCTGTGCTGTGTGATTAGAAGTCATTCCATTAATTTCTGCAGGGAAGAACTTTGGAATGGAGCCAAAATGTTGCTTTATTTTGCTCCAGTTTGTCTGAGATCCTGGAGTAACATTTCAATGTTCTTGAACCCAGGACATACTTGAAAACGAGAGAAATCTCCATGTATCCTTCCTGGTAAAATACTTTATAAATAAATAAATAAATTTATGGTTTCTACAGCCATGAAACGAAGGCCATAAGAAAATGTAAACCCATAGAAATGCTTCCATGAGGCAAACTCTGAACGAGTCTAAGAAGGTGGACTACCTGAGGAGGTGAGAAGTGCGTGTATACATAAGTGTTTTCCCAGAGGCACCCATTGCCATGGAGATGGCGTCATAGTCTTTGCCTGGAAGGAACGGATAGTGTAGTCTTGCAGAAGCAGACCTGAGGGAGTACCACCAGACTCTACCTCTCAGCAGTGTCTGAACACCCCCGGGAATGCTGTGATAGGCCTCCAGCAGGGACCAGCACTCTTGCAGGGCATATCTCTATACATCCAGCAATTGTATTGGCTCAGACCTTCAAGGTGGGTACGCAATTTCTTCCCCATTCTTGTTCTTCCAACAAGTACAGTTAACACCGTTAATGGGAATTGGTTGACAAGTCTCTGAAGGGAAACCATAAATGTATACTGTGCTGCGCATCAGAAATATAATCTATTGATGTCAAACACCTGTCACGATCACATGGAGTTCACCTGGCATCGGTCATGAAGAGAGTAATGGTGAAATTAACATCGAGCATAAAAGGTTCTAGGACTGCTTGCTTTTTTTTTTTTTTAAACATTATCCAATGTCTGCTATTTTGTTAAAAACCCCATGAATTATCTTGATTTGTGTGTTGCTGTTACTCTGAATCCTAAGTCATGGTTTTTTAAGGAGATGGTGCTTCTTTATAGGACAAGATCAGCACTATAAGAAGGCCTTCTACAAAAACACACCAGACATCGGGTCTCTCATGGAAGTTTTAAAAATTAAAACTGCCTCGAGGCCCCCAAACCTCACCATTTAATAAATAAGAACCCCCCCCCCCCATAATATTTTATTATGTCTCAGCCGAGCAGCATGCAAGTCTCCACTGGGGGACAAGGGTCCTTGTCCCTTGTATTTGTTATGGATTAAGATTGAGCCTGTTCTTCCAGAATTCTGTAACTGCAGCAATAATCGCTGAAGGTGTAAACCTGTCACTCAGTATGTATTCCTTACAAGAGTCGCAACCTTGTGGACATTGACAGAAACGATAACTCAAAGTTGCAGATTTAAAAATGTTCTGTACTTTTAAAGGCCAGGAAAAAAACGACATATTTGACATGATAAAAAGACACATTTGTGGAGATTTTTTTAAATTTTTATGTGGGCAACATGGCACCATACGGTGCAATACAAATGCTTGTGTCAGCTTTAGGGTTAGTGTTAGGTGGAGTAATTGACGTTTGGCTAGTATTTTGTTGGGGGCGCAGAGCTATGGATTGGAGAAGAGCATATGCGTAGATCCAGTATGTCGATTTCCTCTCGTAAACCTCATGGATTGGTCACAGAGAGTGACATCGGCACGCTCTCTGCTCTGCGTAGGCGCAATGAACCTGTGTACGTAAAGTGTTCCAGTCCTGTAGCTGCACACATTTTGAGGTTCCTACGTTACTCAAGTTGTGCAGAAAAGCCTCAAGGACTTCCATGTTCAGGAGTGTCTGAACCAAAGAGTAGGAGCTGCAGAGGGCTAGGTAGGAAAGGGGAGTAAAACAACCCAAAACTGAAGAAAAAATGTTAAAATAATTGGACAGAGGCTGTCGGCAAGCTCCGTCAAACCATTTCAGGGCAAAAAAGGGATATTCTAGTTTCAATAGAGTATCCATGTAAGTGTTCTATACAAATTCCGACTCCTGCGTGAGACCTGTTACTACATCTCTTTAGTGTTTGAGACTACAAAAAATGCAGTCTAGTCTGTAATTATAGACCCTTTATAGCATTATGCCTAAAACATATCTGATAGCACATGTATATAGAATACACTTAGACAATGGATGCCACTTACCACCCGCAACCTGATTAGTGTGATTGTACTAGTTGGCAGCAACTCTGTTTAGTGAATGGCTGCCAATGTAGGGCAAAATATTGAAGTAATTTCCTATTAAGTATTCATTGTCACAGAGCTCTGGTGGCTTTCAAACAGTGGACAATATTCACTCTTGGGTAAATGACTTCCGACACACTAACTAATGGGTCATCTCATTGACTTCACTACAGAGCTGTTTCCTCTTCCAGCGATACTCGCAACATATGAAGACCGCGGTGCCCAACACTAGAGCTGTGTAACTAGTGTCTTGTGTTCGAAGTATTGATCCTTATGATAATGGCTACCCATTTATGAGATGTTGCAGGGATAGTGAATAAGTGAACCTGCCTAGTACATCTAGTACAGATTCAAGCTGATCTACGGTAGCTAAGGTTAGGGTCAGACAAACGCATTTTTCACGTCTACCGTAAAAAGTGCGTTGATGCATCCAAATGCATTTTTTCACGGAAGACGCAATAGCGGTCATACGATGCGCAATTTCGGCCTGTGATTTTTGACGGATCCAAACCAGAAAACTTTGGGTGTCTGGACGTTATGTTGGCCGGACATGAGCAGCGTCTGACATCTCAGAATCACGCACACACGCCGCTATGAGGACGCAGTACACTCTGTACGTCAGTACTAGCGGTTCGATGTTCTTGCAAAAATGCGTTCGTTTGCCACTTGCGTTGCACGGCCAAACTTTCGTGTGGCCGTACTTCGTGTGTGGGCCTGCGCTGGACGTCATTTGCTGCTACCACGGCCGTAATAAAGTACGGCTAAACGCATGTTCGCACTGCGTTCGTCTGACCCCAGCCTTAAGTGGCCACTTCATCCACATCACCTGGTGGAATGAATGTTTACAGAGTGCTGAAACCGCTACTCCATAAACCACTGCCTGGTTTTCCTTTTATATAGGATATGCCATGTTTCAAAAGGAATTGGTGGGAAAGCGAGTTTGGGCAGAGTCAACCAGGGAATCGTGCACAAATGTGGGAACTTCATGAATTAGCTGCTGTTTTTCTTTTTTACTCTTTATTTTTACTGAGTTATCTATTTCACAGCATAAAATTGAGCTGGGCACCAACCTTTTACATACGAAACCTAATTATGTAGCATATATTTTTACTCTCATAGCCTGTCTATGACAACATTTTTGATCATGGGGTAATTTCAAATGGTGATTATGTTAACAGATAGTTTTTTTTTCATTTGTTTTAGGACTTACTGAAGAACTTCAGAATGGCCATAGCTTGTAATTTTGATCTTTCCTGTCCAATGCAGAATGTGTGTTATCTAGAGATAGTTTTGTCAGTTTTAAAAACAATAGTAGGTTTTAGCCTAGAGCAGTGGTCAGCAACCCGCGGCTCCGGAGCCGCGTGCGGCTCTTTCATCGCCATGCTGCGGCTCCCGGGATGGTGCTCATGCTAGGGCGCAGACAACCCCGACCTGGAGCTTCCCCGAACTCCGCCGGCCACTGTCACTGGGATCTATCACCATCACCACGCTGTGCGCTTGCTCTTGGCACAGCGTAATGGAAGATGTTGGCTCGTGGTGGTTGTCCAATAGTATGCTAATACTAATAATACATGGGGGGCTGGGGGTTATTAATTTATACATAGGGAGACACTTGAGGAGTATTATACATGGTGGAGCTGGGGGTTATTCATTTATACATGGGTACTGGGGGTTATTATATATGGGGAACCTGGGTATTATATATGGGGGTCCTGGGTGAGTATTATATATATGTGGGTACCTGGGGATTATTATATATGTGGGGCCTGGTGGGGTTAATATTTATGGGGAGAAGAAATGTAATAATTATAAATAAATGGCATCATTCATGGCATGGCTGCATTAAGCTCTCGAGCAGAGTCCTCCCTCCTACTGTTCTGTGTGTTTTGTGTATGGATATACAGGTGCATCTCAATAAATTAGAACGTCATGGAAAAGTTAATTTATTTCATTAATTCAACTCAAATTGTGAAGTTTTTGTATTCTGTAAATTCAATGCACACATACTGAAGTAGTTTAAAGTCTTTGGTTCTTTTAGTTGTGATGATTTGGCTCATATTTAACAAAAACCCAACTCAAAAAATTAGAATACTTCATAAGACCAATAAAAAAAGCATTTTTAGTGAATTGTTGGCCTTCTGGAAAGTGTGTTAATTTACTGTAAATGTACTCAATACTTGGTAGGGGCTCCTTTTGCTTTAATTACTGCCTCAATTTGGCGTGGCATGGAGGTGATCAGTCTGTGGCACTGCTGAGGTGCTATGGAAGCCCAACTTTCTTTGACAGTGGCCTTCAGCTCATCTGCGTTTTTTTGGTCTCTTGTTTCTCATTTCCCCCTTGACGATATCCCATAGAGTCTCTATGGGGTTCAGGTCCGGTGAGTTTGCTGGCCAGTCAAGCAAACCAACACCATGGTCATTTAACCAACTTTTGGTGCTTTTGGCAGTGTGGGCAGGTGCCAAATCCTGTTGGAAAATGAAATCTTCATCTTTAAAAAGCAGGTCAGCAGAAGAAAGCATGAAGTGCTCCAAAATCTCTCGTTAAACGCGTGAAGTGACTTTGGTTTTCAAAAAAACACAGTGGACCAACACCAGCAGATGACATTGCACCCCAAATCATCACAGACTGTGGAAACGTAACACTGGGCATCAAGCAACTTGGGCTATGAGCTTCTCCATCCTTTCTCCAGACTCTAGGACCTTGGTTTCCAAATGAAATACAAAACTTGCTCTCATCTGAAAAGAGGACTTTGGACCACTGAGCAACAGTCCAGTTCTTCTTCTCCTTAGCCCAGGTAAGACGGCTCCAATGTGGTCTGTGGTTCAGGAGTGGCATAACAAGAGGAATATGACAATTGTAGCCAAATTCTTTGACAAGTCTGTGTGTGGTGGCTCATGATGCCTTTACCCCAGCCCCAGTCCATTCCTTGAGAAGTTCACCCAAATTCATGAATTGATTTTGCTTGGCAAGTCTTTGGAGGCTGCGGTTCTCTCGGTTGGTTGTGCATCTTTTTCTTCCACTCAACTTTCTGTTAACATGCTTGGATACAGCACTCTGAACAGCCAGCTTCTTTGGCAATGAATGTTTGTGGCTTACCCTCCTTGTGAAGGGTGTCAATGATTGTCTTCTGGACAACTGTCAGATCAGCAGTCTTCCCCACGATTGTGTAGCCCAGTGAACCAAACTGAGAGACCATTTTGAAGGCTCAGGAAACCTTTGCAGGTGTTTTTGAGTCGATTAGCTGATTGACATGTCAACATATTCTAATTTGTTGAGATAGTGAATAGGTGGGTTTTTGTTAAATGTGAGCAAAATCATCACAATTAAAAAAGACCCAAAGACTTAAACTACTTCAGTCTGTGTGCATTGAATTTATTTAATACACAAGTTTCACAATTTGAGTTGGATTAATAAAATAAATGAACTTTTCTGCGACATTCAAATTTATTGAGATGCACCTGTATGTTTGGTCTCTCCCATTGTACAGCGCTACAGAATTTGTTGGCGCTTTATAAATACTTGTAACTGTAATTAATTGAAATATATATTTTTTTATACTAATGACATGGAGATTGATTTTTTTTTAAAAAAAAATATTATTAAAAGTTTTAGTTTAGAGTACCCCTCCCCACCCATAGCATAAAAGTAAAAAACGATATATGCTGTGTTATCTTCATTTTAGATGTCAAAAGGGGTTTGCGGCTCCCAGTGTTTTCTTTTTTGCGGGAAATGGGTCCAAATGGCTCTTTGAGTGTTTAAGGTTGCAGACCCCTGGCCTAGAGGCATTGAGGTTGATATAATACATTTTCGACTTTCTGTTATTGAAGTATCCGTTTGTCTTTACACTAGGGATGCACCGATACTAGCATCGTTATCGGTGCCGATACTGCCGTGTGCACAAGTACTTGGTACTCGTGCAAAAGGCCCGATACACACCCGATACCTGAAGCCAGCGCTGGGCCGGCTTGCCGGTATCCACGGGGCTGGGGAAGCTGGCCGCGTGCATGAAAAGCACGCGGCCAGCGTTCCCTTCCAGCAGCAGCGATACCCATCCTGAGGTCCGGTCGCGCTGCTGTGACACGTTCACGCGGCCTACGGGCGCTTCAGTTACGCTGCCTCTCGGCTGGAGGCAGCGTCACAGCAGCACCGACGGCCACGTGATTGCGCCACAGCAGCACGACCGGACCTCAGGATGGGTGAGTATCGCTGCTGCTGGAAGGGAATGCTGGCCGCATGCTTTTCATGCACGCTGCCAGCTTCCCCAGCCTATAGGTGAGAGCTGGGGCATTTTCATTTGAGCTGAGGGCATAGCCATATGAGCTGGGGGCATATCCATATGAGCTGAGGGCATATCCATATGAGCTGGGGGCATATCCATATGAGCTGGAGGCATATCCATATGTGCTGGGGGCATATCCATATGAGCTGGAGGCATATCCATATGAGCTGGAGGCATATCCATATGAGCTGGAGGCATATCCATATGAGCTGGAGGCATATCCATATGAGCTGGAGGCATATCCATATGAGCTGAGGGCATATCCATATGAGTGGGGGTATTATCCATATGAGTGGGGGTATTATCCAAATGAGTGGGGGTATTATCCATGTGGAGTGGGGGTATTATCCATGTAGGCTGGGGGCAATATCCATGTGAGCTGGGGGCATATCCATGTGAGCTGGGGGCATATCCATGTGAGCTGGGGGCAATATCCATGTGAGCTGGGGCAAGCTACATGTGAGCTGGGGCATTCTGTATATATCTCGGGGGGTATATACATGTGAGCTGGGGGCATTTTTATATGCGGTCTGTTCTTATCGGAAAGTGGTCACATGACATAAAATAAAAGTGTCGGTACTCGGTATCGGTGAGTACTTTTAAAAAGTATCGGTACTCGTAATCGGCCTTAAAAAAGTGGTATCGGTGCATCCCTACTTTACACTAAAAATGTCTATTCTTCATCTACTCTTGAACATTTGATCTCCCTTTCTTAGCATCTAGACATTGTTTAGGTAGACCTCCCATCCCCAGTAGTGATCGTTGTTCTTAAACTGAGCATCTAAAGAGTTAATGTATGCATTTTGTCCGTTAAACTACATCTTTAAAATACTTGTTTCCTAAAACAACGTTATTTGCACACCTAGAATGTAGGGCTGAAACAACTAATCAATTAATCGACAACTAATCGATGATTAAAATAGTTGTCAACTATTTTAATCATCGATTAATCGTCCTGTGTAGAGCACACACTATGTAGAGTCAGACGGAGTTAAACATAAATAACCTCAGCTTCGGAGCTGATTGGAGAAGACTCGCTGCTGCTTTACTAGGTATGATTTAGTTCTAGGGTTATGTCAGACACAACTAGTTTGTTTTTATTCAGTTTACAACAGCAGCACAACTATAACACAAACAATAGGATACTGCCACTGGGTGAAGGGAGCTGTATGCCTGTGTTTTAGCCTTACTTTAAGCTGGAGTCCTGCGCCACCATCCCATCCTCCCTGCCACACCCTCTTCGTTTGGGAACTGCCATTCCCTCCCTTTTGGTCTGGTCCCTTTCCCCAAACTCGCTCCCACACTCAGATCCGGTCTTTTGTTCATACCCACTCCCTCTCACACTCAGGTCAAGTCACTTGAGCAAAGTCACTCCCTTCCACCTCCAGTCCCTCCTCCCACTCAGTGTGTTCACGAAATGAATCAATTAATCAAATTAATAATCGGCCAACCAATCGATTTATGAGAATAATCGTTAGTTGCAGCCCTACTAGAATGAGATTGAAGAACATTTCTTTGTCCATACAGTCTCGGATACTGCTGAGATAGCATGGCGGTAAAACCAGAACACGCTCAGTACCTCCCCACCTCCTACAGCAAATGGTGCTGGAATACTCTCCATGCGGATGGAGTAGATCAATTCATATATGGATATGTAGGTATAAGAGCAAAGAATGAAGACCGAATCTTTTCAAAACTTTGAACTAGAATCTTTAAAATCACATATCAATAGGTATAAATAATAATCTACCAGGATCCGAGTATTGAGCACATCTTGACCCACTTTTGGGATTGATGCAGGAATTCCTAACTTGGTAGTTTTCAGTACCTTAAAGAAAATAAAGACTGAGGACATCCAATAGTGTAGTAAGTATGAAGACCAGATAAGGCCCCTCTCAAGGGAGTGAAAACGTTACTCACAATTCATTGAGCCTCACAGAATGTGGCTCTGTTAACAGGGTTAAAAATATTCAGCCCCAACAAGATAATTCAATTATTGAAGATGTAGGCACACTATTTCAGCTCCAAATGTTTGTTATATGTTGATGGTGATGTCTTCCTCAAGTCACCTGAAGAAAAGAGTAATATAAAGCTACTCCTAAGCAGACGTTGTAATTGAGCTCTATTTTTATCCACTGCTTTGGGTATCACAGCAGCTGTAGGACACCGCATTAAATGTATGCACTTATATTGCTTACTTTCACTCCAGGATGATATTCTCTTAGTTATATTCAACTGAGGCAATTTGTTTTGCGCACGCAAAAAACGTTATTGCGCGCAAATTAACGTGTTATTCCGATCCGAGCGCATTTTTTCTTCCTTCAAGATTTTTCGTGCGCAAATCTGACGCGCAAAGCCGTTCGCAAATGAACGTTGCGTGCAGGAATCGGTGGGCAGACTGTTTTGTCACGGGATTTGTCACGGGAATCGACCAACATCAATCACCCATTTCCAAAAAAATATTTACAAACTAAAAAAAAGGAAAAAAAATAATTAACAACCACCAGCCAAAAAAAGAAAAAAATTACAATGACACAATTTATAAATTTTAATGTTTGGTTATGTGTAGAATGTGTAACTGTACTGTGCTGTATTTTTTTTTCTGTGCTGGTGTATTTAGTTTCGGCCAGGACGATCAAATTTACAGTTACCACCTGCTTTTCAAAGACGTTACGAAAATGCGCGCAAACGTTCGTTGCGCTAAGATTGTAATACCATACGCGTACCAGCGCACGAGCGCATTTGCGCTGTCAATGTTAAGTATAGGATGCGCGCACGGACTTGCGCAGGGTCAATCGCGGTAGATTACGCGCATCGTTTGCGCGAACGTTGAAATACGACGTTCTGCGCAAATGGTTTTGTCCTCACGCATTTGCGTGCATGCAAAACCGATACGCGAGGAGTGCAATAGAGCCCTATATATGTTATATGAAAGTTACATCGCAATCGGCGTAGACTAAAGCGCGTAACACTATTGTGTCTCTTCACCCATCTATTTAAATGACCCTACCTTTTGCATGTCGTCCTGCGAGTACTTTTGTTGCCTTTGTCTATTTTTATATTTTATGGATCATGGAGAAAGCTAATGCTGAAAGAAAACTAACAAATTGTTAAAAATTGGAAAACCCTTTTAGTACCCTTTTTAATTTATATGACCAAAAGCAAAGCCCCTCTGCCTCTGGTCGATATCAATCGCGGAGATCTTTAACCAGAGATGCGATGTTCGTACACAGCCATTCGTTTTGTTGAACTGACCTCTCAGTTGTGTTAGAGGTCCGTGTCTTCTGTGAGTAATGGACAGATACTTCCCCCAGAGACATGTCTTCTTACCGCTTATTTTTTTATTCCACTTTAGGTTTTCAAATCTCAAAATCTCTTTTAATGAAGGAATGAATCCATATCAAATGTTTCTATTGAGCGTGTAGTGTATGAGCGGAGCCCTTTAGGGACAGACTTCTATGTGTCACTGCTGCTGTAGGACGTTCACCACCTGCCTTCTTGTCCCAAGGTTGCAGCCTTGCCATAATCAAATTTTGCCTGACATTTGGAAAACTCGCCATGGCTGGACCGAGAGCTGCTCCGCTCAATAGATTTAAGACGCAAGTTATTGACAATAGGCTGGGATCCATTGATTAGGTTTGGTTCGCTAGCAAATTTTCTGAAGTAAATGAGACAGTCGTTCAATGATCAGACACAATGTGTCACAAGGATGTCCTCAAACACGGGCTGCTTTCCTGTCTATTAACATTTTAAATACTTGTTGGATTGAGAGAAGCATCTCAACCGGAACGTCCGTTTCTTGGTACCCAGGCAGAGCGCCCTACTCGAATTTCTCAAGGAAACTCGAACAGCTCACAGTCTGAAAACAGTCATGCTCGAGCACAATTTGGCTTGTCTAACAATAGCGGTGGCTTCAGGGCCGACCTTTTTAAATTGTCCTCGAAAGCCAGGGTTTTGTAGAACTGATTGAGCCATTGCTCACATGAGGTACTTTGTGCCTTTGTAAAAAATATGAATACTTATTTGCTTATTATGTAATTTTTTCTTCTTTTAATGAAAATTTTAACGGCTGTACTTATTTGCCCGTTTGTTTTTTTTTTTTTTTAGTTACATTATTTTTCCTTTGCTGCATTTGCTGATCTCTTCCAGGAAATCCAGAGCTCACACAGAAGATTTGAGGACCAACAGCTTTTACTGCTGAGCTGTCACTGCACTGACTGCCTTAATGTCTAACTTTCTAACTTACAAGATATATGTGCAAGGGGATGATACATTTGGACAACAGCCATGGCTTAAGAAAGATGATGTGCTATGATTGGGAATGAAGAGAGGGGGAACCAGGCACTCACAATATTTATACTCATATGGCACTTTTATTTGGACACCAGCGCAGTGTTTAAAATTCTAGTGCAGTCTTGGTAAATATGGACACGGTGGCATCACTAGGGTTGTGTCACCCGGTGTGGTAACTCATGGTGTCACCCCCCTCGTATAACTACTTTTTTAACTACTGTTGCTCGGAAATCAGAACTCCCGTAGATAAACGCACACTGAATATAATGACAATAGTAGTGTATTAAATACATAATAATGTATGTCATAAGTAATGTAATAACACTGTCACTGCTGTGATTGATTAGACAAATAATATATATTAGTATTAAATGTCCATTAAACATAAGTGCACAGTACAGAGAATTTTTTCTTCTCTTCTGGTCCCAGAGAAATTGAGAGTATAAAAAAAAGGCTCCACGGCAGTAAAACGCACAGTAATGTGCGGTGTGTATGAGCGTAGCACAGAGCTCCACAGCAATAAAACCTACAGTAATGTGCGGTGTGTATGAGCGTAGCAGAGCTCTACAGCAATAGAACTCTCAGTAATGTACACAGTGATGAGCACATGAGAGCACCACAGCAATAGGACTCACAGTAAAGGCAGTGGGTATGAGCGTATACAGGATCCAGAGCAATAGAACTCTAACAGTAAAAGCAGTGAGTCTCTCCTTTTTCATGTCCCCCTCTCTTTATCATGTCTATCAACCTCCCACCTTCCTTTTCAGTCCAGGGGCCCCGTCGGCAGGGGCGTCGCCCTTTTACAGCTCCGGTATCGGACTCTGAGTCCAAATCCGGAGCTGTGTCTCTGCTGCAGGAGCCGGAGGAAACACTGTGTCTCCTCCGGCTCCTGGCAGCTTCACTGGCTGGCTGGGTGGGGCCAAGCAGCGTGTGGGGGGCCTCCCAAGCACGCTGCTTTGGCTCCGCCCCCTCCAGTCAGTGAAGCTGCGCGCCTGAGACGGAGGGCCTGGACTGAAGACAAGAAGAGAGAAGAAAAGAGCTGAAGAAAGGACAGGGAAGGAAGATGGTGGAGTGGTGAGCCAGGGTCCAGACCCCAAGGCCCAGACCCAGACCCCAAGGCCCAGCCCCAGGGACCAGACCCAGCACCCAGACCCCAAGGCCCAGACCCAGGGACCAGGCCCCAGACCCAGGGCCCAGAACCCAGACCCAGGGTCCCGACCCCAAGGCCCCGACCCAAGGCCCAGACCCATGGCCCGGGGCCCAGACTCAGGGCCCAAACCCAAGGCCCAGGGTCCAGACTCAGGGCCCAGATCCGACCCAAGGCCCAGACGCCAAGGCCCAGACCCAAGGCCCAGCCCCCAAGACCCAGCCCCAGGGCCCAGGCCCCAAGGCCCAGCCCCAGGGACCAGACCCAGGGCCCAGACCCCAGGGACCAGACCCCAGCCCCAGGGACCAGACCCCAGCCCCAGGGACCAGACCCAGGGCCCAGACCCCGGCCAGACTCGGGGCCAAAACCCCAAGGCCCAGTCCCAGACCCCAGGGCCCAGACCCCAAACCAGACCCAAAGGCCATCATATACAGCCCGTTACTGTAAGATTTATTGCTGTGGATTCTGTGATACGTTCCTGGAGGGATCAGCCAAATGACAAATGATTTAGGTAAACTAAAAAAATGGTCGGAGCTGTGGCAATTGAATTTTAATGTGGATAAGTACAAGATAATGCACCTGGGAAGTAAAAACCCAAGGGTTGAATATAGAATATTTGATACAGTCCTAACCTCAACATCTGAGGAAAGGGATTTAGGGGTTATTATTTCAGAGGATCTAAGGGTAAGTAGTCAATGTAATAGAGCAGCAGGAAATGCTAGCAGAATGCTTGGTTGTGTAGGGAGAGGTATTAGCAGTAGGAAAAGGGAAGTGCTCATGCCACTGTACAGAGCACTGGTGAGACCTCACTTGGAGTACTGTGTGCAGTACTGGAGACCGTATCTCCAGAAGGATATAGACATCTTAGAGAGAGTTCAGAGAAGGGCTACTAAAATGGTGTACGGCTTGAAGGAGAAAAGTTACCAGGAAAGGCTTAATGATCTTAACATGTACAGCTTGGAAAAAAGACGAGAGAGAGGAGATATGATAGAAACATTTAAATACGTAAAGGGAATCCACAAGGTAGAGGAAGGGAGTATATTTAAAAGGAAACAAAGTAGCGAAACAAGAGGACATAGTCTTAGATTAGAGGGGCAAAGGTTTAAAAGTAACATCAGGAAGCATTATTTTACTGAGAGGGTGGTGGATACATGGAACAGCCTTCCAGTTGAAGTGGTAGAGGCCAAAACAGTAATTGAATTTAAGCAGGCATGGGATAGGCATAAGGCTAAAGTATCCATGTAATTGGGCAGACTAGATGGGCCAAAAGGTTCTTATCTGCCGACATTTTTCTATGTTTCATACACACCGCACATTACTGTGAGTTTTATAGCTGTGGATTCTGTGATAGGTTCATACACACCGCACATTACTGTGAGTTTTATTGCTGTGGTGCTATGTTATGTCCTTTTTTTTTCTTTTGAAGGGGGAGAAAAGCTGTTAGAGGTTGAGGGAGTGCCGGGGGGCCCCATCGTGAGGTTCAGTAAGGGGCCCCATCATTTCTGGTGGCTGCCCTGCATTTCACCCCTTCCTTTTCATTTCCCAATCTAAGGGGTTATTCAATGCTGAACTTGCCACCGAATTGCACGGATTAGTGAATTTCCCCGTACAGGTGCAATTTCGTGGCAATTTGGCTAGTCAGAAAGCTGGCAAATACTGGCGAATTTCCAGCGAAATATGTTGCAATTTGCCTCAGATCCCTGCAATTCGGTGACCTTCAACAGCAGTGAAATTCCCCATAGAAAAGTAATGGTTAATCTATTCAGAATACGCCGAACAGCACCGACATGTCGGCGAACAGCCCAGATTTGCAGTGCTTTCGTTCAACAGGTTGAAACCGGTGAATCCCATAGGTTTCAATGTAAAAATACAAATGTTTTCAGTTTTTTTTTTTATTTAACTCTTTTATTCTTTTCATTTGCAGCAAAAATCCTTTTTTTTTTTTTTTTTTTTTTTAGATCTTTTTCTGGAAAAAAATTTACATTAACATTTGATTCACACAAAGAAAAAATGGAAGGCGCCCAAACTTGTACTGCCACCAATCAACCAATGCCAACCAGAAAATATAGTGGTTTCCCCCAAACCAGTGAAATGACAAAAA
Organism: Leptobrachium leishanense; assembly: GCA_009667805.1. Lineage (NCBI taxonomy): Eukaryota > Metazoa > Chordata > Amphibia > Anura > Megophryidae > Leptobrachium > Leptobrachium leishanense. The sequence goes on along the minus strand of CM019071.1, from coordinate 109,801,648 downwards.
TAATGGTACGTATCTGGTGGCGCGACGACAATCGCTAATTGGTAGCTGATGGTTCCCTTAGTCGATTTTGGCCATATGGAGCGTATCAAAGGAAATAAACAATATATAGTGCAGATGGTTTTAACACATTCGATATAAATTGTTGTATAATAATCCCACTCACAAATTAAAGAGCCCGAACACTGGCTCTAAGTGGATCAAGGCTCTTGGGTGTTTATCTTCTCCACTTCTGAAGGTGACCCACACCTTACAATTATTGGAGTTTGACTCATGTAGAATGGATATGAAAAGAAAACAAGATAGCCTCCTTGTGTAGATCTTCCACAAATTCAATAGTATAAATAGAATATAGCTGGTCAACTCACATTTGTTGGAGCTATAAACCAAGCTCTAGGTGCGTATGCCTCAGGACTTTTTTGAGGTAAAGCCCAAACAACCTCTTAGGAATCCAGAACACCGGGGGGAAAATTTAAAATTATTTATTAAAACATAAAATAAACAGTATACTGGCACAGCCAGAAGACCAGGACGCGTTTCGCCAGATGTGCTGGCTTCCTCAGCTGGTTTACAGACTGGCTTCCATCTTTCTCTTATATAGTCTGATATGTAAAAAAGTTCCCACACGTTCCGAATTCCGCAATTGGCCTGCATACCTTGCCCCAAACCGCACCACAATCGGCGTGGGACAGGAGCCGCCATCTTGCGCATGCGCTCTATCGTCCTATGCGTTCCATCTTGCGTGTCACGTCAAATTCCGGAAGTTGTGTGCATTCCACTCCGTGGATCGTTCCGCATCTCCGATCACGTTGGTATCTTCGCTCCAATCTCCTTTATAAACTTATACACGATTACCCTCGGTCATCATTGGGCAAAAATAGAACCAGAAGGAGCATATTGTTAGGACGCAAACTATTCATAAATTATATCTTCCCCAACTGTATCTCATAAAGGGAGTTTTATAGCTTTCATATATACCCTTAAAATCAAATATGATTTTTATAATATCAAACTATTGGGGTGGATGATTATACCAATCCCCTATATAGTAAATCCATATAATGGAGGTGTAAAGTTCGGAATTTAATGATTATATATATTCATTCTTAATTGTAAACAATTGATTATAATTAAATGGCTTAGATTACCACAATAATTATTATTAAAAATTATGTCTTCATCCTAGTTTCTCCTTCAACTTCCACTATAATAAAATTAATAATAATAATAATAATAATTAAAGGTGTCTCATTTAAAGTGCTATTATTTAATATCTGTGCAAAATAGTTCATATATTTATAAAGTGCTAATTGCGGCTAATTGCGGAATTCGGAACATGTGGGGACTTTTTTACATATCAGACTATATAAGAGAGAGATGGAAGCCAGTCTGTAAACCAGCTGAGGAAGCCAGCACATCTGGCGAAACACGTCCTGGTCTTCTGGCTGTGCCAGTATACTGTTTATTTTATGTTTTAATAAATAATTTTAAATTTCCCCCCCTGGTGTTCTGGATTCCTAAGAGGTTGTTTGGGCTTTACCTCAAAAAAGTCCTGAGGCGTACGCACCTAGAGCTTGGTTTATAGCTCCAACAAATGTGAGTTGACCAGCTATATTCTATTTATACTATTGAATTTGTGGAAGATCTACACAAGGAGGCTATCTTGTTTTCTTTTCATATCCATTCTACATGAGTCAAACTCCAATAATTGTAAGGTGTGGGTCACCTTCAGAAGTGGAGAAGATAAACACCCAAGAGCCTTAATTTGTGAGTGGGATTATTATACAACAATTTATATCTAATGTGTTAAAACCATCTGCACTATATATTATTTCCTTTTATACGCTCCATATGGACAAAATCGACTAAGGGAACCATCAGCTACCAATTAGCGATTGTCGTCGTGCCACCAGATAAGTACCATTATTTTTAACATTTGATTCACGTTTTTTTAAATGCCGTTTTTTAAAATTCTGTAATAGACATTTTTATTTTTTATAGAACCTTTTTTTTATTATTTTCATGCATTTTTTTTGTTTTAAATGCCTTTGTTTTTTTCTTTTCTTTACCTTCCGTTCGGTGGCTGATCCTCGGCGTTGGATCGTTGGCTGCGTTCGGCAGTTTGCAGCTGTATTTGGCAGATCATCGGCTGCTTTTGGCAGTTTGCGGCTGTAGTTGGCAGGTTGATCGTTTGTTTTCGTCTGATCCCTTCAACGGACTTCGGGGACCCTGCGATGACTGCTGAATTCACCGCAGGGTTGGCGATTGAAATATATATATATTAGTGTAGATTTGATAAGTCCTGTTAGTCATGATGCCAAAATCACCAGAGTACAGCAATAGTTGTGATACCTGTTTTATTGGACTAGTGGTACATTTAAAAAACAAGCGTCTGAGAGTATAAGGGCTCTATTAACTTCTTCGCGCAAACGTTAACGCGTGCGCAAAAACGCATTAACGCGAGGGGAAAAACACTTTGCACAGAACGTCGTTTTACAATGTCCGTGCAAAAAAATGTGCGTTAATGTCTACCGCTGGTGAACCTGCGCGAACCCTTTGTAATATACATTGCGCGTCCTATACTTAACATTGTGGGTGTAAATGCATTTGCACTCTAGTAAGCGGATGGTATTACAATCTATGCGCAAATTTTAACGGACAATGTTTGCATGCATAATTTTAACGTCTTTTAAAAGCTGCTGTTAATGGCAAATCTGAACGTCCAGCCCAAAAAAAATGCAGCAAAGTATAGTTACACATTCTACACATACCCAAACAATAAAATTGAGGGGTTGTGCATGTTTTTATTATTGCTGCAGCATATATACTCAGATTGATTTTGACAGGCGCAAAAACTGAACGGGAGACAATTGTGGTTCTTAATTCAGATTGGCTGAATCGCGTGAAAAAACAGTCTGCCCACCGATTTCTGCGCGCAGCGTTAATGCGTGCGCGTTTTTGCGTGTCTTTTTTACGCGCGTTATTTTTTGACGGATGAAAAAAATGCGCTCGGATTGTAATACCAGCGTTAATTTACGCCCGTTAACATTTAACGCTGAGCGCAAAAAAAATAGCGCTGCGCGGGCGCTTTTGCGCGAAGAAGTTAATAGGGCCCTAACTCTCTTATTCAGGTCTGGAAGAGATATATATATATATATATATATATATGTCAATTTTTTCTCTAAAGAATCTTGGTGTCCACTCCGGTGGTGCTGCAGCCTTCTATAGACTATCCACATTTCAGTTTTAGTATAAAAAATGGTATAACGCTAGGGCAAGGTTCTACTCTGCGTTAGGTGGGGGCTCACTGGATAAATGCTGATATGAGAGCGCCACCTATAGGGTTCAGTCTGAATAGTCAGTCATACTTGTACAACTATTTTTAAGGTCGCACATATATCTAAAGACATGCAAAGACATGATGACTATTACCCCGATTCTTCTGTGAGTCCTTTTCACATCCATTCCTGTTCTGTTTACCATTCCTCTAATCTGTCTGCTTGCCGGCTTAGGATGGTTTGAGTTTTCGTCTGAAAGCAGAAGAGTCTAGTTATCAAAGGAGAGGTGAAGATTGCAAGTTGTGAGAGGAGGACTACCCCACCTCTCTCAATTATGGCATATGACATTGAACATCTGGCTCTTGTGCCATGTCTTCAGATTACACATGCATTTATTTCCATAAGTGCACCGAATCCGAGCCTTCACTCCATCCAAGATAGGACCGAGTGGGAGCATGAGACAGGAGGCCCCCATCCAGGATAGGGTATCTCCTCCGATAAACCGTAAGTGCTGAAGTCACCCAGGTCAGTGCAGCGCATGAGGACTCATATCTGGCTTGTGCGCCTCAGGGGGAAAGTCTGGATAAAGCTCAGCGTGCCATGAATCTGGCTCCTTTTCGCTCAATTGAATGGCGTATAGGATTGATATCGTTTGTTCTACGGACAATTGGAGCAGATTGAAAGTAAATGAAGTGAGAAGCATCCATTCACTTACCATTGATAATTCATTACTTGCGATCAGTAGAGAAGACCATGTTTAATTTATTAAGCAGGTCCCACAGCTCTAGGCGTGCCTGATTAAATTTTATTTACACCCCCTGCCACCATATAAATTACAAGCATGTTTCAGACTACTGCACAGTCTGTGGAGCAAATAAGATGTGAGCGCCGCAAGCTTTACTTTGTGACGTGGAGGTTACCCAACGCTACCTTTCGGGGCGGCATTGAGTGTACACTGTCTGATGTATTCTAGTGGGAGAACATGATAATGCACTTAAAGAATTATTATTTATTATGGCGCTGTGCCACCGTTTTCACAGAGCTTTAATGTAAAGTCAGGAAAATAAAACAATGTGTAACAATATTTTATAAGACAAATATGACATTGTGGGCCCTATTACATTCTTAACGCAAAAACGCCAGCTAAACGTGTGTTTTTTTGCGCAAAGCGTTAAACGTTAACGCACGAAAATCACTGCTGGAATTACATTCCTCGCGCAGTTTTTCATCCGTCGGGAAATTGCGCTCGTAAAACCGATGCGCGCAAAGTACCTTGCGCGCAGCAATCAGTAAGTGCAATGTAATTTTTAACGCGAGTCCGTCATTTTGTGCGGACTGCGTACAACAGACGTACGTTCTGACGGAAGACAAGGTAGTGGCCGTCATTTTTGACAGATCTAGTAAAACAAACGTGCACATCGACGTTCTCCGTTGTGAATCTGCAGTTTGGTACGGTCAGGTTGTTACAATTTGCCGTTACCACCAGCTTTTCAAAGACGTTAAAATTATGCGCGCAAACGTTGTCCGTTAAATCTTGCACATAGATTGTAATACCATGCGCGTACCAGCGCACAAACTCATTTGCGCTCACAATGTTAAGTATAGGATACGCACACTAAATTGCGCTCGCAAAGGGTTCGCGCAGGGTCACTCGCGTTAGACGTTAACGCGCATTCTGTGCGCGAACGTCGTAATAAAATGCTCCCATTTATCTCTTTTTCCAAATCTGCCATTTGGTCTAGATTGTTCTCCTGCACATTCTCCTCAGTTTCACCTTTTAGTGAATAGACCTGTATGACAAACACTAAAGGGGTTATTCAGTGAGAGCCAATCTGGCCCCGAAATGTAACCGGATGCTGAAATTCAGCATACAGTGCCATTTCGTGGCCGTTCAGCTATTCGGAGAACTGGCAGTTCGCCAACTTTTGGCGAACCCCTGCCCTGCAAGTATGGTGCAGTGAAATCTGGTTGGCAGTGAAATCCCCCATAGAGAAGCAATGGTTAATCTATTCAGAGAACACCGAACAGCAGTGAAAAGTTGCCGAAATGCCCTGCTGTTTGGTGTTTTCATTCGTCAGGTTTATTCAGGCAAATCCCATAGGTTTCAATGTTAAAAACAATCCCGTTTTAATCCAATATCTAATAAACTGTTTATTCTTTTAATCTGCAGTAAAAAGTCTCTCTAGATTTTTTTTTAGGATGTTTTAGGCATTTTTCAGGATTTTTTTCGTCAAAATAATTTTTTCTTCAGCGTTTTTTCTGTAACAGACCTTTTTATTATTCTTAGGACCTTATGTGTAAATTCCAGGCATTTTCGTTCAGTAGTTTTTTTTGGCGAGGTTTTTGCAGCGGTTTCTGCTGGTTTTCGGTGAGTGTTCGACGGGTGTTCGTCGGGTTTGCAGTGGGTTTTCCCTGCATTCAGGGGACACTGCGGTGAATGCTGAATACACTGCAGGGTGGGGAACTTTGATTCCCTTAAGTACAGGGAAGTGTGAGGAATGAGAAAGCACCGAAATGTCGGCAAAATTTCGGTGCTCTATGAATAACCCCTTAACAGGTCTATTCACTAAAGGTGAAACTCAGGAGAATTGGCAGGAGAAGAGAACAAACAGCCGATTTGGAAAATGAGATAAATGGGAGAATTTTTCTGGTTTGGCTATTTTGACCTGGAATTTTCACTTCTCCAGTCATTCTCATGAGTTTCACCATTAGTGAATAGACCTATTAGGGAGTCCTTCAGAAAGGGTCACTGTTGCAAACAATGTTGAAAATTGCCAATGTTGCAACGATGACAAATGCTGGCACTTTTATAAAAAGTCGCAGGTGAATCATCACAGTGAAGCTTCTCCTGCGTGTATTTGGGCTTTTCTTCTGTGAAATTCCGAAGTTTGTTGCCATTGCAACAATGCCAATTTTTGACTGTGTTTGTAACATTGGTAAAAACTGTCGCTTTCTGAATATCCCCATCTGAGACTGTTACAAAGTCACGTTTTTTTTTGTATTTTTATTTAAACCTAAACCTTTTGTTGTATCACATCATTTCTGTATCTTTTTTGTTTTAAATCCTCATGTAACTTTCCAATCTGCATTAAATAATTTGGTCACAAAGCGATAAGATGAACCCTGGGTCTCGGTCGGTTGTGTGGAAGAAAAAGAAATGTAGGAAGAAAAAAAATATTAAAGTTTAAAAAGCACTTAATTTTAATTACTGTAATTATCTGGGATAAGTATTCGGGGCTCACTTGGAATCCTCAAACTCTCAACATAAATGTGATTGCTCCTCACACGTTCTTCGGCCGCATTTGTATTTATAGGGTTAAGGTGACCATTTTATTGAAAATATTGGATTTATTCACCATAAATAGTATAAAACTGGAGGTGGATCTCAAATTGCTAGTTTGGTGAGGAATAAAAGCTTGTGATCTGCTGATCAGATACAGCTAAAATAGACATAAACCTAAAACTCAATAAAGACAAAGCCATTTTTTTTTCGTTTTCTCTTTCCCGCCCCTCTCATCCAGTCGGAAGCGCAGTTGTCACTTGCCCTGTGCCGCGGTGTGACACATTGCTCTGGCAATGTGTTGGGTACATTCCCCGGGCCCCGGTTTCTAGGTAACAGACACCAGCGCTGGCAGTTGTAAAGGGACGGAGTCGCTTCCCCGCACCCCATATGCTACGCTTGTCCCTAGAGGGGCGATCTCTCTTAGCATATCTCTCCTCCGCTCTGTGTGCATGCTCTGCGTACTCTGTGATTAATTCCTCATTGTATGACCAGGGTGTGTGCATGGGAAGCGGGAGGGTGATGGGGGGGGCCTGGGGGTTCCTGAAATGGGAGATTCTGTGAATCTGTCGCGCATATTAACTGTCTCACTGCCAGACTATAAACCTATTTCAATAGGGCTTGTCACTTTGTCGTGATGGCTTTAGGAGCCATATGTTTATCCCTTGTAAAGTGATCAGAAACACACTTACGCCCTGTCATGGACATGGTTAATAAGGGCTGAATTCAGACTTATGCTTGCAGGGGATACGGCCGTCTTGCGCGCTGACTGGTTATGTGTTGACTGTAGAGCATGTGCAAGTGTTTGTATTATTTTTTTAACCTTCTGTATTTTTATTCTTTTTGTTACTAGTTGTTGATAAACACATGGGGCCACATTACATTCTTGATGCTAACGTTAACGCTCACTTGCGTGAGCATTAACGTTAGCCGCGGTGTCTACTGCATATTACAATCCAAACGCTAATGGGTTAAGTAACCCGTTTGCGTTTGGTACCTTGTGCTCTTCAGCGCGATATTACTGCACTTTGCGCTCCTCCTGTAAAGTATAGGGAGCACAAAGTGTTAATCAGCACTGGATTACAAAGTCCTAACGCTATTTAACGTCCGGCTCTGGTTAGCGGAAATTTAACCAGAGCCAGGACTTGGTGTTAACAGATTCTACAGAAGCGGAATCCGTTAACACCAGCCCAAAGAATGAAAAATAAAATCGTATACTCACCTCCTGTCCCGCGGCGAGGACCGCGGCTCCAACCACCACCTCCGTCCGGCAGGAGCAGGGAGAGACTGGGGGAAAAAGTTGCTCCGTCTCCCCCTGCGTATCACTACGCCGACCGGCCGGATCTCGCGAGCCAAGATCTGGAAGGTCATGTGACCGCCGGCGTCTAGCTCAATGGAGTGGATGCTTGATGATCAGCGCTGCCGCGAGCGTCCCGGGGCGCGGCATTTTTTGCGCCAGCATTATAATCCTCCGTTAAAACGGGGGCAGTAGGGGGAAAACTGCGGGCACAGTTTTTTTTTCTCCCTACTGCCCCCGTTTTAACGCGGGGATTGTAATTTAGCCCAGGATTTCTGTGGTCCATATGAGACCACATGACTCTTCCATTGAAATGTTTCAGATTTATGCTTGCAGGGCATACGGTCGTCTTGCGCGCTGACTGGTTACGTGTCGACCATAGCGCATGTTCAAGTGTTTGTATTTGTTATTTTTAAAACCTTCTGTATTTTTATTTTTTGTTACTCGTTGTTATTAAACACATGATTTCTGTGGTTCGTATGTGTCCACATGAGTCCTCCATTGAAATTGTTCATGTTGGTGTTTTTCGCGAATGGGCTTTGAAAGGCTTATGTTTTTTTTATGCTCCTCTTAGTGCAGTAATTATGCTTCTATGCATTAACACTATTTAGCTTTATTTTTATTATAACTGCAAATATTTATATCTTTTAGATACCAATAACATGAATATCTTGTCTTTCTGCAGGATCTCCTACAGACCGTCACCAAGTTTTGTTTCCCGTTTTGCTTGGACAGGTAGTGTTTTTCTGGTTTATTTCTTTATTCTTGTTTAACCATTTCATGAATATTAAAGGCCATCATCCGCCTTCCTCTCTATACTTAGGGATCGATTTATACAAAACCAGAACATAATAATTACAAAAATTATCTATACAGCATCTACAATTCAGCATACTCCACTACAATATGATTTAAGACACCTGATTTGGGAATACGTAATGGGCATTTGGTCACAAATATGATCATAAATTGCATAATCCTGCCACGACGTGTACCCCACCACGACAGGTCCTATTTACTCACTTAATGACTGCTCCTATGAGAGTAACCCAATTACTTGGGACATACATCCTCCAGGGGTTCCCAGAGTAAAAGGTTTATCCCCTTAATGACGGATGGGTGTTGCCCATCAGGGGTGGCTTAATGCCGGCAAGGCGTACAAGTACACCTCGTTGACAGGTGCCGTCACGAGCCGCAGATTGCAGCTCGCTCTGCAGCCGACGGGGGTGTTCATCATTGGCTGCAAGGTGATGGCCTGAGTTCAGGCCGTTCCCCTGCAGCCAATGACGCGCGGCGCATGCAGGCTGCGGGGAGGGGCCGAGGCAGCCCCTTGGAGACAGCGGGACGTTCCTGTACGCCCTGCGTCTTTAAAGCCCTCCCGCCGCCAGAACGGCATAGCACGTCTGGGGGCGACGAGCTTAAATAAGTCCAGCAAGGAGGAGCACAAAACCAGAGCGTGTGGTTAGTCCTGAACATTTAACACAAAATCCAGATTGTCGGCACACAACCTGAACATAAATTTTTGCTTCTGAGAGACCAATGAACGCAACAGACTCTATTTGTGTCCCCAGCTTTCAGCAGTGATCTCTGTACAGCAGGCCAAGACATGGTCAAGGCCATTAAGCCTGTTTTGGTCTTTCCATTACTTTGACTCCTTATATCCTATAATCGCCAGTGGAACGTTTAGGATGCGCTATATCCAGAAATGTTTTCATTGTCAGCCAACGCTCATTCAGTTAATCACCATCAAAAGTAATGTGTTTAGAATTTAACCCCCCATGTGTAAGTCAAAGTGACTTAAGTTTTTGTGTGGAGTGCCCCCCTACTTCCGCTTTCCTCCCTCCCCTCTTTTGGTGATATTGCTTCTGAAGTGGATGGGTTACCCCTGCCCACACAGGAATCTCCAGACAGACAGTCACCAAATCTGTCATAGATGATGTCAACGCATATCATCCAGTCTCTGAACGCTCACAGTAGCAAACATTGTTGGAGGCAGGAGCCAATTGATTGGTTCTGCGTGTGCGCGCGCAGCACCAATCCATCATTTTTGCAATTTGTGCAGAGCTTGCTGTCATCAGTGGAGGCTGACGGTCGAGATATTCAAATCCCATCTCTTTGGTGGGGGAAACTCCTGCGCTTCAAAGTATCACATGAAAGTCAGGATGCCGGCATATACGATCAATTTTTTGTGTCGCTTGTTTAAACTTTTTTTAGTAATCCGTGCAATTTTTGGGGAATGTCAAGCGCGTCGGGATGCATTGCTGTGATCCCCTCTTTCTGACCACGGGAAAAAGTCCTTAAACACATTAAGAATTTAAAGAAACAAATCCAGTGGGGAAAAAAAATATTTGCTTCTTTTAAGCAAAACCTAACTAAAATGAAAATTGAAGGAAATAAAAATAACCCTTACTTGAAATAAATCGCAGATCAGGCCTTGATGCTTGAGAGTTTTATATTCTACATCTTTAGAAATAAAAAACAAAGCGAAAGCATTACTTTGCGCTCTGTATGACATCATACAGTGGCAAGAAAAAGTATGTGAACCCTTTGGGACAATGACCCAAAGCATACAAGTAATTCAACAAAAGAATGGCTTCAACAAAACAAAATACACCTTCTGGAGTGGTCCAGTCAGAGTCCTGACCTCAACCCGATTTGAAATGCTGTGGCATGACCTTAAGAGAGCGATTCACACCAGACATCCCAAGAATATTGCTACACTGAAACAGTTTTGTGAAGAGGAGTGGTCCAAAATTACTCCAGATCGTTGTGCAGGTCTGATCTGCAACTACAGGAAACGTTTGGTTGAGGTTATTGCTGCCAAAGGAGGGTCAACCAGTTATTAAGTCCAAAGGTTCACATACTTATTCCACCCTGCACTGTGAATGTTTACATGTTATGTTCAATAAACACATGAAAACATATAATGTTTGTGTTGTTTTATTTTAAGCAGACTGTGTTTTTCAAATTGTTGTGACTTAGATGAAGATCAGAGCACATTTTATGACCAATTCATGCAAAACTCCACGTAATCCCACAGGGTTCACATACTTTTTCTTGCCACTGTAGCTGTTGTCTGTGAGGCTTCTTGCACACTTATAGTGCACGGCGTGCTACGTGGACTCGCTGAAAATAATATCCGTGGTGGGTGTAAGGTGACTGGAAGAGGAGACTGCGCCAGGAAAGATGGAGATGAATCAAAATGATTTTATAATTACTCCCAGTGCAAAGCTCGTCTAGTTTTTGTTTTCCCAGGCAGTTTCCTTTCACGATTAGAGGATGAAGGGCCCACAATCACAGCAATAGATAACACATGTTGCTGCTTCTTGGTGTACGAAACCTAAGCCTTCATCGGTGGGATAAAGTATGTAATCTAAATGGAACAATACACAGCGGAGATGACCGCAAACGTATATTCATATTAACACCTTAGGTTCATGCTCCTTATTGAAGCTCTACTGTTCCTAATATCCTGACCCTTTGCTCCGCTCATTTTTTACATTTTTGTTCTGTCACCTCGGCTGTGTCATTCAGCGGCTGATTTAAACTCTAAATGACTAATTGTTTTCCCCCTTCGCTTTAAAGTGTGCCGAGACGGCAAGTTCTCCTATCCTCCCGACTTTAGAATCCTGTTCCAAGTTCCAGTAGCCAAAACTGTAACAAAGTTTTTCTTCGAGTATGGTGTTTTTTTTGGTGTTTGAGTCTATATGTAAAAAATATAACTCAAACACGTATTGGTCAAGTAAAGTATTCTGAAAGAAAAACATAAGTGCTTTTTTTGTTTGTTTCTTTGTGGAAAAAAAAAACCACCATATTTATTTCCGAGCTGATTTTTCTGGTTATGGGTCGCCATCTCTTCTTGACATTTTCTGAAATGCTTCAAAATTAATGACTGCACATTAGACAACTGGTTAGGGCAGGGGTCAACAACCCTTTCTCCCTGATGTTTTGGGAACTACATTTCCCATGTGGCTCAGTCACCCTAATGGATGACTGAGCATCATGGGAGATGTAGTACCCAAAACATCAGAGAGCCAAGGTTGCTGACCCCAGGGTTAGGACAACACCCAGCTTATATGAAGAGACTAAAGACTAAAGATCTCATTGCAAAAATTCCAAGAATTCTTTCAATGCAATAGATTACCAGAGCATCATGGGGGCTGTAGTTCTTAAACATCTTGGGGGGCCAGAGTTTGAGATGCCTGGGCTAAAGAGTGTTTTCTTCACCAGCTCTGGTTGGTCAAGGCAATTTTTGACCCTCTGGGCCCACTATCCTCTTTAGATTTCTTGTATTAGAAGTAATGTTTTCCAAGCTGGATCTCCAGCGAATCTGCCTGCTCAGGGGTTTGGCAAGCGGCTACACTTTTGATGCGTTTTCACTCCATTCTTCGCTTTCTCTGTTGAGCAACATCTTGAAAGTCAGTGTTTGATCAGTGCTGGATGCACTCACTTTTGCTGCCATGCTTTGAGTGCGTGTGCATGTATGCCATGTACACACTTTCCACCGGTGACCAGTTCACTAACCGAGGTAGTGACATCATAGGGAGTACTGGGAGTTTATTACTAAGCTCGCATTTACAATGTGGAATGGAACAAGGAGCACATCACGGCTTCAGATACAGATGCCTGAAAAAATATTTCTGTCTGCCCTTTTTCAGCTCCGGTGTAAATGTTTTCCCCCCAACCCTTTTAACCTCCCTGGCGGTCTAATTTTTTAAAAATTTCGTGTCTAAAAGCGTCTCAATTTTTTTTTAAAGGAAACGTGTTTTTGTACATAGTTAAACTGTAGTAATTAGGAATCACGCACTGAAATCCGTGCAATCAAGAGTTCTTACTGGTAAAATCCTTTATAAATAAATAAATAAATAGTAAATACACTGAGTCCGATAAGGTTTGAAACACAAAATAATAATTTATTATCCCAAAAATAATTATCCAAAATAATGCAAATAAACGCTATTCAATAAAATAAAAAACAAAAAACACTGAAATCTGTCTGAAAACAAGAGTAAGAGGATGTATGGTCTATTTCCTATCCTGTACTGCCACCCAGTGGCCGTTCATAAACATTGCACTTTGGATTACAGTATTTTATGAAATGTTTATAAATTTGCTTATGGTTCCCGCCCACCCTGCACCATGTGACTCGCAGGGAGCCTTCCAGGAAGCAGCTCCCGCGATCATGTGTGACAGCGAGGGAGCCAGGAAGAGGTGAGTAAACATCCAGCCCGAGTGTGGCTCGGGGTTACCGTTCGCGGTAGTGAAATTTAACCCCGAGTCACACTCGGGAATACCGCCAGGGAGGTTAATAAGTTACAATTGCACATTTTATACTTGTGCACCTAAAATGATTGAAACCTGTTAATGTTGTAAATAGACATATTATCATGGATCCAGATTCCTTATCGGTTTCCCCCCTATGTTTTAACTTAAAATGGATTAGTCCACTCTCCCTGTCTAACTCACATAGTTTGGTCCAGCCCCATTTCCTGTTTCTGCAAGCTGCCAATCCCCCAGTCTACCATAGAGGCATGTGAGTAAAGATCCTGTTCTGGGTGACTGCTTCCTGTTTATACCTTCTCCCCATAACAAAGCATACCAAGAGAATCCCTCTCTTCCCACAAGCCACCTTTTATTTGCTGTTACTTTCCCTATAAAAGGACTTTGTGGCTTTCAAAAGTGGTTGAGTTAAGCTATCTGACTTCAATCATATGCTGCATGTGACATTCACTTCTTGCATATGATCTTGGGGTTCCAGAATACATATGTTTTCATTTTAGAACAGACGTGTTCACAGGTTTAAAATCTTCTAAAAATAAATAAAACCCTATTATGGGATATCAACATTTCGAAGCAAGTATGTTGATCTCAAGTAGTTGCAATACAGTTGATTTTTAATCAAAATATTTTAATAAATTTGAATTTTTCCCCCCTAAACACATATTGCTTGAATCTATAAATGGACAACCAGAAGCAACCCATACAATACAATGACATTGCTCGAGAAGTGAAAGCCCAAAACCCCAGGCAGTGTCAGAACAGAAATTGGTCCAACAGGGATTGGGAGGGCAGTAACAACGGGGGTCCTGACAGGGAGTGCGTCATATAAAATTCATTTTTAATGACAAAACCTCAAACAAACGGGAAAGAGAAGAATAGAAAAAGAAAATCACAAACAAATCAAAGCAATATACAGTTGATTTTTAAGAAGATTTGGGTCAAGAGTGTAGAAATATATGAAGATGGACTTTGATACCCAGTCCCGTGGTGGCAGAAATGTATGGTGAAATAAATAGGTGCTGTGTATTTGCATTATACATATATAAACAGAAATATCTGTGGGGCAGGATCTCTTATTTCCTTGATGTTGCTGTTCTGTGTATTTAAATACATCCGTTTAATTTCAATATTTGCAGGGCGAAATCCATTTCTTCTTTGTAACATGTAATGAAGCTGCATGTATCCGCTTTTAGCACTTTTCACTGTGCCAATAATAGTTTAGAACGATGATGTTCATTGACTCTACTGAATGGTGTCATCTTGTAATGGATCTTTGAATGATACATGTATTTACGTGCTTTCCTTTTTGCTACTTGCAGCCTCTCAGCCAGTCAAGTTGGACAGAATTTCACGTTTGTACTGACTGACATTGACAGCAAGCAGAGATTTGGCTTCTGCCGGTTATCTTCAGGCGCTAAAAGCTGCTTTTGTATCTTAAGGTAAGGCCAGCTGGGTCTGTCATTGCAGGTCATGTCACTATGTGCATCTGTACATCTCATTTATTGTCATACTGATTTAGTTTTACTTTTCCTAGAAATGTTATGGGTACTGTGAGTGATGTGATTTACACCCCCCCCCCTGTATGTTAATCCTGGTATAGGGATAGTTATAAAGGTACAACATACTACAATGATTTTGTATTCTCCTAAGCAAATACTGTGAGCGATGCCCAAAATCTGCACATGTGCTTTTTTCCCCTGATGCATATACGTCTCTGCATCAGCATCTTGTTACTAGATCTGCTTGATGGTTTTTGGGAATTGGTCCTTATTAAAAGGTGAGTTGTATTCATTTCCGGCTTCGGCCAGAAACTCCAAGTGAATGATGATAGGTTCTGCAATTGTGGGTTTCAGAATTCAAAATATTTTCAATATATTCAAAATATTTAAAGGAATGTATAAAAAATAAAATCAGGAGAACTTCAGTACCCGTCCATGATTGGTCGAACTATTTGTAACATGTCAAGCAATGCCGTCTTTGCATCTGAATGTAGCGAAACATTGAAACATTGCATTTACACTAAAATACAACAACACCAATAAAGATTGCATAAGCATCTCCATCCATCTTTATTCTCTCACCTTCCCTGAAGCAGCTCACTAAATTATTTGGCAGTAGGAAAGCGTTAATTCCTGTCAGATGAATGTGCATCCTGGCCTCTTTCCTACTGATTGTTTATTCTATACCCACCTTACCATATGGTGTTGCGCTGGTATGGACCTACTAGTCAGCCTTTTGTGCAAATAACTATACTGTTAATATCATGGAACCAGATTCCTTATGTTTATACTTAAAAAGGATTAGTCCACTCCCCCTGTCTAACTCACATAGTTTGGTCCAGCCTCATTTTCTGCTTCAGCCAGCTGCCAATACCCCAGTCTACCATAGCGTCATGCGAGTAAAGATCCTCTTCTGTACTGGGTGATTGCATCCTGTTTTTAACCTTCTCCCCATAACAAAGCATACCAAGAGAAGCCCTCTCTTCCCACAAGACAGCTTTTATTTGCTGTTACTTTCCAAATAAAGTGAAGAAAATATAAAGGACTTACAGGGTTATTCAGAGAGCGGTGAAAAGCAGGAGAATGACTGGAGAATGGAAAATTCTAGGTCAAAATAGCCGATTTGGAAAGTGAGATAAATGGCAGAATTTTTCTGGTTTGGCTATTTTGACCTAGAATTTTCCATTCTCCAGTCATTCTCTTGGTTTTCACCACTCTCTGAATAACCCTTATAGTGTGCTTTCAATAGAGGACAAGTTAAGCTATCTGACTTCACTCATTTCCTGCATGTGACATTCGCTTCTTGCACATGACCCTGGGGTTCCAGAATAGCTAATGTGCTTCTAGGTTTGCTCTATTATTCTCACTGTTTACGCCGCCCATTTATAAAATCTATATAAAGATCTGATGTTGTGTCCATTAAATCCGCTATCCCCACATCATCAAGTGTCTTGTGGATGTTTGTGGTGACCGCTGAGAAGTGTATTTTGCATCTGGTCACACCTGGCAGATTGGCACTACCACTCAGGTAGTGGTGGAATATTTCTGGGTCCTAAGACAGGGATCAGTCGTCGGGACTTTTGCTAATGCTAATTAAGTGCTCATTTTATTGCAAAGCGTTACATACTGAATGAGGTTAATACCTTTTTGGGGTGATGGGTTTATTATAAGCATATTAAAATAGCATTGCTTACAGGAGAAGGTAAATGTTACAGTAGGAATTGTCCACATGGGGCAGCAGATGTAGTTTTATGGAGAAGCTTGGTAATATGCCATGTTTTCTAACCCTTAAAGAGGTCCCTTCCTGTTCTTTAGAGTTCCCCGTGTGTTTTTCAATCCATGTTGCATTTATCATCTCCCTGAAGCTTGGCTCTTGGTCATATCTCTGGAAAGTTTGTGATGTGTGAATGTACTAACCAGCTCTATCTCGGCAGTGAGTGCCCTTATCTCTGGCTGTCATAACTTACAGTATCTCGCTACAATGTTTGTATATGTAAGTCTAGAATATCTGTTTCTGTTGGATCGTTGTCAGGCTTCTGCAGTGTGTGAGTTGCAATCAAGGTTTACAGGACCTTGAACCGCTTGTCAGTATGCAGATGCTGAGCTGGGGTGGTACATGGTCTCATGTGTCAGAGAATGTGAGGGTCAGATGGGAAGCTCTGGGTGTCTTATGGAAGAGGAAGTTTGGATTCCTCAGACTACTCCCCCCAACAACTGCTACAAGAAAAAACACAAACCATGCTAGAGTTTCCGCAGCACTGTAACAATGTTTAAATAAAATACTATAATGTGGAAAGCGTCTTAACCTGTAACCAAACATGCCGGCTTATAACGTTCAGATGCTTTAAATAAGTACATTCTGCGTTTAATACCTCGTCAGTAAATACCCTTGTTTGATATTCACATACTTTGGCCCTATTGCCCTTTTGCCGGTAACAGGGTGGTGCTTAGGGCAAATATCTGTGCGAGCTGATAACCCGTAACAATTCCCCATTCCGGACTCAATTCTGACCAGCCTGTGCTGGCAGATCAAGTTGGATTGTTTGGGAGCTGCTGATAATTACTGGCAAAGACACCGCTTGTGTCGGCTCCTGGAGTCCATGGAGCCAGGTGCGACCCTGATGCCACAGAGGGAAAATGGGACCTTTTTGTTCCCAATGCTCAGCTGCATGCGGCAAGTGGCGGTGGTGTATCATGCTGCACCACAGGATCATGGGTAAGGAAGGGATTTTTTGGTTGTTTTTCTGTTCGTTAAGTGAATGCAATTTCAATAGGCACAGTTGTATCCTTCAACAATCTGTGCTTGCTACTCTTCCTTCGTTGCAAGAGACGGCGAATGAACAGTACTTGTTTCTGCTGCCACCCAATGACTCCCAGTGCAGACCCAGACTCCCCCCATAACTTGATTCTATTGAAATTACAATGTGTCAGATGCAGCGCAGCGTCCAGGGCGCCTGGCGCTCGATTTAAAGGTTTCTACTCACTCTCAGGTTAAAATGGGAGGGAGGGGTGTGAGGAGGCTCAGGAGGGTTTAATGTTTAACACTTCTGTCTGTCCGTCCCCTCCCATTTTAACCCTGGATTATTCCTTTTTTTAAAAAGGCTGCTTCAGCTTTCCCAACTGGGGCAGATTCCGCCTGCCTGGAAAACTCCCAATCAGCATGCACTGAACAATCTTCTATGGTTTAGGTCAGGAATGTACAGCTCTGTACGTTCCCGAACCTGCCATTGACACTCATCTTAACTGCACTTTGTACACTGCCAATCAGTTGCCATTTTATCTTCTTCCTGCAGTTTTGGCTTTCCTTGATGGGCTCATGTAGCTTGTGGAAGGGTTTGTGAGCTGAATGACCGGTCAACTTGCTGCTCTAAATGCTATTCAAACAGGAGCATTTGATTGGATACCTGCGTGGAGCCACACAAATTTCATTTGACGTCAGTAAAGCATATTATTAGACAGTGGGCAACTACTTCCTGTAGCTGGAGGTTTGCACGAGAAAGAAACACAGAAGAAAGGCGGATTTCTAATAGTTTTTTTTTCTTTTTTTAGGGGGGGATTAAAAATTACAATAATTGCCATTGGCATATTTGCTTATTTGTTTTTCTTTTATTTCTCCCTAAAATTATCATTTCAGTGTTGCACTACGCAAAATGCTTGTTAAATACGATGGATGGATATGCAAAAATGTAAATGTTTCTAAACTCTGTCAACACCCATTTAAATTGGCTGCATTTCTATTTCTCATGTTCTGTCGCAAAATGTGTGTGTACCCCTCTGTGTTCAACTCCGAGGTTTCTTTCTTTTGATCGAACACAATGTCCGATGGGGCCTCTCACGTGGTGCAAAGTGAGAATTGTTTCTAATTGAGCAGAAACATGTGGAAGGATCAGGAATATCTCGGGGGATTAGACAAAAATTCCAAATTTGTACTACTTCCAGGCTGTTCTGAGAGCCGGCTCTGCTGGGAATAGATGTTAGTTAGTGTGACCTGCGACCTTGGAATCTGTTGACATGGGTCCTAGCCAGGACTCAGCCACAGAACGCCTTTGTTAAAGCTGATTCACAGCTCCTTTCGAGTGACAGTCAGTGGAAGTCGCCAGCTCCTATGGAAGCTGAGCGGAGCCTTTTTTTCCCATGGTTTTAAAACCGAGAACGCCCCTTCACCAGTGAAAACCACGTAGCCTCAGCTCAATTGACACTGACAGCTTCCTGGCTTGGGGTTGCCAACTGGCAGGGCATTGATGCATAGAAGAGGAGCAGCTTAAGGACCTGTATACCAGTGTTTGTGTGCATGTTAGCTGGAGGAGCGATTGAGATATCCGTAGCTTTCAAAGGTGTTTTTTGTTCTTTTACCTTTCCTTTCTTTCTACTATTTCAGATTTAACCAGGTCCATCTGTCTTTCCCAATATTCAGGTGTAATTTAACAAATGTTCTTTACTTCACCAGATGTACAGTACAACAATTTATTTTTTCTTTTTAAGAAAGTGCATACATATAGAATATGATTGAGCTGCAAGAACAATGGTCTCTAAATCTTGTTTCCAGTTTTTGAATGAGAGATACAGGGTCTGTAATGAAACACAATAAACGGTTTTGTTGGTGAGAAGATGAGAATACTAGACATCTGTTGATCTTTATAAAGGCTTTACTGCAACTCAATGAGGTAAATAAGGGGAAACCAAGAGAAATAACTATATATAATTTGCACGAGGATGTATGCCCCCTTTTAGCATTTTTCCTGAAGTCACCTTTCAAAATAGAAGGATTATTTATTTAAGCTCTTTTAGGACCATCTAACTAGGTAAAGGAAGACTTCATGCACTGTGATCAGTCAATGCTTTTTTTTCTTCTTCAAGGTTTCTTTATTGAGAAAAATCTGACTGTTTTTGAGTGGTCACAAAGCCCTGAGTGCCCTCACTCCATATAGCAGTGTGACTGAGGGAGGGCTGATTCATCCCTCCAAGCGCAGGGGCTTAGTCCCGCCCAGATGATGAGATCAGAGCTGTGGTTTTAGGATTTCAGAACCTTTGGGAACCAGCTCCCACCGACAGCTCTCTGTCAGCCTATAGAGCCATTGGATTGACTGCTACAGAAAGCGACAACATGTCATATTGAGGTAACCCAGTGCTGGAAAGACAGTAAATTAAAAAATAATAGTAAAATCTAAAGGATTAAATAGGAGATGGTCCGAAAAGGGGGTCATGCAGGGTGAAAGGTTATCGCCTCCACCCCCAGATACTTAATATAGGAGTAGTCATGCAACCAGAAGGGCTTTAGTACTGTAAGGTGCTAAAGAAACGACAACCATGAACTGGTGTCCAAGAACTATCTTATGTATATACTTTCAAGACTAGTAAACAGATGAACTTTATCAGTCTTCTGGCTTTTTGATTTATAAAAATGCCCAATTTGATCATTAATTTGTGGATTGCCTGCACTTCCATTTATTTGCTCTAGGTTAAATCTCAGATGGTTCTCTGAAGACTGATGGATATTCAGTCAGTCCTTAAGTCACAATTTCCTAAATTTTCTTTTCAGTGTCACGATGGCCTCCAAATGCACTAGGGAAAGCTGGGTTGCTGCTAACAATTTATTTTGGGCAGTTGCCTGAGGCCAGACGAGCACGGTGTACCTGTTTCTACCAACGGGGAACCAATTTTGGTTCAATCCCACGGGTTGGAACCAGTGACCTGAATGAACACATCTTACGGGGTTTGATTGAATTTAACACAAGTATTTACTTGCACTGTCCTAAATATTAGGTGTATTTTTTTAAAAAAATGTTTTTTTTTCATTGCATGTGAAAGGAAAATCTCACAGCTTCATTATGCTTTTACGATATTATCCAGGATATAGAGTATTGTGCGATATTAAAGTACTTAACTCGATTTAAATGAATGTAGTTAAACTTAAGTGTTATTTTAGGAACAGGAGATTGGTTTATGGGACAGTATAAATGGCTTAACCCCTTCACTGCTGAACCATTTCACTTCTTAAAAAAACACATTTTTTCTTTTTTTTTATTATTATTTTTATATTACTTTAAATGTGGTAATTTTTGGTATCATTGGAAAGGCCATACTCTGCCGTTCTAAAGATACCAAAAATGCCCCTGCTAGCTTCCAACAGTCAGGAGATATCGGGGTTCAAAAGAAGCCCCTATCTTTCCTTAGGAGTCAATGAGGACGTTCCCCACACGTCCTCAGCAGTGAAAGGGTTAAATCTCGTACTGACTCTTGCCTTTCCCTCCCTGCTTTACCTCTAGTCCTCTACTTCTCCTTTAATCCAGCTCTGAGCTCCCTCGGTGCGGCTCAGGATCCAGCAGCCATTGTTACTTCCTGTAATAGCAGAGTCGCGAAGCAGGCAGGGTGTTGGGCGCTCCCTTGAGCATCTGTCCAGTCCAATGACCCTAAGTATGCTTTCATTGAGAGCCATTGGCTGGTACAGAATGCACTAAACTGTACGTTCTCGACATAAACCCAGAATGCTTGTCTACACAGAAATTCCACCCGATCGGAAGGCTGTGTCAGACCTTTGGGACACCTGCTGTAGCAGTGGATTCTTACTTTGCATCTACCCAGCCAGATGATGGCATCTCTGAATCTACCTCTCCATTGAAGTCATATTCTAGCGTTTTTTTTTTTTTTAAATAAAAATATAATCCGGTGAAAGGAGCATTTTAGCAATTGAAACAATTTTATTTGTGGTCTACAAGGAGTTCTGTTTCTTCAGCAGGTTTCATGGCCTAACCACCTCAGCTCTGTAATCCTTATTTTTGTTCAGTATTGAGGAGTGTTGATGGAGAGAGATGGTAGGAGTAGAGGGAGAGAGATGGTAGAAGTAAGGCTGCGGTCACACACGCGCACAGTGTGTCAGTGTGACCGCTCCTCCCATCGTCTGTAGTAGCCTTGTAACGACTTGACGGGGGCCCCAAACAGTGTAGTGTGTGCACTAATTACGAACGCTGCACTAGACGTGATTTCAGCCTCCCCGACAAAAAAACGGATGTAGGACGGGGCTACAAAACGCCATCGGAGGATCAGCGAGGTGGCCACATGGGCGTCAGAGTGGAAGGAATGTCCACTCACGGACGTTCCTTCCGCTCTTGAACTCTCATGTGACCGCAGTCTAAAGACTCTGCTCTGCATGCAACATAAAAACGTGAAAAAGTAATTTAGTTCGACAGACGTTTCCAAAGCTTTAAAGAGAATTGTGATACAGTTTAGTAGATGGAATATATTTTAATTGACTAGTAGAATAGATATAAATGAAACAACCCATCTCCTTTTGTTTTTAATTTTAAAAGAAAACTACCACTAACAGAAGCTGCAACTATGTTACTTGTGCATTGCAAAACACATGCTTATAAAACACATGCTACTGTTTTTTTGCTTTGAAGAAAAAATAAAGTTAGGTGTTTATCTTCTGTTTCCATTTTAAGTTTTTCCCCATAATGCAATATTTACCAACATCTTGGGGCAAGTCTCGCTTTACAGCTGTTATAATATAAAACAGTAGTGAAGAGACAATGGAGGGAATGTTAAGACAAAGCTGCAGGGGATCTATTTTTTTGTCAGGGCTACCTGAGATAAGAGATTGCAGCTGAATGAGATCTGCTAGTGGGCTTCCAACACATAATGGTGATGTAGTTTACAAACATGCCACACAATGCAAGGCAATAGGTCGGTTTTCTTGTTCTCTGACCCATAGGCTCCACTCTATGCAAAATGCCACACATTGAGGAACAATTGCTGTAAAACACTGAGGCGAGAGGGGATATACAACACAAAATATCACAAAACCGATGCACCCAGTAACACATAGAGAGTAAAATATTTTCTTAAACATACATGAGAATAACAAAGCACAATCGGCAGCATGAAATAAACACAATATAAACATTTAATTTTTTGGTGGTAGTGGCCCTTTAACCCTTTCGCTGCGGTGGACGCGCTGAGCGCGTCCAACCGCATGTAGCGTTCCATGCGGTGGACGCGCTGAGCGCGTCCTCACTTTGGGGCCAGCGTTCGGCCGGGTTCCTCGATGTCAGCCCAGCACCCGGAACCGCCGCCGGAGTAATTAGGTGTCATCGCGGGGGCGCGATGACACCTAATTCAGGCGCCCCCCCCCCGCATGTGTGGAGGAGGCGCCTGAAAGGGAGGGGGGGAGGTCCTTTGGACCTCTCTCCCTCCCGATCGGCGGCGTGCAGGGGGTTAACCCAGGCACCGTTTGGAAGGGCACAGCCTGCCCTTCCAAATGGTACCTGGCATTAACCCCATGGGGGCCAGATCACGAATCGGCGCCGAAAAGCGCCGGTTCGTGATCCTTTCCCGGAGCTGGCCGACATCTTGGATGTCGGCCAAGCTTCCGGGAATGCCCCCTGAGGACTGGCATCATCGTGCATAGCACGATGACGCCAGTCTTGGAGTTAACCCCTAACTGCCTCCAATGGTGGAGATAGGGGGTTCCGATGAACCCCCTATCTCCCGATCCGTGGCAGTTAGGGGTTAATGTTTGGTATTGTTGGATCGGCCAGAGCTTGGCTATGAAAAAGTTTTTTAAAAAAAATTAAAAATAAAAATAAAAATAATAAAATATTAAAAAAAAATTCTAAAAAAAAAAATAAGTTTTTTTTTTTTTTTTTTTGGTTTGTTAATGCAGCAATATTGTTCCCATTTCAATTATAATGTGAACAATGATGCTGCACTAACGATTTTTGTATGCGGCGCGTTTGTTAAAAATCGCATAATTTTCGCCAAAAAAAAATGTAACGAGACCCCCATCTCTAATTTTTTTAACAAGCGCACCCCATACAAAATATAACCACAATTGCTCGCATGTTAAAATGTGAAAAAAAAACACTTTACACGTTGTAAATTATTGAAAATTCATATTTTATTGCATTTTTTGTTATAATATACAGACAGGTCATGAGGTATACATATAATAATGACATATTATGAATCTGCCGAGTCTGACGGAAAGAACGATATATAATATGTCTGGGTCATATACTAAAATAAGCCTTCAAAACGCGTTTAAACATGATGAGCAAAATCGGTAAAAATGAGCTCAGCACAGAGGCGGTAAAAGCCTCAGCAGCGAAAGGGTTAAGCTTCAATAAGAAGAGATTAGCAAAATGAGCTTTTTCTGCCATCGTCAAAAACCTGCAGAATTTGCTTTAAGAAGAACATATGCCCATGATTCTCTCTCTGCAAACCACATGGGTATCACAGGCTTCGTTTATCAAGCCATACTTTAGTTTACACCATCTAGAAATTGATGGAACGTGTTGTCATATATTTCTAAACACGTATGCAGAATTTCACCGAACGGACTCAATCTATAAATTATGCAAGTATAATGTATACTGGATGGTAGTGAGAAATTTGTATCCACTACCTGTCAATCAATTCTCTAGCGGAGAGGTCTGTGACAACTGCAAACCTTCATGGATAGAGTGGCAGCAGAGATCCGGTGCATCCTCCAGCTGGTGGTGCTTTCTGTTGTCTCTGCTGTCCAATCGACTGTGTTGTTGATCCCATACAGGAATATTTAGGTGGGATTGGGTGAGTGCTAGTAGGGCCAAGATGGCATGGAATCACCTAAACAGTGTGATCACTGATATTTCCTGAAATGTCGTCTTCCATTGACATGCGTGTTTACCTAAATGATACTTTGGCAACCCCCACCCCACAAAAGACCACATGGGTCAATGATTGCTTTTATTTTATGTAAGTTGAAATAGCTATATGCCTTGCTATCCGATGAAGAACTTTTTGTAGGGAAGCGTTTAGAATGAATGGTTTGAGTTGCTAGTGCACATTGAACCCGTCCGATGCTTCTCTCCCCCACCTGCTAGTCCTCTGTCTACATAAGCGCTGCACTTTCGCAGCTGTCAAGAAGAACGACTGTGTCCTGCCTCCGTGATCACTTAAATAAGGCATCCTTGCTTATGGTAGCTAGAGTGTCCTCCTTAACCCATGACCCTAAACGGCACATTCTAGCAGAATTTTGCTGTGTGTTGTTTATACGAGCAAATGTTGAAGCTGGCCCATACTAAACTATCCACAGGAACAGGTTAAAGAGAAATCACTGCTTTGAAGAGTGGGCCATATTAAACTGATTCCTGATATACCTCCCTACTGGAGACAAGGTTGTGTTACATGAGGGGGGGAAAAGTGAGTGGTAACGTACAGATCATGTGACTTATTAGTCTATTAGTCTGGTGTTTAAAAACTCCATCCAAGTCTTCCTCGCTTTAAACAGTGTTCAGCGAAATCTTCTCTTACACAGTGAGGGGAAGCAGGCCACTACTTAGCACATGATAAAAACGACGGCTCTGCTTTGTGTCTCCAGCAGAATAAAGACCTTCCACTGCCCATGTCCTCCTGTTACATTTTATAAAGCAAATAAATTCCAATGTCTTTCCCTTCCACATGCTCACTGCTATCTCACACTTGCAGCAGAATGAAACTGTAATAATGTTTACCATTCGCACGTGTTACACAGTTAGGGTTCTAGGGGTGAGCGCGCCGCGTCCATTAATGTGTTTATCCGTCCTGGATAGTGTTATTCAGCTTCAAGATAATTCGCCTTCAGTTTAATCCCTGTATGATTTCTGAGGGATATCACTTTCAAGTAGTGACGGGTCAATTTTGACCAAATGTCTGTTTATTATTACATATCGTTGTCTCTGTTTACACTCCTCGGATGGAACCTGAAGAAGTGGTGACCCTCCCGAGACTACAATCTTCAGTTCAGTGATTTATTCTCAGCAGACGACTCGCTTTGGCTCTCTTGGCTCTCAGTTGACATAACAGTTTCAAGAGAGGCCATCTCGACATTAGGGGGGGATTTTTTCCCTTCAATGTTGAACTCTCCAGACCCCCCTCTGGTTCCTTCTCACATGTGGAAGGATTAAGTTGTGCCACCTCTTGATGCCGAGCCTTCAGGATGGTTTGGCACAGTGGAAGGCAGAAGTACAAGGGGTTGTTTACTAAAGGGGCCATGGACTTTCAGTCTTTCTGTAGGAGCATTCAAGCAAGAAGCCCTTGCACAGTCTGTTTGGCACAGTAGCCGAGCTCAGCTGGCCTCCTGCCCTCCTGCTGGTAGTCGGGGCAAAGGATGTGCCAGATCTCGGATTGTAACAGAGCAGAGAGGCCGCCTGCAAATCTGCTTGTAGTTAGCATGAGGCCTTTTGGCAGAGACGGAAGGCTGACCCATCCAGTCGGCCCTTTTACCTTAATATTTTCCATCTGCTACGCTATGACAGACCTGAGTTGAGGGTTGAGTTATGAGGAGTGTGATGGGGAACTGCTTTGAAACATTGTTCTAGGACCTGCAGTAAAAGACATTTCCCGTCTCACTGTGCTGATTTAACCCCTTGGATTTCTTGACAGAGAAAACCTGTACAGGAGCATAGCTCTTGGTGTGGTGTGATAAGATGCAATGCACAGCGGCGGGCACAGTTTTAATAGATTTTCCAAAAAAACAATAGCCTTTACAATTTACTTCAATAAGGCTTCCTTTCCACATTATATCTTTTTACTTTTATGTTAATTTACGTTTGGTTTTTATTGTTCGAAAACAAAATAATACATAATTTATGTGTTACTTCTTTGTAATAGATATAACGTGGGTTGAGTATTCCTTATCTAAAATGCTTGGGACCAGAAGTATTTTAGATGGGAGTTTTTCAGATTTTGGAATGTTTGCTTTTAATCATAATAATGGTGAGATATCTTGGATGGGACCCAAATCCACACACCTAATTTGTTTTCACTAGGGATGTCCAGATCCAATCTCAAGGATCTGGAGCTGATCTTCGGCTTTCCCCCTTATGAAGCCAAGCAGAGTCCAGAGTCCCATGTGCACCAGTGGAGACCTGGGTATAGCGGTAGCACAGGTGTAGACCTGGTAAGAGGGATAGCGCTCAGAGAGAGAGGTACAGCATAGCTGGAGTTGTAGCTAGCAGTGTGTGGGGCACAACAGGGCTTGGGTTTTCCTTTGGAGAGTAAGCAGTGCCCATACTTAACAGCTGGCATTGGGATTGGCTGCTAAGGAATTTGGAGTTTTCTGTATTGGAATGAGACTCTTATTGGCCGATAATGACTCTTGAAAGACATGGATCGGATTGGACGCCAAGGAGGCACATCCACACATGCGCTGGGTTTCACTTTTGGACAAATTGGGGACTATCTTTGGAGGATTTAGTTTCAATATAATGGGAGTCGCATAGGAGTGTTAGCTCATCCTATTGGATACTCCAAATGAAAGAAAAGAGGTGTATGGTGGCCTGATTTTTTCCGCGCAGGTCAGCACCAATGATTGGTGCATGATAATGGTGAATATATATATAATTTATGGAGGAAAGAATCAGATCATGTCAGGAAGCCATAGGAATAACTTTTCCCCAAGGTGAAAAGTGTTTCGGCATTTAAATCAGATTTTATTTATGTTTTTACATGTTTTTATTTTGTATTTTACTTGTTGAATAAACAACAAATTTTAACTATCACCGCGCTGATTTCATGTGGATACGGTTTTCTTGGAGGTTGTATCCTGGTAAACAACCACCTGGGCGAACAACACATCTAGGACCTGATTTAGGTCCAGAAAAATGTGAGTAATTCCATCATTGATTTCTCTGATACATTTTGTGTTTGCAGTCTATACTATCTTTGTTATATCTGTATTTAAGGATATTCCACTATCAAGAGGTTCGTATTGGGCTGATGGGTTGCCATAAGTAACCCAGAAGTGGAATCCACAGAGCCAGTTGGGCTCAACACAATGTGAGTGGGACCACTAGGTGTGATAAATATGACTATTAATTGTACAATCTGCACCATGATGTCTTTCGCGTTCCTTTTGAGGTTTTATTGAAAGATCCAGTATCTGAAGTACCGTGAATACATTAGTGTGCGCTGTACTTATTGTTTTTTTGGGGTTTTTTTGTAGTAAATTTCTTGGTGGTCCAGACAGGCTTTTTAGTAATTAGCAGCACCAGTGTATTTATCCTTAGATTTCATCACTAGCGCTGCACTTCGATACCCATACAATGACTCTTGAAAGACTTGGATCGGATGGGGGATACATAAAAGCAGCTTGGGGTATACTTGGGTTCTACTTTTGGTACCATACCGATCCTCAAAAATGTGTGGGATATTTTGAAATTGCAGCAGACCTGTAAACCTGTAGCTGAATGCCAAAGTATATATTATTTGCGTTGGTTTGAAAGGAAAATAAATAATTTGTAGTAAATATGTGAGGATGGGACACTTTGTAATTTTAGTATTTTTGCATCACTGATTTCTAGTTAAAATTTCTAAAAATCCAGTTCTAGTAAAAATGTTTCATGACGTAAAATATGAAGTCTTCGATGTAGATCTCGGCTTGTTCTGCTATTGTTTTATAAGATGGGATGATTGTAGTTGTAGGAAACCAAGGAATTCATTTTTTTTCTTCAGTTGCTTAACATAAGGAATGTAAATTCACATGTTTTTAGCACTTTGCGGCACTGAAAAGAAATTTAACTTTTACTGATTCCCCAGAAAAAAGTTCTAATACTATTCATACAGCATAATATTGAAAATAATTTCTAAAGTTCCGACAGATTCTGCAGCTTGATTCAGTTGGGAAGATTTGTGGCAGACTGAAACAGGGAGCCCTTCCAGCCAGAGCTTTCAATCTGTTTCCAATTGGCAGCGCTAGATTTGGCCAGGTGAAAGGATTAGGCTGTTAAAACCCAGATTGAAAATATGTTTTAATCGGACCAAACCAGGGAAGAACAATTGGCAATGGTAGGATTTCCCGTGGGTGCAATATATTCTCCTTTCATATGTGTCGATATGTCTTCCTAAAACACACAATCCTATTCTTTTGCAGCGGATGTCTACCTTAACCCCATAGTGATCAGGCAATTTTACCATTGTCTGCTCGAAAGTACCCACTGTTATTTTTACATTTCTGCGCTGTTTGTGTTTAGCTCTAATTTTCCTCTTACTCGTTTATGGAACCCACACATATTATATACAGTTTTTCTCGCCATTAATTGGACTTTCTAAAAATACCATTAATTTCATCATGTCATATAATTTACTAGAAAAAAATGAAATAGGATGAAAAGAAATGGGGAAAAAAACGCACTTTTTAGAACTTTGACCCCCCAAAATCTACAACCACCAAATAAGACCCCGGCTAAATAGTTTCTAAACTTTGTCCAGAGTCTTATTCAACAGGTTATTAGCCCTAGAAAGCAAGGGAGTTATTAAAGATTCGAGCAGTGTTTTTTTTGGGGGGGGGTTTTCAAGCTTTTCACCTTGTGGCACTTTGATGAATAGCAAACCATTGTCAAAGCACAACACCAGTTTTTAAAGGAATACTGTATGAATACTGTGAAACCTTAACCCCTCCTGGACCTCTGCACCCTCTCCTGTATTAATCCTAGAATTCTACTGTTTAACCCTTTTGCTGCTGAGGCTTTTCCCGCCTCTGTGCTGAGGTAATTTTTACCGGTTTTGCTCATCATGTTTAAACGTGTTTTGAAGGCTTATTTTAGTATATTACCCAGACATATTATATATCGTTCTTTCCGTCAGACTCGGTAGATTCATAATATGTCATTATTATATGTATACGTTATGTCTGTATATTATAACAAAAAATGCAATAAAATATGTATTTTCAATAATTTACAACGTGTAAAGTGTTTTTTTCACATTTTAACATGCGAGCAATTGCGGTTATATTTTGTATGGGGTGCGCTTGTTAAAAAAATTAGAGATGGGGACTCGTTACATTTTTTTTGGGGGAAAATTACGCGATTTTTAACAAACGCACCGCATACAAAAATCGTTAGTGCAGCATCATTGTTCACATTATAATTGAAATGGGAACAATATTGCTACACTAACAAACCAAAAAAAAGAAAAAAATGATTTTTTTTATATAATTTTTTTTTAAAATATATTTTTATTTTTAATTTTAATTTTTTTTAAAAAACTTTTTTCACATTCGTGTTTGGTATCGTTGGAACGGCCATGCTCTGGCCGATCCAACCATACCAAACATTAACCCCTAGCTGCCACGGATCGGGAGATAAGATAGGGAGTTCATTGGAACTCCCTATCTCCACCGTTGGTGGCAGTTAGGGGTTAACTCTAGGACTGGCGTCATCGTGCTACGCACGATGACGCCAGTCCTCAGGGGGAGTTCCCGGAGGCTTGGCCGACATCCAAGATGTCGGCCAGCTCCGGGAAAGGATCGCGAACCGGCGCTTTTCAGCGCCGATTCGCGATCCAGCTCCCCAGGGGTTAATGCCAGGCACCATTTGGAAGGGCAGGCTGTGCCCTTCCAAATGGTGCCTGGGTTAACCCCTGCAACGCCGCTGATCGGGAGGGAGAGAGGTCCGAAGGACCTCGCCCCCTCCCTTTCAGGCGCCTCCTCCGCACATGCGGGGGGGGCGCCTGAATTAGGTGTCATCGCGCTGCCGCGATGACACCTAATTCCAGCGGCTGCGGTTCGGATGCTGGGCTGACATCGAGGATGTCACCCCGCACCGGGGGGGCCAGCGATCGGCCGGAACCCGGCCGAACGCTGACCCCAATGGGAGGACGCGCTCAGCGCGTCCTCCGCACAGCAGCGGTAATGCGGAGGACGCGCTCAGCGCGTCCTCCGCATTGAAGTGGTTAATCCAACACCAGTTTCCTCCGGCACTCAGATGAGACAAGACGCTAACACTGAAGTTGTCGCTGTCAAATGACTGCAGGAGGCTGTATGCTTGTGTAGCGCTGTGTTTAACTTGGCTCTGTGAACTGAAACCATATTGCCTCTAGAGGGAGCCAGAGCGTAATGCATGAAAAAGACTGTAATGGACTATATCCCCCAGAAATCCCTGGGTAGAGAGGAAGGAAGCGAGCGCGCTGGCGCCAGGAAGTGACGGGCCTTGTGTGCAGCGTGAGAAGAACGAGATAAGTGGTGAACAGAGACAGTCGCGTGAGAGACACCTTCCAGGATCTGAACCAAGTGGGAGCGCGGAGAATCGGCGGCATCCAATGCTGGAGTGATCAGAGAAAGTGCACATCGATCTGGAGTGTATCCCGCTCAGCTGTTCCGGTGGCAAGTAATGTTCGAGAAGGCCCTGGTGTAAGGAGGCCGCAGACAGAGCGGAGTGCTGGTGGCATTCATCTTCTGGCTGAGGAGATTCTGGAGTGTGGTTTCGACAGCATCGGGCTCCAGGCGGCAGAGTTCATCGATCCGGGACAAGCTGTTTCGCCAGTTGGGTGAGAGGCCTTGGGCCTATGACTTTGATAACAGTGCGCACTTATTTGATTGCTTTAAATTTTAGGGCCCCAACGCTGACTAGTCAAAGATATTCATCCATCCACTGGCCAGCAGACTTAGTCATGTCCTAGGGTACCCGGGTACTAACAAGCATTATTGAGTGTGACCTGAAACCAAAGAACTGAGAACCTTGCTAACCGTTTATTCGATATATATATAATATATATATATACACAGTCAGGTCCAGAAATATTGGGACATTGACACAATTCTAACATCTTTGGATCTATACACCACCACAATGGAGTTGGAATGAAACAAACACAATGTGCTTTAACTGCAGACTGTCAGCTTTAATTTGAGGGTATGTACATCCAACTCAGGTGAACGGTGTAGGACTTACAGCAGTTTGCAGATGTGCCTCCCACTTGTTAAGGGACCAAAGGTAATGGGACAATTGGCTTCTCAGCTGTTCCATGGCCAGGTGTGTGATATTCCCTCATTACCCCAATTACAATGTGCAGATAAAAGGCCCAGAGTTCATTTCAAGTGTGCTATTTGCATTTGGAATCTGTTGCTGTCAACTCTCAAAATGCGATCCAAAGAGCTGTCGCTTTCATTGAAGTAAGCCATCATTAGACTTAAGAAAGAAAACAAACCCATCAGAGAGATAGCAAGAACATTAGGCGTGGCCAAAACAACTGTTTGGAACATTCTCAAAAAGAAGGAACGCACCGGTGAGCTCAGCAACACCAAAAGAACCGAGAGACCACGGAAAACAACTGTGGTGGATGACCGAAGAATTCTTTCCCTGGTGAAGAAAACACCCTTCACAACAGTTGGCTAGATCAATAACACTCTCCAGGAGGTAGGTGTATGTGTGTCTAAGTCAACAATCAAGAGAAGACTTCACCAGAGTGAATACAGAGGGTTCACCACAAGATGTAAACCATTGGTGAGCCTCAAAAACAGAAAGGCCAGATTAGAGTTTGCCAAACACCTAACAAAGCCTTCACAGTTCTGGAACAAGATCCTATGGACAGATGAGACCAAGATCAACTTGTACCAGAGTGATGGGAAGAGAAGAGTATGGAGAAGGAAAGGAACTGCTCATGATCCTAAGCATAGCACCTCATCAGTGAAGCATGGTGGTGGTAGTGTCATGGTGTGGGCATGTATGGCTGCCAATGGAACTTGTTCTCTTGTATTTATTGATGATGTGACTGCTGACAAAAGCAGCAGGATGAATTCTCAAGTGTTTCGGGCAATATTATCTGCTCACGTTCAGCCAAATGCTGCAGAACTCCTTGGACGGCGCTTCACAGTGCAGATGGACAATGACCCAAAGCATACTGCAAAAGCAACCAAAGAGTTTTTGAAGGGACAGAAGTGGAATGTTATGCAATGGCCAAGTCAATCACCTGACCTGAATCCCATTGAGCATGCATTTCACTTGCTGAAGACAAAACTGGAGGGAAAATGCCCCAAGAACAAGCAGGAACTGAAGACCGTTGCAGTAAAGGCATGGCAGAACATCACCAGGGATGAAACCCAGCGTCTGGTGATGTCTATGCGTTCCAGACTTCAGGCTGTGATTGACTGCAAAGGATTTGCAACCAAGTATTAAGAAGGGAAAGTTTGATTTATGATTATTATTCTGTCCCATTACTTTTGGTCCCTTAACAAGTGGGAGGCACATTTGCAAACTGCTGTAAGTCCTACACCGTTCACCTGCGTTGGATGTACATACTCTCAAATTAAAGCTGACAGTCTGCAGTTAAAGCACATTGTGTTTGTTTCATTCCAACTCCATTGTGGTGGTGTATAGAGCCAAAGATGTTAGAATTGTGTCGAAGTCCCAATATTTCTGGACCTGATAGATATATCACACTCACAAAGCTGGTATTATGCACCCATGCATGGAGCTGTTGTTGCAGGTTTTTGAATGTGTTTGTCTGGAGTGCTCTCTCCGTGGTTTTGTTATATATATATATATATTACCAGGGGCGGACTGACAACTAATGGGGCCCCCTTGTTCTGTACCCACATGAGGCCACACCCATAAAACCCCACCCCCTATAACGCAACACCCACATGTACATTATTGTGCTAAAGAATTCATTTCTGAACTCCTAAAAATAACCTTTTTGAAAATCCACTGGGACCCAGCAGCAAATTGTGCCCCCCCTCCATACTTACAGATGGCCACCGCACTGCTGCAGCAGCCATCACCCACTCATTGCAGCTAAGGCTACACCCGGCACAGAAAGTCCCTGTGGAAAATGTGGGAAACTGACGATCACTTTAACAGATACTGTACAATCCTGACACACTGCACATTACAGAGCTCCACAGCAATAAAACTCCCAGTTATGTGCAGAGTGCATGAGCGTATTACAGAGCTGCAAAGCAAAAACCCTCACCATAATGTGCAGTGTGTATGAGCTTATCACAGAGCTCCACAGCAATAAAACCCACAGTAATGTGCAGCTCACACATGGATATATATTGCCCCAGTAGCTCAAACATGGATATGTATTGCCCCAGTAGCTCACATATGGATATATAGTGCCCCAGCTCACACATGGATGTATATTGCCCCTGCTCACACGTGGATGTATAGTGCCCAGCTCACACGTGGATGTGTGGTGCCCAGCTCACACGTGGATGTGTGGTGCCCAGCTCACACGTGGATGTGTGGTGCCCAGCTCACACGTGGATGTGTGGTGCCCAGTTCACACGTGGATGTGTAGTGCCCAGCTCACACGTGGATGTGTAGTGCCCAGCGCACACGTGGATGTGTAGTGCCCAGCGCACACGTGGATGTGTAGTGCCCAGCGCACACGTGGATTTATACCAGTGACGTGCGGTGAGGTCAGTGGCTGGTGAGGCACTGGCTAGTATCAGAGCCAGATATACACAGACACACACACACAACAGCCAGCAAACTGAAAGTACAGGGGGACAAAAAGCGGTGGACAGAGAAGCACAGCGAGGGAGCGTGGAGCAGGGGAGTATGAAAACTTTTTTCAATGAATAACATTTTATTTACAGATTAACTATACATACATGTCATTGCAGCACAATGAGCACATTAATTTACTGGAATGGCAGGGGAGGCCCTGCCTCCCCTGACTGCACGTCCCTGATATATACTGAACCCAGCAGCTCGGTTTTGTAAGGGACGTTCCAACTTCCGACCACGGCGGTGCACTAACAAACCTTAATGATTACATGCGTCTTTAAAGGGATACTCTAGGCAACATTACCACCTAAGCTTTTTTAGGTGGTCATGCACCCTGCATTGATGCTGCCCCCCACGTGATACGCGCGCTTCATGTGAGGGGGCGGCATCAATGCAGGGTGCACGTGGGGCCCAGGAAGGCACGCTGGAGCGCTACCAACGAGGCGGTTTGTTAGTGTGCCGCCGTGGTCCCTTACTAAACCGGGCCCCCACTGACCCGCGGGCCCTTGGGCAGCGCCTGAGTGCCCGATGGGTCAGTCCGCTCCTGCGCGTTACGTTTTACCGCCATTCATTTTCCTAGCCTGACTGATTTCATGCTTAAAGTATATGCATCCTTATTGCCGTTTATTGCTTCAGTAAAGTATAACTTAGAAAAAGTTATAAAGGTGTGCTGGTATACAGTGAATTGTTAGTGCGGTGAGACCAATCCTGGGGTTATTCAGCGGCTCCTCCAGGGGTGAGCGCTACACTTGAATGAAGGAGTATCCACAAATACAATAGTACTCCATGCTTAGAAGCCTCTTAAAGTGCCCCCTGTTATAGAGATTTTTATCTGTTTGTTGTAACTTCATTATTCCAGTAAACCTTTTTATTTTACAACTTCCAGTAGCTCTTAACATGGCCACCTGCATGAGAAAACCAGTCAGATTATTTTCTGCTGCTTCTCTGGCATGGGAGGGATTAAACCTACAAAGCTGTGTGATTGACAGCTCAGCCTGGGACGGCTCTGGGATCAGGGAGGGTGTTCCATAGCAAAGATGCTTCTTGTCTAAACTCTAAAAGACACACACACACACACACACACACACACACACACCTCCCACTAACCTATATTTAGCTGGCTCTCATAGGGGAATCACACCACTGTAGGGAAGGGTTGATAGTTGAACTCAAGATCTGTAGGATCTTTATCTGTCCTGGGAAGCAACCCAGTCATCCCCATGTTTTAGGATTTTGACATCAGACATTCAGTAGCTCTGGGAGGACTCTTCAAATGAGAGCCGAAAATCACTCCCCAGGGAAACACATGTTGTGGCATGCCGCAGCACTGAGTGCGAGAAGGAAGCTCAGGGAGATTTCTTTAGAATCCTTAAAAATATATATATATCTGTCAGCTATTTGGCTAACACAATGCAGATTTGGGAGATCTTTCAAATGAGCTTAAGTTGTTGTTTTGGGCATGACTGTTGCATTTTTAAACAAGAGCTTGCCTTTTGGGGACAAGGCTTACTCCCTATGTTCTGAGGACTTATTTGCACAAACAAAATCCCTTAACACCCGGTTCCGCGAGTCTGTATTTTTTTCAGAAATGTCAGCTCCAGAAGTATAGAACAAGCTACCTGGGAATAGCTTGTTCTTCTAATTGTAGCTGCAAGTTAATGGCATATATTAAGTATAGGAGCCGTTAATGTCCAGGAGGCAGACACTTAGTCCAAGCCATAAGCAAGGCTTGCTGCAAGTTTGGAACAGCAACAGCAACTGTTAACGGTAAAAGTGAAATAGGGCCTATGTAAGAACCCTGCTGGAAAGTCTATTGATTTGTTAAATTAAAAAAAAAACACAAACCTGATTACCCTTGTGGTAAAATTCACCCCTTTTTTTTAAATCTTGTCATTCTTTTTTTCCTTCCTTTTTCCTTTCTCCCCGAAAATTGTATCTGCGAAATCAAGAATTTGCCAGCTTGATGTCCCCACTGACTTCGGCATAGAAGAAGCTTGCAAAAGCAATTCTCATACAAATTGCATAGTTAGCAAACTGCCGATAGCAGAATTCAATGGGGACTAAACTCTGGCAAAGCAGTGATCACCAAGGAACCATGCGCGCTCTTAGATTGTTCCTGAAGCAAAGGATCCTGGTAAATGCAATTAAATGGAGTAAATTTGCATCCAGGGCCGTGCCTGTGCCTTTACAGGAGAATGCGGTGACTTAGAGTGAACGTTTATAATTTTTTTTTATTATTAACTTTGAAAGACGCGTGTAATCATTAAGGTCTCTGATTTTTTTTTCTTTATTTGGTTCTAAGAAGACTCTCTTGAATCTTCTTCACAGCCCCTCTTATTTTGCTTCAAATGGGGGATTTTGCAAACGTACGCACCTATCTCATCTCTTTATTTTAATCTTTCCCCAATAACTTACTTTCTTGTTTGTATTGCTTGATTTCTGACTTTTTCCAGAATTCACGAGGGTATCACTATCCTTCAATCAGCCCAAGTCCGCTGCCTCGGAGTGACTCTTTGAAATAAAAAAAATAATTTTGTAACAATGTCATCAGTACAACAAACAGTAAACGGCCGCGCAGGGCCACAGCAGGCTAGTCGGCAGGAAAATCAACGCAAATAAAATAAAAAAATAATAGTCAGCTAAATCATCCAGACCTCAGCAATAAAAAGCTAAGTAAAATAGCTTTACAAACAAGCATAAAACAAAATGAAATGAGGGCCCTACAGGGCCTAACATGGACATCCAAATGAACTCTATGTGAGAAATATAACTAAGAAAAATAATAAAGCCAAAAACAAAATGAACACGTGTAACCGTCATAGAATATCTCAGCGGTGAAAAGTAAATAGGTCATAGGGAACAGCACGAGAATAACAGCAAACAGCCGCAAATGGGGGTTCTCATCTAAGTGATAGTGAAGTCGTCGCGGTGAGTTCGATAGAGAAAACTACTTCCAAAAAATACTTAAAATAAGAGAAATAACGTAAAATGGGGTTAGAGGTTAGCAGGCAACTCGAGACATACGTCAGTGATGGTGCAAGTAGAAAGATAAATTATAAAATATAAAAATAAAAAAAAGGGGGGAGGGGAAAAGGTGAGGGGCATAGGAATGGCAGAAGCCAATATTGTGACTCTCCCGGCTCGCTCCCGAGAGAGGCCGTGGACGGATAATGTCACTAGGCCCAGGAGCTCGAGGGCCAAGTACGGCAGCCAGAGCCCTGCCAGATGCCGTAGTGGCACGCCTCGGGACATCCTGGAAGGTGCCAACACTGACAAACAACTGAAAGAAAAAAAAAAAAAGGGGGGGGAGGGAAGGGAGAAGGCGCACCATCACTGGCCTGGTCCACTTCCTAATTGAGCAAAGATTCACCAGTGTAAAATAGAAATAAAAAAAATAAAAATAAAAATTAAATAAAAAGGGGGGGTGGCACTCAACCTGGGCAGTCCCTAGCCACATCCCGGGAGAGACCCACTCCAGACAACATGGACCAAGCCTCCTCAGGATCCACAATGGTGCATGGGACATTACCATGGGTCACGTCGAGCGAGCCCGCTAGTCCCCATTGGTATTTGATCCCCTTGGAATGGAGGAAGGTCGCCACGTCTCGGAATCTGCGGCGAGCTAACAGAGTCACAAAGGGCAAATCGCAGTAGAGTAGTAGCCTCTCCTCTAAGAATTTTATGGCCACCCTCGCTCCCGGAGCCGTCATGAGCTGCTCTCTTTTAGCATAATCCACAGCCACCGCGATTACGTCCCTCGGGGTCTCCGGAGGGGCCGCTGCGGCCTTACGAATGCGGTACACCGAGGTGAATATCACCGATGATTCCGATGACAGGCCTAAGATCTGGGTCCCCAGGCGGTTCACATAGGTCATCAAGTCAGCAGGAGGCAATGACTCCGGTATGCCTCGGATCCGCACATTGCGGCGGCGATGCCTTGTCTCGAAAACCTCCACGGAACGAGGGAGGAGTGCCACTTGGGATCGTAGCTCCATTACCTGGGCAGAGAGGTGGGTTTGTGCAGTCGCTACCTCATCAGACTGAGTCCGCACCTCCAGCACTTGCGTGCGAATCGTTGCCACTTCAGCCCTCATCCCTGTCACCTCAGCTCGCCATACCGACCTCATCTCGTCCATAAACCTACGTAGGTCACCCTTCGTTGAGGGGAGTGCATCATCGCCGTCAATGGTACGTGCGTCCGGGGCACTGTCCGACAAGGCAGGCGGTGTAACCCTCCGCGACTGTCCCGATGCAGCAAGTGGACGAGTGGTCGAGGATGGAGCCTTCAGAAGCCCCGGACCGCTTTGTAGCGACGCAGGGACATCTGTCTCCAAGGGCTGGGGGTCAGCATCCGAGCTCTCTTGTGACGCCTCGGGGGCCGTGGTTGATCCAGGGCAGGCCTCCAACAGTGCCCCTGCCAGGGCTCGGCGTTTTGCCTGGGCCCTCTTCTTTGCCGCCGTGCCAGGCGACTTCCGACCCGTCGTGGAGCGCAGCGGGGTAAGTTGCTGTATGCCTGAAGCCCCTCCATGCGGCCAATAACAGTCTCCCTCTTCAGATGACCCATAACCAGACAGGAGGGCAGGGGATGTGGGGGTCACCGTCCGCAGAACATTCCTTCCCCCCATGGACTCCCGGATATCCCGCTGGCGGGAGGGGTCCGCTGCTTCTGGCGGTCTGTGGGATTTCTTACCCATCGATGCGCCAATAGGTTTAAGACAGGCGAAGAGGGAGTCCGCGGCAGTAATACGAGATGCTGGGGATCCAAGATGGCCGACCCTACTAGGCCGCAGCAACAGGCCCGGGTTCTCGTGGGACCGATAGTCTGCCGGCCGGTAAGCGTGAGGCTGCTGGGACTGCCACAAGTCCGGGCACTTAGTAGAGGCCGCTGCGAAGGTCGATGTCAGCCGGAGAGGGAAGAAAAAACAAGGTTTGCAAGTCATCGGCAGCATGCGACTTCTCTTCACGGCAGTTGGCTCCGCCCCCCCCTCGGAGTGACTCTTGACTCCAGTCTTTCCTTCAGCCCCTACATTGAATCACTCTCCCCTTGCCACAATCACCTCCACAATATCACCAAAATCCATCCATTTCGGACTGCCAACACCACCAAGCAAATGTATCCACTCTTTTGTAATCTCCCTCCTGGACTACTGCAACAACCTCCTGACTGGTCTTCGTATCTCACACCTCTCCCCCCCCCCCCCGCAGTCCATCCTAAACACATCAGCCGGGCTTCTCCATCTCACCCGTCGCTCTGTCTCTGCCACTCCTCTTTGTTTGTGAATCCCTGCACTGGCTCCCCATCCACAGCAGAATCAAATTCAAACTACTCACCCTGACCTATAAAACCCTCACTAACGCCGCCCCTCACTACCTGTCCTCACTAATCACCAGATACACCCCAACCCATCCCCTAAGATCCAACAATGACCTGCACCTGGCATCCTCCATCATTACCTCTTCAAATTCCAGATTGCAGGACTTTTGTCGTGTGACACAAACACTATGGAATGCACTGCCTCACAATATCCCCCCAATCTGGTTTCATTTAAACGCTCCCTAAAGACTCTTCTGTTTAGAGAAGCCGACCACCTGACTCTGCAACAAGAAATCCAACGACCCAATATCGGTCCTCACCTATCCCTGCATTAACATCTCATCACTGCAGTCCTCCCCGCCTGTCTCTCACTCTCTCACCTATCTTGATTGTAATTTCCCACGGGAATAGGGCCCTTATGTCCTCCTGTATCTGTTGGCAGGAATACTGACCTGCCTCCATTATGTATTCTTGACTTGTCCTGTCTTTACCCATTGCACATTTGTAAAGTGCGGCGGAGTGGGTTGGCGCTTAACAACAAATAATAAATAATAATTTATATCAAGTGGTCAGGGACTCGTAGATCATTGTGGAGAACAGCGCCAACTACAGGGCGTATATGTATTGCAAAGGATCGTCATTTCTCAACATACAGAGGATACTGAGAGAAGAATAAAAAGCGTAGGTGATAATGAACAATTGGTGGTGTGTCTTACGAGATAACAGTTGACATATCTGTAAGAATAGCAGAAGATAACCATACAATACAAACTGCCCATGTTCTTAATGGTAATGGTGGTGCTGGTGGTGGGGTGGGGGCTGTACAGCCTCAGACACATCCATTTATTCCAGCACTTCTTAGTATATATTTCTCACACTGTATGTGTATGTACAGCTTTTTGTCACTTTTCTTTAATGGACTCTCCTAATAAGAGGCTCTTAACAATTCATTATTTAAGAGGGCTGAGCGACAAGGAGCGGCTCCGCAGGCTCTGTATTGATGCACTCAGAGCGCTGGCGTTACTCTGCTCTCAGACAAACAGCTTTCCTGGATCTTTTATTTCGCTAATGCTGAAAATGATGCCCCATAATGTTCCGGCAAGAGAACCTTCACTAGTAAATGACTTCTTTTTATGGATTTTTTTGGTCTGCTCCAAAGCAGAATGTTTTCCATATGACCCCACTCTTAGTTCCTATTAGATCTAATGCGGGGAGCCTGCCTTCTGGAAACCGAGCAGGAGGCGAGAAATTACCTTGTTAATCCACTTTTTTTTTTTTTTTGTTGATCTGAAAATGGAAGATTGCAGGAAATGAACGACTAGCGACGCAGCTCCTGAGCATTAAACGTATAGCTGCACGCGTTATTGTTTCACTCTATAGGATGTTTTTAAAGGGAATCACTGCACACGTGCTGAGGGTTTTCAGCAGTGACCTTATAACGTGCAAACCAGGCCTGCCATGTCTTCCTGCATAGGAAAACTGGGCCTAGGGCAGATATATTTTTTTGTGTGCAATATTTTGGGGGTGTATAACAAAGTTGCAAAGCCATAAAACTCTGCAACGAGTCTCGAAACTATAGTAGCTGTTAGAAATCACTCTTTGCTTTTGTTTTGTTGCTTTCGTTCTAAATTACATTCTTTTCTACATAAATAGCCCTGATAGATTGTGAATATTTGTCATAATATAATATTTAGGTTTAATATCATGTTGGGGGGGGGGTGGCAGAATTTGGATCATAGGGCAGCAGCGAGTCTTTACTCTTCAACGACACGTAATGTAACGCTACATCGTATGGTAACTTGCGTAAGAAACATGTGACACACGGATACTTCTAGACATTGAATTTACATTGACATTTAAATGGTCATGGGTACCTGATTGCCCCCCCCCCATGTCTATTCAATACACTGTATTGTAATATTTCTCAATGGAAAATATTGGGAAGCATTTGATTGGCTCAGTGCAGGTGGGTGCTTGTGACAGAAAAGATATATATATGGATAGATATATATATTTTTTTAAAATTTCAGTGGGGATATTAGTGAACCTCCATTTTTTTTCTTTTCAATAGAATGTTCTTTCAATATTTGTCTGGAACAACATTGCAACTGTATCAATACATAGAGAAATACATGATTATGTGTCATGGTTCACGCCGTCGCCTCGGGGCAAGAATGCCAAAGGTGGTACTGCACCCTCCTGACTGAACCTTTACGGCATCCTTCTTGCTATGCCACCTTCTACTTTCCCTCAGGCCGTGTTAACTTCAGGTGCTGCCAATCATGGCCTGTGGTTCCCTTCATAATGGTGGAGCACCCATGATCCAGTGCTGCATTGTCCCATTTACCTGGTAGCCCTTCTCCCGAGACCTGCTCCCATCCTCTGCTGATATTGATTCCCCGTGTACCGACCTCTTGCTTATGGATATTAACTATGCCTGCCACGACCTATTACCTGCTGCTGCCAAGCATCCAGTATCCGCTGCTGCCAAG
The DNA here is from genome assembly GCA_009667805.1 of Leptobrachium leishanense. NCBI lineage: Eukaryota > Metazoa > Chordata > Amphibia > Anura > Megophryidae > Leptobrachium > Leptobrachium leishanense. Next base: position 109,759,958 of record CM019071.1, on the reverse strand, counting down.
CATCCAGTACCTGCAGCTGCCAAGCCTCCCGTGCCCTCTGTTTCCTGTCTCGTGTTGTACGTAAGTCTCCTGTGTTTTCCCTCAGTTTCTCCCTGTGTCTGGATCCTCCCTGCATTGCCACCTCAGCCATCTCCATTCCTGCCCTGTCCATATTGCTGTATTCTTACAATAAACCCCATGTATACTTCAGTTACGTGGCTCAGCTTGTTATATCACCGCATATCGGGCTCATACCCTATTCCCCTTTGCCAGGACCGTGACATTATGGGATAAATCAGTGATTTCTTCTCTTCCTTCTACTGTATGTTTTCAGGTATATAATTGAGCTGCATTTCAGATGTTCTGGTTATTATGTTGTTGGTTTTTGACATTGTCAAGCTTTGTTTTTTTGCACAATTTTTCCCCGCTTGAAAGGAACTTCAAACATCGTTGCCGGAAATAATAACTAGATCCCACTCTTCATTCACTTGCATTTAAGTTTAATTTTAGTGAATTGGGTAGTAAATATATTATATTATTAGCACAATAAATTTTTTACTTTTATACTTTGTCTGGCGTCTTCTTCTCCTGGCACAAGATTCAGATAAAACCATTATCTATGGGATACAAAGAGACCACAGATTTACACAGACTCCGAGAGGACCTCCTCCTTCCATCTTAAAGATATTTTGTCTGTTTGAAAAAAAATTGTGAGTTATCTGAATAACCTGTAATTTGCACAATTAATTGATCGAATAGCACATTTAAATCTTCCGTGCTATTGTTAAGTAAATATAGTAGCTGTAGATTGAGTAGTTGAATAGTGATTTAGATGAATAGTTGAATAGTGAATAGGTGATGAATAGATTAATTAAAGTGATGAATAGATGATTAGGTAAATAGTTGAGTAGCTAAATTAAAAGGTGAAAAACCTTAAACCGACATAAATACAGAAATTGTATAAATACATTGCACATAAAGCTTGTTAATCATTAACTTCTGTGTCAGCTTCATTTTCACTAGCACACGCTTCTAGAATATCATTACTGCCAAAATCTATTTTACCTTAAAGAAAACAGACATGAAATGGACTAATATAAAGAACTGAATGTGGAATCTCCTCACACTATGAATGAAATAGATCTAAGAGTTAGCAGACTGCATGTATCACTAAACTGGCTCAATTCCTCTCCTACATATGACTGTGTAAATAGTCCTTTAGTTGACCGGCTGCCATTCCAGGATCTGAAGAGGTTTGTAAATCTCTGTGCGCAATGTCCAGGTTGCCTGCCTCATGGCATGGCATGGAGCTCTCAGATGGCCCCTCCCTTCCTCCACAGTTTTCCTCTCTGAGGCTTCTGGGAAGCCTGAACTCTGCTCTGATTGGCTGACCCTAAATGGAGCTGAATTGCATGCAGGGACTAGTAGTTCTCACCGACTTTTGCAGATTTCAATTACCTAAACTGAATTACAGTCTTTTTATTATCCCACCTGCTTGTACCTTAGCTGACCATTCTGTATCTCTGCAGTTTGACTTGACAGACATGATTAGAGGGAGGTTTGATTTGCCTTTGTTCACTTATCACTTATGCTTAGGGCCACGACAAACTATTACTTTCATAATCGATTAGTTGGCTGATTAATCGAAAAAAATTATCGCTTCATCAGATAAAATACTCCAATATACTCAAATTGCGTATTTTTCACACACGTTGTACACTAGCACCTGGTCACAGCGATGGATTCATGCTGCGTTCGCAGCTTAAGTCCATATCTGCTTTCTTCCTGAACAAACGCTACTGTGAGCGCTCAGACATGATGATGTCTGCACGGAAACAGGGTGAGAACGGGAGGCACTCCACGCAGCCTGATCACTTCAGCTTATTAGAGTTTCCCTTTACAATAATTTCATGAACAAACTGAGCGGGAGGAGTGGTCTGGAGGTGGAGGGGAGTGCGTTTGAGCAAGGAACTTGACCCGAGTGTGAGAGGGAGTGGGTTGGGGCAAAAGACCGAACCTGAGTGTGGGAGGGAGCTTGTGGGAAGGAACCGAACCAAAGGGAGACAATGACAGCTCCAGACCAATGAGGGGGTGGCACAAGATGAAGCAGAATCTAAGGTTATAATGTTTAATTCAGTCTGACTCTAAACAGTGTGTGCTGAACACAAATCCATTGACAGCTGATTAATCGATAATGAGAATATTTGACAACTAATCGATTAGTTGTTTCAGTTTATGCTGTACACTTTCATCACTATTTGTATTGTTATCTATAGATTCTTACTTTCCAGCTGTTTGGTAATAATTTCATTAGTGTCCGATGAATGAATATAATGACGAGTTGGCTGCATTGACCATGGAGCTTTTTAAGGTTTGCACATACACCACAATCATAACCTGTTGAGATGTTTCACCAGCTCTGCATTCCCACAGATGCACGGATGGTCTCCATTTCTGCAAATGTTAATTTAAAAAAGAATGTTTGTAGCATTCACCCTGTGATTATAGAGCACGCTAAATCAAATAATTATATACTTCAGCTGTAACACAAATGCTCACCAAATGAAATTAATACTTTGTATTTAACATCATTGTGTCGTGCTGCTTCAGCCATTAATTTACTCTGTGTGTGGTGACACCGGGTAATTTGGAAAGAATGCTTGATTAAGATTCAACCCTCAAGTATCTTCCATACAGTCACGGTGATAACGAGAGTTGTGTAATTAATCGGAGAGCCGTGCTCAGCATTCAGACACTCCTCAGCCTTATGTATAGATACCTGATTGCATCCTATAGCACAGGGACGCCACTGAATAAAAAGGCAGCTTCAAAAGGTTATTATAGTACAAACATTAACAGGGTTCTTCAGAGCGGTAATTGCCAGGAGAATGAACAATCTATTTCGATTTGGAGATTGAGAAAATTTGGGAGAATTTTTCTGGTTTGGCTATTTTGACCTAGAATTTTCACTTCTCCAGTCATTCTCCTGAGTTTCACCTCTCTCTGAATAACCCTGTATAGGTCTTTACCACCTCAGTCCTCATACCATCTCCCGCTTTACTCAAGTACTCAGGCCGCTTTACTTTGGTTTGTTTTTTACAATTCTATTGGGGAATCCATACGCAAGGAGAGAAAACATGAAGGCGTCAATTGAAGTGGAAAAACGGTGGCTCAAATGATATGTGTCTTTGCGTAATGAGAGTTTAACAGCTTTGGTCCTCCAGATGTTTTAAAACTACATCTCCCATGATGCTGAGGTACTCATTAGATTGGCTGATACTCATGGGAAATGTAATTCCAAAGCATCTGGAGGGCCAAGGTCGCTGATCCCTGGTCAATGTAAATATCTAGTTGGTGCCGAAGACACACGCCGCTGACGGTCATCGGTCAAAAGGCGGACCAAAAGCAGGTGGTCAGAATTCAGTTGAGAAGGAAGGGTTACATTTTTAGCAGCACTTTCTCCTTAGAGCCAGTAGACAATAAAGCCATAATACGATAACTTTACACTATAAATAATATACTGGATACACCACTTTTCGGTTTGTAACCGTAATAATCAGGAAGCCATAGGTGGAATGTGCTCTTGAAAAGGCGAGAAGAGAATCGGTAGTTGTGAAAAGAATGGTGGTGCAAGGGAAAGGGCTGTAATGGAAATTAGAGCGAGGCCTGCCTTTATAATGCACGAGTACGCCTTCCTCTTTACATGGCGTGCGTGTGTGTGATGGTGGCGATCGGCTTACCTTGAAATAACCTGGTCATCATGGCAAATCTTTACAGGACTAAAAAGGTTTCTGAGAAGCATATCCCACATTTTATAACAGTCAATAATCAATTAAACACACCAACTCCTCCTAATTACATACATCAGGAAACCAAAGCAATATCGGGGTGTGGACAACAGGTACGGTGCCAAAACTTGTCCATCGGTCTACATACCATGGTGACAATCAAGTCTGTAAAGACCCTCTTTCTACTTGAAACAAAGAAAAACTGTTAGTGTATTTTTGTGTGTAACAGAATATATGCCTGACAAAAAAAGTCACTCACACTGTGTGCAATGTCACATTTATTTCCATCCAGATTTGCATTAATTTGTTAATTTGATGAGCGAGTCGGACCTCTGAGTAAAGTCTTCTCCAGCACATCCCAAAGATTCTCACTGGGGTTGGGGGTTAAGGTCTGGATTGTGTGGTGGCCAATCCATGTGTGAAAATGATTTCTCATGCTCCTTGAACCACTTTTGCCCAGCATGAGCCCAATGAATCCTGGCGCTGTCATTTTGGAATAATCACGTGCCATCAGGTAATAAAAAATACTTTGATGGAAAAACCGGCTGATTGGTATATTCAGGTAGTTAGCGGAGCTAATTTTTTGCCAGTTGAACCATTTTAATCCCTGCAGTAATTGTTCAATGGTCTTACCTGTTTGCTGACTTAAATCCAGGTGTTTAATGTTTTTGCCAGGCAGTATGTAGAATATGGGTATAAATACTCTGCAAGGAAGAGGTCTGGCAGACCCAAAGCCACATGTTTCTCAACAAGAGAAAGGTGGCACAGCTTAACACTGGTCGAAGTAAGCCGGTCTCCTTTTCAACTGCGAAGACACTTCAAGCTGCAGTTTTGAACAGTCAAATGTCATTCGTAAAGCCATTAAGGTGGCAAAATTTGAAAAAGAGGCTTACCTGGGCCATGAAGCACCACCAGTGGACTACAGAAGACTGGAAAAAGGTCTTATGGACTAATGAATCAAAATTTGAGTTGAGAAGGCAAATGGATGGTTCATCAGTGTGTGACACCAACTCTCCAACAAGAGTAATCTGGAGCTCTTTTTCTGGATCCAGAATCGGTGAATTGCAAAGATTGAGTGGCACCCTGAACCAAAACCACTACCGTAGCATTTTGCAGCTCCAAACAATACCCACTGGTGTATATCTAGTTGGTCAGGTGTTCCTCCTAATGAAAGAGAACATACCTCCAGGCTGTGTCAGAAAAACTTTAGGTAGACTTCAAATCATGGAATGGCCAGCACACTCTCCAGACTTAAACCCCATCGAGCTGCTTTGGGGTGAACTGGACAGAAGGCTGGAAAGAAAAGCAACCTGTTGGGAAGAACTTTCCAAACAATATTTGATTTTCGTTGTAGAAAGCATCATAACTCAGAAGTGTTTTTGGCTGTTATATCTGCAGAACGTGGCTACTTTGAGTAAAGAATTTTGATTTTGTTAAAATGGTTCCATGATTTGTTTTTTGTTTCAGTGTTCTATGCTTTATCTACTCAGAGAATTGAGACCTTAAACTCCTTAAATTTCAATAAAAGCTGGAACAATGTAGGGGTTCTAAAACCTTTGACCAGTGGTGTGTGTGTGTGTGAATATATAACATTTATACATATCCACACATGCTATTTTATAACTTTTCACACTGCTTTTGATACTTCTAATAAGTCTTGACAGTGTTCGTCATACATTACGATAAAAGTACGTTCACAATGCACATGCACAAAGCAATGGGCAAGTGAATGCATAAAACATAGATGTGAAGGGATGTATGCAACGCTCGTGTTCTCACAAGAGCATGAAATGCCTAAAATATATATTTGTTAAGGGATGCAAAACCCCATATGTAGCCAGAATGGCTCGAAACTGCCAAATATGATTAAGTGCCTGATATTTGCTCGATTTTATTTTTATTACCGGTAATTTCATTTTTTTCTTCTTTTTGGTTCTCTTTTTAAAAAATAAAAAAAATCCCCTGTTTTGTTTCCTATAGAGATGCCTTTTTATCCATCTCCTCCCTTCTGAGCACAGTTAAATAGCTGCCGGGGAAGGATTCTTTTAAAAGCTTTTCTGCAATCTTTTAAGGAAATTAAGCAGGCATTGCGGAGCATGTGGTGTTTGAATGCTCACACAGTGAGTGAGATATGGGGGTGTGGAATGTCAGCAGCTGGTTATGGATGCAGAACAGTTTTGAGTTTTTAACCCATCCACGTGTGACTGGGGGCGGCTGTATGCCCCACTTAAGGGGTTAAGTGCTCTATAGGTGTGTCAGAAATAAAATATAATAAGATATTATACACTGTGTATAATGCGCACTTTAATAATTCTGTATACCATTTTGAAGCTGGTTCAATGTGGTAGGATGTTAAGTCACTTGACCATCATTCTCAGAAATGGACAATATTTTATGAGATTTTCTGACTTATTTGTATATTCATGCTAATGAGAACTGTTAAGGCTGCTGTGTTTCATTACCAGTGTTTGGGTTTAATTCCTGTTATATATAAAAAATATATACCGGTGTGTGTATATATATATATATTTCGTTATGTTTATTATTGCAGAAGCCACTTGCATATTACAGCAATTCAAAGAATTGCATCCCAGAGCTCCTGTGCCACATTTCCCATATGCAGCAAGGAATTCTGGGTAGGATATGCAAATGACATCTGTCTCACTTTTATGCATCCTGGGTCTGTTATTACACAGAACCCTAAAGTCAGTGCTATGCCATACTATGGCTTTCTAGCAGAGATAAGGTTTATGCAACTGGTCAAAGCCACTCCTAGGACGGCACTGTTTCGGGTTTATCGGACCCTCATCAGCTAGGAGCTGGGCATGACCAGAGCTTTCCAAACTTTTCATGTTGGTGACACACTTTTAAGACCTGCAACATTTGGTGACACAGTAGTTCAGTTTTTCTAGCAAACTCAATTTAAATTAACTTGTTATAATTGATATGGACACACCTAGGGATGCATGGATATTTTGGCCACTGAAACATATCAGCTGAAAATGTCATTTTTCTAGGTTTCGGGCAAATGAAAAAAGCTGGCCGAAAATGAAAAGCAGCATGCAATAATCACGCTGGGGCCTCCAGGTGGCACTGTGACAGTACCAAGCCCACACTGCCTCTGCTGATGAAAGAAAGTAAACTACTGCCATTTTTTCCCCCTGTCATTGTAGAGATTCATCTCCAGTTATTCAGTTCTCAGGAGGAATAAAAAAGACAAAGACAATCTGTACTGGCTCTGTGCTCCCCCTCCCTCCAGAGACAGAGCGATTTAACCACTTCATCTCCAGCTGCTACAGTGAGACGAGGGGTAAAAGAGAGCGGGACAGGGAGAGTTCAAGAGACTCTCTGCAACAATAATTTGAGAGAGCTCATTTGTTTCTGCATGTGAGTGTCTCTTAACCCATTACTATACAGTGTCCTATGGGACAATTTCACTGCCACCGAAGATTGCTGTCAATTCTCCAGTATTTGGATAATTGACAGCTTTGTGAATAGACAAACTGCCATGAATTTGGCAAGTTCAGCTTTTATGTGTTTTTAACTATGTTCTGTATTTTGTTCCCCCCAAAAAGGGGGGTTTGGTTCAGGCTATGAGTAAACCCATAATTTTGCCTCAGAACTGAAGAAGGCAGAAGGCTGTGTATTGGCAATAGGATCCCACCTTAGGATGTTTTCCTTGACGTCGGCAGGTGGAATTAAACCATTAATGGCCATTTTTAAGTAATCTAAACACCTCTATCTTTTTTGCCAGGAATATAAGGGATTCAAAGCTCATTTGACAATTGGTATGGTTTTTGTTTACATATTTTTATGACCTTGTTTATTTATATTTTTTGTTATTATATATGTGTAACCGGTCACAATCCTGAGACAATCATGAAGAGAATGATTACACGCAATTATGATTTTTCCCAACTTCATATTACTTGTATCTACAATTATTTCTGCCTTCAGTATGTAACATAAAATGTGAAAGAATCATAGGTGTATACAGCATTTAATTTAGAGTCTTACCCATTGAATTGGCTGGACGCTTGCTCAAATATCCTGTCTTCCCCTGGTTAAGTGAAAGTTGTGGCTTTAATGGAAGCCATAGCTTTTCACAACTGGGTCAGCACCGAGGATGACAAATGCTGGACTAAAGGTAAATTTTTGCTCATTAGGGAATAATATGGTAGGGGGTTATGAAGCAGGCCAGGCAGGGTTATTGTTTAACCCTATGTCCCTCCCCTGCTTTGACCAGGATTGGCAGGTGAAGTACCTGCCATTAACGGGGAACAACACTGAACTACGGGACCTTCTTTATTCTTCATTAAAAGCCGAAACCACAGATATTCTCCATTTCCCATTGTTTCATTTTTGTGTTTGCCTTAATAGTAGGGATGCACCGAAATTTCGGCCACCAAAATTATCAGCTGAAAATGGTGCTTTCGGCTTTCCGCGTATAGGAAAAATCGGCCGAAAAAAAAGGCCGAATATCTGCCATTCGAAAACCAGGGCCCAGCCGAGCTGCCTCCAGGCCCTGGTTTTAAAAAGCGTAAACACGCTTGATTGGTAATAAATGGCTTCAGCCAAACACTAACCAAGAGTGAAAGAAATGTTTTTGTGTTATCGTTATCATTCATATTCTCTGAGTAATGGTCAAGAAATCAAACATTCTGCCAGGGTATGTAAACTTATCAGCACAACTGTATGTGACACTCTCACCGCATCGAGTTTGATCTCCCTTCTCACGTCTGAAGCAGGCACCTTGCCCTGGAATTAATAATAATTTCTCTGGAAGGAGGCTCTGAAAGTGTGGATCAATACAAACTGCATGTAAAAATAATGATTGAAAACGTTAGACAACTTCAACTGAAACACCGGTGGAACCTACATTGAAATCTACTCTAAATTACTAGGCCAAACTATGCTGAAATCCTGATTTAAAATCTATACAGAGAACTATCCCAGACAATTTCAAAACTAAAAAGCTAAAGTGGAAAGAATAGTGAAAAATATGGAGATCTACAATGGCAGGACCTGCAATAGTGAATCCACCATAGTCTCCATTGTAGGGCTGAAACAACTAATCGATTAATAGACAACTAATCGATGATTAAAGTAGTTGTCAACTATTTCCATTATCGATTAATCGATGACAATTAATTGTCCTGTGTACAGCACACACTGTTTAGTCAGAGTTGAACACAATCTCCGCTTCGGAGCTGATTGATTGGAGAAGACGTGACGCTGCTTTACTCGGTATGATTTAGTTCTAGGGTTATGTCAGACACAACCAGTTTGTTTTTATTCCGTTTACAACAGTAGTAGAATTATAACACAAACAATAGGATACTGCCACTGGGTGAAGGAGCTGTATGCCTGTGTTTTATCCTTACTTGAAGCTCGAGTCCTGTGCCACCACCCCACCCTCCCTGCTACACCCTCTTTGGTCGGGAACTGCCATTCATTCCCTTTGGTCTGTTCCCTTTCTCCAAACTCACTCCCACACTCAGATCTGGTGTTTTGTCCATACCCATTACCTCTCACACTCAGATCAAGTCACTTGAGCAAAGTCACTCCCTTCCACCTCCAGTCCCTCCTCCCACTCAGTGTGTTCACAAAATTATTTAAAAGGGACACTCTACGCACCCTGACCACTTTTAGCTTATTGACCCCTATTTCCGGCTGATATCATCATCTATGAACAAGTGCTTGTAGTAGGGATGCACCGATACCGATACTAGTATCGGTATCGGGGCCGATATTGCCGTTTGCACGAGTACTTGTTACTCGTGCAAACGGCCCGATACATCCCGCCGATACCGGAAGCCGGCGCTGGGCCGGCTTGCCGGTATCCGCGGGGCTGGGGAAGCTGGCCGCGTGCATGAAAAGCACGCGGCCAGCGTTCCCCTCCGGCGCGCCAAATACTCACCCTTCCTGAAGTTCCGGTCTCTGGGCAGTGATGCGGTCACGTGGCCGCCGGGCGCTCCTGTGACGCGGCCTCTCGGCTGGAGGCAGCGTCACAGATGCGCCCGGCGGCCACGTGACCGCATCACTGCCCAGAGACCGGAACTTCAGGAAGGGTGAGTATTTGGCGCGCCGGAGGGGAACGCTGGCCGCGTGCTTTACATGCACACGGCCAGCTTCCCCAGCGTTCGACCTGGGGGCAAATCCATGAGAGCTGCGGGGCAAATCCATGAGACCTGGGGGCCAATCCATGAGAGCTGGGGGTAAATTCATGAGAGCTGGGGGCCAATCCATGAGAGCTGGGGGCCAATCCATGAGAGCTGGGGGCCAATCCATGAGAGCTGGGGGCCAATCCATGAGAGCTGGGGGTAAATCCATGAGAGCTGGGGGCCAATCCATGAGACCTGGGGGCAAATCCATGAGACCTGGGGGCAAATCCATGAGACCTGGGGGTAAATCCATGAGAGCTGGGGGCCAATCCATGAGAGCTGGGGGCCAATCCATGAGAGCTGGGGGCAAATCCATGAGACCTGGGGGCAAATCCATGAGACCTGGGGGTAAATCCATGAGAGCTGGGGGCCAATCCATGAGACCTGGGGGCAAATCCATGAGACCTGGGGGCAAATCCATGAGACCTGGGGGCAAATCCATGAGACCTGGGGGCAAATCCATGAGACCTGGGGGCAAATCCATGAGAGCTGGGGGCCAATCCATGAGACCTGGGGGTAAATCCATGAGAGCTGGGGGCCAATCCATGAGACCTGAGGGCCAATCCATGAGACCTGGGGGTAAATCCATGAGACCTGGGGGCAAATCCATGTGACCTGGGGGCAAACCCATGTGAGCTGGGGGCAAACCCATGTGAGCTGGGGGCAAACCCATGTGAGCTGCGGTCAATCTCATATAAATTTTTATGAGGTCTGTTCCTATTGGAAAGCGTCACATGACATTAAATAAAAGTATCGGTACTCGGTATCGGTGAGTACTTTTAAAAAGTATCGGTACTCGTACTCGGTCTTAAAAAAGTGGTATCGGTGCATCCCTAGCTTGTAGCCACATACATTTGAGAAAGCAAACATGGGCTTAAGCTGCGCATGCAGCACCAACCCATTCCTCCGACTAAGCACTCGCATACCTTGTGTGAAAAGTACACAAAATACTCAATTTGCGTATGTACGTACGAAAGTTACGTACACTACACAAATTGCTTGTGAAAAAGGAGGGGTTGCAGTTATTTTTTTTACATAAAATTCTCTAAGTAAACACATTTTTTCTGTTTTTTTTTTTTTTATCCGATTAATCAAAATAATAATTGGCCAACTAATCGATTATGAGAATAATCGTTAGTTGCAGCCCTACTCCATTGTACTTGCTCTACCGTCGTCTGCCCACCTTTCTTTGAATGCAAGTTGCGGTTGTGAATAACCCCTTGTGTCTCCTACTGGTGGAATACTATGGGAGTCTAGTCATATATTGTAATGGATCACCAGGACTTACCATGGAGCATAAAGTAACCAAAGTGGAGGAAAAGCTTCTCCAAACCTGAAAGAAGACTGATTGAATTTATTGCACAAGTATTCAAGACAGTGGTTTTCTAAAGAGAAGTGGTTAATGTTTTTTTTAATTCTGAGTATAGAAGAAGATTTATAATGGTTAATTTGTGGTTAATTATCAATAAATGATTTGTGGTCTTTTATTCAGCACTCAGTGTATCGGTATTTTAATATAAGAATGTCTCTTTCCAAATTTGCCATTTCATTTGTTGTTATAGTGGCTCGTTGCGTCCTCTGTTCTTCTGGCTTTTTATATCTTGGTAGGTTCATAGACTTTTGGTGGAATAGGAGATTAATTAGATTGATGTTTAGTTAATTGCCAAAGGGGTCTGAAGGTTTATTCGCAGACAAGACCTGAGAACACCTGATGCCTCATCTGTATGATTTATTACATAATGATTTAACAACAAATGGAGGATTTCAGTATATTTTAACAGAAAATAGTTCTGGAGAAAGCAATTATCTGAAAGCAGAGTTTTCTGATTTCTCACATCTGTAAAAGGTCACCAAGCATCACGTGATCACCATATAGCCTTTTTTTTACTGATACACCAAACCAGAACTCCAACTCCTATATTCAACAACTTCAACAGTAGCTCACACATTTAAAGAGAAAATTGATTTCAAAGACACCATTTAATTCTTAACCCCATTAAATCATTTTCACAAATGTATAAACCTAAGCTCTGTTTAAAAATGAAAGGAAACTAGTTCACAATATTGGCCATAAAGTGCTTAAGCCTGTCACAGCACCAATGTAGCCCATCGATGGCAGGTCCTATTCTTGTTACCATTATGGCTTCTAAGTGAAGCCTTCAAAGTGAGCTCTTAGAGATCTTCTGGTGAGTGATTTTGATTTTTGTTTCAAACAGCTCTTTTCTATTCATTTTAAGGTTTTAAGTTAGGTCTGGTGTGTAAATTAGGTTAGGCTGGTGACTCCTTCCTCTTACTGATTAGCATAGAATTGGAATCAATTGGGTGCTATTTGCTAAGGTGGTTAAACTTGTCTACGCCTTGCTGGGGGAGGTGTTCTTAGGTGACTATATAAGGCTGCTGTCAGACGAGCGTAGTGTTCACGTCCGTGATTGCGCCTAAAAGTACGTCCGTGATAGCATGAAAGAAAGTCCATTGGAGCCTGACACACGAAGTACGTCCGCACTGAACTGCGGACGCATGACGGACGCTGCAAACGGACGCAGGTTAGGCAAGAACGTAATACTGCTAGAACGGACGTGCGGAGTGCGCCACGTCCATAACGTCTGCATAGCTTTGTGTGTGAGTGATGGAGCATGGTCAGACGGACTGCATTTATACGTCCAGCATTTTTGACGGACAGAATGTTTTTTCATTTGTAATTTTTTTTTCCCTCCTACATCTGTCAAAAATAACTTCAGTGAAAAAACGGACTGTGTGGCCACTACTGCGTCATCCGTACTGACGATGTCCGTACTGCACGGACGTACAGTCCGTAGAAATCACGCTCGTGTGACCCTAGCCTAAAGCTTGGGGAATAGTAGCTTGTCTAATCGAGCTTGGGAAGCCTTCGAAGTGCAAGTCTTCAAAGTGAGCACTTAGAGATCTTCTGGAGATACTCTGGAGTAGACATGTGCATTCGTTTTAGTACTAAAACGATTTAGTCCGAATTTTGGGATAATTTAGTTTTCATATGACCGAGATACGAAACTGCTCAGTACAAAAACCGAAAGAAACTAAAATAAAATGCACTACATTTTAGTTTGTCTTTTTTGTAATATTATATGGATTGAAGGAGACCAGCAATGAAGAGCGCAACATCGCAAAGCTACAGAAAAGGTTTGTATGCATAATCCTTCCCGACCCCTACCTGAAAATCTGACAGTGATAGAGCTCCAGAATACTCACTCGCAGAACAGACAGCCAGCACAGGCGAGGAAACCTTTACTTAGCCCTTGCATGTCTATGAGACAGACAAGATGATAAAAGCATCTGGAGAAGGAAAACATTCAAATAAATCACACTGAAAGCTAATGACAGAGGAGGGCTGGATAGTAAAAAACCCTTTATAACAAGCAGCACTGGGAGAAGAGAGGGACCTTATAAAATGTGTGTTATCTCCCCTCCCGCTCTGCATAATAGGGGCTTAGGTCGGATACATTTTATATTATCCAGGAGCACTATCCCCCTTTCCTCATCTATAATACACATTTTATATAAAGTCCCTCTCCTCTCCCAGTGCTGCTTGTTTATAAAGGGTTTTTTACGTCTGATACATTTAGTATCCAACTCACAGTTACTCTGTCATTGTGAGCAGTCAGTGTGATTTATTTGAATGTTTTCCCTGGATTTAAAGTGCTTTATTTTATTATAAAAATAAATTTGCACCAGACATCTCTTCTCTGAGCTTTCAGACCGACTTAACGTTAATATTTGCCCTCTCCCCTGCTTTTATATTTCTGTCTCTCTCCCCCACAGAGATGCAAAGTTTAAGTAAAAGTTCCCTCTCCTGTGCTGGATAAGCATTGGATTCCGAAGTTCTGCACCCTCCACATGCCAATGCAGTAGGTCCTACTGTGTAGGATGTTCTATACAGAGAGGGGCATTAAATAATGCAGGAGGATGTTCTATACATTATACAGAGAGGGGTATTAATGCAGGAGGATGTTCTATAAATTATACAGAGAAATGTATAAATTGAGGAGGATGTTCTATACAGAGAGGGACATTAATTCAGGAGGATGTTCTATACATTATACAGAGAGGGGTATTAATTAATGCAGGAGGATGTTATCTACATTATACAGAGAGGGGTATTAATTAATGCAGGAGGATTTTGTGCGGAGATTGGCTGCTTCTTATATTATCTCTCAGTACAATGTATCAGGCTCAGCTGTTACAGTAACTGACTGTAACAGCGCTCAGCGTTTCAGTAAAACAAGGAAATAATATTGTTATAACCTCATATATAAAAAGATTATTTCCTAGGTTTACTGAAACTCTGAGCGCTGTGATGAGCAACAGTCAGTTACTGTAACAGCTTTGCCTGCCACATTGTGCTGAGAGTGAGAGATACTGTACCAAGCAGCGATCTCAGCCCTCTGTGGAGCCACTACAATAGTAATTGTATCCACTGGTTTTCGGATGAAAGAAATTAGTATGAAAACTAAAGAACTGAAAACGAATTTCTTTAGCAACTAAATAATTTGCATTTTAGTACTAATCCATTAGTTCAAAACAAAATTTTGGGCTGTGTACAGGTCTACTCTGGAGGTAGTCTGAGGTTAGACAGGAGGTAGAAAACCTACAAAACGGTAAGATTTGCTGGTTTAAATCCATTCTTCTATAATGGCAGGCTTGGTCCAGTGTAAGAGCTGTCATGCATTTGTTTTTAGATCCAATTTTTGGAGGTTTGGAGTGTGCTGGATATGCAGGCAGTTGTCTTTATTGCAGCAGGAAATTGCCTGTTTGAAGTTTGAGATTTGTAAATTATCTGTTAGACAAACTCAGGCTATGACTGTTACAAAGCCACTGCCACAGAGGCCTCCTAGGAGCGGCAGATGGACTACTGTAGGATCTGGTAGACTTAGAGTTTTGGATAGAAGGCATGTCCCACAGTCTGTGGCACTTCTTAATTCTTTTGAGGCACTTTCAGAGTGTAGTGGTAAGACAGATGTAGGCTCAGACACCATAGTTGAGGAACCACCATCCCCTATGCCGACGGTATGCAGAACTGCAATCAAGGACAAAAAGGAAAAGGTGGGACTTGATAAAAGGCAATTGTTGCTGGGTGATTCTATCATAAGAGGTGTTGAGCTGGAGAGTAGTGGTTTGGTGAGATGTCTTCCTGGGGCTACTGCTCGTAGAGACAAGAGACATATTCTCAATATTGTCAAACAAGCAAAGCAGCAAGGGGAAGTGGACGTTCTAGTCCATCTAGGGACAAATGACTTGGCTAGCAATGAGGTTTCTGAGATTAAGGAAGATTTTTCTGTTCTTGGAGGTGAAATACAGCAGATTGTGTCCACTGTGACATTCTCTGAAGTTCTGCCTGTGCATAACATTCAGGATAGGCAGATGCGCAATAGGGAATTGAATTTGTGGCTTCGGGAATGGTGTCAGGAGCAAGGATTTGGCTTTGTGTCCCATGATAGCTCTAATTGGAGCAGAAAGGAACTGTATAAAAAAGATGGTTTGCATCTTACTCATAGGGGAACATATGTTCTCAATGAGAAGTTCAAAGGTTTCACAAAGGAATATTTAAACTAGGAGGGGGGAAAAGAGTAAAAAACAATCTGCCCGATTGTCCCCCAAAACTAAATCGGAGGGTGCAAGCAACATGCAGGGTAAAAAATGACACGCTCAGAGTCGTGTCTATAAATGCTCGCAGTTTATTCAATAAAATCAATGAACTGGAGGCAATGATGGCTGCTGAAAAAGTAGATTTAGTGGCGGTTACTGAGACATGGTTCAGTGAGAGAAATAACTGGGACATAACAATACCGGGGTACTCTTTATATAGAAAAGACAGGGAAGGTAGGAAAGGAGGAGGAGTGGCCCTGTATGTGAAAAACAACATAAAAACGAACCAAATAAAAGTGAGCGAGGTGAACATAGAGTCACTTTGGGTTACGCTAACATTTGGCAATCATACAGTAGCTCGTGTAGGTGTGATCTATAGACCCCCTGGACAAGTAGAAGAGCTAGATAATCTGCTGCTTGAGGAAATAGCCAAAATGGCAATGAAGGGGGAAGTTATTATCATGGGGGACTTTAATCTTCCTGATGTGAACTGGAAAACCAAAATAGCTGGGTGCACCAGGAGTACAAATATTCTAAACTCCCTACTGGGATTATCTCTAACACAAGTAGTTGAGGAGCCGACCCATAAAGAGGCCATATTGGATTTAATACTCACAAATGGAGGTTTGGTAGCAGACGTTGTTGTAGGTGAAAATTTGGGATCTAGTGATCACCAGTCCGTGTGGTTTAATATAAGAACAGGGATGGAGCCGCACCACACAAAAACAAAAGTTTTAGACTTTAAAAAAACAGATTTTTTTCTAAAATGAGATTTTGTGTGAATGAGTCATTATCAGACTGGAGGAGTTTAAAGGGAGTCCAGGAGAAATGGGATTATTTAAAGGAAGCATTATTGAAGGCCACAGGCAATTGCATTCGGCTTGTTAGCAAAAACAAAAAAGGGAAGAAACCACTGTGGTACTCTGCAGAAGTGGCCAAAATAGTGAAGGACAAAAAGATAGCATTCAATAATTCTAAAAAAAGTCAGGCAAACCTATAAGATTAGGCAGAATTTGTCCTCCGGACCCACTGACAGGCCAGATTTGCCAGATATCTGAAGCACAGGTGATATGATTTGCTGCTCAGTGATTGCAGGATTCAGTTTGCATTTCCCCAAGGTGATCTGTAAAATCTGGCCTGTTAGAGGGTCCTGAGGACAGGTTTGGGAAACACTGTGCTATGGGATACTGGTAAATGTTGCATCATGGGAAAAATCCACAACATGGAAATAGGGGATAAACACCTAACTTTATTTTGCTTTTTATATGCAATTATTTCAAAAGAAAAAAACATTAGCCTGTGTTTTACAATGTGTTTTTGCTTTGAAATGCAATCTAGTTACAACATATGTTAATGTTATGGGGATATCCACAATATCGTCTTATGCACTTTGAATCATCATGTTGTTTGCAGCATTGCAGTATATTTATGTATTTACCATGTCACTGCTTCTGTATTCCCCTCTCTTGAAAGATGTCTTTGGATAATGATTTTTAAGAGGGGGGGAAAAATGTGCACAAGAGACCCACCAGAGTTGTAATGGTAGATGCCGCATGCAGAATAAATTGAGCAGATGTTGCTATGGAAATTTGTGTATGTGTTTATGTATTTAAGATTTTAAGTGTTAAAATATGTGTCGATATGAGAAGCTGGAAGCCCACAGTTATCCTGGCAGAACGAGGGTAAGATAGTGTATACCGTAATAAATAATGGAAGCTATTACTTTTCAGCAGCACGTTTAGTAATTAAGGATTTCTCTTCGCTTTGTGTAAAACACACAGATTAAAAGAACAATCAAATGTTCGAAATCTGCCAGTTTTATGTGTAATATGTTCTTATGTTGCGAACGCACCACCATCTATTTTTCTCCATCAAGATGTTTGCAAAATGTACATATTGATCTATAAAAGACATACATTATATCTAAATTGTTATACGGAAGTCATATATAGTAACTAAATTGCTTTTAGACCTTAGTTCTAGATTTAGGATTATAAATTGGTTATTATATTAATAGGCGGAATAATAAACAGATGTGCAGAAAAAAACAGTTTTGCGCCTACTCCCTACCAGGGCGGCTGCGTAGACCAGAAGTATCCAGCCCACTTCATGTATAAAACCTAACAAGAAAAACATTGTCATTTACCCTCACCCCTGTGGCTGCATGCGAAACAAAACACCTCAGAGGTTTTGGTTTACTTGAATGGCCATTAAAGTGTAAGCCCACCTGCCAAGTCACTGCACCTCTGGTCAGGTAGGTCCTAACTAGGGCTGTGCAATTAATTGCAATCGCAATCGAATCGCGATTTCTGACCCTGCAATTTCTAAATCGCATAAGGCTGCAATTTTTGGCTCCCTGTTATCCATGTGCTGGGGCAGTATATCCATGTGCTGGGGCAGTATATCCATGAGCTGGGGCAGTATATCCATGAGCTGGGGCAGTATATCCATGAGCTGGGGCAGTATATCCATGAGCTGGGGCAGTATATCCATGTGCTGGGGCAGTATATCCATGTGCTGGGGCAGTATATCCATGTGCTGGGGCAGTAATCCATGTGCTGGGGCAGTAATCCATGTGCTGGGGCAGTATCTCCATGTGCTGGGGCAGTATTTCCATGTGCTGGGGCAGTATTTCCATGTGCTGGGGCAGTATATCCATGTGCTGGGGCAGTATATCCATGTGCTGAATACATTTAGAATGTATGTAGCATGTTTGAAAAAGCAAAAACAATTGGCTAAATCGCAAATTAAATTGCAATCGCAATATTCATTCAAGAAATCGCAATATGATTATTTTGTCAATATTGCACAGCCCTAGTCCTAACCTAATGAAACAAAGAGCTGTTTTCTAAGCACCTACATGTCCTCATGATGCTTCTCAGCCAAGCGACAGACTGGTGGGTTTATAATTACACCTTCACCAGGGACAATTCCATTTTGGGGTTAAAAAAGAAAACACGGAAAGAGGCAGCAGCAACAATGACCTGGCTGGGGATACAACGAAATATACATATATGTAGAAAAAACTGTTTTGCGCCTATTCCCTACCATGGCGGCTCCGTCAACCAGAAGTATCCAGCCCACTTCATGTATAAAACAGAACTAGAAAAAAGGTTGTCATTTGCGCTTACCAATGTAGCTCCGTGCGAAACAAAACACCGCAGAGGTTTTAGTTTACTTGAATGGCAATTAAAGTGTTAAGTCCACCTGACACGTAATAATAAACAGAGACTGCTATAATTTTGGGAAAAGCAAAACATGTCAACTGAAACTCTTAGTCTGTTTCCTGTTTAGATCACTTCCTTTACTCAATCAACTGATCAATGATATAAAGAGAGATTAAAATTGGGGATAGAACAGGAGTTTATTTTATCAGATCTAGCCCTCCCCACGGAGTAGTAGACACATTGAGGGGCTTTGGAGGATTGTTTTGGTGGATTAAGTCAATCCAACCCACAAATTTGTTCCGGTGGGACCTGAGTGACCACGTTTTGGGCTGAAGGAACTATCACAGCGCCCATCACAACCTGGGAGTGATAGAGGGAGGAAACACATGGCACATTCATGATTATTTAAATTCAATTAAGTAGTCATGGCAGCTAGTGTCACTTTCAAATATAACAGATACAAAATGTGTCTATTCAGTTTTACGGACTTCCTTAGACTGTTACGCCCACAATATCCACTTACTATTCAATCTATTTCTATGACGTGGGTATCTATCAACGTTAACAAGACAAAGTAATACAATTAAGGCTGGCGTCAGACGAGCGTTGTTGAAGAGCGGAAGGAACGTCCGTGAGAGTGGACGTTCCTTCCACTCGACGCCCGTCTGGCCACCTCACTGAGCGCCCTTATGGAGAATCGTGCTTTGTAGCTCCGTCAACGCGCGACCTAGTGCTTTGACGGAGAAGGCTGCTGCCCTCGTGCGTGCGCAACAGCGTTTGGCTGGCCCCGTCGCAGCATCTCAATGCTGCGACGGACGCCAGAAGGCATGTCAGTACGGGTGCACATAGTGTGCTCATCTGACGCCAGCCTTAAGGAACACTTTACACATTCTGACTTCTTAGCGGTACAGAGGGGCAGCAGTGTATCAAATCTCTGCATCCATGTGCAACTCTGAACAATCTCTCTGCACAGGTGGTACAGAACTTGCTTATGTAAAGTACGTAATTCCTTAGCTAGGCACAATTTGCGGCTCCTACACAAGTTGCATAGGAATGCAAATTGTGTTAGATGGCTGCCTCTGGGTTCGGGAGTCCCTGAGTCAAAGAGGAGGAGCAGGGCCAACATCAGGGCATTACACCCCATGCTGCCATAAGGGGCCCAGACCCCAGGCCAGACTCAGGACCCAGACCCTAAAACCCAGATCCCAATGCCCAGACCCAGGGACCAGACCCCAAGGCCCAGGGATCAAGGCCCAGACCCAGGGGCCAGACCCCAGGGACTAGGCCCAGCCTAGACAAAGGGCCCAGCCCCAGGGACCAGACCCCAAGACCCCGGGACTAGAGCCCAGACCCCAGGTCATACTCAGGGCCCACAAGGCCCAGTCCCAGGGACCAGACCAGACCCCAGGGCCCAGACCAGAGCCCAAGGCACAGACCCCAAGGCACAAACCCCAAGGCCCAAACTAGATCCAGGTCCCAGGCCAGGGACCAGATCCAAAGGCCATCGTATACAGTCCATTACTGTGAGATTTATTGCTGTGGATTCTGTGATACGTTCACACACACCGCACATTACTGTGAGTTTTATTGCTGTGGTGCTTTTTTTTTTTTTTTAAGGGGATAAAAGCTTTTGGAGGTTGAGGGAGTACCGGGGTGGGCATCGTGAGGTTCAGTAAGGGGCCCCATCATTTCTGATGGCTGCCCTTGACTACAGACAAAAGGGGAGTAAAATCTTCTAAGATCAATATGTAAAAACTTATTTGGCTCAGGCTGTCAGCTGCATTCTCCCATTTAATGAAGGGCAAAAAAGTGAACTCTAGTTAGAATAGAGTATCCCTTTAATAGAGTGTAGCGCTGCTTTAAAAACACTGTATTTTGGTGCATTGAACTATTGCTGCCACCAGAGGGAGACTGAGACATTGTTAGACTATGTTGGACAAAACCGAACTACATGTACCATCACCCTTTGCGTGAGGACAGGAAGGGGGTGGTACAGGAAGAGGAAAGAGATCAGCAGCCTCGTGCAAGGCAGAAGCAGAGTGAGCGGAGCAGTGAAAGATGGAGGACACACGTTAGAGCTGTCAGGGATCGCAACCAGGCCGGAGTACAGACGCTGTCTTACGGGTGCTGGAGATCGGGACAGTAATCACGTTGAGACCTACCTGCGCAGCGCTGAGAGGTCTGGAGGTAAAAAGCTAGTTCCGGCAGGACCCCGTGTTAGGAGTCTGCGCTGATCGATTGGGAGTGCAGGCAGCGGATCGGTGTTCCAGTTGCGGAGATTGGGCAAGCTGAGAGCCGATTCGGCAGCACGGAGTCCCAGTACCCAGCGGAGAAGATCTTGTGGTCGAGGTATCGAGAGCTGGACAGTTTCGTTCATCGGATTGGTGAGAGGCCTCCAGGCCGCAGTTCCAATACAGAAACGCACGCTGCAATATTGTTTAAATTCACAGGACCCCAACAGTGACTAGTCGAAGATTGTTTTGTTTCATTCACTGACCAGTTGAACACCGTACCCGGGTACCCTAGACAACGCACATACATATTTTTGAGCTATTATTCACGGGACTTACACTCCAGAACTGAGGGGGTTAACCGTTTCTTTTACCGCCACGTGTTTTTCCCACGTTACGAATTCTTGTCATTCAAATACTGTATATGCGTAATATATGCTGCTTTATTGGGATCAGTAAAGAATATAATATATAAAAATCCACAACAGTGCTGGTGTATAGTTATTTCCTAGTGTGGTGAGACTAACCCGAGGTTTATTCAGCAGCTCCTCCGGGAGTGAGCGCTACAAGTGATTTTGGAAATTGTCCTTGCACCATGGATGACTTGCAACATGTTCATATCGACTCAATAGAAAATTTCAGCCACTGACACACATAAAACTCCACCTTTCACAGTCATGTACAAACTGACATGGTCACACATAGGCAGCTATCAACAGATGGTGCAAACACAGAAACACTGATACACTGAAACGTATAATGCAGGGATGCACTCAGAAAGACCAAATAGATTCAGAACCAAGGCCAGCAGCCCCACGGGGCTCCGGAGCTATCTATGGGGCTGAAACATACAGGGTTATTCAGAGAGCGTGAAAAGCAGGAGAAAGACTGGAGAATGAAAAATTCTAGGTCAAAATAGCCGATTTGGAAAGTGAGATGAAAGGGAGAACTTTTCTGGTTTGGCTATTTTGACCTAGAATTTTTCTTTCTCCAGTCATTCTCCAGTCATTCGCCTGCTTTTCACGCTCTCTGAATAACCCTGATAGTATTTGTTGCCGAATGAGCCAGACTGAAAGAAAATAATACAGCTGCGTTGAGCAAAGGTAAAAAGCCTAATTTAAAATAATTGGCAAACATAAAATTCACCGAAAAATTCCTAAATAAACGGTTGTATAGATATTTAATAAAAAGCAGGGAATATTTTTTTGCATTGAAACCTATGGGATTATTTTGGTACTGGCTGTATTTTATTTTTTTATTTTTTTATTGTAGTACCGGCTGTATTTTATTTTAGTACCGGCAGGTATTTTCATTTTATTGTAGTGCTGGCTGCTGTCTTTGGTACTGAAATATATTTCAGCAGAAAGGACAGGGGCAAGGACGTATCTTTCTTCTTTTTTCTTTTTTTTTTACCCTAATCTAAGGAGTTCATTAATCCATTTCACATTCTGATAACTAATAAAAACGAACTACGAATTGACAATAAAAACGAAAAAAAAAAAAAAAAAAAAAAATGGACCCGAAAACTAAATACTGGCCATCCGAATTTTTGGATCAGCCCTGAATTATAAATGAAAAACGAATGAACCCAAAAACCGGCCATCCAAATTTTTGGATCGGTCTGAAAATACGAATCGTGGTAAAATACCGATCAAAACGAAAAAAGCTGAAGCGAAACAAAAATAACGGCCGTGCAAAGTCTATTAGATGCACCATTCTTTTTAATGGCTTGTAAAAAAATTTAACAATCAAAGTTGGAAAACAAGCAGAGGTCAAGGAGCACCAAAAACAGGATAAACAGAGCTAAGGTCTAGAATACAACAACACCGGTGTAGCCCCTTGTGTCACATAAACCGTAAAAGAACTTACACAGAGGTAAATGGTTGATGGTCATAGAGAATCAAGCTTTCAATCCGTGGCTAGTAACCTCAGAAAAATGAAAATATATAGTGCAGCCCAGTATATAAAGGCCTTAAATATTATCAGTAATCTAACACACTTGCACAACATGGGGCCCACAGCTCCTGACATAGCACTCATGGGTCGTTTTAAGGCCTACCCATCTGCTGTATTTCTCCTGATTTATGATCCAGACAGACCTCAGAATAGCGCAAAGGGACCTCTATGGTGCAGTTCATCTTAACACAATGTTGAAAACAATATGGAAATTAATTGAATACTACTCACCATCCATAGGGCCCGTAGCCAGGCCCTAGGTGAATATGTGTAGACGTGGACTTGTGTGCTTTACATGAAGACGAGCAATGTACGAAAGAGTAAGTAAAACGGTGAAATATATGGTGGGAAAAATAGTGAACAAATGCATAAAATAATTAAGAATTATGTATGAAGAGGATCAAAAAACTATAAAAAGGAACTGAAAATATTTATTCAAGAAACCATACAATTCAATTAGTTAAAACTCATGGACATATAAAAGTACGCAAAACAACAATGTGCTTTTTACATATTTCAACTGATCAGTCACAACATTAACCTTTTTGCTACCAGAATCTGATAACTCTTTAGCATTGTAATGCATTGAAAAACACTCCTTAGCGTATCACAATTCCATTTTCGCACTGAAATCCTTGGTCTCATCTCTCTTCACCCTGGTTAGAGATAAATTGTGCTGAAAATAGCATCCCCAATCCTCACTGTAACAAAAAGATAAAACTGTTTCCTGTTACAGCACGACAGCCAGGGATTGGGCAGAATACAGGGAGGTCTGTGGAGTTACTCACTGCTGTACAGGGATAAGATTCAAGGGGTTATAATGACTGAAAATCCCTGTACAGTACAGATACAAGATGTTACTGTAATTTCCATACACAGGCATTTTGCCACAGATATTTTTTTTATTCTATTGGTGTTTTTGGAAGCTGCATTTCTAATAATCTCACTTATCACTACAAATTTCCATAAGCAGGAGATCTGACCAGTTTTGTTATTTTAACTGTGATCAAGATAATTATTTGACACAGAGGCCATCTCTGCCTGTATGTTGACATAATATTCTAGAGTTTAGAATGTTTCATTCGAACAATATCTCTCTAAAGCATAAACAAATGCATGAAAAATTTGCAAATTTACTCTATTTTAATTTTTTTTTTAATTCTTAAAACCATAGAGTTGTGCACGACTTTTTTTTTTTCGGTTCGGATTATTTTGTTTCTGATCGTTCTATATGTTGATGTGATTCGTATTTTTAGGTAAAATTTTAGGTTTCCTAATTTATTTTATAATAAATAAATAATAATAATTAGGGTTAGAATTTCTAACCCTAGTGTCTAACCCTAATTTCTAACCCTGATTTTCAGTGGTTCATTTGACAGGTTTAACCCCTTCGCTGTCACGTTGCGTGCGGAGGACGCGCTGAGCGCATCCAGCCTTTGGGGTCAGCGTTCGGCCGGGTTCTGGCCGATCGCTGGCCCCCCCGGTGCGGTCTGACATCCTCGATGTCAGCCCAGCATCCGGAACTCCCGCCGGGCTAATTAGGTGTCATCGCGGCGGCGCGATGACTCCTAATTCAGGCGCCCCCCCGCATGTGCGGAGGAGGCGCCTGAAAGGGAGGGGGGGAGGTCCTTCGGACCTCTCTCCCTCCCGATCGGCGGCATTGCGGGGGTTAACCTAGGCACCATTTGGAAGGGCACAGTCTGCCCTTCCAAATGGTACCTGGCATTAACCCCTGGGGAGCCGGATCACGAATCGGCGCTGAAAAGCGCCGGTTCGTGATCCTTTCCCGGAGCTGGCCGACATCTTGGATGTCGGCCAAGCCTCCGGGAACTCCCCCTGAGGACTGGCGTCATCGTGCATAGCACGATGACGCCAGTCCTTGATTTAACCCCTAGCTGCCACCAATGGTGGAGATAGGGAGTTCCAATGAACTCCCTATCTCCCGATCCGTGGCAGCTAGGGGTTAAAGTTTGGTATTGTTGGATCGGCCAGAGCATGGCCGTTCCAACGATACCAAACTCGAATGTGAAAAAAGTTAGTAAAAAAAAAAATTAAATTTTTTTTTTTTTTTGGTTTGTTAATGCAGCAATATTGTTCCCATTTGAATTATAATGTGAACAATGATGCTGCACTAACGATTTTTGTATGCGGTGCGTTTGTTAAAAATCGTGTAATTTTCCCCAAAAAAAAATGTAACGAGACCCCCATCTCTAATTTTTTTAACAAGCGCACCCCATACAAAATAAAAACGCAATTGCTCGCATCTTAAAATGTGAAAAAAAAAAACACTTTACACATTGCAAATTATTGAAAAATCATATTTTGTTGCATTTTTTGTTATAATATACAGACAGGTCATGACGTATACATATAATAATGACATATTATGAATCTGCCGAGTCTGACGGAAAGAACGTATATAATATGTCTGGGTCATATACTAAAATAAGCCTTCAAAACGCGTTTAAACATGATGAGCAAAACCGGTAAAAATGACCTCAGCACAGGGGCGGGAAAAGCCTCAGCAGCGAAAGGGTTAATCAGGCAAATTTTATAGGTTTCAATGGTTTTGTAGGTTTTTTTTTTTTGTTTCGAATCCTTTCGTTCCTTTTTTTTCGTTTTGGGTAGGTTTTTCTTTTTTTTTTTCTTCAGTTTTGGATTATTGCGTTCCATTTTTATTTATATATATTTTTGTTTAGAATCTTTTTCGGATCATTTTTTCCATTCCGAATTTTTTTGTTTTGTCATTTACGGCCTTTTCATTAATTCGGACGGCCGTTTTTTAGTATTTCGGAAACAAAACAAATAACAGTGATTTTCATCCGAATTTGCATCCCTTGTTTGAAATTAATGTTTTTTTCTTAACAAAAATTGCTCGGTAGTGAAGTGGTATCAGCCTAATATTGTGTAGGTCCCCCTCGAGTGGCTAAAAGCTTCTAAGGCATTGGGACTAGGGATGAGCTGTTCGGGTTCGGAGCTCGATCCGAACTTTGGCAGTTCGAAAGTTCGCGAATTTCGAACTTTTTGGGTCTGTTCGGTTCGAGTTCGAAAAAAAAAAAAACTAAATTTTGAAAAAAGTATAGAAAATGCTTAAAAAAATACTAAAAAATCTAGAAATAAAGAGACTCTTTACTGCAGAATATTATAAGCAACGGTTTATTAGATATTGAATTAAAAACTAATGTGTACGTGGAAAGATTATCAACTCTAAATGACCTCTGTTCACAAACGGGCATAACACCAGGTGTTTTTAGTCTGGTAATCAATTTGATACATTGTACACCATACTGAGGGTGGGGTGGTGTCTGCTTCTGATTGAGATTTGAGAATTAATTTCCCTAAAACATCCTAATATGCTGCATTTAACCCTTTCGCTGCTGAGGCTCTTCACAACTCTGTGCTGAGGTCATTTTTACCGCTTTCGCTCATCATGATTAACCGCGTTTTGTAGCCATATTTTGATATATGACCCAGACATATTATATATCGTTCTTTCCGGCAGACTTGGCAGATTCATAATATGTCATTATTATATGTATACGTTATGTCATGTCTGTATATTATAACAAAAATGCAATTTATTATGTGTAAAGTGTTTTTTTTTTCACATTTTAACATGCGATCGTTTGCGGTTATACTTTGTATGGGGTGCGCTTGTTAAAAAAATTAGAAATGGGGTCTCGTTACATTTTTTTGGGGGAAAATTTTGCTTTTTTTAACAAACGCACCGCATACAAAAATCGTTAGTGCAGCATTATTGTTCACATTATAATTGAAATGGGAACATATTGCTGCATTAACAAAAAAAAAAAAAACTTGTTTATATTTTTTTTAGATTTTTTTTTTAAAAATATATATATATATTTTTTAAAAAACATTATTCATGCTCATGTTTGGTATCTTTGGAAAGGCCATGCTCTGGCCGATCCAACGATATCAAACATTAACCCCTAGCTGCCACGGATCGGGAGATAGGGGGTTCGTTGGAACCCCTATCTCCACCATTGGTGGCAGCTAGGGGTTAACTCCAGGACTGGTGTCATCGTGCTATGCAGGAGAACCACTTGGCTGGACGCGCTGAGCGCGTCCATAGCAGCCAAGTGGTTAACTTGTGTTTGTAAAAAATTAAAAATAACATCTAAGGCTAGGGTCAGATGAGCGCATTTTGTACGGACTGTGCGTCCGTGCAGTACGGACGTACTTACTGACTGACAACAAGGTAGTGGCCAAACAGTCCGTTTTTTTCACTGATGTATTTTTTGACTGATGTAGCAGGGAAAATAAATTAAAATGAAAAAACATTCTGTCCGTCAAAAATGCTGGATGTATAAATGCAGTCCATCTGACCTCGTTTCATCACTCACATACAAAGCTACACAGACGTTGCGGACGTGGCGCACTCCGCACGTCCGTTCTAGCAGTATTACGTTCTTGCCTTACCTGCGTCCGTTTGCCGCGTCCGCCATGCATCCGCACTTCCGTGCGGACATACTTCGTGTGTGGGGCTCCATTGGTCAGAATGCTGGACGTGTATGGACGTGATAACTGCGAATATGGACGTGATAACTGCGCTCGTCTGACCCCAGCCTTAAGCAATGTTATTTTTCACCTCGGGATTAAACATTCACAGGGTTATTCAGAGAGCGGTGAAAAGCAGGAGAATAACTGGAGAAGTGAAAATTCGATGTCAAAATAGCCAAACAAGAAAAATTCTCCCATTTAACTCACTTTCCAAATTGGCTATTTGGTCTAGATTGTTCTCTTCTCCTGCCAGTTCTCCTGGCTTTCACCTCTCTCTCAGGGTTGTTCAGAGAAAGGTGAAAACCAGGAGAATGGCAGGAAAAGAGAACAATCTGTACCAAATAGCCGATTTGGAAAGTGAGATAAGGCTAGGGTCAGACTAACGCATTTTTCACAGCGACCGTCAAAAAGTGCGTCCGAACGCATTGCCTTATTTTTTCACGGAATGCGCGAAAACGGTCATACGATGTGCATTTTTGTGCGTGATTTTTTTACGGATCCAAACCAGGAAACTTTGGGTGTCTGGACGTTATGTTGGCCGGACATGAGCAGGGTCTGACGTCTCCAAATCACGCACACACGCCGCTAGTGGACGCAGCGCACTCTGTACGTCCGTACTAGCGGTTCTGCGTTCTCGAAAAAATGTGTTCATTTTCCACTTGCGTTGCGCAGCCGGACTTTCGTGCGACCGTACTTCGTATATTGGCTGTCATTGCCCGTCATTTGCTGCTAGTGCAGGCCGTGATTAAGTGCGCCTAAACGCATGTTAAAAATTCGCTAGTCTGACCCTAGCCTAAATGGGAGAATTTTTCTGGTTTGGCTATTTTGACATAGAATTTTCCATTCTCCAGTCATTCTCCTGCTCTACACCGCTCTCTGAATAACCCTGACAGGGTTATTCAGAGAAAGGTGAAACCCAGGAGAATGACTGAAGAGAAAATTCTAGGTCAAAATAGCCAAACCAGAAAAATTCTCCCATTTTTCTCACTTTCCAAATCGGCTATTTGGTCTAGAATTTTCCATTCTCCAGTCATTCTCCTGCTTTTCACCGCAAAAAAAATCAGTAAACTTTTTCTGCGTGTCCGAAAATGTTTCCTCTTTTCATACAGACTGCCGCCCCAAGCAGTTGTTTATGGATAGATTAAAGGAAAAGCAGTTACCGTCATTTGAAATGTCATTTTTTGGTTTTTACATATTTCTATACATCCTAGAAATCCGCCACTTCACGGGCAGGTTATGGGGACCTCCTAGGCACGATATTTGAAGGAATTTTTCGTTTTAATTTTTAACCCTTATTTCATGGAAAACTCCCTGTCCCTTTAAAATCTTTTTGTTTTAACTTTTTGTCCTGGTTTCCTGTCCCCCAGGGCACTACCCAGACCCCCATACACTTTTCATGGCAAATATCTAGCATATATGCCCTCTTGGAGGGCACTCTAAAAACCGAATTTTCAGCCCCATTGACTTGTATGGGGTCCGAGTTCGGGTTCGGACCAGAACATTTGGAAAGTTCGGGTTCGGCTTCGAACCGAACTCAGGGAGTGATGGGCTCATCCCTAATTGGGACCTGGACTTCACAAGACCTCTGTGTCCTGCGGTAGGCTAGAGTCAAACGAACGCATTTTTCACAGCAAATGTCAAAAGGTGCGTCCGAACGCATTGACATATTTTTTCACGGAATGCGCGAGAACGGTCATACGACGCGCATTTTTGTGCGTGATTTTGTACGGCTCTGCAATTAAACGCGTAATCTGAGTAACCAAATCAATTGCTGAATCCAAAAATAAGGGGAAGGGGTATAAAAAGCCATTTTGTGGATGGTGGCGTTTTACCAAGATGGATGCACTCCAAGTGTTTGTGTTTGCTGCAACTGGCTACCTGTACCTTCAGAACAAAAGACAACGGCGATCATGGATTCATCCCATCAACGCTGCCAGACACACACATGGCCACTTTGTGACGCTGTACAGGCCACTGTGAGAGAGGGACCCCGTGAAGTTTTTCAACTACATGCGGATGTCCATCCCCTCATTCGATGAACTGTTGTCACAGTTACGTGAGCCGCTGACGAAGAGGGACACCAACATGAGGGAAGCCATACCACCGGAGGAGATGCTGGTCATCACTTTGCGGTAAGTACTTCCAAACACCAGCATGCATGACGTCGCTGCCAGTCAGCAGACATGTGCTCGGTGTGCACAGGCCCTATTGTCGGTCTGTAGTGACATGCACGCAAGCACATTCATACCCACACGCAGGCATCACATTCCAAGACACGTCCAAAACAACTTATGATACTGACAACAATGTATGTAAAAAGAACTATATTGTAACCAAATAATGAAGAAAATAAAAACAATAATATATTTTTAACATATATTATTGAAAATAACATAAAGGACAAAATATAACCGTGACAACAGAAACCGCATGTCAACGAAAACAAACAAACAGAAGACACCTCACAAATCGAAGTACAGAGGAGCATCTGGCTCATGAGGACCGTGTATGTAGCTGCGGCAGTACCCAGACTCTGGGGGTGGCCCAGCAACACGGGACATGGGTGGGTGGGTTGTTGGCGCCTGGCTGTGGCTGGCATATTCAGTGGCATGGGGGCCTTGTGGCACAGCACCATGATACACTGCCGCCTGTTCTGGACGGGACAGGATTTCATGGATGAGGTCCAGGGATCTGTACTCCACCTTCTGCGCCGGGGTGATCTGGTTCAGCAGGGACTGACAGTGGACAAAGGACATGTCCTGACTGTCGGTGATCGTGCAGCATGGAGGTGGTGGATGGTGCACCCCCATAAAGCTGACCATGGCCTGCTCAAAGTCGCTAGCCGGTCCCCTCCTCCTCTTGTGAGCCGGTCTGGTGCTGTCTGTCGGTACTGTAGCTGGCACCGGTCCGGTCTCCACATCCCCCTCCACCTGCTAGTCTGTGCAACCCTGGTCAACCTCCTCATGACAGCTGCCAGAACCTCCTGCCAGCAGCTGTTGCTCCTGTTAGCCAGAAGTGGATGGCTGGTCAATGCTGCTTACAGTTGGTCTTGGCTCCTGGGTCCTTCTGAGGAACGACAGTTGTTCTGCGTACAGATAGCTGTGGACCTTCTTCCTTGCCCCAGCTCCAGAGCGCGCAGCTGTCGCTTCCTTCTTCAGGACCCGGGTGTAATTTTCCCTTATAGTGCGCCACTTGTTGATGGTTTCATGTGCTGCAAAACATCATGAGAGTGACATTAGGTTCGGTTCACATGATGTGATCATAACACAGATTTACTTCATATTTTCTAGGTATCTTGCTAGTGGATGCAGTTTGAAGGATCTGCATTACAGCTTCCGCATTGGCAGATCAACAGCTGGTGAGATCGTCCGCAAGGTCTGCCAAACAATATGGGAAACCATGAAGGAGCAATGTTTACCAACACCCACGGACGAGGCATGGATAGCAATTGCCGCAGGAATTTGGGAGAGAGCGAACTTCCCCAACTGCCTGGGAGCCGTGGATGGCAAACATGTCCGCATAGTGAAGCCACTGCACAGTGGCTCACTGTATCAAAATTATAAACATTTTTTTTCCATTGGCCTACTGGCGGTGGCAGATGCCAACTATAATTTTGTGTATGTGGATGTCGGATCATACGGCAAAGACTCTGACTCCACACTGTTCAGGAACTCTACACTGTGGAATGAGCTAGAGAGTGGGACCCTGCACATCCCCAGACCCGCACCTTTGCCTGGCAGTGACGTGGCAGTCCCCTATGCCTTCGTGGGTGACGAAGCATTCGGCCTATCCACACATTTCCTACGGCCCTACTCAGGGACACACCTGACTGTGAGGAAACGGGTGTTTAATTACAGGCTGTCGAGGGCGAGACGGTATGTCGAGTGTAGCTTTGGCATACTGACCAACACGTGGAGGATTTTTCATAGGCCGCTTGATGTAAATGTGGATTTCTGTGTGGATATTGTGAAATGCTGCTGCATCCTAGATAATTATGTTCGTGCGAGGGATGGTTTTAATTTCGATGATACCCTCACAGTTATGGGTCTGGATGAATATGCAAACGATGACATAATAGCTGTGAATAGACACAGCAACAGTTTCGCGATGCTCTGTCTATTTTACTAGCGATGCACGTCAGGTGCCCTGGCAGCTGGGGAGCATTTAACATGTGACAGCACCTATTATGTTTGCCATTTACTTTTATTGTACATGCAATTTGCATGTGATTATGAATTAAATAATCATGTACTCACTCTGTAGCTTCTGCTCTCTGTTAGACCATGTATCAAAGTCCGGGTACACCACCCTCGACACTGCAACCCATGCGCTGGACTTTCTGATTTTGTCCTTGTACAGGTTACAGGCCGTGTCCCATAGCTCGGGATGCTCCGCCACTGCAGCTATCAGACGCTCCACATCAATTTCTGGGCAAGCCATCGTCTGCAGCAACTGCCAGGTACCACAACAGCCACAACAGGACACTTTTTCCGTCTGGACGTTATATAGGCTGCAGGTGCAGCGTTTGACGTCTCCCAAACACGCCGCTATGCCGCCGCAGCGCACTCTGTACGTCGGTACTAGCGGTTCTGCGTTCTCGAAAAAATGCGTTCATTTTCACTTGCGTTGCGCGGCCGGACTTTCGTGCGGCTGAACTTCGTATATTGGCCATCATTGCGCATCATTTGCTGCTACTGCAGCCGTGATTAAGTGCACCTAAACGCACGTTAAAAATGCGCTAGTCTGACCCCAGCCTTATCTGGCACGAAGATGTTTGAAGAAGCCTTTAAGTCCTGCAAGTTGTGAGCTCGGCCCTCCATAGATGTTTGTTTTTCCTGCACATCCCACAGATTCTGAATCGGTGAATTTGGAGGCCCAGACACCACTTTGAAATATTTTATGTTCCTCGAACAATTCCTGAACATTTTTTTTTAGAGCATGGCATGGTGCATTATCCTGTTTGAGGCCACTGCCAACAGGGGACTTCATTGCCATAAAGGGATGTACTTGATCTGTAACAATCTCTAGGTAGGAGGTACATGTCAAAGTAACATGCAGATGAATGCCGTGATCCAAGGTTTCCTAGCAGAACATTGCCCAGAGTATAACACTGCCTCTGCCGGTCTGACTACTTCCCATAAACCATCCTGTTGTCACGTCTTCTCCAGGTAAACCATGCACATGCAGCCATCCATCCATGTTGTGTGTTGATTCTTCATGGTCGGTTCTGACGCTCACAACCGCATTGAATGAGTTTTTTGGGTGGTGAACAGGGGGTCAGCATGTGCTCTCTAAATCCGTCTGTGCTTACAGCCCCATATCTAGTGGGTATTGATAAATGGGTAGAGATCTTGACCACATTGGTGGGTGGAACCAGGGACAGTGGGGCTATGGCTCCAGTCAGCACTTTGTTACGGGCGGCATTTCCCTCCCTTGTCAGAGGCTGCGTAATGGATCACCCACCTGGGAATCGGCTTTTGGGGCATTAGGTAGGCCAAGCGGCCACTGGGGGCTCAAGTATGGTATGTGGCAGTATGTATCACACATCCCCATGCGTGATAGAGACACCGTGTGCGCGGATGTGTGCCTTTGTGGGTTCTGTTACTCATACACTACGCACGTTTCTATGAGTCTTCTTTCCGTGGTGCTTTGTGATACACGCATTCATACCACACATCATTCTATCACAGAACTCTAGAACAATAAAACTAAATAACTAATAAAACTAAAATTAAAAGTAATGTGCATTGTGTATGAGTGTGAGTTTTATTGCTGTGGAGCTCTTTGACACGCTTGGGTTTGTTTTGGTGGGCATGTTTTTTTTTTTTTTTTTTTGGGGGGGGGCAGCATTTCATCCTTGGACCCAGGCAGCATAATGACTTTGGCAGGCCCTGGGTGGAACTTACTAGTGACTGGTATGGTTTCTGTTTTTGAGTAAAGAGCATGCAAAATGATCTTGTGAGCACGCCATCAACATATCAAGAAGCAGTATTTAAAAGGTTCTTATTTGTCTTTAATTTGACAAGTGACTCAAAGTAATTTATGTTCTGTATCATTTTGACTAAGCTCGGAATCTCCTTTTCATACAATGAAAATGTTGTCTACATAACATGTAAAACACAAAGGTTACCATGGTACCGTGTAACAATGAGTCTTCGTTAAAATTTAAGCATAAAGGCATTAGCATAGACTGGTGCCTTTCTGTCTAAGTTTCCCAACCACTGTTATGCATTGCCCTAATATGTTTGCTTGTAAAATGCAGAAAAAAATTCTGTCCAATAAAAGAAATTGTTGATGACATGCACATATGGGAAGTAAACAAAAATAATGTCCTAAACAGACTTAAATACGAATCCTAAACAGATCATTATTATAAACCATGACACTACTGCCAACTGTTTGGATTTGGTTCCAGTCAGTGATGATACAGCAGTTCTTGCAAAGTTTGCCATTCTGAGTCCTCCATCGACTTATGCATTTTATGTGCATTTATTACATTTGCCGATTCAAATCGGTAAATCTTGCAAGAATTTGCAGAGTTGTTGCATTTTAATTGTTGGGCACTATGCCAGCTTATCACCATGTGTAGTATAGCCATACGGTTGACATATGGTAATGTAAAATCTCTCACTCTCCCCATTTTTACTTCTGGGACTTGTGTTTTTTTTTTTTTTTTTTTGTTTTTAGACATGAATTTTTTCAGCTTTATAATTATTTTTTAAATTGTTTTGGAGCTTGTTCCCATGAGCAGAAGGCGAGGACTCTTGGGCATAATTTATTTTCACAGGAAGATCAAGATAAGTATTAAATAAATGATTTGACCGCCATGTTATCAAGCTATGGCCTTTTTTCTAAATTTAGCACCTTACAGGAGGCTAGATCTCCTAGTATTGTGTTTTATTGAAGGAATGCCCTAAAAGGATTAGAGTACCCCTAGCGTAAAGGGAGGGGGTAGGGGTGTCTCATGACATATTACCAGGGCCGGTGCAAGCATTTTTGTCTACTCAGGCGAAGGTGCGTTTTGGTGCCCCCCCCCCCTCCAATATCAGCACAGAGATGCATAATAATAGTCTCTATCAGGAGTATTTAGTGTCTTCTCATCAAAAGTAAAGGACGCTGAATGTTGCTCTTGCAAGGACAACCTCTAGCAGTGGTCTGAGTCACTGATTGATTGGCACTATGGCACAGGAGTGTCACCAAAACTATGCTGTGCCTGGTGGTGCCGCTTCTGTGCCACATTGCCAATACCCACAATATATTACCAGTGTCACAGCTTCCGTACCTTACCACTTGTTGTGGTGGGCCTGTGGCTGCCTTTCTCATTCGGGCCACTGACGTATAGTCCACTGTCCAGCAGGGTCCTCCTCAGGGTGTCAGTCTGTAGATACTGCTCCCACTGGAGACTATTCTATTTAACAGTGATATAGAAAGGGTAGTAGATACTTGGAATAAACTCCCTGTGGGAGCAGTAAAAGTGATATAGAAAGGGTAGTAGATATATGGAATAGCCTCCCAGTGGGAGCAGTATCTACTACCCTTTCTATATCACTGTTACTGCTCCCACTGGGAGGCTATTCCATGTATCTACTACCCTTTCTATATCAGTTACATAGTTACATAGTTATATAGGCTGAAAAAAGACATGCGTCCATCGGGTTCAGCCTCTCCCACATAACCTACTGCTGTTGATCCAAAAGAAGGCAAAAAACCCAGTCTGAAATATGCAACATACTGGGAAAAAATTCCTTCTTGACCCCAGAATGGCAGTCAGATTTCTCCTTGGATCAAGAAGCTTTTACCCACATATTAAATATTATAACCCTTAATATTCTGTGTCTGCAGGAAATCATCCAGTCGTTTTTTAAAAGTCTGTACAGACTCTGACCCAACCACCTCAACAGGCAGAGAATTCCACAGCTTTATTGTTCTCACCGTAAAATAACCCTTCCTATGCTTTAAGCTAAATTTTCTTTCTTCCAGTCTAAATGGATGACCCCTTGTCCTATGTATAGTCCTGTTAATGAATAGGTTATCAGACAATGGTTGATAATGGCCCCGTATATATTTTTATAAGGTTATCAGATCCCCTCTAAGGCGCCTTTTCTCTAAACTAAACAGGTTTAAGCTTGTTAGTCTTTCCTCATAACTTAACCCTTCCATCCCCCTTATTAATTTAGTTGCCCGTCTCTGCACTTTTTCTAGCGATATAATATCTTTTTTTAAGACAGGTGCCCAAAATTGCACGGCATATTCAAGGTGCGGCCTGACCATTGATTTATACAGAGGCAAAATTATGTTTTCATCCCGTGAATGAACTCCCCTTTTAATGCATGCCAATACTTTGCTGGCCTTGGCGGCTGCTGTTTGACATTGCACATTGTTACTTAGTTTGAAGTCTATGATTATTCCCAAATCCTTCTCCTGCTTGGATTTCCCTAACTCCGAACCATTTAGGGTATAAATTGCTTGTGTGTTCTGCTCCCACTGGGAGGTTATTCTATGTATCTACTACCCATTCTATATCACTGTTACTGCCCCCACTGGGAGGTTATTCCATGTATCTACTACCTTCTTTTCTATATCACTGTTACATGGAATAGCCTCCCAGTGGGAGCAGTAACAGTGATATAGAAAAGGTAGTAGATACATGGAATAACCTCCCAGTGGGAGCAGTATCGACTACCTTTTCTATATCACTGTTACTGCTCCCACTGGGAGGTTATTCCATGTAACAGTGATATAGAAAAGGTAGTAGATACTGCCCCCACTGGGAGGTTATTCCATGTATCTACTACCTTTTCTATATCACTGTTACTGCTCCCACTGGGAGGTTATTCCATGTAACAGTGATATAGAAAAGGTAGTAGATACTGCCCCCACTGGGAGGTTATTCCATGTATCTACTACCTTCTTTTCTATATCACTGTTACATGGAATAACCTCCCAGTGGGAGCAGTAACAGTGATATAGAAAAGGTAGTAGATACATGGAATAACCTCCCAGTGGGGGCAGTATCTACTACCTTTTCTATATCACTGTTACATGGAATAACCTCCCAGTGGGAGCAGTATCTACTACCTTTTCTATATCACTGTTACTGCTCCCACTGGGAGGTTATTCCATGTAACAGTGATATAGAAAAGGTAGTAGATACTGCCCCCACTGGGAGGTTATTCCATGTATCTACTACCTTTTCTATATCACTGTTACTGGAAT
Source organism: Leptobrachium leishanense (assembly GCA_009667805.1). Lineage (NCBI taxonomy): Eukaryota > Metazoa > Chordata > Amphibia > Anura > Megophryidae > Leptobrachium > Leptobrachium leishanense. The sequence continues at coordinate 109,723,317 of CM019071.1, read as the reverse complement.
AGCCTCCCAGTGGGAGCAGTATCTACTACCCTTTCTATATCACTGTTACTGCCCCCACTGGGAGGCTATTCCATGTATCTACTACCCATTCTATATCACTGTTACTGGAATAACCTCCCAGTGGGAGCATGTAACAGTGATATAGAATGGGTAGTAGATACATGGAATAGCCAACCAGTGGGGGCAGTAACAGTGATATTGAAAGGGCAGTATATAGATGGAATAGCCTCCCAGTGGGGGCAGTAACAGTGATATAGAAAGGGTAGTAGATACTGCTCCCACTGGGAGGCTATTCCATGTATCTACTACCCTTTCTATATCACTGTTACTGCTCCACTGGGAGGCTATTCCATGTATCTACTACCCTTTCTATATCACTGTTACTGCCCCCACTGGGAGGCTATTCCCTGTAACAGTGATATAGAAAGGGTAGTAGATACATGGAATATCCTCCCAGTGGGGGCAGTAACAATGATCTTGAAAGGGCAGTATATAGATGGAATAGCCTCCCAGTGGGGGCAGTAACAATGATATTGAAAGGGCAGTATATAGATGGAATAGTCTCCCAGTGGGGGCAGTAACCGTGATATAAGAGTGAGAGATCTCCCCTGCTGTGAAGGAGAAGCTTGTGTTTTTAACTCCTGCTGGACCAGGTATTTGAGCTCCACATTAAAAAGCACAGCTGAAGCACATTGCAGTGTGGTGCTCAGATAACTGGTCCAACATGGATTAAAAACACAAGCTTCTCCTTCACAGCAGGGGAAATTGTGTGTGTCTATAGAGGAGGGGGGAGTGCCACAAACACGGGGCAGAGGGAGAGCAGGAAGTGGGATCACTCACCTCCTGCCCTGGGGGGATCTCTGCTGCAGACTCGAGCAGGGCTGGTCACACCTCCTCACTTGTCAGCTGTAAGAGGAGCACCATGAGGCAGCACTTGTCCCACAGCTCTGCTGCATCTCGGGAGCGCCCTCCCTCTCATCAGCCCGGAAGTGAATGAGCTGCTCCAGTCACACGGATTTCCTAATGGGCGGCAATAGAAATCCCTGGCCAGCAGTGGACAGGGAACTAGATTGTGGCGCCCCCTAGTTTGGCATCAGGCCAGGACAGTAAGGCAGCCGCCTGAGCTGCCTTACATTAGCGCCGGCCCTGCATATTACTAAAAGTACCGCTTTTAAAAGCATTAGGAGATATAAACAAATGAGGAGAAACTCTAATCTGGTGAGTTGTTCATCCGCTGATCTGCATGGACCATGGTGATCAAGATTTAGTCAAAGTTGTTCTGGGGGAAACTCTAGAGAGGAGAGGGTATAAGTGAGCTGAATAAACCCCTCAGCTCCCTGATTTCTGAGGAATGCAGACAATTTTATAAACTAAATTAAAGCGACTGGATGACTTCCTGCAGACACATAATATTAAGGGTTATAATATTTAATATGTGGGTAAAAGCTTCTTGATCCAAGGAGAAATCTGACTGCCATTCTGGGGTCAAGAAGGAATTTTTTCCCAGTATGTTGCATATTGGCGAGCATTTCAGACTGGGTTTTTTGCTTTCTTTTGGATCAACAGCATTAGGTGATGTGGGAGAGGAGGGGTGGGGTCGCGCCTATTCCCTGATGGGGCAGCTGCAACCACCAAATGCATCCAGCCGAACAACATGTGTAAAACATAACAAAGAAAAAAATGTCATCTGCGCTAATTCCCATTATACCGTGTGAAACTAAACACAATTAGAGGTTTGGTTTCTTATCAATGGCCATTATAAGATTAAGCCCGCCAAACGTCAAGGCACCTCTATGAGGGCGAGTCCTATCCAACATTGAAACCACAGGCTGCTACATAGCAAACCATACCTGCTCATGCTGCTTGTCAAACATGAGGTAGACTGGTGGGCCTTTATTTATGCTCCCCCAGAAACAAAATCCACTTTGGGATCGAAAACAAAGACACGGAGCGGAATCTTGCTGCAGGGATGACCTGGCTGGAAGTACATTGTTACACCCCTCCTGTACTATATGTTTCAATGTACTTCCAGCCAGGTCATCCCTGCAGCAAGATTCCGCTCCGTGTCTTTGTTTTCGATCCCAAAGTGGATTTTATTTCTGGGGGAGCATAAATAAAGGCCCACCAGTCTACCTCATGTTTGACAAGCAGCATGAGCAGGTATGGTTTGCTATGTAGCAGCCTGTGGTTTCAATGTTGGATAGGACTCGCCCTCATAGAGGTGCCTTGACGTTTGGCGGGCAAGCTTAATCTTATAATGGCCATTGATAAGAAACCAAACCTCTAATTGTGTTTAGTTTCACACGGTATAATGGGAATTAGCGCAGATGACATTTTTTCTTTGTTATGTTTCCGACATGGTGATGTGGGAGAGGCTGAACCCGATGGACGCATGTCTTTTTTCAGCCTATGTAACTATGTAAAGCATTTCATATCTAAAGACCTTTACTGAATGGGTTTGAGTACTGAATGTTTTACAAATTCATGGACTAACATCCTGCCAAAATCTTTTTTTTTAAAAAAGACTTTATAAATGTGTTATTTATTATTGAGCACGATGTTGCAGGGCATGAAATCTGTTGCGACTGTCCAGATATGGGTATTCCGGAGACATTTTCTGTGTAGTCAGGCCCTCACAACCAAAGTGGGATTGAATGAAATTTACCTTTTTGTGAAGTTTCACTCCTTGCTGTTCTGGCTTTGCTAAGTGTTCTTAATAGACCCCTCATGATTTCCTTACACTATGTTGTTTGGGCATTATGTACCTTGTAACCATCATTTAAAATATTGTTAGGGTTTTTTGTGGTTTTTTTTCTCCTCCAGAGGTAAAATAACCAAATAATTGGAAACAAAACCCATGTTTTCTCCCATTTTTTTTCTATTTAAAGTGACTACTATTCCAAAACATTCTGTTCAGCTTTAATTTGGAGCGTCTGTGCCTTACGGTGCCATTGTGCTCACGTATCTTGGTCAGCTTGAAATGTGACTGCAAATCCTAATGACTATTTTTTTCTAGATGCAAGCTCCTTTTGAAATGCCTAGAAAATGGCAATCTGCGATAGTCGCACACATCAATCTAAACATATTAAACATTTCTGAAAATTCTCAACGTTTTAATTTTTAAATGTAGCTTTTGTATTTCTTGGAATTCCCACAAATGAGTGAATGTGTTCTATGCGCATGGATGTACATTTTATATTGTTTGTTTTAAATATAAACTAATAAAAACTATAATAGTTTTAAGAAAATTTCTTGTCTCAACACCTTTGAAACACACCTGTCTTGGCTGCATGATATTCGTGCACTTCAATACGCCATTAGCTTCCTCATTCATTGAGTGGCGGAAGAAATTGGACCATGTTACAGTATAGTTTCATTCAAAAACAATAAAGTGCAAGTGGTGCAACTTGTCCGTAGGTTACATTTGTGTGTTTACAAGCTCCTTTAGAATTATTTTATTCATGTAGGCTGGTTTTTCCAATCTGTCAAGTATTAGAGAAACTGGTTTAAGACTGTGTTTTGTCTTCGTACAGTGTGGTACAGTTATGACTATGGCCACCCTAGGGGAGTCCTTCAGTCGTCAAGGTGTTTGCATCCCTTCTCTTATCGTGTACACTGGTGCCTGGGAGGAGTGACTACTGTGCCCAACTCTTATGTATTGCTGACCTTGAGTGCTTGGTACAGCAGAGATAGCCACGGTGATTTAGTAGAGCATACACTGTACCGTCTGTCTAATGAGCTTTTTTAAAAATATATCAAAAGAGATTCTAATGGCGGGATCTCAGCATTTCAAAGGAAAATATCTATTTATTATAAGCTCCCCAATTCATTAGAATTCCTCCGTAACTAGAAAAGAAACAGCTGCTCTCAGTAGCAATCAGTTTTGGCATATATTATGCCCTGTTCTTACCCCCTACATCCTCAGCCTTCAAGACCAATGGAAGTGGCTGACTCATTAGCAGACTAGGTTTTAATTGGGGTGTGGGCAGTGGAGAAGACACTTCTTACATTTTGTTTTATGCTTTAGTGTTAGGGTGACCGATATGCACCAAGTGGTGTTGGGTTTCAAATTCTGTATCTATAGATGAATATCCGATATCAGTTTTTGGGTTACACATGTAATTCAGGAAAAAAAACTAATTAAAGACGTGTCCTCAACGGCAAACCTGAGCTCTACATGCAGGAGAAAGGACCTTGACAAGATTACATTCTTATCGTTCTTAGTTATGTTACCTGCTTGAAACCTGACTGAATCCTGTAATATCATGTGCCACGTTCACATTTGTCTTCTTTGAACTGTTACATCAGCAGAAAAGCTGTAGCTTGATAAAAAGTATGTAATTTAATCTATATATATATATATATATGTATGTTACGGTTAAAGTCCAAAGTGTGGTTAATCTTAAAATTACCCGGGTAATCCTGACATCACCCAAAACCGGCGGGTAAAAGCTGCAAAAAAATGAAAAATTCAGACTTTACCCGGGTAATTTTAGGACTGACCAACAGCCGTTGGGTAACAGCCTGGAAGAGCTGAAAAGTTCACACTTTACTCGGATAATCCGCAGACTATCCAACCCTGTTTGGTTAAAATTGAATTTTGTTATCGTTCAGATAAAAGGCAGAAGCTTCACCCAGGTAATCTGAGGACTATCCACAGCTTCACTTGGGTAACCTGCAGAGCATCCAACCCTGCTTGGGTAAAAGTGAATTTTGCCAATATCTGTGGATATTTTCAACGAAAATGGCAAAAGACAAACATTAAAATGTATTAAGAACATAATGAATATAGAGAGTAACAGGATATGTTTCTTATATGAATGTTAAAGAGTTACATGATCTTTATTATGTGTCATATGTATTAAATATAATTTATAAAACATAATAACCATTAGGTTACTTTTTATATATATCTTTATCTTCATAAATAAATTTTGAGACCATTAACGCACAAAGTAACCTGGTGATTAATTAGTGTTTTTATCAGTCAAATAAGGTTGCAGCTTTACCCGGGTAATCCTCGGAATTCAGTCAACTGTAACCTACTGAAAACCCGGAGTACCCAGAGGTGTTTGGATACTTTGCAGTTTACATGGATAAAGTCCGATGTTTAATTTCACATCAAATTATTTCCAACAACACTTTGGTAATGTCTGTTTTACCTGGGTAAAAACACAGCAAAAAACCAGAGTACCTAGAGGCCAGATCACCCAGGTGAAGTTCGAAATTTTATTTCACATCGGACTTTTGCTAACGACGCTTTGGGCAATGTCAGAATTACCCAGGTAATCCTAACATTAACCACACTTCAGACTTTAACCATAACATAAAGATTTATAACTTATTCAATACCTTTGAAGGTTTGTGAACACTCTGCAATTTCCTGGATTTCAGTGACTAATCCCTCAGTGTCTTCAATAAAAATGTATAACAATTTGTTATTGGCTGATTGTGATCAGACTACTTTTTATTCATAAACTAAAAGCCGTGAAATAGGTAAGTGTTGAAAAAAATAACAGATTTTCAACAGAAATTATGATCATGTCAATCAACATAGAAAATAATTCATACATCAATTACACAGAATAATATGGATGAATATAACTTTTAGGACATATACCAGAGAGAGAAAAGGTGAATGTAAAAGGAAGGAGAGAAGGATCAGTATAATTTGTGACTAGTAGAATGTCGGTATGTGTCTAGGTGAATACCCTTGGATAGTACAAGTAATGGTTCTTGCGGGCGCACTCCATTGCGAGAAGGGGTGGTATAGGTCCCCTGAATTAAATAAGCTAGAAGGATAATACACATCAAACCGAATTACTGCTCAAGTTCCGGAATATATAAGTCCTATAAATAATGTATAAAATAACATCCATATAGTGCTATTTGTACAAACAAGTATGTAAAAGGCTTATATATAAAATCTTATAAAATTATCCAATAAAATGTGAGTTATAAAATCAGACTTTAGTCACTTAAAGTCACATTTTCTTGGATATTTTATTACACAAGATTTTATATACACTAAACCAGATTATTATGACCACCCCATCAGTACTTCGTTGGGCCACCTTTTGCCTTCAATACTGCTGTGATTCTTCTTGGCATTGACTCCAAGAGAAAGGTGATGAAAGGAATCGGACACCATGCCTGTTGATAGCACTGTCCAGTTCTGTGAGATTTGATGGTTTTGGAACCAGCTGCCTGATGGCTCTTTCAAATTCGCCCCACAAATGCTCAATTGGATTCAGATCTGGTGATTGTGGGGGCCACCTAAGCAAGGTAAATTCTCCCTCATGCTCTTGAAACCACTCCTGCACAATACGAGCACCGTGGCATGGCACATTGTCTTGTTGGAAGAAGCCATCTCCATTGGGATACGCCATCAACATGATAGGATGAACTTGATCAGCAGCGATGCTTTTGTATGCTGTGCTATTCAGACGTTGTTCCACACGAATTAAAGGACCCCAAACCATAACACTGCCCCTACCAGCTTGAAGGGTTGAATTCAAGCATGTGGGGTGCATGCTTTCATGCGGTTTCCTCAATTCTCACTCTGCCATCTGCATGATGCAACTGGAAACGTGATTCATCGGACCACATGACGTTTTTCCAATGCTCGACTGTACAATCCTTGTGTTCCTGTGCGAATTGGAGACGTTTTATCTTAACTGCAGACAGCAAAGTTGTTCGAACACCTTCCATATCCCTTCTGTTGTCTTGTACCAGTGTTGCCACTCTCTGTTCTGCCCTAACATTGACTAGTCGCTAATGGCCACAATTTGCACGTTCAGTCCCAGATTTTCGGCTGACAGTCCAGTCTTTAAACACTTTAACAACAGCTTCTCTTGACCATTTAACAAATTCTGCTGTTTTGCTGATACTCGCTCCATGGCTCCGAGCACCAACAACATCATCCCACGTTCGAAGGCTGTTAAATCGCCTTGTTTACCCATATCTTCAGAAAAAAATCACTTCTACTGTCGTGGTAAACAACCTGCTTCCCTATTTATAATGGTCTGCCCTCTAGCAACTTCAGCATAAAATTATAGCTAATTTGCCTAAAAAAGTCAGGTAATCATAATAATCTGGCCACATATATATATATAATGACTGTCTTTTATATATTATTTTTGTACAAATGGCACAATATGGATTATATGATTTCAAACGTGTTTGATACGTTATGTATATGAATTTGAGCAGTAATTATGTTTGTGTATTATCCTTATAGCTTATTTAATTCAGGGGACCTATTTTGCCCCTCCTCGTAATAGTGTGTGCCGCAAGGATTATCTATTACTTGTATTATCTTTATCACAATTTTGGTTGGTTTTATTATGAGTTTCTATCATGCAGGCAGCAGATCATTTTATGACCATTGAAACGTGTGGACGTTGCGGATGCAGCGCACTCTATGCGTCTGTTCTAGCGGATTTACGTTCTTGCCTAACCTGTGTTCGTTTGCCGCGTCCGCAGCGGACGTACTTTGTGTGCGGGACTCCATTGGTCATAATTATATGATCTAACGGACGTAGACATGTGCGGCAACACGGACGTGATCAGTGCGCTCGTCTGACACGAGCCTTAGTTAGCGCCTCCACTTCCATGTACCCTTGGATGACTAGTTTCTGCAACTATATCCATGTGTAGTGATTTTCGATTCAGTAGCTAATATTACGCATGTCATGGAGCTGATGTAACGCTCCATGCTTCAAACCCCAAGAGACTTTATGTTCATTTATATCGTGTGTTTTTAAATATATTTTACATCGTTTGGTTTTAGTTTAATTTAGTTTAAAATGGCGTAGCTTTGGTTTTAAAAATACTTATATTCCTGTAGGTAAATGTGTTTTTGTGTAAAACCGTAAACAAGCTTTACTGCTGTGTAATTTATGCACCAGGGCTTTTCCCATTATCTAGCTGCATTTTTAATTCAAGGGATCTCTGATAGTGTGTGTTTAATCTGATATGTTAGAACAATGGATATACAAATGTTGTGTGAGCTGAAAGGCTAGAGAATGTAAAGAATGTTTATTGTAAATAACTGACCTAATGTAATTAGTATTGGTATGCAAATTTATTTATTTATTTATTTATTTATAAAGGATTTTACCAGGAAGGATACATTGAGATTTCTCTCGTTTTCAAGTATGTCCTGGGTTCAAGTACATTGAAGTGTTACATTTACAGAAATACAAAGTAATACAATGTAAGATATTAACAACACAAATATACAGATTAACAGAAAATAAATATGTAGGAAATATAGTCACTAGGTTACATGTTTACAGGTGCATTCTGTATTGAGGTATGTTAACAGGGAAATTTTGAGTGACTTAAGACTGGTGGAAGATTTGATGGTGTCTGGGAGGTTATTCCATAATTGTGGTGCTCTGTAGGAAAATGAGGACCGAGCCACTGTCTTTTTGTATTGTGGTATTGCAAGTAAGGTGCTGGTCCTGGATCGGAGGTTATAGGATGAGGGAGCTGCTGGGGGAAGCAGTCTATTCAGGTAGGGTGGCAGCTTCCCAGAGATGCTCTTAAACACCAGGCTGGAAAGGTGAAGGGTGCGTCTGGATTCTAGCGATGGCCAGTTTAGCTGTTTTAACATGTCACAATGGTGGGTCATGTAGTTACATTGTAGGGCAAAGCGGCAGAATGAGTTATACAGTGTAGTAAGTTTATGAAGGTGTGTTTGCGGGGCGGCTGCATACACTACATCTCCGTAATCAATAGCCGGCATAAGCATTTGCTGTACAATCTGCTTTCTTACCGCGGGACTCAGGCAGGATTTGTTTCTGTACAGGGCACCTAGTTTGGGGTAAAGTTTAGATGCGAGTTTTTCGATGTGGGGGCCAAAGGATAGATTAGGGTCCAACCACATACCTAGATATTTGAGAGAAGTGACTGTGGTCAGTGTGCCATTTGATATTGTCCCAACACATAGATGGGGATTTTGCAATTTGTGTAGTTTAGGTGCTGTTCCAAAGAGCATCGTTACAGTTTTGTCAGTATTTAAAAAAAGTTTGTTGTTTTTGATCCACTTTTCTACCTCTGTGAATTGTTCTTGCAGCACGGCCTCCAGCTGCGGGAGATTTGGTTTGCTGGTATAGATCACAGTGTCGTCTGCGTACATATGTACAGTTGAGGCTTTGCAGACGTTGGGCAGATCATTTATGAATATTGTGAATAGCAGGGGGCCTAGTACTGAGCCTTGGGGTACACCGCAAGTGACTGGGAGCGGGAGGGAGGAGCTGCCAGAAATTGACACATATTGTGATCGGTCGGATACATATGATTGAAACCAGGTTAGCGTGCGATCACCAATGCCAGAGTTTTTAAGTTTTTCTAACAAGATGCCATGGTCTACCGTGTCAAAGGCCTTGGCAAAATCAAGGAAGATGGCTCCAGTTAGGTTTCCTTGTTCCATCCCAGCTTGGATATCATTGCAGACTTTTAAAAGGGCGGTTGTGGTTGAGTGATTTGGTCGAAAGCCTGATTGATCCGGGGTTAAGTAGTTCCAATATTGATAATAATCACGTAATTGTGTGTAGACACATTTTTCCAAGACTTTTGACATTACAGGGAGCAACGATATCGGACGGTAGTTGGATACCAAAGTACTGTCCCCACTTTTATGGATAGGTACCACTCTTGCAGTCTTCCAGAGCTTGGGTATGTAACCAGTTGCCAGTGACTCATTTATTAGGGTTGCGACTGGATTTGCAATTGCTGGCGCACTGATTTTCAGCAGCATTGCTGGTATTTGATCAGGTCCAGACTGGTATTCATTTTTTTGCTTACGGAGAAGTTTAGTAACGACACTGACAGGCACTGGTCTAAAACTGAATTCCTGTGTGATACAGGGACTTTGCACAGTTGTTGGGGCCTGACCTGCATGAGGCCTCTCTGATTGCATGTCATTTCCTAGCTTGGCAATCAAAGTGGTGGCACATCCAACAAAATAATCATTAAAGGCATTTGCTACATCTAGCGGGTGTTGCAGGGTTTGGTTGTTTACTTTGACAGCAGCTGGCTGGGAGTGGACTGGGGGTGCTTGTATGTTACTTATGGTTCTCCAAAAGTTTCTAGGGTTTGAGATGTTATTGTTTAGATTTTCATTGAAGTAATGGGCTTTGGCCATTTTTGTTTGTTTTGTGCATTCATTCCGACATTTTCGGTATTCGTAGTGATCGTTCATGGAACCAGTACTCTTGAAATTTGACCACCGTGAATCTCTAAGCTGGTACATTAGTGTAAGATCAGCTGTAACCCAGGGGAGATGAGTCCCTTTTACTCGCACTTTACGCAGCGGGGCATGGGAATTCCAGACTTGCAGGAGCTCAGACTGAAAGTATTCAACTGCACAGTCTAGGTCTGGGATTAGGTTTAGCCTGTACCAGGGGAGCTGTTTGAGATCACTTAGGAAGGATTCAAGAATAAATTTCTTGAAAGACCTGGTGGTTATTACCTTTGGGGAAGATTTCAAGGCCTTAATTTTGCGCACGCAGTACACTAGACAATGGTCACTAAAGCTATTAGCAAGCACGCCTGCCTCCTGTATTCTATCAGGAGATGAGGAGAGAATCCAGTCCAACAAGGTATGGTTGGGGCTTTTCATATTAATGCGAGTGGGGGAGGAGATTAATTGAGTTAGCTGCAAAGTTTTAAACAGCGAGCAGTGTTTATTGTTTTTAGGATTTAGCCAATCTGTATTAAAATCGCCAAGGACCAGCAGTTCACTTTTTTGGTTTTGGGCAAGTAGGTTATTAAGGATTTGAGATATGTCAGAGAGGGAGTGCACTGGAGAGCTCGGTGGGCGATAGAACCCAGCAACAATGATTGATTTACTGAATGGGATCTCAATTATACCAGAGAAGAAATCAAAGGTGACAGGAGAGCTAGAAGTCTGTAAGGGGGTGAACTTTATGGACTCCTCAACATAAATAACAATTCCCCCTCCTCTCTTTGCTCTGTCTTTTCTAAAACATGAATACCCCTGTATTGATATTACTGTTGGACTTCAGCATAAATGGTGGTTGTTCATTAAAAAGTGAGAGAACTCTTAGAGCTCAGAGAGAGGATCCTGTTTTAAAGCATACAGCCGCGCCTGGTGTCTTTATTACAAACTACGCTACACTCCACACTCACCCTCAGAAGGCAGAGAGCGGCCTTCTGGAGATTCCTAACGGCTCCAGGGCAGAGGAACAGAAGCAGGCAGGTCAAGCTGCTCGAGGCGCTGAGGACAGCGCTCCCAGTAGCCGGGCTGACCGCAACGAAGGGGTGTCTGGAGAGCCAGGACAGACGGAAGGGAACGGTTCCTTCACAACGCACATAGTCAAAGCAAAGAAAATGTAAAAGAAGAATAAACTGTAGCTTTAAACCAATAAGTCCATTCTTGTTTATGAACATTCGTGTACATATCGGGTGTCATAAAAGAGCCCTGTTTGGTAAAAGGTGCATATTGTATGCACGAGTACATTTAACAAAAGGGCAGAGGATTATGGTGAAACCAATGCAGATTAAAAATGTTGCAATTGCTTTCCTTAATAACGTACATAAAATGCCAAATGCCCTCAGTCGCCATGGGGTACCCGCTCCGTGGAAAGGTGGTTTGAAAATCCTGTTTAGGCTAGGGTCAGACGAACGCATTTTTTGCGGCGTCCGTGAAAAAGTGCGTTCGAACGAATGGACGTATTTTTTCACGGAATACGTGCTAGCGGTCATACGATGCGCATTTTCGTCCGTGATTTTGCACGGATCATCAATAAAACACTTTTTGCGTCTGGACGTTATGTTGGCCGGACATTAGCAGCGTCTGACGTCTCCTAATCACGCACACATGCCGCTAGCGGACGCAGCGCACTCTGTACGTTAGTACTAGCGGTATCACGTTCTCTAAAAAATGCATTCGTTTGCCACTTGCGTTGCGCGGCCGCACTTTCGTGCGGCCGTACTTCGTATATTGCCCGTCATTGGCCGTCATTTGCTGCTACTACGGCCGTGATAAAGTGTGGCTGCACGCGCGTTCGCACTGTGTTCGTCTGACCCTAGCTTTATAGGGGATTTTCAAAAAACCTACCCTGAGGGGCCGTCCCCTTTTTTTGAGCCAATGTTGCACATTTGACATAGGTCTCAGTTGCTCAATTTATTTAGCATTAAGAGTAGACTATTGATTGTTGGCTTTGGGTTACAGATATTTACAGGATTATTCAGAGAGAGGTGAAAACCTTGAATTGGCAGAAGAATGAACAATCTAGACCAAATAGCCAATTTGGAAAGTGAGATAAATGGGAGAATTTTTCTGATTTGACTATTTTGACCTCGAATTTTCACTTCTCCAGTCATTCTCAAGGTTTTCACCTCTTTCTGAATAGCCCTGTGATTCTTACACGGAAAAGATGGTGGCATTTAACCATGCATTACCATCCTTTACATCATTACAACAAATCGCTCACTTTAAAATAAAAAATATTTGGCGATCATTTTGGTGTGTGTTTGTAATACTTTTATTTTTCATCTCAAGACATTCCCTTCTGCGTCAAAGTGAAGGACATGGCCAATACCTCCCAGCTGTGCTAATACTCCGATGGGTGTTACCATCCTGATTGTTGCCAGTTCTCTTGCTTTCTTCAAAGAAATGGATGTACATGCTTCCCAATGTTTTGGCCCCCCTCCCCTCTATTTTCTATGTTATATGTTTATTTAGTTTATCCATTTTATCCATTTAATTGGCTGCAGCTTCTGTGAAAAATTAGTTATTTATAAAATTGCGCTGCCAATAAAAGTTCAGCTGACGCTTTTATTATAGATAAAGCGTTGGCTCCTGCATGTTTGTGTAACGACAGATTTTATATTTCTCATTACTACTGCAATCTTTTACGCTATTATAACATACTAAATCCTTAAGGTTTAAGTCTCGTTCAATTATTTCACTTAGAACAATAACACGCAGCAAAACTGAGCCAGGAAAGCATATGGAATTATTTGGCGTTTCAGCTTGAAAGACTCATTCATTGACAAGCAGCTGAAAAAAAGAGGCTGCTGACACATTTATGTTCTGCTTTTTAGTCTATGCTTTAATTCGCTCTTTGAAATAAAGTTTCCATCTCGGGGAGAGTCTCAGTATTATTAAAAAATAGAAAAATACTGTCAGCTCTGCAAAGTGTGGCATCGCTGGTAAAGTAAATAAAAAAAAAACTTTTTGAGTGTAACCCCACATTCACCAAAAAATAGCGTAAGAAAAAAAAAACTAACAATAACCTGCAAAGATGAACCTCATTAATTTGGACAATGTGTCCCCACTTCTTTCTTTATTTCAGGGTTCATCTTGCAGGGAGTGCGTTTTCTAGACATGTGCATTCGTTTTAATACTAAAACGATTTAGTCAGAATTTTGGGATAATTTAGTTTTAGTATGGCTCAAGAGAAACGAAACTGCTCAGTACAAAAAAACGAAAGAAACTAAAATAAAATGCACTACATTTTAGTTTCAGTCCTTTTTGTGATATTACATTGAGTGAAGGAGACCAGCAATGAAGAGCGCAACATCCGAAGTCCTGCACCCTCCACATGCCAATGCAGTAGGATGTTCTATACAGAGAGGGGCATTAATTAATGCAGGATGATGTTCTATACATTATACAGAGAGGGGTATTAATGCAGGAGGATGTTATATACATTATACAGAGAAAGGTATAAATTGAGGAGAATGTTCTATACAGAGAGGGAAATTAATTAATTAATTCAGGAGGATGTTGTATATATTATACAGAGAGGGGTATTAATTTATGCAGGTGGATGTTGTATACATTATACAGAGAGGGGTATTAATTAGTGCAGGAGGAGGTTCTAAACATTATACAGATAGGATCCTTTTTTTTCAGCCCTTTAAATCCAGTGGCTGTGAGCACTGAGATCGGCTGCTTATTACATTATCTCTCCGTACAATGTATCAGGCTCAGTTGTTACAGTATCTGACTGTAACAGCGCTCAGAGTTTCAGTAAAACAAGGAAATAATATTGTTCTAACCTCTTATATATAAAAATATTATTTACTAGTTTTACTGAAACTCTGAGCGCTGTGATGAGCAGCAGTCAGTTACTGTAACAGCTTTGCCTGACACGGGGCAGTATTACAATGTTGGTGCCAACTTAACCAGAGCTGTTGTAAACTGAAAACCTCCATAGGCTATAATGGCTCTGGGAAGTTTACAACTGCTCTGGTTAAGTTAGCACCAACTATGTAATATGGCCCACATTGTGCTGAGAGTGAGAGATACTGTAACAAGCAGCAATCTCAGCCCTCTGAGGAGCCACTACAATAGTAATTGTATCCATTGGTTTTCAGATGAATGAAATTAGTTTTCATACTAAAGAACTGAAAACGAATTTCTTTAGTAACTAAATAAATTGCATTTTAGGACTAATCCATTAGTTCAAAACGAAATTTTGTGCTGTGCTGTGTCTAGCGTTTTCTTTGAGTTTGTGTGTCTGTATTTGTTTGTATGAGTACAAATTGTTAGCATGTGTGTTGCTGTTCTTCTATGGCTGCTTTATATTACATGTGGTTTGATGCTATTGAAATAGTGCATTAAACCAGCAAGTTATAAAGGTTTGAAGGCAATGAATGTCCGAAGACATTAGTGCAGCACTGCCTTTAAATTGCAATGATCTTGCGTACAATGAGAATTCTAATATTTAACCACTTGCTGCCGGCGACCTCCCGGGAGCAATGCGGTGCTCAAAGCCGCAGGATGGCATAGCATGCCTCGCGGGCTCTGGAGCTGATTTCAGGCAGTACCGCGGCAGCCACTGACTAGCTTGGCGCGTGTGAACATTGGCGGGCAGGATGTAGGATGTATAGGGAGACACCCCGCAGCGTTTAGGCTGACCCGTCGCAAGGACATCATATACACTTCGGTGGGAAGGGCTTGAAGGGACACACTAAGCATTGGTACAACATAGCAGAACAGATGTTGAACTTCATGTGAAGATCATGCGCTAGTTTCTCAGGCGTAAACTTAACCAAAGCTGTTGTAAACTTACAAACCTCATAGGTTTCAATAGCTATGGGAAGTCTACAACAACTTTGGTTACGTTAACAACGCTGGGCCCTATTCCACCCTGTTGTAAACGTAAACCGAGCTGTCGTAAATGTAAACCGAGCTGTTGTAAATGTAAACCGAGCTGTTGTAAACCTAGTACCTTCATAGACTGTAATTTTACAACAGCTCCTGCTAAGTTTACACAAGGGTTGGAATACCGTCCTCACAATCTAGCCTCATGTGCTTAGTTTCAGAAATGACATTTTGGTGCAGGATGTAGGAACCAGTGGTTTCTACGTTTGGAATATGTTTTGGAGGTATTTCGACTTCAGCCCAAGTTGCCTTTGCAAGCAGAGGAACTAAGATTTGTAGGTCTCCAACAGATCAAGTTTATAGAAACGTGGCTTTAGGCTCATGTCAGACGAGCGTAGTGTTCACGTCAGTGTTGCCGCACATGAGTACATCCGTGATAGCATACTATTGTGGTAAATGGAGCCCCACACACGAAGTACGTCCGCACAGAAGTGCGGACGCATGACGGACGCAGCAAACGGATGCAGGTTAGGTAAGAACGTAATAATGCTAGAACGGACGTGCGGAGTGCGCCACGTCCGCAACGTGCTTTGTGTGTGAGTGATGGAATGTGGTCAGATGGACTGCATTTATACGTCCGGCATTTTTGACGGACAAAATGTTTTATTTTAAATTTTTTCCCTCCTACATCCGTCAAAAATAACGTCAGTCACAAAAATGGACTGTGTGGCCACTACTGCGTCTTCCGTCAAGAGGTGCGGCTGTACTGCACGGGCGCACAGTCCGTAGAAAACGCGCTCATCTGACACGAGCCTTAATCAAGCTGTGCACATCCTCTAATAAATCAGATCTGCTCCAGCTCCTGTCTTGTCACTATATTGTGATCTTCTAGTAGAAGGACAATTATTTGATCTGGATTTCTTTGAGATTACAGGTACACTTCTAACTTTGCATATGAATGCTCACATTAGAATAGTCTTCCTTTTTACTCTGCTTCCCTCACTCCTGTCAAAGAATATTTTCATCTAACAAAAACTGCTTCAATTCCCAGTTAATGCAAGTTTATTATAAAGAAATTCTAAAACCGCTACTTGCAGATTTAGCGAAATAAGCAGTATGGCTGCTGCTACACATTTCTATTCTCTCGTGAGCATTTTAGGGCACTAATCCATAGTGCAAGCTAACGTTCGGTATGCGTAAGCGTTACTGCCAGGATGAGTGACTTTAACGCATGCCCCCATATTACCTTCCCAATGCTAAACCCGTACGAAATCACTTAGCGCAGTTGTTCCCAACTGCGGTCCTCAAGTACCACTAACAGGCCAGGTTTGCAGATATCTGAAGCACAGCACAGGTGATATGATTTGCTGCTCAGGGATTACGAGATTCAGTCTGCATTTCCCCAAGGTAATCCTTAAATCCTGGCCTGTTGGGGGTACTTGAGGACCGCGGATGGGAACCACTGACTTAGCACATCGGTGATCGTGCTAGCTTTCGCGAGTTTACTGTACTACGCAAATCCTATACTTAACATGCAGAGCGCAATCATTGATTAGCGTTTCGATAAGTAAGGGATTACAAAGATCTAGCGCTAATAACCACAGGGACGGCTACCCAAAATTTTAGTTACACTTAAAAGCTGGTGCTAAAGGATTCCGCATTTGCAAAATACTGCGAGTATCCCAGCTGTTATTGCTACATTTCAGGCAAAGGGGCTGAGACCGCTCCTGCCAAGGAATATCACGCTAAAATGGGGACACTATGGGGAAACCTGCAGGTGCAGATTTTTTACCGTTAGTCCCCATTTTAGCATTAACCAGGGAACCCTTATTCTTTTTATTTCCTCAATAAATAAAAATGTTAATTGTGCACTGCATATGTAGCATGCTTATTGCTTTTCATTTGTGATATAATGGTTACTAATGTCCCTATCCTTTCAATACAAAATTAAATTCTTTAATAGGACAGAAAAGAATAGGCTGAGAGATTGGTAGCAATAACTTTGTTCTAAGAATTACAGGTAGTATATTGTATACATATAGATGACTTTTTGATTTAAATTCAATATATTCAAGATATTTATGTTTGCAGTCTATAGGTTACCGAGCGATTTGGGCTTTAAATCAAATTTCTAAAAGAAAATAGAAAAAACTCTTAAAGGATTCTTTCAGTCAGTTAATTAAAAAACTAGCATCCACAGTGAAAAACCTTCATAGGGTCAAGAAGGGGATTAAGAGGGGACAGTCGGTTACTAGAGCTGCCTCGGTACTGTGCCGTCTCCTAAATCCTCCCCGGAATGTGTTGTAGATGTCTTTTGGTTTGACAGGTTTCCGGTTGAGTTGCCACAACTAGAATTCTACCAGAGTAGAATTTGTTGAGGTTGGAGCAGTGCTTTGCTTAGAGCTAATGGAAATCTACTTGATCTCTTGTGTCTCCGATAAACACTAGGCCAAGTAAATCCACATCATCTTCACTCAAACCATGAACATCAAATGCTCAGATTTCAGACTCATAAGTTTGTAGGTATCTAAGCACTGTTGGAAGTCTGTTTGAGATGGTGACTATTATGATTGCCTCTTCACACCTCGAAGATTTTCTGTGCTGCATTGTCAATTCCCCCCCCCAAAGGTGTAAGATGCAATTGTCTTGGTTTGTTGTTCTTAAAGCACTATTGGCTCACTGAGTTGGTGTAGTTGGAATTAGAAATTTAATTTTTGCTTTGGTCCGAATCCAAATTTGGACAAAATTAACCCTTTTCATCTTTCAGAAGCATCTGAAAAGGGAAAAGAAAAAAACAGAACGAAAATGACCCAAACCTAAAAATAATGAAACCTATAAGATTCGCCTGATTAAACCTGTCGAACTAACCACTGAAAATCTGGGCTAGAAATTGGAGTTAGATGCTACGGTTAGACATTCTAACCCTGATTTTCAGTGGTTCGCTTGACAGTTAAACAGTCAAATCCTGTAGGTCTCAATGTAAAAAAAAAAAAAAAAAAAGGTTTTTACTAAATATTCATTCAACCGTTTACGTTTATTCTTTTAAGTTGCACCAAAAAGTCGCTTTATTTTTTAGAATTTATTAGGCATTTTTCACGATATAAATACCACCCGTACAAAATAAATTCCAGCTGGTACTACAATAAAATACCATCTGTACAAAATAATCCCATAGGTTTCAATGTAAAAAAATATTCCCTGTTTTTATTAAATATTTATTCAACTGATTATTCTTTTCACTTGCAGCAAAAAGTCTATTTAGGGATTTTTTTTAGGCATTTTTAAGGATTTTTTTGGTGAAATTTTAGGTTTCCTAATTTATTTTAAAACTAGGCTTTTTTTAATTGCTGAACGCAGCTGTATTATTTTCTTTCAGTCTGGCTGCATTCAGCAATGAATACTATGTTTCAGCACCATAGATAGCTCTGGAGCCCCATGGGGCTGCTGTCCTTTACTTCTGAATCGGCACCATGGATAGCTCCGGAGTTGGTATGTGTTTGTGGGTGTGTTAAGCAGTCTGTTAAGTCTCCTTTGGATTGTAGTTAAAGACTCTGCACATAATTAAGTGTATATATATATGTGTGTGTATCACCGGATTCAGGGTGCTCTATGGATCCCAGGGAAAGCCAAATTCACAGGAATATAGCAGCAAAAAAAAAACAGGGTCCAAGAAAAAGGTACCTTATTCAAATAAACAATGTCTTAGGTGATAAACTAGCTGTCTTTATCAAACTAGATAAAAGCTGATTGTTCAGCCAAAACATTGTTTGAACAAGGTGTCTCTTTTTTCCCTTAAAATGTGGAGGGCTTCTCTCCCCCCCCCTTTTTATTTTATAGTGTGTGCTAGAAGTCTCTATTGAATGACTGCAAAGCAGTGGGTATGTGTGCTGAGTCTGTGTGTGTTTTCCAAGCATCGCATAATTTGTGCAGCCTTAGCTCTTGGATAATGTCAAGATGCTCAAAGAATAGGTTTAAGTATAGATATGGAAATGTCAGAAGAACGAAATCGCTTTCCCAAGACACCGGCCAAAGTCACACATTGGAGAATGATAATGTGTAAAGTAAAAGGAACGCTGGAATCCACTGATGATGCAGATATACTAGAAATGCTCTCACCTGGCATATACAGGGACTACTTTGATATCACATGTTGATAATAATAAGGCATCGGCACAGTCCCAAGGTCAACCACTACAGTACTTTGGTATGACCATGCATGAGGCAAGGCAGCAATGTCAACATCTGTATCACAGCAGTATCCCTTCAATTGACACAGCTAGAAGTGATGAACCCTGACCGTATATTAATAAGAAAGGTTTCCTTATCATGAATTAACATGGATGGGATTTGTATTTCTCTACCCTGAGTCGTCCTGTGCAGGATTATTAAAATCGGAGGACGATTGCTGTGTGATAATAGAATAATAGGATGTCTCTTTTGTCGGTCAGTAAGTGCGGCGAGTGTGGAAACTGTTGGGTGCATGCGTCGTGCTGGTAACTCCTCCATTTAGGTTGCCCCATTCTGCTTTCTATATAATCCATGCAGTGTGTTCACAGGAGTGTATGCGATTCGATTTATCGATCCTGTAGTCCCGCAAGGCCATTTATTCCATTAACACAATTTTCTGGTGTCTTAAACTGCTTACTAGTTGAGTTTAGAGATAAAGACATCATACAGTTGCTGCAGTTTTACCTGCCGTTAAACACACACGTCTGTGCATCCTTCCTAGAAATTGCACTCAGTGGGTGGTCTGAGTTCTATGCTGCTCGTTTGCAGACACAATGTTTGCTTTCATTTGGCTGCCGTTCGGAATATTCACTTTTATTTCCTTCTGACAAGCACTGTATTTGCAAAGCACAAACGGAGAAAATCATAAAAATTCCAAGAATGAACAAAATATCCTGGAATGGAAAGCATCATAATTTATGATTTGTTTTTATGTGATAGAATTCAGACTTGGCACGAAATGATGCGCCATCATCTCATTTATATGTTCTGTTTTCTCTGTATACATTTGTGTTATGTGCGGTAGCTTTATTTTCCATACCCCCAATAATACGTAACTTACCTACACTCTGCCTTATGGGGAGGTAGTTTGGATGTTTACATTCAATAGCCAGCTTAATAATTATTTTTCAGTAGACCCCGCAATGTTTTTACGGTTTATCAGTAGGAATGCTGGAACAGAATGTTTAAAGATCTGTGAGGGACTGAGGGCCATACAGAGAAAATGATAAGCAAGTCATCAAGATTCACATTCTGTACGAGGTCCATCTACCATCCAACTAGAGTTGGTCAAAATAATTTGCCTAATTAGAACTCCCCATAAGGTTTTACTGACGGGTCGTGGTTCCCCTGAAGATCAGCCTTGTTAACCTGTTGCAGTTTAAGACATTAAAATGTAAGTGTAAAAGATAATCGATGATAGAATAGTGCTAGTATCAACCAGTTGTCAGTGGATAATTTCAAGTAAAGGAATGGCAGGTGCACAGATTAGTAAATTGCATGTTTGGTGTGTTTGTTGTGAGCTGACTAGTGAATTGGACAAAATTTGTTAAGTTGCCTAAATCATGAAAGTCATAGAATTGGAGAAAAGGAACGATCATGACGAAAAAAGAGGATTTCGATTATGTGAAGTGGCAACCGAATTTCAATTCAACTGTAAGCACATTAACCGTTTACATTCTTATAAAACGTTTTTATCCATTGTCCGCATCCAGAAATTATCTGTCCACGCGAGCCTATTGCGTACGAATAGTAGGAGCTATGGATTACTACAATGTTTAGTTTCAGTCCGGTTTAGCCCCAAGACAATTTGGTGTTATTTGATTGATAGGGAATTAAATTCTATGCATGTGTTAACCCTCTCACTAACAATACACAACAGTTTTGGATAATATCGATCAAATGTTCACCATTACTCTCTTCTGGTGGAGTGATGAACGCAGACAGTGGGATAGCTGTCCTGTAACAGATTTTCTACTCACTCCTGGCACTCTGTTGACTTCTGACGTGCTGAGTAATAAGTCAGATCTTCCGCAGTGATGCTGACACAGAGCTGCACAATTTATCTAATTCTGGAGTGCCGGCAAAGGAGAATGTTGCTTGGAGATGTAGTTGGGTAAGTAGTGGATGTCGATACGTCATCAATCTTTATACTACATGGCTTGATGACAAATTGCAGGGAAAATGAATTGGTCATTGACTACTTCGGTTAGGGATATGCCCATAGACCTTTCATTTATTGTGCTACTCTGTCTAGTACTGTTTATACCAATTCTAGTTGATGACTCTGTGGCAATAGTAATTCAAGCCCAGAATTGAAGGAGTTCTATTATTCCCCCTGAACCTTCCTGCATCCAACCTCTCATTTTAACCATTTAGTTTGGTTTTAAACTTGCGCTAAATCCAGGCTCCCTCTGGTTGTGACATGCTGCTGGCTTTCTGTAGGCTGTAGCAGTCACGTGACCAAGGGGAGGCAGGACGCTCACTCGAGCGTGCAGCCAATCCAATGGCTCTCAATGCTGAGAACGAGTGGAAGGAGCTGGGTCCCGAAGGACCCATAATCCAGTAACCTGAGTTAGTGCTTATGTTCTGAGTGGAACTAATTCCTTTGCACGTGGAGCGCTGAATCAGCCATCTTGGCTCTGGATGGTTGAAAGCACCCAGGTTCCTGTGAACACTCAAATTACATTGAATGGTCACAGCACCTAGAGCAGGGATCTTCCCTAGATGTTGCTGAACTAGATCTCCCATGCTGGTATCAGTTACATTCTAACAATTCTTGTAGGCTGTCAACATCTGTGGCCTCAGAATTTAAGATTCCTAGACTCGAGTGATTATAGGATCACTGTATGACAGAGCCACAGACGGGAAAATGTACAGAATTTGTCATTACTTTTCTCAACAGAAATGCTTTTACATGTTATTATTTTTGTTAACTTTTCCTTTTTTTCTCTTTTTTTTTCAAATAAAGGAAGCATGTGCATTCTTGAGTCTAGTCAAGTGAAACCAAAGAATGTTTTTACGAGCAAAAAACACAGCAGTGTTTAAAAGGGAAAATAATAAATATAAAATTAAAATAATCCCCTCCCAGTATAATATCACACTAGCTGTCTGGGTAACCGTTGCAGCATACTGGCTCTTTCATTATATGTATGCCATCACCTCCTGTTCTCCAGTCACTCGTCATGACTGCCAAGTGTGGCTCAGGGGCACCTACAGGATATTTGTATTTCTGGTGGTCTGTACCAGAGAGTAAGGATCTCTAATCTCAAGGCCAGGACAAATCCAGACTTTCAAGTTATTATTTCAGTAGGGGTGGTCAAGACAACAATGGTGTGCCTGCACTTGCTGCAATGACATTCTACCTCGGATAATGGGTTCTAACCCAAATAGAATGTTCGTATCACATTGGTTAGATTTCGTCTGTCAGAGACGCTGTTTCCGTGGAGCTCTAGTAGTTAATTATAACACGTCAAGCCTTTTGTGTTGGGTTTTATTTTATTATATTTTTCTGGAAAGAATTTTCTTTCTCTTTAGCTGTAAAAGTGTCATTTTATATTAGGAGGCAAACATCTGACTGCCATTACTGGGAGCAGATCCGAGGGGAAGGCAGCCTGCCAGGGTCCCCCACTCTTGTTTACTTTCTGCTATGATGATTTATGCTGCCTTGATCCTTTTGAACTTCAACTGTCTTGAGCAGCCTTTAACCTATCACTTATTTTTAATGTTTTTTTCTTTCTCGCACAGGGCACAGTAAGATGAGGGCTCTGGCCAGTCTCCGCATCCACTACTTCCCTTCCTTTGCTTAACCTCTGACCTGTAAAAACAAGAGTTAATCAGGAGTTCTAAAGTAGCTAACAGGAAGGGGAAGTTTTTGGTTACAAATTAAATATATGCTAGTCATAAGCTATAAATCGCCCAGCAGGGCCACTAGCAGAGCTGCTGATGTTGGAAGAGGTACAGGGTGTTTGGGTTATAGCAGCAGGCTCAAGGTCTTCTCGCCCTGCGCAGCGCCTTCGTCATTCACGAGAGATAAAGCATGCATACCGCTATAATGACATCAATGTAGAAATCCCCTCCGCATAATGGATTTGCGCACATAATGTTTTCCTTTTTTTAAGCATATAAACACTTAAAATAGTGTAGACTAACATTCGGTAAATCTTTTATCCTAGTTTTAATAATCTATAATAATTTTGTTATATACTGAATACTGATAGACTTAAAATAAAAAAATCCATGTTTTGAAATGTGATTGTGCTCTAAAACAAACCTTGCGGTTTTAAGAACTGGTTTAGAAATTCTCTTTTAGGAATTGTTAAAAGGCCACTAGCGCCAATAAATTAAATGTTGTCATTGTGTTTATTTTATGTTGCTGATATCTTACACAAGCTTACTTTTTCTCTTGTATGTTTAGTTAAGAAAATATTTTACTCTATATTTGTCACTGGGTGCATCCATTGTGTGATCTTTTATGTTCTAAACTCTCCCCACCCCCCCGAATCTTTACCTCACTTGCTCCTCACGCGAATGGAGTAAATAGGTTGATCGCTGGCCCAAATTACTGTATTTTATGGGTTGTATTCACAGGACAACACTGGGGGGGTAGATTATAAATCTTTTTAAGCTCCCTGGTTTATCTCATTCAGCTGCCATTGCTTACCTGCGTCATCGCACTAGTCATGTAGATGACTGAATAACTTTAAAACCACATTTCTGTGTTTTTTGTTTATATAGGTCTGATCTATATAAAGGGAGCCATGCCCATAACAAAGGCGCTTTAAAGGACATGCATGCTTTGTCAGTGTGCCGTTCAAAAGGCATTACATGTCTTAAAGGCACACTGACAGGCATAAAAAGCAAGTAAATATATTTTTTCACATTTACCTGCTTTTCTTTCTTGGCGTTTTCTACACCCATCTCAGGTGGCACATTGCACTAACCAATAATTGTGGACCCATTGTACAGCGCTACAGAAACGGGTTAGTGCTTTATAAAAACTTGTAACTGGAATGCATGAAAAATGCACGGAGTTTGTGTTGCTTTACCTCCCTCCTGCACGGTTAGTTGAGGGGAGTACGGGGCTGAGCTCTTTCACCCCCAGCTACTGCCGTGACAGAGAAGGAAAGAAATCAATACACGCGGGGAGAAAAAGAGACGGCAGAGAGAGGGACGGCAAAAAAAAGACAGCAGGATAAATCCGTAAGACTGCAAGAAAGTACGGCGAGAGCGTGCATACACAAGAGACAGGCACCACAAGAGTGTGAGAGTGAGTGACCTGTGAAAGTTTGAGTGAGACAGTGATTATGTGAACCATGAAAAAGCAGGAGTCAGTCAGGAGCGGAGTCAGTCAGGAGCTGAGTCAGTCAGGAGCTGAGTCAGTCAGGAGCGGAGTCGGTCAGGAGCGGAGTCAGCAAGTCAGAGGATGCTTTCACCGTTGCAGAGATCTTTAATATTTAGTTCCTTGGTTTCCTCAGTCTGAGGTCCTAGGCATGCAAAGGTTTTTAAATGCACAGCTTGTGCTAGTTTATGTGAAGCTTTAATGGGTGGAGTAGTGGGCGAGGAATATCCAGGAAGAGGAGCTTAAGAAAAACCCCTAGCTGAGGGGCGTGGCCAGAAAAGCCGAAATGAGAGTTTAAAGCAAGAAAATAAAAAATAACATTCTTAGAACTTTTTTTGTTTTATTTTAGTTTGTTTTTATAAAAGTGTTTAACTGTTTAAAAATAATTCTAGACATGCATGTCCCATTAAGGCTAGGGTCAGACTAACGCATTTTTCACGTCTACCGTCAAAAAGTGCGTTGATGCGCCCGAACGCATTTTTTCAAGGAATACGCAATAGCGGTCATACAATGCGCAATTTCGGCCGTATTTTTTACGGATCCCAACCAGGAAACTTTGGGTGTCTGGACGTTATGTTGGCCGGACATGAGCAGCGTCTGACGTCTCCTAATCACGCACACACGCCGCTATGTGGACGCAGCACACTCTGTACGTCCGTACTAGCAGTTTGACATTCTTGCAAAAATGCATTCATTTGCCGCTTGCGTGGTGCGGCTGTACTTCGTGTGTGGGCCTGCGTTGGACATCATTTGCTGCTACCACGGCGCCGGCGGTAAAAAAGTGCGGCTAAATGCACGTTCGCACTGTGTTCGTCTGACCCCAGCCTAAGGAGGACAAAACTGCGATCAAAGTCCTTCACTATACAAATTGCAAAAGAGTATTTAAGTCAAGGAGATAAACATTTACATGTCTGAACAAATCTGAGATTTGCTTTGCCCACATAGCCTCTTTGCTACACTTCCCCATATGTAGCAGCAAACCTGGGTAGGACATGCAGATGAGATCCACACTGTGTCTCGTTTTTCTCCTGTAGAAGCAGACAAGTGAAAGGAGCTCTGTGAGCAAAGCAAGTCTCTGAGTGCTCAGATTTGGAAATGTTTTCGGCAGTGTCTTATAAGTGGTATTTCAGAAAGCACATTGTTCACCATTGCGACAAACGGTAAAAACCACTGTTGCATCTAGGAAGACCTTTGTCTTTCCAGAGAAGGAAAATTCAACAGTAGCTAGTGAGGTATCTACAATCGGCGGCAGTCAACACTGACACCACCGTTATTCTTCATAAAAATTGGTTAACTATGACTATTCTCCACTTAAAGGGATACTCTAGGCAACATGACCACCTAAGCTATTTTAGGTGGTCATGATGCCCGGAGTATTCTGCTCTCTGTCTCCCCTCCCTCCGCTCAGCGGTTCAGCTGTAAATGCTGAAAACAGCTGAGAGAGGCGGAGAACTTTACTCCGCCCTCCCAGCTGTCAATCAGCAGACCGGGAATCATATTTCCCGCTTCTGCCGACTTTTTCCGAGTAGGAGACTTCATCGCGCTTTCAGCGCGATGACGTCTCTAACTCACCGCAGAAGCTGGCGGCTCCCTCTGAGAGTTAGTGTTGCGTGCATCCTCTTGCGCGCAACACTAATCCTCAGAGGGAGCTGGGAGGAAGCCTGCCGATTGGCTGGCTTACGTGAGAGGCGCGCATGCGCGCTTCTCACGTAAAACAGAAGGCAACTTCAATGCAAGAAGGACGGGAACGGAAGAGGAGGGAGGTGAGTATATATAAAAAAAAAAAAAAAACACCGCTGGAAATAAGAGGATTTTAGGGTAAGTATTACGGTTACAAGTAAAAAAATAAAGATTTATTAAGGGAATAGGGATAGGTTAGGATAAAAAAACGGGGGGGGGTGTGATTTTTGAGTAGAATGTTCCTTTAATGTTGTTCCATCGTTGTTGACCGCGATGGTGAATATTCTCTGACGCTCTCCATTGATCTCTGACAGAAACTACACTGAAAATCACACTAAAAATGCCAGCCAACTTCGGCAGAAACTACGGTGATATCTGTGCTAGACAACTTTGACAGATACTACGATGGAAAGAATGGTGCGAAGTACGAATTCACAATACTTGATAAACAGATGTTGGCCAAAGTAGAACCACTGTTAATGGTGACTCGAACAGTAATGAAAAATAAACTGATAGTGAATATCTCATATATTCTCTCTTCCCTAGAAGAATATTTGCACACGCACACGCACACACACTCTAACACGAACATTGTGCCAAAATAACGTTTCTAATGTAAACATTTTTGCAATTGCACTTGTATTAATGTTTTGTCCGGATAGAACGGATCTATTTTTTAATGTTTCAAATTCCAAAACTTGCAGGAATTCTGACTTATGAATTGGCAAATGGAATGAACATACAGTATATTTTGGGTTTCCTTGACCTGAAACCTATGTCCCTTTTATTGCTGCTGCTCTTTTCTAGATTCTATGCTGCAATCTGCCAAGCCCAGGCATGACTGTTAAACCGCCATGCAGTAGTGCGCTAGTTATGAACTTGCTGGCAAAAAAGTGGTTAATCAGGCAGCTTTAAAAGGGTTTTTTTCCTCTTGCTGTCAGAAGTCGTTCTGCATTTGATAGGGGAGCTATAACAGAAGTAGAGCTCAGGCTCCAGTCACACTCACACCTCAACACTGCCATCGTTAGACTCATTCTGGGCACTGCACATGTGAATATTTGCTGTGCTGTAACTTAGATCTGTGAACGAAGCGTTTCACCTAAAGTGGAATGCAGTGAGCAACAACAAAATCGATCATCACACCTTCCTGAGCTACGGACTATACACCAAGCAGACACAAGACTGCTTATACAGTCTACACAACCATTTTTACTTTTTTGGTTCTCACACACACATTGAGCTGTGCGCTCTAGAAAATTGACAACCTCTAAACAAAAAAAGCTGTTCACTACACTTTTAGTTTACATATTGTATTCACATAATATACACAGTAATACATTCTGCAGATAGATCGTCCGTGTCCTTTCTTCGTAAGACTGCCCTTTTCACTTTTTACTCAAGATACAGGGAACGGTCACGATAATTACTTCTGGAACGAATATCGTCATTTATTATTTTTTCACTTCGGTGCTTTATCCTTCTGTTCCTCTGGCACAAGGCTTATGCCACCATCATCCATCATTCCTCTTAGATTCTTGACATACATGCAGTATCTCTTCTAATGGCAGTGGCATTCCTTTCCCTTGCTTTGGGTTTTCACTGTACGTCAAGTAACCATTACGCTTTCTCTACATGACACAAACTATTTTCCAGTATTCTCTTTTCATTGGTTACAAATTACAGCCTCATTTTCTATCACTCAGGGACTGACTTTATAATATCCATTATTTTTCCCGTACTGGGTGCACATAGTATGTCTGTATTTTCCTTGTTGTTCACTCAATGCATAGATACATATCGTTCTACTATTGGCATCTGGTATTTACATATTGCTATCATCCAACCTACAAGGTTATTGGAACATACGGAATATTGTTATCCGTTCTACTTTTGGTACTGGGTATATACAGATTCTCATTATCCATCCTATTTGGTATTGGGTATATACAGATTCCCATTATCCATCCTATTTGGTATTGGGTATATACAGATTGCCTTTATGCATCCTATTCAGTATTGGGTATATACAGAATGCCATTATTCATCCTATTTGGTATTGGGTATATACAGAATGCCATTATTCATCCTATTTGGTATTGGGTATATACAGGTTGCCATTGTCCATCTTATTCAGTGTAGGGTATATACAGTGCCATTATTCA
This sequence comes from Leptobrachium leishanense, assembly GCA_009667805.1. Lineage (NCBI taxonomy): Eukaryota > Metazoa > Chordata > Amphibia > Anura > Megophryidae > Leptobrachium > Leptobrachium leishanense. The sequence goes on along the minus strand of CM019071.1, from coordinate 109,695,041 downwards.
TCCTATTTGGTATTGGGTATATACAGGTTGCCATTATCCATCCTTTTCGGTATTGAGTATATACAGAATGCCATTATCCATCCTATTTGGTATTGGGTATTGTAACAGAGTGCCAGTAGAACCTGCCAGGGTGGCAGGAAAAGTGATAGATGGCAGATACCTTCCTCCACGAATGCTTAGATTCATCATCTAAGGTACTGCTAGTATAGATTTGAAGGTAAAGACCAATTTGTATGGGTAAAACACAGGGCCGATGCTAGACTATTTTGCGCCCTAGGCAAGACCAGCTACTTGCACCCCCCCAAAAAAAAGGATGGATATAATATATAGCCCCCAGCTCACATGGATATATTGCCCCAGCTCTTACATGGATATTTTGCCCCAGCTCTCACATGGGTATATTTGCCCCCAGCTCTCACATGGGTATATTTGCCCCAGCTCTCACATGGGTATATTGCCCCCAGCTCTCACATGGGTATATTTGCCCCAGCTCTCACATGGGGTATATTTGCCTCCAACTCTCACATGGATATATTGCCCCCAGACTAGCTCACACATGGATATATTGCCCCAGACCAGCTCACACATGGATATATTTCCCCAGACCAGCTCACACATGGATATATTTCCCCAGACCAGCTCACACATGGATATATTTCCCCAGACCAGGTCACACATGGATATATTTCCCCAGACCAGCTCACACATGGATATATTTCCCCAGACCAGCTCACACATGGATATATTTCCCCAGACCAGCTCACACATGGATATATTGCTCCAGCAGCTCACACATGGATATATTGCCCCAGACCAGCTCACACATGGATATATTGCCCCAGACCAGCTCACACATGGATATATCGCCCCAGACCAGCTCACACATGGATATATTGCCCCAGCAGCTCACACGTGGATATATTTGCCCCAGACAGCTCACACGTGGATATATTTGCCCCAGACAGCTCACACGTGGATATATTTGCCCCAGACAGCTCACACGTGGATATATTTGCCCCAGACAGCTCACACGTGGATATATTTGCCCCAGACAGCTCACACGTGGATATATTTGCCCCAGACAGCTCACACGTGGATATATTTGCCCCAGACAGCTCACACGTGGATATATTTGCCCCAGACAGCTCACACGTGGATATATTTGCCCCAGACAGCTCACACGTGGATATATTTGCCCCAGACAGCTCACACGTGGATATATTTGCCCCAGACAGCTCACACGTGGATATATTTGCCCCAGACAGCTCACACGTGGATATATTTGCCCCAGACAGCTCATATGGGTATATTTCCCCCCAGCTCATATGGGTATATTTCCCCCCAGCTCATATAGGTATATTTCCCCCCAGCTCACACATGGTTATATTTGCCCCCTCAGCTCATATGGGTATAGTTACCCCCCTCAGCTCTCACCTCTGACTCCTGTCTGCTCTCACCTCCTGTGCCCCTCCTCTGTATGCCGCTGTCACTTATCTATCATGCTGCGCGCTTGTTCTGGGCGCAGCGTGATCCTGATAGCAGCTTGCGGTGGCTGTCCATGCTGAGGGGGCGGGGTTATCCCCGCTTTCCTCACTCTCTATTGGACAGCCACCGCAAGCTGTCTTCCATGATCACGCTGCGCTCAGAGCAAGCGTGCAGCGTGATAGATAAGTGACAGCGGCTGGCGGAGGTCTCTGCTGCGCCCTAGACTGGCACTGCGCTCTAGGCGGGCGCCTACCTCGCCTAGCGGCAGTGCCGGCCCTAGTAACACAGATTCTGGAACTGGTGTTACCAGGAGTTAAATTAGCTCTGTGTGGGACAGAGATTCATTTAATGTGCAGCTGCACCTAGCAGTGTGTGTGTCTCAGTGCATGGACAGACTGTGTGCTGAATGCAGCAACTCCTGTGTTAGGAGAATAAGAAAACCTGTCTGTGAGACAGGGTTCTATGGATGAACTATAAGCTGTTCCCTTGGAGGAAACCAACCCAGTGCGTAGGACTGTCACTAACGAACCAGTAAGGCTCAGTGGAGCGGACTTTTATTTGTTCCTATCAATTGATTTTGGCTGGATGCCTGCAACCTTTTTGTTTCCTTTTTTTTAATGATGGCTGTCTGAAAATTAAAGCTGGCATTTTTGTTGAAGCGACTGCTAGTTTGCCTCTATATTGAGACTGATCCCCTACAGCAGGGCTCAGAATTTCCACTCGCCTATTCGCATTTGGTGAGTGGAAATTAAGTGAGGGCGAGTGGAAATGCACATGGAGGCAGCACAATAAATTATTTTGTGCTGCATATTCCGGCCTTGCCACCGTGCAGCCCCCCCTTCCCCAGGCTGCAAGGTGGCAGGGATCAGCTGCCTAACCTTACTAAGCTCATCTTTGTCACTGGCAGGGGGGTGGAGAGGAGCTTCCCTGCCTCTTCGCTCTGCTCACACTGGGGTCTGATGACTGGGTATACATGTATCTGGGGTCTGATGCCTGGGTATTAATGTTATATTTGTAACTTTATTCTAGATGAAACCTTAAACAGTGTAATTTCATAAGATAATTTTAAGGGGGGTGTTTAGGGGCAGAGTTAAGGGCTGGGTAGGGGTTAGGTGGAGCAACTGGTGGCAAGTAACTCTTGTGGCCTGGTTAGTAGTTTAGGACTGAAATTTTGAGCCCTGCCCTACAGTATATACAGGTTGTCATTATGCATCCTATTTGGTATTGGGTATATACGGTATGCCATTATGCATCCTATTCAGTATTGGGTGTATACAGATTACCATTATCCATCCTATTCGGTATTGGGTATATACAGAATGCCATTATGCATCCTATTCAGTATTGGGTGTATACAGGTTGCCATTATCCCATCTACCTTTTGTCATTGGGTATATATAGATTGCCATCATCCATCCCATTTGGTATTGGGTATTTACAGATTGCCATTGCCCCATCTATCTTTGGTATTAGCGGGTATATATGGATTTCAATCATCCCTTCGTCTTTCGGCATTGTGTGTATATATAGATTGCCATCATCCCTTCTACCTTTGGTATTGTGACACACACACACTCCATCCTACTTTGATGTTGGTATATATAGATTGCCATAATCTCTTCTACCTTTGATAAGGAGTAATTGTAAAGTACCGGTTCCCTTCTACTTCTTGTATAGGGACTGTCATTATCCATTTTTGCCCTGGCACAGAATATGTACAAACCACAAACTCCCTCTTTCATCTGGCAGTAATTGCATACAGATTGCCGCCATCCTTTATTCTTCTGGCACAGGGTTCCCACGGATTGCCAAAAGCCGCTCTTTGTAGCAGAAATGCAACAAAAACTGTACCTCATCCAAAGTAAAACATGCACAAGCCACTCTTACTGTATATTTATTGGTCCAAATAATGTGTCCCATGCAGGATCTCGACAATACGGTTATTCCAAAGAAGTTTGGAGATGACAGACATGCAAATTAAGGGCGCAAGATATGTCCGTTATATCCTTCCTCTTTTTTTCCATATGCTTGCGTCATTACACATAACTATTTAGCGTTTCATGTGGTGGACGTGGAAGATCTTTAAATCCCCACCTACACACAGACCTTTTTGATCTTGCTCGATCAGCGCAGGGTGGTAAATGTATTGGTTCATGTGAGCGAATCCATTGACCGTGTGCTGGCCGTTTTTATATTTAGGCAATGAATGACTGGCAGAAAAACTGCCATCTTTGGATCTTTAATATGCTATGAACTGGAGCCTTTCTCATGAATTGTTATATATGTTATGCAATTCGCACCTAGACTGTTTTAAAGTCAATATCCCTTTATCCACACAATTTATTATGTATACACGCGTGTATATATGTGTATAAATATTAGGGCCCTGCGAATCTCAAATTTTCCCTCAAATCGAATCACGAATCGCATACACTGTTAAGGTTCGAAATCGAATCGGTGCTTGTCTTATTCATTATCTCCCACACAGTTTGTAAATAAATATCAACAGCCTCCTCACCCCCCACCCGAGTCTGGAGAGATGAACAAAGAGTGCATGCTCTGCGGGCTAATGGCACAGCTCACAGATATGTATTGGCCCCCAGCTCACACATATGTATTGGCCCCAGCTCACACATATGTATTGGCCCCCAGCTCACATATATATATATTGGCCCCAGCTCACACATATATATATTGGCCCCCAGCTCACACATATATATATTGGCCCCAGCTCACTAATGTATTGGCCCCAGCTCACTAATGTATTGGCCCCCAGCTCACACATATGTATTGGCCCCCAGCTCACACATATGTATTGGCCCCCAGCTCACACATATGTATTGGCCCCCAGCTCACACATATGTATTGGCCCCCAGCTCACATACATATGTATTGGCCCCCAGCTCACATATATATATATTGGCCCCCAGCTCACACATATATATATATTGGCCCCCAGCTCACACATATATATATTGGCCCCCAGCTCACACATATATATATTGGCCCCCAGCTCACACATATATATATATTGGCCCCAGCTCACACATATATATATATTGGCCCCAGCTCACACACATATATATATTGGCCCCAGCTCACACATATATATATTGGCCCCAGCTCACACATATATATATTGGCCCCAGCTCACACATATATATATTGGCCCCAGCTCACACATATATATATATATATTGGCCCCCAGCTCACACACACACATATATATAATATATATATATTGGCCCCCAGCTCACAGATATATATATTGGCCCCCAGCTCACAGATATTGCCCCTCTGCATTCTCTCCCCTCTGCCAGACTCGCCTCCAGGTACTGCTCAGTGTTCATCCTTCGAGTGGCCGCCGGAAAAGGGCTCGTTGGGAACCATGCAGCGCACAAGCCACGGTCTTGTGAGATCCCGGAGTTCACAAGATCGCGGCTGGTGGTTCCCAACGAGCGCTGAGCTACAGCCCTTTTCCGGCGGCCGCTCGAAGGATGAGCACTGAGCAGTACCCGAAGGAGAGCCTGGCAGAGGGGAGAAAACGCACTGCCAGACGGAAGCCGGCCGGCAAGTCAGCCAGCACTGGCTTCCGGTATCGGTGGCATCTGAGGCACGCTGCGATTCCAAAAAATTTCGAATCGACCTGCAAAGTCGAATATGAATCGAATATGACCAGTGATTCTTTTTCGAATCGAATTTCGAAGCTTTGCAGGTCCCTAATAAATATATATATATTCTATGTTTTATCCACATTTTCTCTGGTCAGGGATAACGGCGCCATGCTTCTTAGTGGTATGTGCTTATCTATACATTGGCATGGGGAAACAATAAAAATCTGCACTAATAGATGTCAATTTTTTAAATAAACTAGGGAATTAAGAAACATTGTGCATTTGTATTTAAGCCTGCTGAATAGAAACCCTGCTCTTCTGTATCCTATTCAAGAAAATCAAACATGTGCAATGTCATAAGGGATACATTAGGCTAAAAAGGGAGAGAGGTGATGGAGCAGGAGGGGTTAATTATTATTAAGCACTCAGAAACACAATGTTTTCCCATTTGAAAGTAGTGAGAGAGATATTGGACGAGTGTTTCGGTTTAGTTAAGAGAATTTAGACCTCCGTAGGCTGTCCGGAGAGGGATCAGTGATGGACTCCAGAAGCCCACCACCCTGAACTACTATCACAACCCTCAGGGACAGCCAGGATGGAGGGGGGGGGTGCTTGGACTAGACCAGCGGTCAGCAACCTTGGCTCTACAGATGTTTTGGAACTACATCTCCCATGATGCTCAGCTTCTCATTAGATTGACGGAGTCTCATTGAAAGTGTAGTTCCAAAACATCTGTAGAGCCAAGGTTGCGGACTCCCGGACTAAATGCACCATGACCAGCTCATTAATGTGGTGAGTTGCCTAGTGTGTCTAATTAATACTTTACCAAAGCAGGTGTAAGAGAAAATTGTTTTAGTAGTTGTAGTCATGGCTCAACATTTCATACGGCCAGAGAGGGGACACTTGCATTTTATGGGAGTGTTGCCTGGGGTGTGGTTAGTCTAGTATAGATGAGACATTTTAATCAGGGGGTTAAGTCAAGGGGGAACACGTGAGAATGCAGTTCCTCCTCTATTTTTGCTGGGAGAACGGCGTTCCCGTTGGTCCTACGCACTATGAAGCTTGAAATCAGGTATTCAATCTTATGTTTCCCTGTTACATCACAACAAATGTATGAATTATCTCATATTTTTGCAAAAAAACATCATAAATATCAGATTTCAGTACATGTTTGTGATGAGAGAGACGATAATTGCTAATTACGGCTGGGTGGAGTAGAGGTAACATCATTGCTCTATGACCGTGGAGGCACAGGTTTGAATCCCAGCAAGATCTTTGGGCAAGACACCTAACGGTACATACTCGCCACCCAGGACTTACTTGAAAACGAGAGAAATCTCAATGTATCCTTCTTGGTAAAATCCTTTCTCAGAAAAAAATTGTGGGGGGGGGAGGCGACAGAAATCTTGGTGAGTTCCCACACTTATTATTTTTAGTACCTGACCCCTGATTTTAATGATTACACAGGATGACACAGCTATTTTTGGGAATTAAAGTGCAATTTATGTGAAGACCAATGTACTGCCCCTTATTTACAGTATATAAAGGAGTCATTTCTAATATTTTTAGATTATAGACTTATTACTAGTAGCATATGCTCACACACACTAAATATTTCGGTTGGATCCAAGAGAGATGACAGGAGGGATTTTGGGACAGTGCTCCTAAACAGGGGTCAAGTCCTGGGAAAAAAAGTGAGGGAACTCACCCACGAATTCCACAACCCCCATTACCTTAAGAAAATATATATATATATCACCAGTATAGCAGTGCGTGGTGATACCATTTTTATTGGGTTAACTTTACATTTAAAAGACAAGCTTTCAAGAGTGTAAACTGGAAACTATACTGATCAGTGAAAGGTATCACTACGTACAGGTATACTCGTGATTGTGGCAACTGGACTAACGCATTTTATATATTATATATATATATATATATATATATATCAATATCCAGGCACAGACCCCAAGAATAATATACACAACACTGTGCCCCCAGAATAATATACACAACGCTGAGCCCCCAGAATAATATACACAGCGCTGAACCCCCAGAATAATATACACAGCGCTGAGCCCCCAGAATAATATACACAGTGCTGAGCCCCCAGAATAATATACACAACGCTGAACTCCCAGAATAATATACACAACGCTGAACCCCCAGAATAATATACACAACACTGAACCCCCAGAATAATATACACAACACTGAACCCCCAGAATAATATACACAGCACTGAGCCCCCAGAATAATATACACAGCACTGAGCCCCCAGAATAATATACACAGCACTGAGCCCCCAGAATAATATACACAGCACTGAGCCTCCAGGATAATATACACAGCACTGAGCCTCCAGGATAATATACACAGCACTGAGCCTCCAGGATAATATACACAGCACTGAGCCCCCAGAATAACATACACAGCACTGAACCCCAAGAATAATATACACAGCACTGGTTATATGGATATAATTGCCCCCAGTTCACTTGGATATAATTGCCCCAGCTCATATGGGTATATATTGCCCCAGCTCTCATGGATAATGCCCCCAGGTCTCATGGATAATGCCCCCAGGTCTCATGGATACTGCCCCCAGGTCTCATGGATACTGCCCCCAGGTCTCATGGATATGCCCCAGGTCTCATGGATACTGCCCCCAGGTCTCATGGATATTGCCCCCAGGTCTCATGGATATTGCCCCCAGGTCTCATGGATATTGCCCCCAGGTCTCATGGATATTGCCCCCAGGTCTCATGGATATTGCCCCCAGGTCTCATGATATGCCCCAGGTCTCATGGATACTGCCCCCAGGTCTCATGGATACTGCCCCCAGGTCTCATGGATATTGCCCCCAGGTCTCATGGATACTGCCCCCAGGTCTCATGGATACTGCCCCCAGGTCTCATGGATGCTGCCCCCAGGTCTCATGGATATGCCCCAGGTCTCATGGATACTGCCCCCAGGTCTCATGGATACTGCCCCCAGGTCTCATGGATACTGCCCTCAGGTCTCATGGATATTGCCCCCAGGTCTCATGGATATTGCCCCCAGGTCTCATGGATATGCCCCAGGTCTCATGGATACTGCCCCCAGGTCTCATGGATATGCCCCAGGTCTCATGGATATGCCCCAGGTCTCATGGATACTGCCCCCAGGTCTCATGGATACCCCCCAGGTCTCATGGATATGCCCCAGCTCTCATGGATACTGCCCCCAGGTCTCATGGATAATGCCCCCAGGTCTCATGGATAATGCCCCCAGGTCTCATGGATACTGCCCCCAGGTCTCATGGATACTGCCCCCAGGTCTCATGGATACTGCCCCCAGGTCTCATGGATACTGCCCCTAGGTCTCATGGATACTGCCCCAGCTCTCATGGATAATGCCCCCAGCTCTCATGGATACTGCCCCCAGGTCTCATGGATACTGCCCCCAGGTCTCATGGATACGCCCCAGGTCTCATGGATATTGCCCCCAGGTCTCATGGATATGCCCCAGCTCTCATGGATACTGCCCCCAGGTCTCATGGATAATGCCCCCAGGTCTCATGGATACTGCCCCCAGGTCTCATGGATACTGCCCCCAGGTCTCATGGATACTGCCCCAGGTCTCATGGATACTGCCCCCAGCTCTCATGGATAATGCCCCAGCTCTCATGGATAATGCCCCCAGCTCTCATGGATAATGCCCCCAGCTCTCATGGATACTGCCCCCAGGTCTCATGGATACTGCCCCCAGGTCTCATGGATACTGCCCCCAGGTCTCATGGATACTGCCCCCAGCTCTCATGGATACTGCCCCCAGCTCTCATGGATAATGCCCCCAGCTCTCATGGATACTGCCCCCAGGTCTCATGGATACTGCCCCCAGGTCTCATGGATACTGCCCCCAGGTCTCATGGATACTGCCCCCAGGTCTCATGGATACTGCCCCAGCTCTCATGGATAATGCCCCCAGCTCTCATGGATAATGCCCCTAGCTCTCATGGATAATGCCCCCAGCTCTCATGGATAATGCCCCAGCTCTCATGGATACTGCCCCAGGTCTCATGGATACGCCCCAGGTCTCATGGATATTGCCCCCAGGTCTCATGGATATGCCCCAGCTCTCATGGATACTGCCCCCAGGTCTCATGGATAATGCCCCCAGGTCTCATTTATAATGCCCCCAGGTCTCATTTATAATGCCCCCAGCTCTCATGGATACTGCCCCCAGGTCTCATGGATACTGCCCCCAGGTCTCATGGATACTGCCCCCAGGTCTCATGGATACTGCCCCCAGGTCTCATGGATACTGCCCCCAGCTCTCATGGATAATGCCCCCAGCTCTCATGGATAATGCCCCCAGCTCTCATGGATAATGCCCCCAGCTCTCATGGATAATGCCCCCAGCTCTCATGGATACTGCCCCCAGGTCTCATGGATACTGCCCCCAGGTCTCATGGATACTGCCCCCAGGTCTCATGGATACTGCCCCCAGGTCTCATGGATACTGCCCCAGCTCTCATGGATAATGCCCCAAGGTCTCATGGATATTACCCCCAGGTCTCATGGATACTGCCCCCCCCCCAGGTCTCATGGATACTGCCCCCAGCCCAGCTCACCTCTGCTGCTCCTGCCGCACATTGCCGGCGGCCGCGTGCTTCCTGCTTCAGCGGCCGCTGACAGGAAGTGCAGCCGCTCGCCTGGGATCTATGAAACAGCCAGGCGAGCGGCTCCACCTCCTGTCACCGGCCGTTCTAACAGGAAGCACGCGGCCGCCCGCAATGTGCGGCGGCCGCTTGCTAAAGAGTTCGGGCTCGGGCCACAGCGGGAACGCTGCGTTGCCGCAGCGTTCCCGCTGTGGGAGAAGTGCGGGTACGCCGTTCCTGCGCGTTCCCGCTCGACTCGAGCCCTGCTCCTAAATAGGAACTTGTAGAATGTGTGGTATTTCAAGCAAAGGGAAAAACCAAAACAGTAAGAGGTTTGGGTTAGAATCTGATTGCCCTCCCTGCCCCTTTCTTTCTTTACTGTAGATATGTTTTCTTAAAATAATTTACATATATGAATACACATGTATTTTGTAGCATATATATATCATCTGCAATAATCAACTTATTTGCAGTGTGGAGGCTTTTAATCTCACTTTTTGCCCTACACCACAACTTTAATGTGTGGTATGTATGGCATGGCATTGATTTAAGGGTTCTGTGTAATAACAGACCCAGGATGCATAAAAGTGAGACAGATGTCATTTCCATATCCTACCCAGAATTCCTTGCTGCATATGGGGAATGTGGCACAGGAGCTCAGGGATGCAGTTCTTTGAATTGCTGTGATGTGCAAGTGGCTTCTGCAATAATAAATATATATATGCCCTGTTAGTCCAGATGCCAAAATCTCGAGTATAGCAGTACGTGGTGATACATTTTTTTAATTGGAGCCGCCGTTAGATTTAAAAGGCAAGCTTTCGAGAGTGTTACTCTTACTCAGGTCTGGAAGTATACTGATCAGTGTCATAGAATTGAACATTAAGGGGCACATGGGTGGGGGTAGGTGTCATAAACATAAATGGTATGGTCAAAATGGGGAAATAACCACATGAGCGATCTTAGGCCCATGAAACAACAGTGATATAAAGCAACAGTGATAAGATCAAAAAATGGTCGGAGCTGTGGCAATTGAGTTTTAATGTGGATAAGTGCAAGATAATGCACCTGGTACGTAAAAACCCAAGGGCTGAATATAGAATATTTGATACAGTCCTAACCTCAGCATCTGAGGAAAGGGATTTAGGGGTTATTATTTCAGAGGATCTAAGGGTAAGTAGTCAATGTAATAGAGCAGCAGGAAATGCTAGCAGAATGCTTGGTTGTGTAGGGAGAGGTATTAGCAGTAGGAAAAGGGAAGTGCTCATGCCACTGTACAAAGCACTGGTGAGACCTCACTTGGAGTACTGTGTGCAGTACTGGAGACCGTATCTCCAGATGGATATAGACATCTTGGAGAGAGTTCAGAGAAGGGCTACTAAAATGGTGTATGGCTTGAAGGAGAAAAGTTACCAGGAAAGGCTTAGTGATCTTAACATGTATAGCTTGGAAAAAAGACGAGACAGAGGAGATATGATAGAAACATTTAAATACGTAAAGGAAATCCACAATGTAGAGGAAGGGAGTATATTTAAAAGGAAACAAAGTAGCAAAACAAGAGGACATAGTCTTAGATTAGATGGGCAAAGGTTTAAAAGTAACATCAGGAAGCATTATTTTACTGAGAGGGTGGTGGATACATGGAACAGCCTTCCAGTTGAAGTGGTAGAGGCCAAAACAGTAATTGAATTTAAGCAGGCATGGGATAGGCATAAGGCTATCCTAAACAAAAGATAAATCCAGGTAAAGTATCCATGCAATTGGGCAGACTAGATGGGCCGAAAGGTTCTTATCTGCCGACATTTTTCTATGTTTCTATGTTACTTGAAAGAAAGAAAAAACAAACAAGTCAGTGAAGGCTGAAATACACAAAAATAAAAAAAGGAACAGAAAAAGAACCAAGCACCAGCCAGAATTCTGAATGTTATGCGACATTATATACACACCTATTTGAAGTACATCTTAGTACATTATTTTTAATAATGCAAAATAGAACTGCCGATCTTTCACTTAAGGCCAGAGAACTGGGGTGAACAATAAGGGTTTAATTATATAGATATATTTATTTCGACTGCATTAAGGACTATTTTAGGACCTTCTAGTCAAGAAACTATAGTCTGCATTTTTACTTTTCCAACTGAAGTCTTTTTTTAAAATTTTCTTTTAATGACATTTTCCTGGCTCTGAAAAGCGATAGTTTTCTTTTAAACGCAGTTCCCTCGTTCTCTCACTTTTTACTAACTAGAAGAAGCTTCCCATGATAAGGGTCATGTAATCCTTCTGTTTATTAAATGGTCCTTAATCTCCCTCTCAAAGTTTTTCTTTTTGTTTTCTTTCTGTTTTTTCTTTTTATAACAGAGATGGAGATTTCTTGGTACTCTTTTCAGTTGCTTCAATCTCGGGATGTTTGTTTATAGGAAAAAGGACCTTTCTGCTGCCTAATCCCTTCCAAATGTTTACACAGTAACTGCTACATGGACGGTTGTTTAAACTAGTAATCGTTTTCCACTCGGCAGCATCCAGCGCGCTGCAGCGCAACTGATTGAAATGTATTAGCAGACGCGATAATGCTGTCATATAACATGAAAAGTTAAGTTGCTTATCAGTATATTTTGATAAGCTACTTAAATTTTACAGTAGTACTCGCAGGCTTCAGACAAACATTAGTGCCGCTCACTCATCTGTCACGTAAATTACATCTCACTTCATTTATTACTGCAAGCTGCGCAGTTACTAACCATGAGGGCACAGATCCCCTTACAGTTGGCAGAATATAGTCATATCGTGTGTGCGCTTTACAATCTCTCCAGCTCCATCGCAGAATCCGCTCTTTGTATCTGTGAGCGAGTGGGGGGGCTGCGGGGCGCCGCTCTGGCCCTGTCACACATGGAGCGAATTCCACTTGAATTCTATTCCATATGAAAACCAGAAGTTGCTCTAAACCGTATATAGAAAGTCGACTGACATGGGGCCTAACATGAGATTAAATCTGAATAGACATCGTGGAAACCCTCTCGTCTGATACCTGCACCATTTATTCGTTATATCTGATTGAATGTGTTTTGTGAAAATTGTCAAGAGCTTTTTATGAACGTATTTTAGGCTAACGTCTCTACAATCACAAAAGACCTAGGATTCGTTCTGGATCTGTAACCTCTGGGCACAATCTTCCCAATTTAATTTTGGCAACTTTGCGTCATTCTATGGTTTATTTTAATAAATTAAGTCTAGCAAAGTGAGTGTTTTACGAGACTCTCTTAACATATGTTCTGCCTACAAAGAGTCAATCCTATTTCTTCGGTGGACAAGACTAGAGCTCTGTAATACAAGTCTACCTGGAACATGGCAAGGGGGAAGAGCCGGGCTGTGTGCAGGGAGGAGGGGGTTTGAGATCCGGTTAAAGAGGGATAGAGGAAAATACCTTTGGCAGAAAAGAAGACGCAGCAGTACAACATTCAAGCACAACAGTAGGAAACAAAAGTCATTATTTGAGAAGCTTTTTCAAAGAAAACCATGGTGCAGATTTGCTAGTGTATACAATATATTTAAGACACTAGTAGAATATCCTTTTAAAATGTTATACTAGTGCAAAACATGACTTGCCCTAATGAAATAGGGCCCTTTATTCCAGATTTAACCCTGGCAACAAGTTAAAAATTCACTTATACTCATAGTTCGATCAGCATATCCCCAGTCAATTGTATCCTACTGCACAGAGGTAGATGATGTGGTTATATGTGTATGTGTATGCTCTAATAACCTGTATTAAAGGGACACGCTACGCCCCCTGACCACTTTATCGTATGGTCAGACTGCATGGTGTGTCCTCCTACCAGCCTGCTTTGGCCAAAAATCTGTTTGAACCCAGGGGCGTTTCCTCTGCCCATGCAACTGTGGAGGACGTCTGTGCAGTTGTATGTGCAATTTGTGTTCTAAAGTACACAATCTCCATAAGATACACACTTTGTGTAGCTTACGTATGCTAATTATGTGTGCTACACAAATTGTGGAAGACGCTCAAGAGACTTTCGCACTTCGGAAACTGCGAGCTGAAGAAGAGCAGCTGCCTGGCACCGATGGAAGAAAAGGTGAGTATTTTCACCTAAACTAATAGAAATATATATTAAAAAAATGCTGATTCTGTTAGGGGGAAAAAGGGGGTAGAAAAATGTCTAAACTGTTATTTGTGGATATTGGTAGTTGTGAAGTTTTAGTTTAGTGTTATTTTGTTTATGTGCATAGCGGTAGTAAAGATTCCAGGCAGGAATGACGGGATCGGCCATATTGGAAAGATTATGGAGTGCAGCTCAATCCTAATAGTTGATAATTCCTGGATGCCAAGGACCATTATTGATGACTGTATTAAGACAGGAATGCATTGGGAGTGCATGAGTGTTTGTTCTTATCCCATGCAATTGGTAGACACATAAGGAAGAAAAAAGGAAATAATATTTCACAGTAAATGTACAATTGGTTTCGATAGAATCTGCATGACAGTCGAAACAGCCCCTCATATAACTAGGGCTGCGTCGAAAGAGTGCATGAAGACCTAACTGGAATCAAAATCACAATCCGTAACACATGTCCTAATAGCTAGGAAGGTTAACACAATACGAATGTAGGGTCAAGGAAAAAGACTGTAAAGGGAGGCGCTCAAAGTGGAAGAAATTGCCTGTACAGGATGGGGTGTCTGGAAAAAGATGGAAACTCTTGTAACATTGGAAGGGACTACAAGGTCATATGTGAAAATGTATGTTTAATGGATCCCTCAGTTTCTTCTGATAAAATCACTATAAAGGGGGAGCAGTTAGAAAAAATATCCCGGTTTTCTCTTTATGAAGAGAAGCCTTTGTACAGTAATTTAGGAAGAGGGAGTAAACTCTATCATAAACCATTGCAAATCAGGGTGGATTGTGCGATATCCATTGTAATAATTTAGTCTTTTTCCTAGTAGCTGACATTAAGTAAAACCAAATTTTAGATGTTCTAGAACAGTGTTGGGTCGTGACTCAAAAGTGGGTCGCGACTAGGGGAGGACTGGGTTGCGGGGCAAGTGCCCCCAGGCCTCTCTAATGCCTGGGACCCGCTGATGCATTTTACATGTGGCAGTGGGTCCCAGGCAGTGCGGCTACCTCTGAATCTTCACAGGTGCCACCTGGGGCCTGCTGCATCAGGTAAGATACTCTGTAATTGCAAGGGGGGGGAGAATCTGTAATGGGAAGGTGTGGGGTGGGACTCCGTGACTGGCAGCAGCTCTGTACTTCCAACACCAGGAGCCACTGTGCACAATGCACATCTCAGTGAAGCAAAAGGCTGTTTGGTAAGGGGGGGCTCCCTATGGTTTTTTTGAGAAAGGATTTTACCAGGAAGGATACATTGAGATTTCTCTCGTTTTCAAGTATGTCCTGGGTGGCGAGTATGTACCGTTAGGTGTCTTGCCCAAGGACACTTACTGGAGAGGTTGCTCGCTGGGATCGAACCCATGACTCCACAGGCTCTTTCCATGCAGAGCAGTGATGTTACCTCTACTCCACCCAGCCGGTATTTGGTGTATATTTGATTTTGTTTTTCTCTGTCCTTTTGTACATTGAACAGTCACACCCGAGCACGGTCCCGCACACACTGACTGTGCAAGACGAGGACAGTCCTATGACCGTCCTGCGTCAATGAATGCATGGGAGGCCATTTTTTGAATGTCTTAGACAAATGGTGCTTTTCCATTGGTCCAAGCTATTCCATTGTTCTTCAGTCCCTCTCTGAGGCACTGCAGAGTGTAGATTCAGGAAGTAGGCGGCGCCAGACACGTGCTTCAGACGTCAATCTCTTGGCCACCTTGAGTTTATGTGATTAGAGTAGTGTTCAGCTACGTAAATTGCGTAGGCTCAGGGAGGGCAGGTTGCTGCAAAAAAATAATGTGCGCAGTGGCAGAGACAGACGGCGGGGGAGCATGGAGCAGGTGAGCTTAAGTTTTTATATATATTTTATTCATTCAGTAGAGATTTAAGAGTTGCTTTGTCTACCATCACCCCAGACTTTGAGACGCTTATAAGAGCAAGAAGCATCCACAGCTTTCCCATAAGTTATGCTTAATTTCATGTTTCAATTAGTTTATTTTACAGCAAACACTTTCATTTTCACTAGTGCTGTGATTACTGCACTATCCTTTATGGAAAGAATCCCTGTTTTTTCACAAAATTGTTTAAAAAGTGCATACATTGTGAATATTGCACACGTTTTGTAGAATAAATTACCGTATAATGTTTCAGAAATTCAATTATTTTTGGGTCGTGAAACCAAGGGCAATTGTGGGTCCTGAGGGTCCACAGGTTGAGAGCCACTGTTCTAGAGACTTGGAACCGAGGGAGAGGTGGGGTGTAGTTAAAGGGAATCTGGAGCCCAAAAACAGAAGTCTCAAACCTCCTTACTTTGTCCCAGAACAGCTGTACAAAATGTGGTAGGATCACAGACCATGAAGCAAAGCAATTAGGTTTGTTGACATTTGGGGCAATACATTAGTTATAAAAGTGTCAGTCAATCTCCAGTTGTTCCTTGGCTGGCATTTTTTCAAAGTACCGGCTGGGTGGAGTAGAGGTAACATCACTGCTCTATAACTGTGGAGACACAGGTTTGAATCCCGGCAAGAGCACCTCTCCAGTAAGTGTCCTAGGGCAAGACACCCAATGGTACATAGTCGCCACCCAGGACATACATGAAAACGAGAGAAATCTCAATGTAACCTTCCTGGTAAAACACTTTCTAGAAGGAAAAAAAAGTGTATTTCATCAGTTGAGGATGACGTGGTGGTTAGGCTCAAAATGTTTCCAATAGCGTAAGAACCTAGGGTTTATAGTAAATGTAAACCATCACTTTTGTAGTGTGCTCTGGTGGATTGTGGCACAATTTGTTTTAAAAATAGGCATGTGATTATTTTCAGTTGTCCAGGGCTTCTTGGTCCTTCGTTGTTCTTCCATATTTTATTCATTACCTTTGTTTTTGACATGGCCACGCTCAAGAAATGCCTCCTACATGTTTGAAAGCTCCCAATTCAGTTGCCAAGTCTGTCTACCAATGAGTAATACGAAATAATTTTACTCTGAATCTTGTTACTCAAAGAATGTAGTTACGGGTGTTTGCAAGTGACATGTGTTATTTAGGATGAATAAACCGATATGTTATCATTTTGGTGTTCCATCCAATGTTCCTCTTGTGTTGGTACTCAGGAACATGAGACCGATGTCTAATATCACAAAGTATAAAAGAGATTTATCACAAGTTCAGCAGTAAGAGTTACAATTCTTTTTTTTTTTTCTCCAGCTACCTCCCATGGTTCGAAGTCTTCTACAAACTCCTGAACATCTCTGCGGATTATTCCTCTAAAAACCAGGCATGTATCTTAAAACACATCTGTCCACTCGTACTCCGTGATTTCCATGGAACGTGTCATAGTCAAAGGGGCATTGAAGCACTATTAAAGCTTTATACATCTCTGTTCATAGCAGACTGCCCTTATTTTCACTATCTTATGATACGTTTAGCTGTACTCCTCAATCTTACACATGATTGCTTTTTTATAGTGGAGTTGGCCATTTTGTTATCATGGCACAGTTTGTGTGCATTTAGACACTCGTGAAGATATGGTGCAACTTTCGGTTTTAAGGCTGGCGTCAGATGAGCGCACTGACGTGCTTACCGTCGCAGCGTTGTGCCGCTGCAACGGGGCCGGTCCCACGCTTCTGCACGCACACGAAATGCGTGCGCAACATGCGTCTGTTATCCAAATCTCTCCATCAAAGCGCTAGGTTGCGCGTTGACGGAGTTGCAAAGCGCAATTCTCCATAGGAGGATCGCGCTTTGCAGCCTTGAGCGCACGGAGTGCGGATCAGCGATGTGCCCAGACGGGCTTAGAGTGGAAGGAACTTCCACTCACATGGACGTTCCTTCAGCTCTCCATAGACACTTGTCTAACACTAAATGAAAAAACAATTGCGCATAGCAGTGCATATAACCTTAGTAAGTTCCCAGATACCTCACGTCTCACTTCATCAGGAGGTCTCACAAAACGCGTTGAGCAAAATTTTCTGTGGAACTGACAGTGTGCCGAGTGGCCCCCGAGTCGGATGTTTCCGGGATCTTACAGAACCATTGGTTTGCAGATTTTGGACTGTTCTGGACGAGAATTGAGGGAGGTCTGAGCCATTGTGGCATATGTCTATATGCACATTTTGTATGTGCCTTGAATATTGTTGGAGTGAAGGTGTACTGTGGGAAGTAGGAACCCAACTCTATCTGGGAACTTACTAAAGTTATATGCACTGCTATTCGCCATTGTTTTTTCATTTAGAATTTGTATTATTTCAAGGGCTTCAAGGTGCCCTTATACATTGTGCTGCAGTGGCTAGGAACGCAACACAAACCCTTGTTTATTTGCTTGTCTGACACTAGCCTAAACCGTCAGGATGTTACATTCATGGCCTTAAGCTATGGGGGTGATTCACTAACCTCTGAAATTATCACCGACTTGCCCCGAACGGTCAATTTCAACGCTCTGTGCAATTTCAGGCACTTCACAAAACTGTCAATTCGCCAAATACAGGCAAATTGTCAGCGGAATACTGTGCAATTCATCAGCACCGAAATTGTCCCATTGGAAGCTATCGATTTGTCTATTCGCAGATCGCTGAATTGCACCGAAATGACTTGATTTTCGGTGTTTAAATTTGACCGATTTAAACAGGCAAATCCAATAGGTTTCAATGTAGTAAATGGAATATCCTTATACATTTTTTATGACCGTTTATTCTTTTTATATTTTGCCAAAACCTTTTATTTTGCAAAAGACATTTTTGTATTATTTAAAAGATATTTTTGTGTTTTTTAAAATACTTTTTTTTATTCTGTAACAGTCTTTTTTATTATTATTTAAAGGACCTTTTTTATTTGGGCATATTTTTGCACCCAATTTTGGTGCTTTGTGAATAGACTCCCACAATATCTTCACTGGTAAAGTATCACTCCAATTTTCCCTCATTGACTTTGGCCCTAACTGTCCATTGTTAAATTTGGACTGCACAGGGTTTTTCAACAAATCGTATAAGGTCTTCTAATTTTGGTGTCCATTTCTAGTTCTTTAGTTAACATCGAGATATACAATGTATAGATTAGATGGTTGTTTATTCATCTAGCAAGATGTGGATGATATAAGATATTCCATGTACCTGAACCTACCACCCCATCCAGTCTAGCATATTATTTTCAATATATTGGATTTTGACTTTGATGTCTAGTCCAAAGGCCAGATTCTTCATTATTAACAGTGTTGCTAACAAAACATCTAAATGACATGGGGACTTTCAAGTAGGAATGAGCCGAACACCACCGAGTTCGGTTCACATTCGAACTCAAACTTTTCAAAAGTTCGAACTCGAACACGAGCTCAATACAAGTCAATGGGACTTGATCGTTCGATTTTTAGAGTGCCCTCCAAGAGGGCATATATGCTAGATATTTGCCATAAAAGGTGTATGGGGGTCCGGGTAGTGCCCTGGGGGACAGGAAACAAGGACAAAAATTTAAAAAAACACCCGTTTTTAAAGGGACAGTGAGTTTTCCATAAAATAAGGGTTAAAAATAAAAACAAAAAATTAATTCAAATATCGTGCCTAGGAGGTCCCCATAACCTGCCCGTGAAGTGGCGGATTTGTAGGATGTTTAGAAACATTGTGTTGTGTTACTAATGCAGAAGCAGCAAGCCCTTCCACCACGCTTGCACCAAAACTATAGATCTAACACAATAATAATTGTATGCTCACATAGGCCCTTCGGGAGAGGTACATGACATACAAATACTGGAATATTACATTTAAATCTAAGGAGTGTGATAAAGATTTTATTAAGCCCTTGATGACAAATTACGTAACATCTACATCATTAATGATTGGCTTTACAGAGCCCTGGTCCTTAACCCCTTCACTGCTGACGATGTGTGGGACACTAGGCGTGTGCGGCGATTTTTTTTTGTTCGGTTCGTTCGGATTTAGTAAATTTTCATTTCGGACGATTTCCGGTTCAGTTCGGTTAGTTTCGGTTCGTTTTTCGTATCGACTTTATTTTTGTGATTTCGGAAATTTTCGTGTTTTTCGGAACGTCTGTTCTCCTCGTTTCAAAGTGTCTATTTGTTTTGACGTAAACTAATTGTTTTTCTGATACGATAATTCTGCCGATACGATAATTCTGCCATTTGAGA
Source organism: Leptobrachium leishanense (assembly GCA_009667805.1). Lineage (NCBI taxonomy): Eukaryota > Metazoa > Chordata > Amphibia > Anura > Megophryidae > Leptobrachium > Leptobrachium leishanense. The sequence continues at coordinate 109,675,060 of CM019071.1, read as the reverse complement.
TTTCTCATGTTTTACAAGAAGGATACATTGAGATTTCTCTGGTTTCCCAGGAAGGATACATTGAGATTTCTCTGGTTTTCCAGGAAGGATACATTGAGATTTCTCTGGTTTTACAAGAAGGGTACATTGATATTTCTCATGTTTTTATAAGAAGGATACATTGAGATTTCTCATGTTTTACAAGAAGGATACATTAAGATTTCTCTGGTTTCCCGGGAAGGATACATTGAGATTTCTCATGTTTTACAAGAAGGGTACATTGAGATTTCTCATGTTTTATAAGAATGATACATTGAGATTTCTCATGTTTTACAAGAAGGATACATTGAGATTTCTCTGGTTTCCCGGGAAGGCTACATTGAGATTTCTCTGGTTTCCCGGGAAGGATACATTGAGATTTCTCTGGTTTTACAAGAAGGGTACATTTAGATTTCTCATGTTTTACAAGGATACATTTAGATTTCTCATGTTTTACAAGGATACATTGAGATTTCTCATGTTTTACAAGAAGGATACTGTAACGTTGGGGGCTTCCAGCCTTCCGGTGTGCTTGATGGCAGCATGTCTGATGCTGCTCGCTCACCAACACCCGGTTTAAATTGAAACAGGCAGGGAAGTGGCTGCACGAGGCGCGGCTTGAGAGGGGGGCGCGGTCTGGTGAAGGTCTTTTAAAAACCAACAGTTCCTTCTTAGCAGTGCCAGATCGTGGTTAGCCATACCTGAGCTCCTTGTACCTGAATTATCTTGTGATTTTAGGCTAGGGTCAGATGAGCGCATTTTGTACGGACTGTGCGTCCGTGCAGTACGGACGTACTTTCTGACTGACGACAAGGTAGTGGCCACACAGTCCGTTTTTTTCACTGACGGATTTTTTGACTGATGTAGCAGGGAAAATAAATTACAATGAAAAAACATTCTGTCCGTCAAAAATGCTGGACGTATAAATGCAGTCCGTCTGACCACGTTCCATCACTCACACAGAAAGCTATGCGGACATGGCGCACTCTGCACGTCCGTTCTAGCAGTATTACGTTCTTGCCTAACCTGCGTCCGTTTGCAGCGTCCGTCAGCCTCCGCACTTCTGTGCGGACGTACTTCGTGTGTGGGGCTCCATTTAACACAATTGTATGCTATCACGGACGTACTTATGTGCGGCAACACGGACGTTAACACTGCGCTCGTCTGACCCCAGCCTAACCTGTTATTGACCTCTGCTTGTTTTCTGACTATTCTGCCTTTCGTTGCCCTAGACTATTTTCTTGTACTATGCTCCAGCACGGATATCGACCCGGCTGTTCCCTTTCACTATTCTATACTCTGTATTCCTGATTTTGACTCGTCTGACTACCCCCGTGTTGCTGACCTGGTTTTGTATTACGACATTGTCTTTGATTAACTCTTTCTGTCTAGCTAGTATACCTGGCCAATTCTAAGGACCAGACAGTTAGGGATTCTTCTACGGCTACCCTGTTGGTAGCTTTTGGGCTCTGGAACCATGACAGATACATTGAGATTTCTCTGGTTTTCCAGGAAGGATACATTGAGATTTCTCTGGTTTTACAAGAAGGGTACATTGATATTTCTCATGTTTTACAAGAAAGATACATTGAGATTTCTCTGGTTTTACAAGGATACATTGATATTTCTCATGTTTTACAAGAAGGGTACATTGATATTTCTCATGTTTTACAAGAAGGATACATTGAGATTTCTCTGGTTTTCCAGGAAGGATACATTGAGATTTCTCCTATTATACAAGAAGGATACATTGAGATTTCTCATGTTTTACGAGAAGGATACATTGAGATTTCTCATGTTTTACAAGAAGGATACAATGATATTTCTCATTTTTTACAAGAAGGATACATTGAGATGGGAATGATCCAAAATTACAGAATCAGCGATATAACCGAAAAATACGATGTCTGAAATGGAACGGAAATGAATTTTGATTTTATACATTATTAGTCCATTCGAAAATTCCGAAAAGTTTTCGTTTCGGCTCGGAAATTTGTTCGGATCTGTCGTTTTCGGATCCAAAAATTTTTGGAAAATCGTCCGAATCCGAATGCACGAATAGGGAAATTTCGTGGAAATTCCGAAACGCACATTCCTATGGGACACGTCCTCATTGATGCACGTTACATGCTGAGGACGTGCCCAACACGTCATCAGCTGTGCGGGACCCCCGGCGGAGATACTCTCCTCTCTGTCCGGGGTCCTGCGGCGTTCTGACTTCAGCATCCTCAGACGCTCAGGTCAAGCTCCTCCCGACGTAAATTACGTCATCGCGCCATGCGTGATGACGTCTTTTTTCCAGGCGACCCGACCGGGAAGGAGCAGCGCCAAAAGCCAGGCACCACTTCAAAGGGGAGAGTCTCCCCTTTTAAGCGGTGCCTGGCTTTAACCCCTCAAGCGCCGGGTCGCACTTCAGCGCCTTGCGGCGCCGAAGTGCGGCCTAGCTCCACCCCGGGTCCCCCCTCGCTGCCCAATGTCATCACGCTATGCGTCTGAGGATGCTGAAGTCAGAACGCCGCGCGACCCCGGACAGAGAGGTGAGTATCTCCGCCGGGGGTCCCGCACAGCTGATGACGTGTGGGGCATGTCCTCAGCATGTAACGTGCATCAATGAGGACGTGTCCCATAGGGATGTGCATAGCGTGATGACATCAGATAGCCGGGGAACCCCTAGCTGCCCGGGGATTTCCCAAGGAAATCCCCTGGTGGAGATAGGGTGTTCCTGTGAACCCCAATATCTCCAGAACCGTGGCAGCTAGGGGGTCATGGAGGGTGTCATTTGAAAGGCCTGAGCATGGCCTTTCGAATGATATCCAACATGACTAGGTAAAAATGTTTAACAAAACATGTTTTTTTTTGTGTGTTTTTATTAATGCAGCAATATTGTTCCCATTTCAGTTATAATGTGAACAATGATTCAGCACTAATGATTTTTTCCTATGGGGTGCGTTTGCTAAAAATCACGTAATTCACCCCACAAAATGTAACAAGTCCCCATTTCCAATTTTTGGACAAGCGCACCCCATAAAAAACATAACCGCAAACGCTCATGTGCTAAAATGTGAAAAAAAAAAACACTTTACACACTGCAGATGATTAAAAATTGAATTTTTATTGCATTTTTTTCTTAATATACAGGCAGGACGTGATGTATACATATAAAAATTATATATTATGAATTTGCGGAGTCTGCCGGAAAGAACGATATATAATATGTCTGGGTCATATAATAAAATGTGGCTTCAAATTGCATTTAAACATGATGAGCGAAAGAGGTAAAAATGAGCTCAGCACACAGCGGTGAAATGCCTCAGCAGTGAAAGCGTTAAGGGATTAAACAGCATATCAGAGGAACATGTAGTAGAAATGAACACTTCTTAGAATTCAGAAGCACAGGTGTTGTTGATACATGTTCAGGAGACACTTCCAGTCTGCAGGCAATGTATCAAATTCATGAGGCCAGTGTAATTAGAAGCACATGTTATTTCCAAACACTAATTAACAGCACCTGTTGTTTATGCCGTTTGCGAGCACAGGTCATTTAAAGGTGAGAATCTTTGCACCTAGACATTAGTTTTTTAATTCAATATCTAATAAACCGTTGCTTATAATATTCTGTAGTAAAGAGTCTCTTTATTTCTAGATTTTTTAGTATTTTTTAAGCATTTTTTTTATACTTTTTTCAATTTTTTTTTTTTCAAACACGCCAAAAAGTTCGAAGTTCGCGAACTTTCGAACTGACAATGTTCAAGTCGAACTCCGAACTGATCGAACCGAACAGCTCATCCCTACTTTCAAGTAGTATTTCTTAAATATAGCAGACAAGTTCACTTTACCTGTGATGTCCCATCAGGGGATTGCATTGGTCATATAGATTATCATCCCTTGATGAGAGATTGCTAGCTGCTACTTATCTGGTTCCAGCAATGGGCGCCAACAATTTCCTCCTTCGTTGCGATTCATGTTGTAGGTCGTCACACATTAGGCGATATCCCGCATTGGAGATGACTCTTCAGTCAGGTTCCTGGAGTGAGCAGAGAACTTCCTGTAGGATGGCTTGGCCGTTCACAGCTGTCACGCGATTTGGAGGCATGCTACTGGAATCGAGTGACAGTGAGGTTTTTTTTATCCTTTCCATAGTTGGGGACGTTTCCTTGACAAATGAGCCCTACTTATGTTGTGCAGGCCAGGTTCACTTTAATGGTGTTAATAGATTCTACTAGTTCAAATATTGTTGTTATTATTATAACCCTGTGTCTGTTGTGTGTGTTCTTTCTGTAGGACAACCAGCGTAATGAGCTTCTTGAGACTCTGTACAGGTTACCAATCCCAGAGCCTGGGACCTCCGTTCATCTGAGTGTGGTAAGATTTTATGATGACATTGGTGGGTTCTAACATTTTTTATGGGGGGCTCAGATTACTTTTTATTATCATTGATATTGTAAATCCTTTCCTCTGTGAATACTTGCAACATTCCATCTTTTCAACTCCCTCATCCTGTAGCTGTGCTTGTGTATACTATTGTGTGCGTGTTGCTTCGTTGATCTTGCCCAGCTTAGTGTTGAGAGGCTTGGTGACTTGAGGCTTTCTTGTAGTAGGTTTCTCAATTTGGTTTCTCTTTTGGCTTCATGATGGTTTTGCAATCCTTTAGGAGAGGCTAAGTAACCAGCTCAGACGTTGATTTGTGCTGTTGAAGAAATTGTGTTTTTTAGAAGTGGCACAGTTTCCATGTTATAAAGGTGTGGAATATTGTCGGACTTCCTCTAGCAGGCGAATTTGGTCTTGACGCATTACGGAAGCAACTGCAAACTCTCTGCTGTCACTTTGCTTTTAAGACATATAATTGAATAAACATGTGTTAAATGTAATCAATTTAATTAAAATGCAACATTCTAACTAGAACGCCACTGACAGATCAAAGAGCCAAAACCACCAGCACAAATGGGTGGAAACGCATCATGAAATTCTTCCAACCATTTAATTTACACCACACTGGTGATGACAACTTTTCAGGGATATATTAAGTGACAGCATACAGAATCTGATGCACATATGAATGTTCTTAGTGTTTTAAAGCTGTAAACTTTCAGATAATTAATTTTGACGTTGCCGGAGCCTCTCAGGCATAAGGGCAGCCTCTGTTTTCTGTTTGTGCGCTGTTCAGCAGTACTGTGAAAAATCCCATTTTTATAATAAGAGCAACAGTAAAGATCTGTGCTGTAATTTCCGGTTAGAAAAATGTAGGGTTAATTATTAAACACCACATTGAAGCCCCAGTCCCATCCTATAATTTTTAGGGTAAGGTCTCTTTAAACATGCCTTATATCCAAAGACTGGTGGTCTTGGATCTTTTTGGATGACCGCTTTTTCAGCAGGGAGCAATGGGAAATGATTGGTAGCGGTCTTGGGCAAAGGGAATTCTCCACTTTGTATGGATGGCTCAGCCCCCATGGACAATCAGGGCTGGGGGGAGGCACACCATGACCATTTTAATTTTAAATCCGTGTTGATGGTGACTACATTGTCCCCTTCAATTGCCTTTTGAGTGGGTTAGGTCACACATTTACTTTTGGCCATGTGGGTTGCACATGCTAAACTTTTCCACACTAGAATGACTATTTCGCATATAACGGATGCTCAAGGGAACAATAGCCTCTGGACTTAATATGCAAAAAATAAGGTAAAGGCAAGCTAGCTCATAGCAAAATCCATAGGAAGGAGGTGGATCTTTATTTAGGCAACATTTTGGTTACAACGGCAACCTTTATCAAACCTAGGCTAGTAATCGATCTGGTGAACGTCAACCAGGGAATTCAAAATCCCGGCTGCTGGTGACGCTCAGTACAGGAAACTCCTCCACTTCACTCAATAATTACACCTGGCTGGGGCAGGAGGGCAGGGTGCACTCCTCACATACTGAGCACTTTAAAAGATAAAGTAGTCAGGTTGACTAGAGCGTTCCTGTTAATGAATTTATTGTAAAAATAATAAATACAAATCAACCTGGGTAAAAGTAATGTGAGAGCGTTGTACAGCCCTTTCCCCTGATGTCTTTGGACCATTATACCACTCTTCTTCTGCATCTTTATAAATTGTTTTTTCTTTTGCTGCTCATTTACAGGTTGAAATTAAACCGTTTTGTAAAACATTTGACCAGGTTATTTTACCAAATCATTTATTTCTTCTCACCGCATTGTGGTTTCTGTCCCCTCCAACACTGAAAGCATTTTAGGGATGGAAATTATTCATCTTATTCTTAAAAAATCATTCAAAAGCAACATACTACACACAGCGACATGACATCTGAAATTTTCTCTCCTTGTCTGCTCCGATTTGCTTCTTATTTTGCTACAAGCCCAGAACAGCTTATGCTCATCAGTGCCGTCTGTGCGTTCAGCTGACAAGTTGCAGTTGTTGGGCTTTGAGAAGTCACCAGCTGGCAGGGAGCATGGCGATCCTATGTTAGGGAAAAACCCGTTTCCAGTGACTTGCAGGACAAGCTGGTCTCCTGCTGGTCCTGTGGCCTGGCATACCTTGGCTCCTTTCTTAGTCCACTGGTTTGAAGGAATGCTTGACAGCCTTCTATTCCTCCCAAGCAATCGGGCAGAAGGAAAATATCAAAGCTGCCGCTCTAGGACTATTCTACTTCAGGTCATTTCCAGCACATTAGCTATTCACAAAGTCCCTATAATACTCGCGGCAGAGAACTGCCACGTTACTCTCCTATACATTGTTTCCCCTGTTTTGATGATATTTGTGCTTCTCTGTCAACTCTAAATATTTTTGCTACCTGTCAAACCAGAGAGCATTTGAGCTGGAGGTTATGCTGTGCATATGGCTTCTCTCTGACTAAGTTATCCATAGGGCATTTCTGTAACTTGCACCATATTCGTTCAATCCTCCTCTGACCTCAATGAAGTGACTGTAAAGACAAAAGTTGCTTCCATTATGTGTATTTTTAAATCTAAAAGAATAAATAAATTCTCCCTCCATGATGGGGGGTTGCTATTACTCTTACTCATATTGTGATCTTGTTTTTGAATATTGTAGCACATAACTGTCACATACCTCCTAAATATAATATCTAATCCTTATATGCAAACAAGCTATACTACACTGTCAGTCCTTTAAGTGGCCGGTAACTCTACCTATTTCCGAACCCAGACCGTATCATCAGTATATGCAAACAGACACCAGGGGTTAATACCAGAATACACGTGAAGCAGATAGCAGAGGACATAATGCCAGAGCAGGTCGTCAGCCATATGCCAGTGGTTGTTATACCAGAGCAGGTCATCGGCCAAATGCCCAAGGGTCGTTATACCAGAGGAGGTTGTCAGTTAGGAGCCAAGGGGTTAACAGCCAGGAGAAATCTTAAACCAAGCCAGAAGTCATACACAGGTGATCCGATAAATTTATACAAAGAACACACTGAGAGGAGTGAAAACCACATCAGGGCAAGGAACCAGTGCTCAGGCATCTCATTATAAACTCGGTGGGCGCTGTATCATCACGCGGCGCCAGTGACCTGCGGCCACGATCAGCCAGTACTTTACTCAGCAGCCGGCCAGCAAGCAGCGAGGAAGGCGCTGCTGCCTGCCGGGACCCCAGGACGACGCGAGAAGTGACAGTGACATTTTTAAGTATACCATACGAGAACTTTTATGTTCACATATATAAATGGCTACTTATTATCCCTGTTAAGGCTTTATGGGGATTATTGGATGGCATTCTCCATGGCAGGTAATGGCTTTTAATAAAGTAAATGGTTTTTAATCTATTTATTTAAATATGATTGGTTTTGTAATTGTTTGTAATGATGTAATAGTATAAATGTTGGTTGATGTTATTGGTGTTTTACTTAAGACACGTTCTGGATTGAGATGCAATAAAACTCCTGAGTGATCTAACTAGTGTGCCCAGTCCATTCTGTTAGACTAGTGTTTTCCAAACCTGTCCTCGTGACCCTCAACCAAGCAATATTTTGCAGATCACCTTGGGGAAATGCAGACTGAATCCTGCAATCACTGAGCAGCAAATCATATCACCTGTGCTGTGCTTCACATCTTTTTAGGAAAACCTGGCGAGGCAGAGGGTCCCGAGGACAGGTTTGGGAAACACGGTGGTAGACGCTGTAGGTGAGGGCTTTCCTGTGTTCTGCATTGTGCATTACCAGAAGGTTGCATTTGTTGGGCTTTGATAAGTCACCAGCTGGTAGGTTGCATGGTGATCCTACGATTAGGGTAAAAACGTATATGATCCCTATGCTATACGGTTATTCACGAATTGCCGTTGTTCGGTGATACTGCAGCCACAATAAACTTCGGAGCTCCAGATAAGGAAGTTCAAACAGCAGGCGAAGTTTCATTGATGAAGCTTTCACTGCCATTCTTTGAGCTTCTCTCTGTGGATTGTCTATGTAATTTGTGGTTGCAACAAATGCAATTTTCAACATTGTATGCATCAACGCTAAGAAAAAGCAGTTGGTGGATAAACAAATCTATTTCCCTTCAAAAGGTTTTATTACTAATTTGGATTTCTGAAGATTATGTCAGAACAGAATAAGTGGCAGCCACCATAATGACCACGGAGTTCATTGTGCTTCTTAATCATCGTTGAAGTGGCTGGAAACGATTAATGTAGTGTGACATGGGATGATGATGTAATAGTTTATTTTAAAGCGATGGATTTCATTGAAGCAGCACTTAGCAAAGTTCATCTGTGAAGCGAACTGTAAGCCACTCCTCAGGACGGAGGTTATCATCAAGTTATCGGACCATTATAATAAATAACTGTGCCTCCTGTCTAGGTCAAGATTAGAACTCCTCATCTAATGTCAAATTTGTGTGTCATCGTGACTTCTACGTCTGCAAGTGCTCTCAGAAAATATGTCAAGCAATTACAATTATCCTTGTGTAAATCAATGGAATATTGCCGTGACATAGTAAATCATTATTTTTACTTAGACGGAGGTTTGTGGTGTAACATATTGGAATACTGTTTCCAATGTACTCCTAACGTAACCTTGCTGTTTACTAACAGATGATGTAACAAAGTCAAGTGATGTCATGGAGAAGGCGCAGCTCATTGGATGCTGTTGGCTTTGGCCTAGTAACTGACTTTGGTTAGAGATCTTACAGCATGTTCATTTATAAGTGAGCGCAGCAAAAGAAAAGTTTCATTTTCCTTTCATGTGTGTGATGTCTTTGAACAGTGTTTGTGGTCAAAAAGCTCTTCTTTCACTTGGCTCACTCCCCCGTCTGCGCAATGACTTTTTTTTAACTCTCTTCAAATATGTCTCTGTTCAATTCTCTTTCAGAGATATATATATAGTATGTGTATGTATGTATGTATGTATGTATATATATATTTTGCTGATTGACCTGAGTAGTTCCTTTTTATTGTTTCTCTCCAGCATTCCTACTTCACAGTGCCTGATCCTCGAGAGCTGCCCAGTATACCAGAGAATGTAAGTATGACTTTTGTTGCCTTGAATGCAATCACAAGACGAGGTGATCTGCATAGTTGTATAGATTTTGTTTTGGAGAATTTCAAGATTGGAAAGGTCAGTTCGTCAAGGCCTCTCATTTATCTGCATAATGTAGATTAGGGGCTCCCCTGCCTGGCATCCCGAAAAGATAAAGGCCACTGCAAGGCCCCGAAGGCTCCGTGAGCAAAGAACATTGTCTGGCGAATAAATATTAGAAGGGTTTTACACTTTTTTCTACTGTTCATCCTTGGGTTTGAAGACCATGTTCTTCACATGATTCCGGATAACCAGAGACAGTCTTATTCTTTCATTAACTTCTACATTCTTTTGATTGTTCCATTATTTTATACCTGTTTCACTTTTTTTGTTTCCCCCTCTTGTATAGGTTTTTTATCTCCTTTTTTTAAATGCACTTATTGGTATAAAAGTTTAAAATCCAGCGGTTTTGAAAATTTAGCGCACAGGTTCATCACTTACCTCGAGTGACAATATTACTGACATTGCAGAGATTGTTTGCCCAAATTCTTGTTACAAATTGGTATTCTTTCATTTAACTGTTGTTTTTTGTTCTTTTTCTTATACCTATTTGTATGAGTTTCTCTTTATAATGTAAAACATTTTCTTAAAGCTTTAATAATCATGGAAAGAAAGAACCTGTAACACAATGAGATTTAGTTAAAAATGGAAACAAAAAATTTCTATCCTGAATTTTAATTTCCAGTCTTATGAATTTTATGTGTTACAAATTTAGTATCGCTTATCGGGAATGCTTGGGGCCAGAAATGTTTTGGAATGCAGTTATTTTCAGGTTTTCTAATATTTGTATATTAAAAATTAGATATCTTGTGGGTGGGTCCAAGTGTTTAAGCATGAAATTAATTTGTTTCATACACATCTTAAACACATAGCCTGAAGGCTATTTCATACATTATTTCTATATATATATATATATATTATATATATATATATATCCTTATACTCTAGCTTTTGCCCGCGGATTCGCTCGCGTGGATTTTAGGATTTGTTAAAATTGATTTTTTTTTAAAAAGAAGCTTGAGGTTTTTTTGGTAGAACCCGCCTTCCCCCCACTTGGGATTTTTGGAAAATTGTAAAACACGTGGTTTGTTTTTTTCAAGAAGAATGTAAGTGCCAAATTTCACACCCGTAATATCTTTGGTTTTTGAAATATAGGTATACTGATAAAAGTATTCACATACTTCCTTTCCCCCACCCCCCTTAACTTGATTTTCAGAAAACGGTAAAACATGGGGTTTTTTGCACATATATTGTAAATATCGAATTTCACACCTGTAACATCATTGGTTTTTGAAATATAGCTATAGTGATAAAGGTAATCATCCCCCTTTTTGCCCCCCCACTGGATTTTTGGAAAATGGTAAAATACGTGTTGTTTTATTTTCAAGACGAATCTAAATACCAATTTTCACGTCTGTAACATCTTCTGATTTTGAGATATAGGTATCCTTTTGAAAAGTATTCACCCCCCCCCTTTTTCCACCCACCACGTGGGATTCTTGGAAAATGGTAAAACATGTGTTTTTTTATTTTCTCAAGAAGATTGCAAGTGCCAGATTTCACACCTGTAACATCTTTAGTTTTTGAAATATAGGTATACTGATAAAAGTATTCAACCCCCCTTTTTTCCCCCTCCCACTGGATTTTTGGAAAATGGTAAAACACGTGTTTCTTTATTTTGAAAAGATTGGAATTATCAATCTTCACACCTGTAACATCTTGGTTTTTGAACTATAGATATACTGATAAAAGTATTCAGACCCCTTTCCAATCGCCCCCCCCCCCCTTTTGGATTTGTGGAAAATGGCAAAACACTTGTTTGGATTTTTTCACGAAGATTGTAAATGCCAAATTTCACACCTGTAACATCTTTGGTTTTTGAAATATAGGTATACTGATAAAAGTATTCAACCCCCCCTTTTTGCCCCCTTCCCACTGAATTTTTGGAAAATGGTAAAATAGGTGTTTTTTTGTTTCTCAAGACGAATCTAAATACCAATTTTCACGTATGTAACGTCTTCTGTTTTTGAGATATAGGTAATCCTGATTAAAGGTATTCAGCCCCCCTTTTTTTCACCCCCCACTTGGGAATATTGGGAAATGGTAAAACACCTGTTTTTATTTTTCAAGAAGATTGTAAATACCAAATTTCACACCCGTAACAGCTTCGGTTTTTGAAATATAGGTATACTGATAAAAGTATTCAACCCCCCCTTTTTGCACCCCCCCCAGGAATATTCAGAACATGGTTAAATACGTGTTGTTTTATTTTTCAAGACTAATCTAAATACCAATTTTCAGGACTGTTACATCGTCTGTTTTGGAGATACGGGTATCCTGTTTAAAATATTCAACACCCTTTTTTCGCCACCCACTTGGACTTTTGAAAAACGGTAAAATACGTGTATTTTTATTTTTCAAGACGAATCTAAATACCGATTTTCACATCTGTAGCATCTTCTGTTGATGAGCTATAGGTATCCTGTTTAAAATATTCAACCCCCTTTTTCACCCCCTTATTGGTGGATTTTCCAAAAATCCTTCCTTAGTGGGCGCCTACATCATAAAAACAGTGCACCTTCAAAATTTCACATTCCTAGGTTAAACGGTTTCAGCTGAGCATTGATGAGTCAGTCAGTCTTCTGTTTTTAAGATATAGGTATCCTGTTTAAACTATTTAAAATATTCAACCCCTTTTTTCGCCCCCCCAGTTGAATTTTTGAAAAACGGTAGAATGTGTTTTTTTTTATTTTTCAAAACAAATCTAAATACCGATTTTCACGTCTGTAACATCTTCTGTTTTTGAGATATAGGTATCGTGTTTAAAATATTAAACTCAGTTTTTCGCCCCCTTAGGGCGGAGTTTATAAAAAATCCTTGCTTAGTGGGTGCCCACATCATAAAAACAGTGCAACTTCAAAATTTCACGTTCTTAGGTTTTTTAGGTGGTCATGATGCCCGGAGTATGCCGCCCTCTGTCCCCCCTCCCTCCGCTCAGCCGATCAGCTGAAAACAGCTGAGAGAGGCGGAGGACTTTACTCCGCCCTCCCAGCTGTCAGTCAGCAGAGCGGGATTCAGATTTCCCGGCTCTGCCGACTTTTGCCGAGTAGGAGACATCTTCGCGCTTTTCAACGGTAAAATATGTGTTTTTTTATTTTTCAAGATGAATCTAAATACCGATTTTCACATCTGTAGCATCTTCTGTTTTTGAGCTATAGGTATCCTGTTTAAAATATTCAACCCCCTTAGGGGCGGAGTTTCCAAAAATCCTTCCTTAGTGGGTGTCTACATCATAAAAACAATGCACCTTCAAAATTTCACGTTCCTAGGTTAAACGGTTTCAGCTGGGCGTTGAGGAGTCAGTCAGTCAGTCAGTCAGGACTTTCGCGTTTATATACAGTTGTGTTCAAAATTATTCAACCCCCAATGCTGTAAAGGGTTTTAGGGAATTTAGGCTGGGGTCAGACCAGCGCACTTTTAACGTGCGTTCTGGCGCACATAATTACGGCCGCACTAGCAGCAGATGACGGGCATTGACGGCCAATATACGATGTACGGCCGCACAAAAGTCCGGCCGTGCAACGCAAGTGGAATTTGAACGCATTTTTCTGAGAATGCTGAACCGCTAGTACTGACGTACTGAGTGCGCAGCTGCGGCATAGCGGCGTGTTTGCGTGATTAGGAGAGGTCCAGCCTACATAACGTCCAGACGCAAAAAGAGTTTTATTGACGATCCGTACAAAATCACGCCCGAAAATGCACATCGTCTGACCGTTTTTGCGCATTCCGTGATAAAATACGTCAATGCGTTTGGAAGCACTTTTTCACGTTCGCGGGGAAAAATGCTTTTGTCTGACCCTAGCCTAAGTGTACATTTGTAATTGTATTCAGAATGAAATCCTACAAGGACTTTTTAAAGAACCATATGCAACTAAAATGACATCAATTGGTTTTGTAATACAGTAGTAAATGTTTCTTTTGTGAATTCTTCATTGACACAATTATTCAACCCCTTAAAGACTACCACTCTGAAGAACAGAGGTTCATTCAAGTGTTTTCAATCAGGTATTGAAAACACCTGTGGATGTCACGGAGCAGCAATAAAGCATAATAAGCACCAATTAGGCAGCTTTAAAATGACTGTGATACTCAGCTCCTTCTAGACATTTACTGGTGTGGTTACAAACATGGTGAAGTCAAGAGAATGGTCCAGGAAGACAAGAGAAGAGGTGATTAAATCTTCACAGAAAGGGCAATGGCTATAAGAAGATTGCAAAGATGTTAAACATACCAAGAGAGACCATAGGAAGCATCATTCGCAAATTCAAGGCAAAGGGCACTGTTGAAACGCTACCTGGTCGTGGCAGAAAGAAGATGCTGACTTCGACTGCTGTGCGCTACCTGAAGCGTAGAGTGGAGAAAAGTCCCCGTGTGACTGCTGAGGAACTGAGAAAAGATTTGTCAGATGTGGGTACTGAAGTTTCAGCTCAGACAATACGGCGCACACTGCGTAATGAAGGCCTTCATGCCAGACTCCCAGGCGCACCCCCTTGCTGTCTCCAAAGAATAAGAAGAGTCGACTGCAGTATGCCAAAAGTCATGTGGACAAACCACAGAAGTTTTGGGATAGTGTTCTGTGGACTGATGAAACAAAATTAGAACTGTTTGGGCCCATGGATCAACGCTATGTTTGGAGGAGGAAGAACAAGGCCTATGAAGAAAAGAACACCTTGCCTACTGTGAAGCATGGCGGGGGGTCAATCATGCTTTGGGGCTGTTTTGCTTCTGCAGGTACAGGGAAGCTTCAGCGTGTGCAAGGTACCATGAATTCTCTTCAGTACCAGGAGATATTGGATGACAATGTGATGCAGTCCGTCACAAACCTGAGGCTTGGGAGACGTTGGACCTTTCAACAGGACAATGATCCCAAGCATACCTCCAAGTCCACTAGAGCATGGTTGCAGATTAAAGGCTGGAACATTTTGGAGTGGCCATTGCAGTCACCTGACTTAAATCCGATTGAGAACCTCTGGTGGGACTTAAAGAAAGCAGTTGCAGTGCGCAAGCCTAAGAATGTGACTGAACTGGAGGCTTTTGCCCCTGACGAATGGGCGAAGATACCCGTAGATCGCTGCAAGACACTTGTGTCAAGCTATGCTTCACGTTTAAAAGCTGGTATAACTGTAAAAGGATGTTGTACTAAGATTGAATGTCACTTGGGGGTTGAATAAAACTGATAATGATGTGAGCACAGAAAAGACATTTGTGGTTATTTCATTATAAATGTTATGTTATATTTGTCTGACCTACACGTGCCTCTTTGATTTAATTGTAAGCAAGATGACTGAATGATCAAAATCAATGTCAAACTGGCCAAAACACTCAATTTCAGTGGGGGTTGAATAATTTTGAACACAACTGTATATAGATATAGATAGTAGATTTGTTCCCATTTGCGTGAGGTCAGGTGTGAAATGTTATACTTGGTGTCTTGTTGGTGTTTATAACCCCCCCCCCCAGTGCCCTTTACTGTTCAGTTCTACGATTTTGCTCCGTATAGATTCCAGAAATGAAGAAGAGAGGTTACACTCTCGAAAGCTTGTCTTTTAAATGAAACGTTAGACAATAAAAAATGGTATCACTAGGTACTGCTATTTCCATCTATCCAGTCTAAATACTTCTAGTGAAGTTCTGGAATTGATTTACATTGTGCAAGTTACATAGTTACATAGTTATATAGGCTGAAAAAAGACATGCGTCCATCGGGTTCAGCCTCTCCCACATAACCTACTGCTGTTGATCCAAAAGAAGGCAAAAAACCCAGTCTGAAATGCTTGCCAATATGCAACATACTGGGAAAAAATTCCTTCTTGACCCCAGAATGGCAGTCAGATTTCTCCTTGGATCAAGAAGCTTTTACCCACATATTAAATATTATAACCCTTAATATTCTGTGTCTGCAGGAAGTCATCTAGTCGTTTTTTAAAAGTCTGTACAGACTCTGACCCAACCACCTCAACAGGCAGAGAATTCCACAGCTTTATTGTTCTCACCGTAAAATAACCCTTCCTATGCTTTAAGCTAAATTTTCTTTCTTCCAGTCTAAATGGATGACCCCGTGTCCTATGTATAGTCCTGTTAATGAATAGGTTATCAGACAATGGTTGATAATGGCCCCGTATATATTTATATAAGGTTATCAGATCCCCTCTAAGGCGCCGTTTCTCTAAACTAAACAGGTTTAAGCTTGTTAATCTTGCCTCATAACTTAACCCTTCCATTCCCCTTATTAATTTAGTCGCCCGTCTCTGCACTTTTTCTAACGCTATAATATCTTTTTTTAAGACCGGTGCCCAAAATTGCACGGCATATTCAAGGTGCGGCCTGACCATTGATTTATACAGAGGCAAAATTATGTTTTCATCCCGTGAGTGAACTCCCCTTTTAATGCATGCCAATACTTTGCTTGCCTTGGCGGCTGCTGTTTGACATTACACATTGTTACTTAGTTTGAAGTCTATGATTATTCCCAAATCCTTCTCCTGCTTGGATTTCCCTAACTCCGTACCATTTAGGGTATACATTACTTGTGTGTTCTTCACTCCAAAGTGCATAACTTTGCATTTATCTACATTAAATTTCATCTGCCATTTAAGTGCCCAGTCCCCCAATCTATCTAAATCCCTCTGTAGCGAAGTAACATCCTGCTCACATTGTATTACTTTTCCTAGTTTTGTGTCATCTGCAAACACTGATACATGACTTTCAATGCCTATCTCAAGGTCATTTATAAATAAATTGAATAGTATTGGTCCTATAACAGACCCCTGAGGGACACCGCTTACCACTGGTGTCCATCTTGAAAATGTACCATTTATGACCACTCTCTGTACCCTATCTTTTAGCCAGTTTTCTATCCAAGAACAAGTATTTTCATCTAGACCAATTTTTCTTAATTTAAATAGTAACCTTTTGTGTGGAACTGTGTCGAAAGCTTTGGCAAAATCTAAGTAAATCACATCCACTGCAACCCCTGATCTATACTTCTACTTACTTCCTCATAGAACGTAATTAGGTTAGTCTGACATGATCTGTGTTTCATGAAACCATGCTGATTTTGCCAATAACATTATACCTCACAATAAATTCCTGAATATTATCCCTTAGTAACCCCTCGAATACTTTCCCAGCCACAGATGTTAAGCTCACAGGTCTATAATTCCCAGGCACAAATTTTAAACCTTTCTTAAATATAGGGACGACGTCAGCTTTTCTCCAATCCTCTGGTACTATTCCTGAAAGAAAAGAATCTTGAAAGATTAAGAACAGAGGTTTACATATTTCAACACATAGCTCTCTCAGTACTCGCGGGTGAATTCCATCTGGCCCTGGGGCTTTATTCACATTCACATTGTTTAATTTCTGCAAAACCTTGTCCTGAGTCAACCAGTCACTTTGTATTAGTAAGTTTTTATTAATGAATTGCATGTCTCCTGTTATAGGTTTCTCTTTGATAAATACTGAAGAAAAATAATCATTTACAATTTCTGCCTTATCCTGATCTTCAGTTAACAATAACCCTGACTCAGATTTTAGTGAACCTACATTTTCACTCTTAGGTTTTTTGGAATTTATGTACCTAAAGAATCTTTTAGGGTTGGTCTTGCTCTCTTTGGCTATTTCTTTTTCATTTTCTAGTTTAGCCCTTCTAATCGCATTTTTACATGCTTTATTGGCTGCCCTATATGCTTTATAGGATGCCTCAGATTTATCAGATTTAAAAGCTTTAAATGCCTTCTTTTTATTTTTCATTTCCTTAGTTACCTTCCTACTAAGCCACATTGGTTTCAGTCTGTTTCTTTTATATTTATTAACCAGTGGAATATATTGAGACGTGTACTTTTCTATTGTTAGTTTAAAGATATTCCACTTATCCTCAGTGTTTTTCCCGTGAAAGAGTTTCTGCCAGTCAATGACATTGAGAGCTTCCTTTATTTTAATAAAGTTGGCCTTTTTAAAATTATATGTTTTAGCATGCCCCTTATGAATGTGTTTTTTTTGAGTTTATTTCAAAAGTCACCATATTATGGTCACTGTTTCCCAACTGTTCCTTTACATTAATATTTGAGAAAAGATCCACATTATTTGTTATAACCAGGTCCAGACAGTTATCCTCTCTAGTTGGTGTTTCTACCAGTTGTGACATGAAGGTATCATTTAAAATGTTCAGAAACCGGATTCCCTTTGCTGAATTACTAGTCCCACTATCCCAATTAATGTCCGGGTAATTAAAATCTCCAATAATTAAAGTGCTACCATGATCTGCAGCCTTCCTAATTTGCTCTAACAGTTGTTCTTCCTCATCATTACCTATATTAGGTGGTTTATAGCATATGCCAACCAATAGTTGACTTCCCTGTTTATTCCCCAATGAAATATTTACCCATAAGGATTCCACATTTCCCTCATCGCTTTCCAGTTGTGTAATATTAGGCTTTAAATCCTGATTTACATATAAACACACTCCACCCCCTTTCTTATGTTTCCTATCCTTTCTAAACAATGTATAACCGTTTAAGTTTACAGCCCAGTCATGCGTTTCGTCCCACCACGTTTCTGTTATTCCTATAATGTCGTATTGCTTAGTGTATGCTATTACCTCTAGTTCCCCCATCTTGTTATTGAGGCTCCTTGCATTAGCAAGCATACATTTAATGTTGTCTCTACCCACACATGCTGAATGTGACTTTACATTACATGCCTCCACTGTTCTGACATTACCCATCCCCCCGGCTGCACCCCCCTTAGTCTGAGCTGAAACCCTTGCGCTATCTACTCTGTCTCCATTTTGTAAGATACTGTATCCCTCCCCCCCTTCCACTAGTTTAAAGTCTCCTCCAACCTTTTAACCATCCTCTCCCCTAGCACAGCAGACCCTCTTCCATTCAGGTGCAATCTATCAGAACTATACAGATTGTACCCCAGTGCAAAATGAGCCCAGTGCTCTAAAAACCCAAAGCCCTCCTTCCTGCACCAAGCTTTAAGCCACGCATTGACCTCCCTAATCTCCCGCTGCCTTTCCACTGTAGCACGTGGCACAGGTAGGATCTCAGAAAATACTACCTTGGAGGACCTCTTCTTCAGTTTACTTCCTAATTCCCTGAAATCATTCTTCAGGTCCTTCCATCTTCCTCTTACTTTGTCATTGGTACCAATATGGACCATGACAGCTGGGTCATCTCCAGCCCCTCCCAATAATCTATCAACTCTGTCAACCACATGCCTAACACGGGCACCCGGCAGACAGCAAACTGTCCGGTTAAGGCGATCAGCGCGACAGATTACCCTATCCACTCTCTTAATAATAGAGTCCCCTACCACCACAACCTGTCTAGGCTTACTTGCCCTCTTTATCCCTCCCTTACTTGGTGGGCTGATCCCCCTGCTGTTAGAGAGAGCAGCCTCCTCCAGTACTGCTACACCTGAGCTGATGCACCCAACATCTTCGCTCAAAGGGGCAAATCTGTTGGTGTGCGCAAGATCAGGACTAGCCAACCTTTTCCTCTTCCCTCCCCCCCTGCTACCACGTGTCACTGACACAAGTGTGTGTGTATATATATATATATAATACAAAAAAATAGCACTCCATGTAAATGACCACATTTCTTCCATCATTCCATTAAAAAAAAAATCACTATCAGGGTTATCCAAAGAGATCCGAATTGCTTGAGAAAGGTAACCGAACGCTGAAAATCAATGTTCGGTTACCTTTCCTGGCCATTCGGCTATCAGAGAGCAGGCAATTCGCCAAATCCTGGCGAATTGCCTGCACATTCGGTGCCTGTTCGAGGGCAGTGAAAACCCCATAGAGAAGCACTGCTTCGACTATTCAGAGAACACAAACCAGCAGTGAAAGGTTCCCCTAATGCCCTGCCATTCGGTGGTTTAATTCGGCACGTTTATTCAGGAGAATCCCATAGACTTCAATGTTAAAAATATTCAGGTTTTAATTCAATATCTAATAAACCGTTCATTATAAAATTCTGCAGTAAAGAGTCTCTTAATTTATAGATTTTTTTAGGATATTTTAATCATTTTTCCGATTTTTATTTTTTTTATTTTTATTTTTATTTTAAGTTTTCTTCTTTTTTCTGTAACAGCCCTTTTTATTATCATTCCCTGGACCTCATAGTTATTGTTTGTTATTGCTTGTTCAGGTTGAGTGCAACCTTTCCACTGTTGTGTGTGTATATATAGAATTATCCTTTATATAACGCCACAAATTCTGCAGCGCTTTACAAGATCAGTGTACAAGTGGTTAATACATTGGAATACCACACATGGATGATGACCTGTGTCAGGGACCCTATTCCCAAGGGAATTTACAATCTATGAGATGTACAGGTATTTTGTGAGGTAGGCGCATCCATATCGTTCGGTGTCTTGCCCAAGGACACTCGGTGGCGTCTTCTGAGTGGGATCAGATCGGCTTTCCATGATTGTAGAGCAGCGGCCTGGTGGTTAGGTTGAAACTGCTTCTCATAAAGTCGCGACTTGCTTCTCCACAGTTGTGCTGAATGGTATTTTGACTTGCTTCTCCACAGTTGAAAGGTAGAGATGTTACCACTGGACTCCACAGCCAATATTGTGTGGTAGGCAAGTATGTACCGTTAGTTGTCTTGCCCAAGGACATTTACTTTAGTGGTTCTCTGACCGAGATTTCTATAATGCATGATTTGTCTCTTTGTTTTATGCCTCACGACGCTGGCATATGTATGTGTTTCTATATATATATAGTGTGTGTGTGTTTCTTTCTGCGTATGTCTTTATTGAATACCAAGAATTTGCAATTCGTATTTTCTTTTGTCACATACACATTAGCATTCATGTAGGCGTATTTATGTGGATAAATACAGACGAGATACCCTATCATAAATATTAATGGGTTTGCGTTAGTTGACCTGCGGTGTGCAGCCTAAAATCAAAGCGTTTAAATAATTACTACGTTTTAAGGCGGTTTAAGTGTTTTCAGCAGTGGTGTGAGCGTACTTTATGTCTCCCGCGTAATGGTTGTTCAGCAATAATCGCATGCCAAAACATTAACATGGTAATTACCGGCCTTTATGTTAGGCGCGTGTTCAGAGTGATCCGCAGAAAGCTTTCAAAATACATCCAATGCATCTAAACCTTCTTTATATGCATTTTCATTCACTAATATACAGTCAAAATCACATCTGTACTAAATAATAATGATTAAAAATAGCAATGCTGCACAGATAGTGTCATTTTTTAAAAGATTAAAAGATCACGGATCTGGAATGATTTTATTTATATCATATCCTATTTAGTGTATAAATATAGATAAGGGAGCCAATGAAATGAAATAAACCTCAGTGGGGGAATGGGGGGGGGGTCGCTCTTGCCTGTTAACTGGGACTTAACCAACATAGCTCAATGAGAAGTGAATAAATCAAAGTATATACATATATCATAGTGTATAAAGATATCTTTTATATGAGCTGTATGTATGGATATATATATGTGACAACAGCACTGCCCAGCACAGTAACACCACATACAATATCAAGGGCTCGTCCCTCTTCACGTCTGCCAATGTAGTGTACATGGTATATTGGGGAAATTAGCCTTAAACTAAATCTCAGGATGAACCTGCACAGACACTCCATCAAGAACCACCAGGAAAATACATATTGTACCTCGGTGGGACATCACTTCAATCTAACAGACCACTCCATCCAAAACCTCACAATTAAAATCCTCGAAGGACACTTTAAAGACCACCGTGAATGCAAGACCTATGAAATGAAAATGATCACATATTTTAACACTGCTCAATGTGGGTTCTGTTTTTTTTTTTAAATTTAAGGTTTTTTTATTATGTAAACAAAGGGTCACAAACCGACAAGCAAACTGGAGTAGAAAGTGGGTGAATCCGGAGGAAACAAACAAAAACTCCCTTACACAAAAGGGTGGGGATGGTAAAAGTGGAACTGCTCAATTTGGTGTGACCTAGCGGCTCACCTCGACAGTCCAACGAGAATCAAGGGCCTGGTAGAAGGCCACATGGCTGGAAAGACACAGGGCCAAAAAGGGCAGACAGAGCCACGGTAGCCACCCAGAATGGTGCGCCCGTACCAACCCTATGTTCCCATTCAAAAAAAGAAGGGTGGTGGAAAAAGGTCCAGAACATACAATGTCCACCTGTTCAACCTGTCCAAGCCAAGTTCCTTATAACAGCGTTCAATGAACGGGAGTGGGGGGAATAATCAAAATGCCCGCAGAAAATCGCATCAAGGGGGGTAGGGAGAATATGGGGAGCCATCTTGAGTCTCCTACAAGAAAAAGGGCATTGTGGTGACACTTCAAATCTGCGCAAATATGGAGGGGATAATCAGCAGGAAATCAAGGCTGGGGAAAGGGGCTGCAGCCCGGGTCTCAAAACAGGGAAGGACGTAGTGGGAGTGGAGTGGAGGCCTTCACTTCAGCCCGTATCTTGGTATGGAGCTAGCATCTCAGCAGGAGAAGCCTCCGACAGAGCAAAGCCAACAGTTCCATCAGCACGGCCATGGGACAGGGGTCTCCAGCGCTCCTCCTCGCAAGTCGGGTAGAGGAGCCCCGGCAGTGCCATCACCATAGGGGCCACTGGAGGAAGAAGGACCAACGCAGCAGATGACTCTCTCAAACTGGTAAGGGTCTTCAGAGCCTCAACGATCCGCGCCGTGGGTGGCAGGTCGTCCGCCCCAAACCGGAACTCCACGCACAGTGGGACATTCTCAATCAGCAGCCGGGAATTTGTCTGCACCACGGCTCGCAGTCTTTAATCCCAGGGCACCACTCTCCATCCACCATTGTGGCAAGGCTTACGATCGCCACAGGCAGGGGCCATGGACCAGCAGGCACACCCCCGCTCAGTCCCTCCACAGCACGGCATGGAGCCACCGCCCCACTGTAATCTCGCAGCTCCGGCGGGTCCCGTAATTCCGCTGT
Organism: Leptobrachium leishanense; assembly: GCA_009667805.1. NCBI lineage: Eukaryota > Metazoa > Chordata > Amphibia > Anura > Megophryidae > Leptobrachium > Leptobrachium leishanense. Next base: position 109,652,508 of record CM019071.1, on the reverse strand, counting down.
CTGCTCCATTCATCCCTGCTCCGACATCTCATCTCGGATATCCCGGAAGCCAGCCAGCACGCACAGAACTCCTCCAGAATACGCCAGACATCTCCCTTCGATAGGAGACGAGAGTCCACCTGGGTACCCAGCCATAGTTGCCACTCTCAGAGTGACCAGGATCTACAGCAGGACCAGGACAGGAGAGCGGAAGAGATTCTGGGTTTTTATCCCATTATCATAACGGCACATAACATTCAAAATTCTGGCTGGTGTTTTGTTTTGTTCTTGGGTTTATTTTTTATTTTTTTGTATGTCTCTTTCAGCCTTCACTGTTTTGTGTTTTTAGTTTTTTGTTTCTCTTTCAAGTTGTATGAGCTTATCTCTGCTGTTTTATTATGGGCCCAATATCGCTCATGTGGTTTTTTTCCCGTTTTGAACATACCATTTGACTCTCACTTTTTACGACATCTAAACCCCCCCCATGTGACCCTTAATATCTTAATGTTCAATTCTAGGAACTGATCAGTATAGCTTCCAGACCTGAAGAAGAGAGGAATACTCTCGAAAGCTTGTCTTTAATTGTAATTTTAGTCCAATAACAAAGGTATCACTACATACTGCTATACTTGTTATTTACACACAAACACACACCTTACCCATGTTGGTCCAGCTGTCAGAATCACCGACTATTGTAAGATGCATGATTTTTTTTTCTTCTTCTACTAATTAAAGACAACCAATAGAGCGTTTGATCTGTCATCAGGTCTCAAAGTGAGACCTGTAAAGGAGAGGTCAGCTCTAGACCTGTCTAGAACTGTCTTTTAACCACTTGGCTGCTATGGACGCGCTCAGCGTGTCCAGCCAAGTGGTTCTCCACAGGAGGCAGCAATCCGCCGGATTCCGGCGGATTGCTGCGCCCCCCCGGTGCGGGCTGACATCTTGGATGTCAGCCCAGCACTCGGGAGCCCGGCGGGGACATTAGATGTCATCGCGGCTACGCAATGACATCTAATTCAGGCGCCCCCCCCCGCATGTGCGGAGGAGGCGCCTGAAAGGGAGGGGGGGAGGTCCTTCGGACCTCTCTCCCTCCCGATCGCCGGGGAGCAGGGGGTTAAGACAGGCACCGCTTGGAAGGGCACAGCCTGCCCTTCCAAACAGTGGCTCTCATTAACCCCTGGGGAGCCGGATCACGAATCGGCGCTGAAAAGCGCCGGTTCATGATCCTTTCCCGGAGCTGGCCGACATCTTGGATGTCGGCCAAGCCTCCGGGAACTCCCCCTGAGGACTGACGTCATCGTGCTATGCACGATGACGCCAGTCCTGGAGTTAACCCCTAGCTGCCACCAACGGTGGAGATAGGGGATTCATTGGAATCCCCTATCTCCCGATCCGTGACAGCTAGGGGTTAATGTTTGGTACTGTTGGATCGGCCAGAGCATGGCCGTTCCAACGATACCAAACACCACAGTGAAAAAAGTTTTTTTTAAAAATAAAAATTAAAAATAAAAATAAAAAAATTATAAAAAAAATATATATATATATTTTTTTTTGTTTCTTAATGCAGCAATATTGTTCCCATTTCAATTATAATGTGAACAATGATGCTGCACTAACGATTTTTGTATGCGGTGCGTTTGTTAAAAATCGCGTAATTTCCCCCCAAAAAAAATGTAACGAGACCCCATCTCTAATTTTTTTAACAAGCGTACCCCATACAAAATATAACCGCAATTGCTCGCATGTTAAAATGTGAAAAAAATACACTTTACACGTTGTAAATTATTGAAAATTCATATTTTATTGAATTTTTTGTTATAATATACAGACAGGTCATGACGTATACATATAATAATGACATATTATTAATCTGCCGAGTCTGATGGAAAGATATATAATATGTCTGGGTCATATACTAAAATAAGCCTTCAAAACGCATTTAAACATGATGAGCAAAACCGGTAAATATGACCTCAGCACAGAGGCGTGAAACGCCTCAGCAGCGAAAGGGTTAAATGTGATGTTTGTCAAAATAAAAATATTATCACAGCATCATGCAATAGTCTGGTGATATAATAATTAATATATATATATATATATGTTACGGTTAAAGTCCGAAGTGCGGTTAATCTTAAAATTACCCGGGTAATCCTGACATTACTCAAAACTGCCGGGTAAAGCTGCAAAAAAATGAAACCTTTGGACTTTACCTGGGATTTGAGGACTAACAAACTGCCCTTGGGTAACAGTCTGTAAGAGCTGAAAAACGTTTGCACTTTACCCGCATGAAATGCAGACTATCCAACCCAGTTTGGTTAAAACCAAATTTTGTTATCGTTCAGATAAATCTGAAGCTTTACCCGGTTAATCTGAGGACTATCCACAGCTTCACTTGGGTAATCTGCAGTATCCAACCCCGCTTGGGTAAAAGGGAATTTTGCTACTATCTAAGGATATTATTAAATGAAATGGCCAAAGACAAACATTAAAATGTATTGTGGATATATTGAATATACAGACTAACAGGATATGTTTCTTATATGAATGTGAAAGAGTTACATGATCTTATGTGTCATATGTGCTTATATATAATTTATAAAACATAATAACCATTAGGTTACTCTTTATAGAATATGTTTATAAATTAATTTTCAGACCATTCATGCACAGTGTAACCTGACGGTTATTTAGTGTGGATGTGACTGGATACAATTTGGTTAACAAAATTGTGTTTTTTGGGGGGGGGTTCAGTCAGATAAAATTTTTCACATTTACCCGGGTAATCCTTGGAATTAGTCAACTGTAACCTGCTGAAAAGTGGAGTACCCAGAGGCATTTGGATACTTTGCAATTTACCCGGATAAAGTCTGTTTCATTTCACATCAGACTTTATCCAACGACGCTAGGGTAATGTGCGTTTTAACCAGGTAAAACACAGCAGAAAACCAGAGTACCCAGAGGCCTCTGGATACTTTTCAGATTACCCGGATTAAGTCTGAAATTTCATTTCACATCGGACTTTTGCTAACGACGCCTGGGTAATGTCAGGATTACCCGGATAATCCTAAAATTAACCACACTTCGGAATTTAACCGTAACATATATAATAACGTTTGGAGTTCCAGAGGACATTTACACATCCCAGCAATTCAGAGAACCGCTTGCAGAGAGTATATATATAATCTGTTAAATCGAATCAGGTCAAATAATTAACCTTTAAGACCCGTGTCAGACGAACGCAGTGATCACGTCCGTGTGGCCACATATTTGAACGCGTAGCTTTGTGTGTGAGGGATGGAACGTAGTCAGACGGACTGCATTTTTGACGTTCAGCATTTTTGACGGACAAAATGGTTTTTCATATCATGTATCAATTTTTTTCATTTAACATATTCATTTTATTTCCCATCTACATCAGTCAAAAAAAAAAAACGGACCGTGTGGTGTCTACAGTATCATCAGTCAGAAAGTACGTCAGTGGTGCATGGACACACAGTATGCTCAGAATGCATTCGTCTGACATTGGCCTAAAAGCCAGACTACAATACGGTCTGCGAGCGGTAGATCTCGAGGCAATCCTAATCTTCCTGCAGAGCAGCCATTAAATGATCATAAAAACCCTATTGTGTCTATATTTTCCAGCCCTCACTTTTACAAGGAAAGCTTTTGGGTTATAACTTTAATTATTGGAAAATGGAAACATTTAGTGTAAGAAAGTTGCAATGATATCACATAACTTAAGGCACTGTGAGCTGTTTGTTATGACGACTCGCAACACACACTACTTAACCCTCTGCGGCAAAAAATGACAAGCTAAAACAAGCTAATACATCCAGTGTGTGTCTTCTGTTTCTACTTTGGGCACTTTTTATGAGCACTGAGCATTCTGACAGTCACAATTTAGGGTTCAATTGAAGAAGGAATGAGTTTGTGTGTTTGTTTGTTTTGGATTTGGTATACTTTAAACACACACTCTTTCAGTATAATCAAATTCAAAACTCTCAAACTGTGTGTGATTTGTTTATGTGTGTGTGTATGTATATATATATATATGTATATATATAGCACACATACATACATACAGAAAGGAGAAATGGCTGTTTTGACACCTGATTTTAGTTTTCTGCATTCTAGGCGGAACACGCCCCATCACTCACATACATACATACTTTACTGTATACGCAGGAGAATGTTGATACATACATATTGCTATGAGCAGATTTAGGACCGTGCAGGTTTTAGCACTCGCCATAAACATGTTTCAGAAAGCTCAATTACATACTTTTATATTTCCATAAAACGTCATCGCACCTGGAAGTTTTCTTAAGGACTATGAAGTGAGAAAGGATAGAATTTGGCCTTTATCTGGAACAAGCCCTCTGCGTTCCACGTCCAAGTGAAACACCTCTTCAAGATCAGGCTCTTGCTCTTTTATAGTCTGCAGTAAATGTGGTGTTTATAGAAGACTTTACGCAACCCTGCCAGAAGCAGGTATTCAGGTCCCCTTCTCCTTGGATAAGGTCCACATGTAACCCTTTGTGTGACAGAGTACACTTCCATCCGCTCATGATTAATGTCAGATGGCAGGAAAGCATCAACAAAACCTTCATCAAATGTCATCTTGGTGTTTTGTTTCTTCGCATGGCCCTCATGTTACTTTCCCCTCTGTTGTATTTGGATGTAAATCCCTCTAAAGCTTTGAGTAATTTTATTCACTGGACCAGGAACTGTAGAAAATTGAAATGGGAATTAAAAATTTATATCTAAACTTCAGTCGTTTTTTTTTTTTTTAAACCATTTTACCCTTATGGTTTCATGGTATTTGAGAATCATTGAGTCAGAATTCTACATTTTACACTTTAATACAAAAGGCTATTGGACCATTACCGTAGGGGAGAAGAATCACTTAATAAAACCTGTTCTTCACACCATTATAATCTTTAGTAGTTAGTTTTTTCCCCCACTAATGTCTAGTCTTTTGCATCAGTTTTTACAATTGAGTCAAGACTCACACGACACCGTTAAAAGATGACTTCCAGTGCAAAAGTTATAACTTATAAATGTGTGTGTGTGATAGATAGATATATATATATCTAATAGATTAGGTAGGCCGTGTTAGTCCAGATGCCAAAATCACGAGTATAGCAGTCTGTACTGTATATATATATTTATTATTGCAGAAGCCATTTGCACATCACAACAATTCAAAGACCTGCATCCTAGAGCTCTTATGTTACATTCCCCATATGCAGCAAGGAACTCTGTGTAAGATATGCAAATGATATCCGTCTCACTTTTTTACATACTGGGTCTGTTTTTACACAAAGCCCTTCAAACAATGCCATGCCATACTAGATGGCTTTTTTTTTTTTTTACAACAGAGATCAGGTTTATGCAACAGATGTCATTTGCATGTCTTACCCAGAGTTCCTTGTTGCATATGGGGAATGTAACACAAGAGCTCTGGGATGCAGTTCCTTGAGTTGCTGTGATGTGCAAATGGCTTCTGCAATAATGAACCTTATTGGTTATTGCATGGAGGCTTTTTATCTTAATTTTTGCCCTCTGCCACAACCCCAGGAAGTGTGTATATATTCCAAAGGGTGCCTGGTTTTTAAGCCTTAACAGCGGAATATACGTGCTCTGGTGCTGCTGTACCGTATAAACAGGAATCATGCAGGATGAATAGCGCACTCTGGAGACTTGATAATAAAGAGTAAATATTTATTTAAACAAGTCAACCTTTCAGTCCATCTGGACTTTTCTCAAGACAACTATATATATATAGTAGTGCGTAGTGATGCATTTTTTATTGGACTAGAGATACATTTAACCCCTTAACGCCGCAGGACGTAATGGTACTTCCACGGCATCTGCAGCCCCCCTCCGGCCGTACTCACCACCTCCGGTCGCTCCCTCGCTGCTCTGAGTCCCCAGAGTCAGATCGGCGGGTTTCACTCCTCCCGGTGCACTGACGTCATCGCGCCGAGCGCGATGACGTCAGTTTCAGGTGTTTCCCCCCGCAGGAGCAGGGGCCTCTATCTCCCCATCGCCGGGCACTAGGAGGCTGTGGCCAGCATCCCTGGAAAGGTCACAGCCTGACCTTTCCAGCGATGTAGGGGGTTAACCCCTTAGATGCAAGGTCGCGGCCTGGCACCAATCAGTGCAAGACCGTGGCCTTTTTCCGGTGGGGGCCATCATCTTGGATGGCAGCCCCACCTCTGGGTCCCCCCGCGTCAACTGACTCATCGCGCATGCGCGATGATGTCCGTTAACCCGGGACCACCCCTAGCTGCAAAGGAATTTCCTAAGGAAATCCCATAGAGGAGATGGGGGGACATGTCTGATATTGCCGGAAAGGCCAGAGAATGGCCTTTCCAATGATACAAACATGACCATGTTATAAGTAAACTAATAGTGTAAAAAATAAAAATAATAAAAAATATAATTAATACATAAAAAAATCCCTTTTTTAAATTTTTTTTAATGCAGCACTATTGTTCACATTTCAATTACAATGTGAACAACAATGCTTCACTAATGATTTTTTTTGGGGGGTTTAGCTAAAATCACACAATTTCTCCCCCAAAAAAAATGGGTTCCCCATTCTAATTTTTTTAATAAGTCTACCCCATAGCATATGACCGCAAAGGCTCGGATAATAAAATAAAAAAACACTTTACACACTGTGGATGATTGAAATTTTATTGAAAATTCAATTTTTATTACATTTTGTTTTTGTCAAGGACGATGTATAATTTGTCTGGGTGGTATAATAATATGTGACTCAAAACCGCGTTTAAAAACGGTCAAAATGAGCTCCGCAAACCTCTACTTCCGAAACGGCGCCAAAGTTGTAAAATTAAGGGGTTAAAAGACAAGCTTTCGAGAGTACTGTACCTCTTCCTCAGGTCTTGATGCTAAACTGACCATAATCATAGAATTGAACAATAAAGAGCCAAGCAGAAGGGGGGGGGGTGTTGTAAATGCTAATAGTGGAATCGTATGGTCAAGTAAGGTAAACAGAGGACAGATTATATATATATATATATATATATATATCTCTGGATCTCACAGGAGTGAATACACCCGTCACAGTTTTGTAATTATTTTATTTTCTCTTTTCATGTGACAACACTGAGGAAATGAGACTTTGCTACAATGTAAAGTAGTGAGTGTACAGCTTGTATAACAGTATCAATTTGTTGTCCCCTCAAAATAACTCAACACAGCCATTAATGTCTAAACCGCTGGCAACTAAAGTGAGTACACCCCTAAGTGGGAGTGAGCTAAATCCCTGGTGGGAGAGTGTTCACTCTGCACCTCTACCTGGTGCAGACCATACTAATCTCTCCCTCAGTGATTGGCTAGAGTGCTTTTACTGGCCCCAGGTGCCCCAACCCACCGGGACATTTCCCTAGTATCCCGATAGGTCAGTTCAGTTTGGCATGGAGGGGCCCTTACCTCTGAGGCACTTTGACAAGTGACAGTGTTTGGTAAGGGCCAGGGTCCCCTTAAGCCACAGGGCCCCTGAACATATCATGAGCTGCCACCCCTTGATGGCTGCCATGATTGCACTGAGGGTTGTCTTAAAGATCATCTCTCTGCTCTGAGATGTCCCTCTCGCCCCTATGGCATACTGTGGTCCCGCAAGAGACAGTGAAACTTTGACCGAGAATAACCCCCCCTTTTTTTAACTTGTATGTGACATAAAAAAAAAGCAAATATTGATAGTTATTCAAAAGAGCCCAACTTGTATGGGGAAAATCCGTGTCCCTTTATAATTATTTGGTCCTTTGCACTAGAAGCTTTCACCTTTACTGTTTATGGTTTGTTGTCCATAGACTCGCAATACAGTTATGAACTGTGCTTTATGTGCTACATAGGACTTTTTGTGTTTTTTGGCATCACTTATTAGGTGCAATTTTCAGGGAATTTTTGCACATTTAACCCATAAAAATGGCCTTAAACTTTGACTATATGACACTGTGTATTTTGGACAAATCTGTACCAAAACATTTTCGTAGACCTGTTTCTTTTGTGTGTATTTGTATGGAGAGCCAGATGTCTAATTAAAAGTAATTTATTTAATTTATCTTTTCAGAGAAACCTGACTGAATATTTTGTGGCAGTAGACGTGAATAATATGCTGCACCTCTATGCCAGTATGCTGTATGAGCGCAGGATCCTGATTTGCTGCAGCAAGCTCAGTACAGTAAGTAGACAGTAAGCTACCAAGCCCGACACTGCAAATATTCACACATTCAGATTCTGTCGTTTTATCAGCTCAGTGATTTGAATTTGTAAGTCTTTTAAATTAACAGGTTAAATCACTTTCCATAACATAGGTTTCACTTGATCTGGTCAGAGGCTGAAAAGCCTTTAAAATCCTGTCGCACCTGATAAAATTCAAAGGGATTTGCCTTTTTTTCTTTTTCGTTCTTGGAGAGAGATCCATATTTGATTATAAATTCCACTTGCTGGAAGAAAAGTACTGATGGGAAATGTCTCCCTCCATGTTTAGATGACTAATTTTTTTATTTTATTTTTATAGTTGAAGGGACAGTCCCTACATAAAATGACCCTATTATTTGAAGTATTGAACTGTAATATGTGGAATAAATGTGTATAGGTTTTTGATGTTTGCTATATACTGTGCTTCACTGTTTCAGCTATATGCATTGGAGAGCACTCCTGGGGCGAGCCTTCAAAAGTTCCCAATTTTATTACAAATTGTTCGTGGTTTCGTTCCTATACATCAGTGTTTCCCAAACCTGTCCTCAGGACCCTCTGCCTCGCCAGATTTGACAGATAGCTGAAGCACAGCACAGGTGATATGATTTACTGCTCAGTGATTGCAGGATTCAGTCTGCATTTCCCCAAGGTGATCTGCAAAATCTGGCCTGGTTGAGGGTCCCGAGGACAGGTTTGGGAAACACTGCTATACATGGATCTTCATCAGAATAAAATGATCTTATTCTAAAGGAGGTCTCTATGTTAGATGAAACCAGCGATCTTTTACATTTTGTAATAAAATATATTTCATGAGTACTCTTGAATCTATGCTACATCTATTTCTGTATCCTGTTTTTGTTCACATGTCATGTAGCATAGCATGTGTATATGTATACAATATAGAGTGTGGCACACTCAGTGTTTCCAAAAATAATTTGGGTGGTATATTACCGTATCATAATCATTAAAGTTCTTCCTTATGTCTTTCATATTGAAATCACAATAAGAAATGCATACAGATCATAGCATATCCCGTATAAACCTATAGATTTGTAAATCTCGTTCGTGGTCTCACTCACAATTTGGAGAGCCCTAACCGGCTCAAGTTCTTGTGCTTGTGGGTTGTTACGTCGGCCACCCAGCAGCCCTCAAGCGTTTCATTGCATAAGGAGGACAACATAGTGCAATACTGTATGTCGAAATTAAATTATCCAAGGTATGGAAGTACTCACATGCCCCAGGACCTAAATTCAGGCCCTGAGATGGATCGCTCAGAGGTTGTTTTCTGCAGATACAACCTTCAAGGAAAACCATTCAGTGATCCAGGACTATAATGTGTAGGAAAATGGTTTAATAAAATAATTAAAACAATACAAAGATTTAAAAGTAAATAACGCCAAAATGCGTTTCACCAGAGGTTCACATATACCCGTGGCTTCTTCAGTTAGCCAACTTACATACGTAGCTGCCGTGATGGGGAATAGGCAAAAAAACTTTTTTTATGCATATATGTATATTTTGTTGTATCCCCCCCAGCCAGAGCATTACTGCTACTGCCTCTTTCTGTGTTTTCTTTTTGATCCCAAAGTGGAATTGTTCCTGTTGAGGGTATAAATATAAACCCATCAGTTTGCCTCTTAGCTGATAAGCAGCATGAGGATATGTGGTTGCTTAGAAAGCAGCTCTTGGTTTCTGTAGGTAGGACCCACCTGACCCACAGGTGCCGTATTGACGTGGATGGGCTTACACGTTAATGGCCATTCAAGTAAACCAAAACCTCTGTTTTGTTTCACATGGAGCTACAGAGGTAACACAAATGACAATACTTTTTCTTGTTCAGTTGTTCTTTGTGGATCATTCTGCCTTTTAATTTTGCCTTCAAGTCGAATACTGCTCAATTGGGTTGAGATCAGGTGATTGACTCTGCCATTGCAGTATATTCCACTTTTCCTTCAAACATTCTGGGTTGCTTTTGCAGTGTGTTTTGGTTCATTGGATAGTGCTTCACAGTACAGATGGACAATTAACTTTGCTGCATTTGGCTGAATCCGGGCTTACAGTATATCTCTAAACACTGCTGAATTCATCTGGCTGCTTCCGTCTTCTGTCACATCATCGATAAGCACCAATGACCCAGTGCCACTGGAAGCCATGCATTCCCATGCCATCACACTGCCTCCACCATGTTTTACAGATGACGTTGGGTGCTTTGGATCATGAGCTGTTTCAAGCCATCTCCAAACTTTTTTTATTCCCGTCATTCTGGTACAGATTAATCTTAGTGTCATCCGTTTGTTGCACTGAATGCTACAGGAGATGTCTGGGAGAAGCCTCTAGACGTGGAGGGTCTGAAAAATTTCAAGACACTTCATACAAAAGAAGCTTCAAAATTTTTCCATTGAGAGTCCACCCCTTCACATTAATTATAGAGGAAGCATAAGGATCATGAGCTGTTCCAAGCCTTCGGCACACCTTTTTCTTCCCGTCATTCTGGCACAGATTAATCTTAGTTTCATCCGTCCAAAGAATGCTTTTCCAGAACTGGTCTTGCTTTTTTTTTTTTAGTTGTTTTTTGGCAAAGTCTAATGGGACTTTTCTACTCTTCAGGCTTATGAATGGTTTGTACCTTGTGGTGAACCCTCTGTATTTGCTCTCATGAAGTCTTCGCTTGATTGTAGACTTTGACAATGATATGCCCACCTCTTGGAGAGTGTCCTTCACTTGTCTGGATGTTATGAATAGGGTTTTTCGTTACCATAGAGAGGATCCTGCAATGATCCACCACTGTTGGCTTCTGCGGATGTCCAGGCATTTTTATGTTGCTGAGCTTACCAGTGTGTTCCTCTTTCCTCACAATGTACCAAACTGTTGATTTGGCCACTCCTAATGTCGCTATCTCTGATGGATTTGTTTTGTTTTGAAGCCTTACAATGGTAAGGCATCGTTTGCATGGACAGCTCCTTTGAACGTATGATGTAGGTTCACAGCAATAGATTCCAAATGCAAATACAACACTTACAGGGTTATTCAATGAGATCCGAATTGGAGCCGAAAGGTAACCGAACGGTGAAATTCAGCGTACGGTCACCTTTCCTGGCCATTCGGCTATCCAGAGAGCAGGCAGTTCGCCAAATGTTGGTGAATTGCCTGCACATACGGTGCCTGTTCGTTGCCTGTTAAAGGGCAGTGAAATCCCCCATAGAGGAGCAATGCTTCGTCTACTCAGAGAACACAAAACAGCTGAAAAAGGTTGCTGAAATGCCCTGCCATTTGGTGGTTTCAGACGACAGGTTTATTCAGGCGAATCCCATAGGCTTCAATGTTAAAAATATTCCCGTTTTTTTAATTCAATATCTAATAAACCGTTTATTATTTTATTCTGCAGTAAAAAGTCTCTTTATTTTTAGAATTTTTTTTTAGGATATTTTAGGCATTTTTTGTAATTTGTTTTCAAAAATATATATATATTTTTTTTATAAATCGTTTTTTCTTTTTTCTGTAACAGCCCTTTTTATTATCATTCATTGGATCTGATGTGTAAATTCCAGACATTTTTGTTCAGTAGTTTCTTTGCAAACAGCGTTTCACTTTTCAAACATTCAAGCAAACTGTTTTTTTTTCTTTTCACTCTATTCGTCTGCGGTGTCGGGTCTTTCCGGCGGCTGCTCTGCGCTGTGATCGGCTCCTACTCAGGTTTCTCCGGCGTGTTCGGCGGGGTTAATCCAGATGTTTTTGCGGGTTTCGGTGTGCAGTCGCCGGGTTTTGCGGTGAGTTTGCGGCAGCTTTTCCCTGCACTACGACGGCCCTGTAGTGCTTGCTGAATACACCGCAGGGTCGCCGAAATGGGATCGCCAAATCGCACTGAATTGAAGAGAACGAAAAGTCACGGAACGTGCGGTGACTTTTCGATTCTCTTTGAATATCCCTGTTAGAATCAACTCCAGAGCTTTTACCTGCTTAATTGATAAAGAAATATTGGAGTAGCCCACATATGGCCATGAAACAACTTTTGATTAAATTGTCCAATTAGTTTTGGTCCCTTGAAAGGGGGGGGGGGTGGCTACTGTTAAGAGCTGTAATTCCTAAACTCTTCCTCCGATCTGGATGTACATACCCTCAAATTAAACCTGAGAGTGTGCACTTTCAGCCCATATCCATTATATAACTATAGCTTGAATAGGTTTTAGTAAATGCCTGAAAAAACTAAAAGTTTAACGATGTCCAAATATATATGGACCTAAATGTAGCCTGTTGAATGATCTTCTATGGTAAGTAAATAGGCAGCTTAGCACATGAAGTTCATTTTCTTTGTATTGTTACCAGCGCTGTCCTGTTCCTGTCTTTTGCTTTATGTTTGCATAAAATGATATTTCACTTTGAGGAAATACCAGGCTACTACATTTTAGCATGTGTTTGCTGATTAAGCGGGCAGTGTGTGGATAAACCTAGGAGTAATCCATCCTCTAAGTGTCATACTCAAGGTCAGGGCTGGAGATTAGCCTCAGGGGAGTGTTTGGTGTTATCCACAAAGTCCATTAACGGAACAAAAGCCATACCTGCAAAGTGGATGCACTTGATAATAACTGTTCACCCCTGTAGTGTGGTCTGTGCTTCTCCCAGGCAACTCTCTCAATCATGTAGGGAGCCAGCAGGATGCCAACACTGAATATGAATTATTAGAGCATTATGGGTAGAAGGGCATACAGACTTGACAATTGTCATATTGGGATTGGCTTTTATTGTTTGAGGGTTTAATTACTAATTGGGGAATTCTGATGGGGGGAAAATGGAACTTGGCACAAATAAGCTACATTTGGAGAATACTGTTAATTTTTCAAGTTCTGCGTTTTTGCATTAAAGGGACATTTAACACATCAGTATAACTCAAATACATAAAAACTAATCCAGAGAAGTTGGAACGTATGGGAAATATTTGATTTTACTTGCATTTTATTTGTATTTTATAGCAGTCAGTGTCAGGTTCTGGTTCTGGGGTGGAACCAGGTGGTGGAGATATGGCCCAATTGCGGTTACTACAGACAGGGTAGTGGGTGGAGGAGGGTGAGTTGGAGGAGAATGACCAGATCTTTGAGTAGCTGGAGACTGCAGACTGAAGACTGGAAGGACAATGGAGGATACATGGTGGGAATATTGGTAAACACAAAAGGGGTTTTCTGGATACAGGATAACAGCAGAGCTAAACACCTCTCTCTGCTAGACAATAACAATACTGAAGCACAGAAGGGAAAGAGGGAAGGAACTTTATTTCAGATGAGGAAAGGTGTGGTGTATTAGTTGTGCATTAACTGTTTGAGGACCTGTGGTTCTAGTGCTGGGGAGAGGCAGCACTTTTCCTGTGCTGCCAAGGTGCAGTTCAGGAGGGAATGGTGCCAGCCTGGCCCTTCTTCCGGCGATGGCAACATGACAGTCAGAGGGTTGATATAAGTTTTATTCTGATCCCTAAGGTGTACTGAATACCAGAATAACCCTGAAGCCTTATATTATCATGATTGCAAATGTATCCGCTCTCTCATTACAGATTTCCTTTAAAGTTCATCACTTTTCATAAGAATATATGCAGAACAGGAAAGTCTTCATTTTCCTGATTCTACGTTAATCAGAAAACAACGTGAAAGGTAGATTGACCGTGACCTTAAACATAGTGGGTTTGCACTCCGTCTAGGCCTTATCAGGCCCTGAGTTGGGCATCCCAACCTGTGAGTTTCCTCTCACCGCACACTAAGGCTGGACTGAGACAAAATATCAGCCCTGGACTACATCCAGATCAGCCCACTTTAATTATGTAAACATGCAAAAAAAACGTATATAAAACAACCGGATCGCTCAACCAATCACACTGGCCCACTGAGCCATCGGCCCACCGGGAATCTCCCTGTAGTCCCTATGGCCAGTAGAGTGCAATCTTTAATTAGTGTTTGGATAAGTAAGGTATTACAGTCTTAACGCTATTTAACACAGGGACGCGCAAGGCAAAATTTTAGCTACTCCTAAAAGCTGGCGTTAAAGGATTCTGCATTTGCAAAATCATTTAGCACCCCCTAAACCCCTCCCCAATAAATCCCATACTCTCCATTTATCCTGCGCTGAGAACAGGTTCCCAATCCGCTGCTTCTTGTCGTCGGCAGCAGAGTGTGACTGGAAAATAGTTCCCAGTCTCCCTCTGTGATCACTCCACAGCGTCGCGCAGGGCTCGTAGCCCAGAAGTACAACCCTCCTTTGAGTCATATGGACTCCAGGAGGTGATACTTGTGGTAGTGCTACTGCGTGTATCTCAGCGGTTAGTGCTGTGTTCCGGGGCAAGGTGCCACGGTAGCGCCTGTCCTGGAATATCACGCTAAAATGGGGACTCTACGGGGAAATCTGCAGGCACAGATTTTCCCATTAGCATCACCATTTTAGCGTGCACTAGGGAATAGTGCCCATATTTTGCCACAGTTGTGATACTCACACACTTCATCTTAATGCACTGCAAATTCCTGCAGTACAATTGAAACCACTTACGGTGCAGCAGTGGTTGAAAATCCCTGCTCTAGACTGGCATGCTTCTTCGTAAAAGGAAGTCTCTGATAATGATGGTAGTTCTAATCAGTCACCCTTCATCTCGGATTTAGGAAGTATTGCATACCCTCATTTTGGGGCATTATATACTTCACATATACATTGCTATTAATCATAAACAATGTGCTAAATGTGAGAGTTTTTTTGACATTTGATTGTCATAAAATAATTTTGCAGTGCCATGGCTTGCAAAAAAGAGCTCTCAGAGGACACAAGCCCTCTTTTTTGTGAGGTGTGGTTCACATCAACAGGTGCTTTATTTGAATAGCAAACTCAAAATATATAGGTGCTTTTTATAGGTCAAAGTAGCTCTAGCCCTCATCTCGAGTATTGTTTCATTAATTGGACTCCAGTTTTACCAATTTCCAGCTCTAACTTTTTTTTTTTTTTTAATTTAAAATCTTTTTTATTGAAAAAGGTGTCACAAGCTGACCAACTATTAACGGCCTCGCAGGGCCTGACGCAGAAGACGTTTCGAATGTAAAGAAATCAAGGGTGATCGCGAAAAATCCGATGTAAATGTACATATGTCACTAAAATGAAAGAGGGTGCCTCAAATGGGGAAGGGGGGTGTGGAAGGGGAGGAGGAAGAAAAAACCAAGGCCTTGACCGTGACGCTCCTGGCTCACTCCCGAGGGAGGCCATGGAGGGATCCTGTCACGTAGCCAAAGTGCCCGAGGGCCAATCACGGCCGACAATGCCATGGTGGCGCACCCCGAGACCTAGGGAATAAAAAAAAAGGGGGGGAAGGGGAAGGTGGGGGCAATTGAGAGCACCATTAAGCCTGCAACAAACATCGAGCGAAAAGTAGATGGCACGTAGGAATAATAAAAATAAAAAATTAAAAGGGGGGGGAGCAATGCAGTGTCTGCGATCGTAATATAGCCAACGTGGCTATGAGCAAAACTGCAGGCGATTCAGTGCAATAAGAAAAGCCGCTAAAAAGAACGTCGCTCTGGTGTAAACGATGCCAGTCCCAGAAGGAGGTATCAGAAAAAAGGTAACCTCTCGGGGTTCCAATACTGACCCCCGCTCAGACCGAAGTGTTTGGGGATGGGGAAGACCCATCAGGCTGTGCCTCCCCACGTATACCCGATGGAGCTGGAAGTAGTCTCAAGTTATGTAGATGTCCCTCAGCCTCCTCCAGCGTTGTAGCCACCAGGGCACGACCATCCTGCGGGGTGATGATAAGGGAACCGGAGGCGCCCCACTTATATCCTATGTCGTGCGCCCGAAGAGCCACTGTAGCCGGTCGGTACTGTCGTCGCGCAGCCAACAGCAGGAAGGGGACATCCCTGTATATCGCTATATTCGCTCCGTCGAAAGGGACCGATGTCAGATTCCGTACAGCCCGGAACAATGAGGAGTGTTGGCCGCTGTCTCGTAAGGCGACGATGACATCGCGCGGTGCCTTCGAGGGGGCCATGGCGGCCTTCCTGATCCGAAGTGCCATAAGGACTGGATCCTTGATATGCGTCGAGGGACCGAGTACTGTGTCCAAGAATCGTACGGCATAGTGCAGCAGCTCAGTGTCAGGGACAGTCTCTGGTACGCCACGGAGTTTTATGTTCCGTCACCGGTGGCGTGTTTCCAACGCCACAACAGTCGATTGCAGGGTGCTCACCTGCGCTTGTAAGGCTCGAATGGATGCGGAGGCCGCAACCTGTGTGACCTCCACCTCCTGCGTGCGGGCCTGCAAATCCTCCATCTTCGCCTGTGTCTCCGTGACCGCTGCACTCAGCGACTCAAGGTCCCCTTGCCAAGATTTCCTGGCATCCTCCAGCAGCCTACGAATATCCCCCTTAGTAGCGGGGAGTGCTTCATCCACCGCACCCGACTGCTCCGTGTTCAGGGCCGAGACAGCAGCCGCTGCCCCGCCTCCATCTGGCCTCCATGGTCTTGCACTGAGTGCAGCGGAATTCTCTTCCCCGAAGCTCCGCTAAGGGAGATCCGGATGTCGGGAGTGCCAGAATCTTCCCCCGCTCCACCCGTTTTAGTTTTCTTACCCATCTTGGGAGTCAGCAGTGCCGCGTGGCGCTGGAGAAGCGCGCCAAATCTAGGCCCCAAGATGGCCGCCGTTGGTCCGGTCTTTAAACAGCGCGGCGGCTCGCTCACCAGTCGCAGGTCCGGAGGGGGGAACCCAGCAGGCTCCGGAGTGTCTCCACCTGGTAGCCGACGGCTAGGTACCGAAACCAGGCGTGCCTCTCGGTCCAAAAACGGCTATAAGCCCGATGCTAGAAAGCGAGGGATCGGAGCTCCTCTCGCACACGTCTGCCCCAGAGCGCCGCCGGCCACGCCCCCCCAGCTCTAACTTTTATTGAAGGCGTTACCCTAGGGTTTCACATACGTTTCCCAACCTATACTGTGAATATTTGAATGTTATATCCAGTATGTACAAAAACAATACAAAGGTCTGCGTGATATTAATTAAAACAGTTGTTTTTTGTTGATTACTGAGACATAGGTGAATATCAATCCAGATCATAAGACCTAATATATAAATGCACTTATTGCTAAAGGGTTCACATACTTTTTCTTGCCACATTATGTGTAGATTCCCACATTCGCTTGAACACAGTCTGGTAGTTAAGGACGAGTCAAGAATAGAAATGTAAAGAAGAGTTCTAAATGCATAGCAATTATTGCAAAATGTAATATATTCAGGCAAAACATTCAGTGGTGACTGCTCAGATTTCTAGTGTTTTCCCGAATTTTCAGATTTTATAATCTCCTTTATGGTTACTGGTTAGAACACACATTTTTTATTTTCAGTGTAGTCATCATTTGCATGTATTCAGCTAATGATTTATTTTAACTTGTGAAATGTCTTTATTTTATTTAAATGTTGTATCAATATTACCTCTGATTTATAGGCATGTGAGAGCAGTGCAAGATATATATATATATATATATATATGTATATATATATATGTATACAGTTAGGTCCACACATATTTGGACACAGGCACAATTTTAGCTTTTTCAGGTATTTGCCAAAACCTATTCAAGCTATAGTTATATAATGGATATGGGCTGAAACTGCACACTCTCAGGTTTAATTTGAGGGTATATACACTATATTGCCAAACGTATTTGCTCACCCATCCAAATAATCAGAATCAGCAGTTCCAATCACTTCCATGGTCACAGGTGTATAAAATCAAGCACCTAGGCATGCAGACTGTTTTTACAAACATTTGTGAAAGAAGTGTGAAAGAACACGAAGTGTTAGGCCACATAAACTGATGGAGTGGGGTCAGCGGATGCTGAGGCGCATAGTGCGAAGAGGTCGCCAACTTTCTGCTGAGTCAATTGCTACAGACCTCCAAACTTCATGTGGCCTTCAGATTAGCTCAAGAACATTGCGCAGAGAGCTTCATGGAATGTGTTTCCATGGCCGAGCAGCTGCATCCAAGCCATACATCACCAAGTGCAATGCAAAGCGTCGAATGCAGTGGTGTAAATCACGCTGCCACTGGACTCTAGAGCAGTGGAGACGTGTTCTCTGGAGTGACAAATCTTGCTTCTCCATCTGGCAATCTGATGGACGAGTCTGGGTTTGGCGGTTGCCAGGAGAACGGTACTTGTCTGACTGCATTGTGCCAAGTGTAAAGTTTGGTGGAGGGGGGATTATGGTGTGGGGTTGTTTTTCAGGAGCTGGACTTGGCCCCTTAGTTCCAGTGACAGGAACTCTGAATGCTTCAGCATACCAAGACATTTTGGACAATTCCATGCTCCCAACTTTGTGGGAACAGTTTGGAGCTGGCCCCTTCCTCTTCCAACATGACTGTGCACCAGTGCACAAAGCAAGGTCCATAAAGACATGGATGGCAGAGTCTGGTGTGGATGAACTTGACTGGCCTGCACAGAGTCCTGACCTCAACCGGATAGAACACCTTTGGGATGAATTAGAGCGGAGACTGAGAGCCAGGCCTTCTCGTCCAACATCAGTGTGTGACCTCACAAATGTGCTTCTGGAAGAATGGTCAAAAATTCCCATAAACACACTCCTAAACCTTGTGGACAGCCTTCCCATAAGAGTTGAAGCTGTTATAGCTTCAAAGTGTGGACCGACGTCATATTGAACCCTATGGATTAGGAATGGGATGTCACTTAAGTTCATATGCGAGTCAAGGCAGGTGAGCGAATACTTTTGGCAATATAGTGTACATCCAAATTGAAGGAAGAGTTTAGGAATTACAGCTCTTAAGAGTAGCCGCCCCCTTTTTCAAGGGACCGACAGTAATTGGACAATTGAATCAAAAGCTGTTTCATGGACAGGATTGCAGGATCCCCTCTATGGTAAAGAAAAATCCATTCACAACCTCCAGACAAGTGCAGGACACTCTTCAGGAGGTGGGCGTATCATTGTCAAAGTCTACAATCAAGAGAAGATTTCATGAGAGCAAATACAGAGTGTTCACCACAAGGTGCAAACCGTTCATAAACCTGAAGAATAGAAAAGCCAGATTAGACTTTGCCAAAAAAAAAAAAAAAAAAGCCAGACCAGTTCTGGAAAAGCATTCTTTGGACGGATGAAACTAAAATTAATCTGTGCCAGAATGACAGGAAGAAAAAGGTGTGCCAAAGGCTTGGAACAGCTCATGATCCTTATACTTCCTCTATAATTCAACAGGGTAATGTAATGGGGGAACTCTCGATGAAGAAATTTTGAAGCTTCTTTTGTATGAAGTGTCTTGAAATTTTTCAGACCCTCCAGGTCTAGAGGCTTCTCCCAGACATATCCTGTAGCATTCAGTGCAACAAAGCCATCCAAAATGAGAAACCTTCAGCCTTTCCTGGTGGTTCCTACCTCCATCGAGAGTCCACCCATTACCCTGTTGAATTATAGAGGAAGCATAAGGCCCCAGATGATCACTCAGAATGGATATCCATATTGGATGCAGTTCATCCACTTACTGGAACTGACCCACATGAATGATGGTGTTTAACCGGTACTGTGCTTTGCATAGAGGAGTTGAAGCATCGTTGGCCAAACAGTTGGGACAGGTTTATTCTTGTATACGGACTGTTTGATGCACATTATAATTGGTATAACAAACTATATATATATATATATATATATATAATTTTTCAGCGTTTTATGTTATCATACATAGTTGATATGTTCTTCTGTGTTTTAGGCTGGCCATCCACTGGCACCGTAGTCGGACGACCGACTTGGTAACCCGACTATGGACAACGCCATTGGCTTATCAGAGTCGTCCACTGGAAGCATCTGTGGACAACCCAGATCGGCCGATTGACAGGCTGCGGGGTGAAGAAAAAAAAAGGAACCCTGCTGCCGGGCCAATGCGGGGTGAAAGAAAACTGACTTTGCTGAAACAAAGTTTCAAAAAGAAAAAAAAAAACTCGCAGGCTGCAGGGGGATTAATCCCCCACCTCTCGCTGGTGCTGAAAATTTTCAGCACCAGGGAAAGCATTGCTGAAGCCGCCTCGCAGAGAAAGAGAAAAAGACGTATGTGGGGAAAAAAACCTTGTGGTTTTTTCTTTACAAAAAACTGAACCAAAAGGTTGCCTAAAAAATCCAGAAAAATACCAAAAAAAGCTACTCCCGAAATTATCAATGAATATAAGGCTTTTTGCTGCAGATTAAGAAAAATAAAAATGAAAAAGAGAATATTCTTTCCATTGAACCTTGTGGGTTTCGTAAACGGCGGATTTCTTATACAATGTATCTTTTCACATTTCCCCTGCACACCCCGGTTATACTATACAATGTATCTTTTACTTGTTTCCACGAAGCACTGAAGTTTAACTATACAATGCATCGTTTTCATGTAAACGTGAACCAGAACGTCCCAGTGGACGGCCAGCCTTAAGCTATTATGCACATTTATTTGTTTAGTTCTTAAGATCTGTTTGGTTTTTTGATTACAGCGCATATTCACCTACCTAACACTTACCGGTATATGATTTTCTTACGAAAAAATACTCTTTCCTTTAAAAATTTTTTTTTTTTACAATCATTGTTTATTATTTAATACTTGCGCCTGGGGAAATTCTTTCTTATTTCACAAATATTGGCTGGGGCATATTTTTTGAGTCAGACGATAGTTAAAAAAAAAATAATAAAAATATTGCAGCTGATATTTTTTCTAGAAAATTGTCCAATAGAATTAAATTGAACCCTTGGTCTGAAAAAGAAAAATGGTGCTTTTGATAATTTATAACACACGTGTAAAGGTGTCCGTTCACCCATAAGGCAGGGTTCTGATATTTTCATATCACGTTTCTATTCAGTATACAGGTTGGTAGTCCTTGGTCAACTCTGACAAATTTTATATCCTGTAATTTGTCTATCCTGGCAATTTTTACAATATGGGGGGAGAAAGGAAGAGAAATCAATGCTTTCTGACAACTGCATCAGCCATGTGTGACCCTTGAGCCAGGTGAACAAAACTGGTGGTTTAAAACCACAACCTGAAGCAGAGGAACAGATTTCCATTTGTGGAAACTTGTCAAGTATTTAGTGCTTCATATCAGAAAAACATGTTTTACTTAATCAGTCTCTGTTCCACCATCCAAAAAAGAAAAACAGTCAATACACATTAACAGCTCAAAGAACGAGAAATCACTCCTTTCCCGCAGATGGAAACTCACGATCTTATCGACTGATAAATCTTGAAATGCGGAGCGCTCAACTTTGAACAGAATAAAGCTGGATGTCTTTTTTTTTTTTATATATTATTGATGTGCTGCCATTTTAAAGGAAATAGCACATTTGGGTTTTCAACATCTTTTATCTGTCAGATGCTTGATGGAACCTAAGTGGCATTAAGCTCCCATCTTATCAAACAAAACTGTCTGGAAGTGCTGTTGTTTTAGCGGATATCTACCTTCATCAGCGTAGTGAGAATATGCTTTAATTTCTATCCTTTATCTTAACAACACATCATCCTCTCATTCTACTAGCCCTCATATGTGATAGTGTTATGGATGTACATCAAGGCAATGTGTCGGCAAACTTAAAACCAGTTCAGACTCTCCACGTGTAATCATTAGTGAAAGTAAATAACCCAGGCTGCGGAGATCTGTTTAAACCAATATCACGTGTCTCTCTTCCTTTCTTAGTTTAGAACAGTCATGTTGAACCACGGCACCCCAGATGTTTTCGGCATTGCATGTCCCCTGATGCTGGCTGAGCATCATGGAACATGTTAGTTCAGAAACATTTGGGGTTCCAAGGTTCACCATCACTGGTTTAGAAGGTCATTTAGTAAAGTGACAGCAGGTAAAAATGAATCCGCATTGGGAATGACAATTAAAAAATTTGATATGGCCTGCTTTATCTAAATCATGGTTGTCAAATTCCAGCAACCCCAGATGTTGATGTCCTACAATTCCCAGAATTCTTTGAATGCAATTGATGGTCAGAGAATCATGGGAGTTGTGATTCAGAAACCTCCTTGGGGCCAGAGTTTGATGGTCCAATCTAGATTTTATACGCTATACATACTTATTAATTGGGACATACACTGTTGGCTCGCTTTATTTATAGCTTGCCTACAATGTGTTAGAATTGAATTTTTCTGCTAAAATACCCCTTTAAATCTAGAATAATGCATTTATGTATATAAATATATTTCCACATAATTATTTTCCACTCACATATGAAATTATATTCATCCATATATCAGCAAAAAATAAATACATGGAAATAATTTTAATCCGAATGGACTGAGGATGTTTGTGCTTTAATTATCTAAAAAAAGGTTGAACAGCCAATCTGTGGCAAGTCGAATTTATGCTGGAAATTGTAAATGGACACTTTGTGCCCTGATTAAACACGTTCGGAGGCAGTTACACTGTTATCTTCCTGGTAAGGCTGGGGTCAGACGAGCGCACCATGTGCGCCCGTACTGACGTGCCTTCTGGCGTCCGTCGCAGCATTGTGGCCACATGCTGTTGCACGCGCACTAATCGCGTGCGCAACAGCGGCCATGCGGAGTCCGTACAGCAAGCCTCCCTATCAAAGCGCTAGGACGTGCGTTGACGGGCTGCAAAGTGCAATCCTCCATAGGAGGATCGAGCCTTGCAGCGCTGAGCGCACTAACTGCACTCAGCGAGGTGGTCAGACGGGCGTCGAGTGGAAGGAACATCCACTCTCAGGGACGTTCCTTTCACTCTTACTACCACCCATCAGACACCAGCCTTAAATACTTTATAAATAATCTTCGGATTTCTTCCTTTTTGTTGCTGCAATATAGTATGACGGTCATTACGGATTTTGTTCTTTTTCTGGTTTAATCTAGTTAATCTCTTCATATTCACAAACTGCTTATTGTCTTTATTATTACCTTTTATTATTAGAATGTGTACAGATTCACGGTGCTGTACAGTTTGTTAGTATGGGCTTTTTTGATCAGTGGAAAAAGCCAGATGGTGTGCAGAGTCCTGAGCCATTTTACTTTCACAAATATATTCACTGCTTATAAATTTTAGTATAAAGAGATTATATTCTGGTCTTTAAGCTTGTGTAATGCTCTGGGACCTCTTGGTTTTTCAAGCCTCTTATACTGTGACATTGATATCACAAATTAACTAAAAGACTGAATATAATGCACGTTACTGTCACGAGCCTGTGTAGCAGTGTTGGGTACTGTAGGCAAATAAATATATTAATGGCCGGAGGTACATGGTGACATCATTTTGTATAGTCTACATTATTGTTCATCTTTTTATGTTTTTGTAATGACCTTAAAGCTTACTGAACAAGCACAGAAAATGGCACAGGGAACTGTAAAACTCTATAGTGCGGCTTTATACAATTATATCTGTAAGGTCCTGTTAACATTTAACTCCTATTTTTTATATTTATGGTTTACTGTAAGCTTCTAAACACTGTGATACACATACCATTTACAGCTTCCAAAAATGAAATGTTTTGTGTATATATATATATATGTGTATGAATCAAAAAAGTCACCATATGATTGGTGACTTTTCGTTCCCTGCACTTCGGGGCCATTCGGCGATCCTATTTTGCCGACCCTGCGGTGTATTCAGCGAGAACCACAGGGCCCCCCTAGTGCAGGGAAAACCTGCCGAACACTCACCGAAACCCGCACAAAACAGCTGGATTAACCAAACTGTCCATCTGTGTTGTATGAAATGATAATGGTTAAAAAAAACTACAGGAAAACACATAATCCTTTTATCTGGGCATCCAGTTGACGAATACCTGTTTTTCTGTTTATCAAAATAGTTACTGATGGCTGTTAAAGAGAATTAATGTGGATCTATATGTTTGGATTGATTAATGATAGCCTAGGTCAGGGTTGTCAAACTGTTAGCCCCTAGATGTTGATAGCCTTCAATTCTCAGAATTCTTTAAATATAATAGATGGTCAGGGAATCTGGGGAACCAGAGTTTGACAGCCCTGGTCTGACTGGTGAAGGTTTATTGTATAAAACAGAACATGTTACCCGGTCGGAGTGAAGGATTGGAAGATCAAAGTTTACAATAAGTCATTGATAAGTTTGTAGGGCAGACACAGTGACCAGACATACTCTGTATCGGAATAGAAAACAATATGTAGGGCAAGTGCATCAAAAACTATCATGCACAATAATCATACAGACTGTATAAAAAAGACTCAAAGATGGCAATATAGTCACTCAGAGGAAGAGACGTGTTTCTGCTATGAAATGCCATATCCAGAATATTTCTGGTCCTACCAAACCAAAATTATAAAAAATAAGGCATACTCCATGGGTGTGAGGTTAATTACAAAATTCTATATAAAGGAATAAACTGCTAATATACTCCATATGTTTTTTGTCCCTGAAAATAATGTGA
The DNA here is from genome assembly GCA_009667805.1 of Leptobrachium leishanense. Classification (NCBI taxonomy): domain Eukaryota; kingdom Metazoa; phylum Chordata; class Amphibia; order Anura; family Megophryidae; genus Leptobrachium; species Leptobrachium leishanense. Next base: position 109,627,892 of record CM019071.1, on the reverse strand, counting down.
CTTCATTGATAAATTAATCAAACTAGTCAAAAAAAGAGCAAGAGAATATATAACAAAATTAATATAAAATTATTGTGCATCTTTTACTCATAATTGAGCCAAATTTCCTTGTATGTTTTTGTTGGTTGGAGATACAGTGGTCTTCTAAACCAGTGTTTCTCAAACCTGTCCTTGGTACCCTCAACCAGGCCAGATTTTGCAGATCACCTTGGGAAAATTGAGACTGAATTCTGCAATCACTGAGCATCAAATCATATCACCTGTGCTGTGCTTCAGATATCTGGCAAACCTGGCCCGTTGGGGGGTCCTGAGGACAGGTTTGAGAAACACTGTTCTAAACGATTGTAATTTTTTTTATTTTTTTTACAGAGCAAGGCACTCCCTTGTGGCAGGCACCTGTAGGCACATGCCTACTCTGCCTAGTTATGAATCCGGCCCTGTCTCTAGGCCCATGTACACAAAGCTCAAAGTGACACACGTCACACATGGAATTTAGTAATACCGGGCTCAGTGAAGCTTTTAATGATAAATTACGAGGGTCTATTACAGAGTCTATAGCTAACATCCCAGTATGAAATAAAAAAATATTTAATCTTAATGATTGAGAAGTCTTAGATTTCCTTCGTACCCTTATTTCGCTTCAAATTTAAAAAGAACAAAGTACAAAATATATAGGCTGCTGACGAGTCTCAATTGGACACCAGTTTTAGTAACATCTTAGCTATAGTCAACTTTCTGATGTAAAACACATGCAATCTGTTTTTAACACTGTGTGTGAAGTCCGTTCCCTCTGACCATTCTTTGTCTACAAATCCAATTGGTGGTTTTCCCCATATGCTTAATGGTCAGTTTTCTGCTCTTTTATGTGGGCCACCAAATGCTGTTGAGTCACCAGATTTTAATATCTTCCCAGATAGACAGCGTTCAACTTTCTGATTTTAAAAAAAATCGTATTCAATCAGTGTTTGTTTCCTGCAATATACTCTGAATGCTTTTACTTATTTTAGTTCGCTTTGGAATGACGAGACACGTCCTCTTTCCATGGAAGATTGAGAGTGGTTATAAGGATATATGAAAGAACACCGAGCCGTCGATAACAAGTATCCCCATTAGAATATAAATCCTTATTTGAATTACTGCTCTTGTGGGCTGAGAATTTAATATTCTTCCATAAATCACTGAGCGTCTGTTGTAGAGCAAGGAAAGGTATTTATCTGCCGTCTCACCTTTATATTCAGAAATGAATGAAACCTCTCTGCCGTGTCTATTGTTCTGCTGAAGAAAGTCAGATGAAAGGAGCAGTGAAATCTGCATTTATATCAGCCAGAGGATGGTGCAAGAAAGGTTCTTTCTGTACGCCTTTGATCTTTCTGTCTTTCTATCTAGAAAACGCTCATTTACAGATCTTTTGGCCTCGTGCTCTCGTGATTGTAACCAGAGTTCAAGCCCTTTTCCTGTCCTCTCACCTTATTGTCTGCTATTGAAGAACATGAGCATTATTGTAAAATTCCGATCTGCTACAGCGCTTTCACTATCTTTTTGAATTAAAATCTATTTCTTTAAGCAGGATCATGTAGGTTCCCATTATACACAAAGCACAAACAATTGCTAGACTAGGGCTATGGGTACACAATTTATTTAGCACATTGTGATGTGCTGCAAATTCCTGTTGGCTATAATACATAGTGCTTTTTAATGTTTCTCTTGCATGTTTTGCTGAATTCAAAAAACCTTCAGGGCAGGTGCATGCTTAACTTATCATTCTTATTTTGCAGTTTGAATTCTAGTTATTTGTGTATAGAATATAGTAATTTTTAAGCTATGTATAGTTGACAGTTCTAAAGCTCTATACAGATTTATCTACATTTTGTTTTTAATATTTAATTGCCCTAAACCAATGTGCTTTATAAATGACCATTAATGCACTATTTCTTAATGGGATTACCTCCCTGTGTAATACATGTGATATTATGAAAAGATGAAAATCTGTGAACTCAGAGTCCCTAAGATCTCTGTCGTGGAACACTAGAGGGATCGATACATGGTCGCTAATGTCTATGAAGAATGCAAAAACTAATCCATAGTGGAAATCCAGCTGTACCTGAAATCCATGGAAAGTGTAACGTGACTGTGCCAATGATGAGTACTATAAGATTAAAATATAAAAATAATAAAACCATCCTAACTGGCCACAGTATCCAAAGTCTTGTCGAGCATTGTATTCATTTCATAGGGTGTTGATCGTACTCTTAGCACCAGTTAAAATAACCTAAATAGTGCACATCCATATTGGAAATCCCCAAAAGGTGCTGTAACGCTGGCGACACCAGAAAGTGGTGTGGCAAGCTCAGGATCCGGTAAAAGCCCCTATAAGCAGAGCTACCGCTCTTGGCAGCAATAACAGGAGCGCACAGCACAGGATAACCAATAGAACTCTGCACAACACTGGTATATAATCTATGCCAGAGACCCTGCACTGTAAACAGTAGCCCTACTCTGAAAGACCGTACTTTAGAATAGCCGGATCTGCTCTAAAGAAAAATAATACAGCAGCGCCGTTCAGAATCTAAGGACATACAGATAAATACAGGAATGGGCATGAGTAAATATCAACGGTGCAGACAAGGAGTATCCACAAGAAATGTCAAGAAAAGCCAGGAGTCATTAACAGAACGTGTACCTTATACAGAAGCCAGGGATCCAGAACCGGGAGCGAAGTAAGCCAGGCAAATGGGTCAGAACCAGGAAATCAGTATACACATATAACAAACAGAAAACCAAAATAGTAAGGGAGAAACACTAAGAACTAAAAAGACAGAAATACTTTGACAAGAACACAGCGACAAGGGATACAGACCAACAGAGGAAAACAGAACCAAAAGCAAAAACCAAACGTATACAGACTAGGACTGGAATATACAGCAAGGAGCTCAGAACACAGCAGGCTGGTGCAGACAAACTGGAACAATGATAGAGCGATGAGAAATGGGCCCATCGCTTTAAATAGGGAGGGAATCAGGACAACGATCAGCAGGTGAATAGACAGACACAAAAGGAAACAACCTCTAAGATGCAACCCAGGACTAGCAGCATAGGGAGAGGCCTGCACATGAAAAATCTACAAGTATACAGAGGGCAGGGGGACAGGGCTGGAGCGACAAAACGTGACAGGTGCAGCCAAAAGTCATTAAATTGTTCAATTGTGACAGATTAAACGCCAAGATGCACATAAATTTGTTCCTGTAGCTCTACAGGGTACTCCTTTGCAAGTAGCCTTACGTGACCTAAGGAATATATCCAAGACTGGGTACTGTGTGAATTAAAAATACACATCTGCAGTCACCTATCTTATCCTTGTTTATGTTATCCTACTTGTTTATGTTGCACTCCTGTCCTTTTCCAAGCCGAGCTGTAACTGCAGTTGTGGCTTGACGTCTGAGCTATGTTACTATACACTTTGTCCTATTGGCATAAAGTATAGGAAGCATAATCAAAGACCAAATCCAAAAGCTTTTGAATGAATCCTGATCCTGTAGTCGATATCACTACCCTAACAACTCCGTGACCAACCTCTTCCTGGCTCAGCTGGTAAAGGGGCCCCAATTTTCAAGAGGTTTTTGGACCGGGCATGAAAACTGGTCTATTATTGCTCTACATGAAAACCATGTCACGGAATAGGGAATTACATTTTCTGGCTGTACAACTTGAGCTGGTTATGCGACAAAGACTGTAAGACGCTCCAGATTTAAAATCCATAATATTATATTCTTTTTCTAATTCTGAAGTAAAACCTGATCTGATGCTGTAAGAACAAAATGGTGTGATCAATTGTGATTTCATCCAGGAGCCTCTGATTGAACCAATGGCCTCTACTCCTAGTCATTAATCCACTAACTCCCTGCCCATCCTCTTCCTGGACTTTTTAACCCCTTCACTACCGGGTTTGAGATATATCGGGCATTAAAAAGGCACCATCCGGTACCCCGATATCGAAATATCTCGATCTGATGATCTGCAGCCCAAAAGCAAATTAAATTTGTTTGCAGCAAACAAATTTTGTTTGTTTTTGGAGCTGCACAAGGTGCCCCCAAAGAGTTAAAATGGTGTAAAATCGTCTGATGATGCCCTGACTTCGGGCTTTCATCAGCCGATGCAGGGGGGAAAAAAAGAAGAAAATGGACCAGCGGCTCAAACGCCTGTAACTCAATTTGGCAGTGGATGGTGCCATAAACTGGCCAAAATAGGTTATTTCCAGTAAAAAATACAATGGTTATATGCTCAGATATTTATTTTATAATTAAAAATGATTTTACAAACAACCACTGGTTTCCGACAATGATTTTTTGGAAAATCACTTGGTAGTGAAGGGGTTAAGGAACCTAGTTAAGATTTGGGCTTAGTTATTGCTAGATGCCAAGCAATATAGATATATTTGTATGCTGTAGTTCAGTGGTTCCCAACCGCAGTATTCAAATACCCACAACAGGCCAGGTTTGCCAGATATCTGAAGCACAGCACAGGTGATATGATTTGCTGCTCAGTGATTACAGGATTCAGTGTGCATTTCCCCAAGGTAAACCTTAAAACCTGGCCTGTTAGGGGAACTTGAAGTCCGTGGTTGGGATCCACGGCTGTAGTTCATCTTTATTTTATCTTCTAGGAATACATCAGTAGAACGTTGGAGCCATGTACATTTATTTTCTCAACTTAAAATTTGTAAGTTCTAGAATTTGTGTAATGCTGAAATGGTTTTGAAGCCTTATAAGAATGGTGGATGAGGGTAATGAGGTCTTTATTACCGGGGAAATTTTTGGAAAGGTTGGGGATACCCTTCTATCCTTGGTGTAGCTTTCTGGCGAGACACAAATATTTTATTGCCAGCACCATTTCTGCAACTATGAACTGCAACTCCCATAACAATGAGACATTATATGCTTATTATTTTTTTTTACCAGGAAGGATACATTGAAATTTTTCTCATTTCCAGTATGTCCTGGGTGGCGAGTATGTACCGTTAGGTGTCTTGCCCAAGGACACTAAGGCTAGGGACAGATGAGCGCATTTTCTGCGGCCACCGTCAAAATGTACGTCGATGCGTGCGCACGCATTTTTTCACGGAATACGCTTAAGTGGTCAGACGATGCGCAATTCTGGACGTATTTCATGACGGTGGGGTAAAAAGAAGTCTAGGGAAATCCGGCTGTTTGAACGTTATGTAGGCCGCACACTAGCAGCGTCTGACGTCTCCTAATCACGCACACACGCTGCCATGCGGCCGCAGCGCACTTTGTACGTCAGTAGCAGCGGTTTCACGTTCTGAGAAAAATGCGTTCATTTGCTGGTTGCGTGGTGTCGGCGCACTTTCGTACGCACGTACTGCGTATATTGGCCGTTATGTGCTGCTACTGCCGCCGTGATTTAGTGCGTCTGCACGCGCGTTCCGACTGCCCCACTCTGACCCTAGCCTTACTGGAGAGGTGCTCATAGAAACATACAAAATGTCGGCAGATTAGAACCTTTCGGCCCATCTAGTCTGCCCAATTACATGGATACTTTACCTGGATTTATCTTTTATTTAGGATAGCCTTATGCCTATCCCATGCCTGCTTAAATTCAATCACTGTTTTGGCCTGTACCACTTCTACTGGAAGGCTGTTCCATGTATCCACCACCCTCTCAGTAAAATAATGCTTCCTGATGTTACTTTTAAACCTTTGCCCCTCTAATCTAAGACTGTCCTCTTGTTTTGCTACTTTGTTTCCTTTTAAATATACTCCCTTCCTCTACCTTGTGGATTCCCTTTACATATTTAAATGTTTCTATCATATCTCCTCAGTCTCGTCTTTTTTCCAAGCTGTTCATGTTAAGAGCATTAAGCCTTTCCTGGTAACTTTTCTCCTTCAAGCTGTACACCATTTTAGTAGCCCGTCTCTGAACTCTCTCTAAGGTGTCTATATCCTTCTGGAGATACGGTCTCCAGTACTGCACACAGTACTCCAAGTGAGGTCTCACCAGTGCTCTGTACAGTGGCATGAGCACTTCCCTTTTCCTACTGCTAATACCTCTCCCTACACAACCAAGCATTCTGCTAGCATTTCCTGCTGCTCTATTACATTGACTACTTACCCTTAGATCCTCTGCAATAATAACCCCTAAATCCCTTTCCTCAGATGCTGAGGTTAGGACTGTATCAAATATTCTATATTCAGCCCTTGGGTTTTTACGTCCCAGGTGCATTATCTTGCACTTATCCACATTAAAACTCAATTGCCACAGCTCCGACCATTTTTTTAGTTTACCTAAATCATTTGTCATTTGGTTGATCCCTCCACGAACGTCAACCCTGTTGCAAATATTTGTGTCATCAGCAAAAAGACATACTTTACCATTAATACCTTCTGCAATATCACTAATAAAAATATTAAAGAGAATGGGTCCAAGTACTGACCCCTGAGGTACACCACTGGTAACAAGACCATGCGCTGAATAAACTCCATTTACCACAACCCTCTGTTGCCTGTCACTCAGCCACTGCCTAATCCATTCAACAATATTGGAATCCATGCTCAAAGATTGCAATTTATTGATAAGCCTTCTATGCGGAACAGTATCAAAAGCCTTACTGAAATCTAAATAAGCAATGTCTACTGCACCACCTTTGTCTATTATTTTTGTTACCCAATCAAAAAAATCAATAAGATTAGTTTGGCATGATCTCCCTGAGGTAAACCCATGTTGTTTCTGATCCCGTAATCTATGTGTTTTTAGATGTTTAAGAATCCTTTCCTTTAACATGGTTTCCATTAATTTCCCCACTACTGACGTAAAACTAACTGGCCTATAGTTCCCTGATTCCTCCCTACTACCCTTCTTGTAAATGGGCACAACATTTGCTCATTTCCAGTCTTCTGGGACGACTCCCGTTAACAAGGATTGGTTAAATAAATCTGTTAACGGTTTTGCTATTACACCACTGAGTTCTTTTAATAACTTAGGGTGGATCCCATCAGGTCCCATTGACTTATTTGTCTTTACTTTAGACAGCTGCTGTAGAACCTCCTCCTCTGTAAACTCTTTAGTGTTTCCTAAATGTCTCTTTAGTGTTTCCTCCTAACTGAGGTCCCTTTCCTTCCTTTTCTTCTGCAAAGACTGAACAAAAATATTCATTGAGGCAGTCAGCGAGACTTTTATCCTCTTCTACATACCTTCCTTCATTTTTAATCTGACTAATCCTTGTTTTACTTTTCTTTTCTCGTTTATGTATCTAAAAAATGTTTTGTCCCCCTTTTTTACTGACTGAGCTATTTTCTCTTCTGCGTGTGCTTTGGAAGCTCTTATAGATTGCTTTGCCTCTTTCTGCCTAATCTTATAGGTTTGCCTATCTTCTTCACTGAGTTTTTTTATAATTATTGAATGCTATCTTTTTGTTCTTCACTATTTTGGCCACTTCTGTAGAGTACCACAGTGGTTTCTTCCCTTTTTTGTTTTTGCTAACAAGCCGAATGCAATTGCCTGTGGCCTTCAATAATACCTCCTTTAAATAATCCCATTTCTCCTGGACTCCCTTTAAACTCCTCCAGTCTGATAATGACTCATTTACACAAAATCTCATTTTAGAAAAATCTTTTTAAAGTCTAAAACTTTTGTTTTTGTGTGGTGCGGTTCCATCCCTGTTCTTATATTAAACCACACTGACTGGTGATCACTAGATCCCAAATTTTCACTAGATTTGTGCACCGATTTTTTTTTTTTTTTCGGTTCGTTCGGATTTTGTAAATTTTCATTTCGGACGATTTTCGGTTCGGTTCGTTTTTCGTATCGACTTTTTTTTTCGTGATTTCGGAAATTTTCGTGTTTTTCGGAACGTCTGTTCTCGTTTCAAAGTGTCTATTCGTTTTGACGTAAACTAATGGCTTTTCGGATTCGATATTTCTGTCGATACGATAATTCTGTCGATACGATAATTCTGCCATTGAGATTTCTCATGTTTTACAAGAAGGATACATTGAGATCTCTCTGGTTTCCCGGGAAGGATACATTGAGATGGGAATGATACAAAATTACAGAATCAGCGATATAACCAAAAAATACGTTGTCCGAAATTACTGAAATGGAACCGAAATCAGGAATGGAGCCGAAATCACGAATGGAACGAAAATGATTTTCGATTTTACACATTTCTAGTCCATTCGAAAAGTTTTCGTTTCGGTTCGGAAAGTTGTTCGGATCTGCCGTTTTCGGATCTGAAAATTTTCGGAAAATCGGCCGAATCCGAATCGGGAAATTTCGTGAAAATTCTGAAACCCGAAACGCACATCCCTAATTTTCACCTACAACCACGTCTGATACCAAACCTCCATTTGTGAGTATAAAATCCAATATGGCCTCTTTACGGGTCGGCTCCTCAACTACTTGTGTTAGAGATAATCCCAGTAGGGAGTTTAGAATATTTGCTCTTGCTGGGATTCAAACCTGTGTCTCCATGGTTATAGAGCAGTGATCTTACCTCTTCTTCATCCAGCGGTGTATATACATTGTTTATTTTAATTGTACACATATCTTGTTATAATCAAAACACCTACACCTTTTAATGTTCACCCTGTTTATGTTCCCATATGCACTGCTATTAACAGTCTGCCCTAACCGAGCCCACGCTCAGAAGAGACTTGTGCCTGGTGAAGCTGTGTAGATGCCAAGCTCTTGCCAAAGAACTATGGGCCTGTTAGAGGAAAAACTATACACGTGCAGTTAAAACAGCAGCTTCTCACCCTTGACACCATGCTTGTTTCTGGATGTAAGCTATATATAATGTGATAAGTGTCTGACAATTATTGCGGTTTCTAATTACTCTTGTTCTGGAAGTAGTTGCGATTGTTGGAAAATATATTACTTGTTAATGTGATATAACTGGTATTGTACAGTTAACAAAGCATTATTCTGGCCTCAACTGAACATTTTCCCACTCTATCAGGTGTCTGGCTGTTGGGTGACAGGTTATGCTTCAGTGGTTCTCTACGTCTGGGTGACATCGCAGCGATATTTCAGCTACCAGTCAGCTTGACTGGACGGGGATACATGTGTTTCTGGCACTGAGAAGGGACAGACCGTGTGATGGGTGGGATCGGATTTGTCCCCTGGCACATCACTGATAAATGCTGGAAATACACGTTTTGTATTGTTACATTCACAAGCATTTATTTAAAATGTATTTGCTGTGATTAGAATATATTTCATAATTTTTTCCCTACTCAATATTTTATCATTAAGGAAAAATCGAATGCTCTGGTATCTGTAAGAAAGAAGCAAATACACAGATAGGAACGGAAGCGGTATCTGCTACCACTTCATAGAAGACAATAATTACGTTGCAACATTTTACTTGGGACATTAGGTAATTATAAGGGTTCAAAATAAGATTTTGAAAAAGGTAAAATAATATTACGCTGTGGTGAGAAGGGGACGAGCAAATCATAAAGATGTAAACATTTGGCTCAATTAAACTACATGAAATTAGCCATTCTACCTTAAATTCTACCTTTTGTTGCAGTTCGTTTTTCTTTTCTAATTTTTGAAATAAAATTAACATATTTGAGATACTATTTTACAGAAAGTTTTAGATTTCTTTAAATTTATGTAACCACTATAATTATAATCATTAGACATCACCTGCCACCAGCAATCGGCCTATTTTTAGTACGAAAAGCGGCTTTACTGGGCTGTGAAAGCTATTTATCACACTCGCGGATGTTGGGCTGAATATAACTTTCTAGGTGAGAATGCCATCAGCACTGATAGACAATTCCCAAAATAACAATGTGTGCAACCTTGTTCATTATTGTGTGTGTGGGTTTATGGGTATTTACATGTATCTATATATGTACATCTTCAAGAAAATGCCCTAACTGGTTGAGTGTGGTCCACTTTAATGTAGCTCCTAGCTACACTTTTTTTAAAACACCTGAATGGGGCTGGCTCCTAGCAGGTGCAGGAGGTCTGCTGCACCCAGCCTGCAGACTTCCAGAAATGTTGAAACCCTGGAAAAAACAATTTTTTTTTTCTTTTCATTAATTAAATTAAATTACAGATTGCGAGTTATTTTGTTACATTAGGAACCCAAAAAAGACAGAATGCAGTGTCTAAAAGTATTATGCTTTAGTAAAAACTACAGCTGCTCAATACATATACTTTTCTTAAATGTCCTTTGTTACAAATTAAATAAAAAGTCAACTTATGTTAACCCCCTTCACTACCAAAGTTTTTTCAATTAAGCTGCTATGAAGCAATGATTTTTGGAAAATCACATTTCACTAATTATACAAACTATATAAAAATATCATTGACAATATTCATAATGTGTTTTTTTTTCTGTAGTAGCCCTATTTGACAGGCAGAACTCAACCTTCTGCTGGCCAAAAAGTTCTTCTGCATCTGGGGCTGAAACCTTGATTCCCAGCTGATTCAGCATTTTTGCACCGCTGTTCAAACTGTTTATGCCCGAGGTGCTAAAACTTTTGAGGCACCTTCTGGAGCCCATTTGCAAACAATTTTCTTTCTTTTTTATGTTAAGGAAAGCAGTTTTTTGTGGTAATAGTACATACATATGAGAAGCATACGGTCAAATATAAAAAACAGTGCGACATCCTGGAGTGTCAACATTATACAGTCAGTAAAATGTAGAACACAAAGCCATAAATCTATATTAAAGAATCAAATGACAGTGGTAGTCACCTGTCGTGGAAACAAGGCCACAGCTTTGGATACAAGTTGAGTTTTTTACACTCTAAGCAAAAAACTGGGTGAAGCACGAAACTGGGATGGAGATCAGCAAGGGATAATGATTTCCCCTTTAAGGCCAGTGCCAGACAAGCTCACTAGGTGCGCCCGTACTGATGTGGCTTCCAACGTCCGTCGCAGCGTTGCGACGCTGCAACGGGGCCGACCAGACACTGTTGCGTACACACGAATTGCAAACGCAACAGTGGCCGTGCAGCAGGCCTCTCCGTCAAAGCGCTAGGATGCACATTGACGGAGCGGCAAAGCGCGATCCTCCATAGGAGGATCGCGCCTTGCAGCGCTGAGCGTATTAACTGCGCTCAGCGAGGCAGCCAGATGGGCGTCAGACAGGCGTTGAGTGGAAGGAAAGTCCACTCTCATGGATGTTCCTTCTGCTCTTCAAAATGCTCGTCTGACACTGGCCTTAAACTAGCGATTGAGATTTAACTGATCAACCTTTCCTCACTATTAGATAAGGACCCAAGGCACAGAAAACACATTATTCTATACCGGTGAATAATAAACCTCTGATCGTGAAGAATAACTTGTCCATGAGGTACAATCAGTTGCTAATCTGTTCTTGTTTTTTCATTTTCTGTAACGCATTACAGATTTATCATGCCCAAATTTTGTTTTAAAAAAAATCAGCTGGAGGTATATTAATACACTTACATGAGCCGTAGCTAGATTACTTGTGCATTACAAATAAAACCACGTTATAAAACACATGCTGCTGGGTATTTTTTTTCTTTCTTTGAAGTGATATCATGTAAAAAGGAAAAATAAAGTAAGGTTTTGATCCCTTGTCTCCATTTTGTATATTTTCTCCATGATGCAGCATTTAACAAAAGCTTAGCTTTGTGGCTCTTGCTTATTTAATATACATTAGATATTGGTTAATCAGGAGAAGGAGGGAATGTTTAGATACGGCTGAAGAAGGGTATTGTGCTCCAGGCTGAGATAAGAGTTGGCGGCTGAATGAAATAAAACAGGGAGCCTAAAAGATGTCTAATCTGCCCCCTGTTGAATACACCCCACACAATACAATGACTTAAGTCAGTGACTGACCCATAGACTCCATTCTATAGCTAAAGCCGCCCAGTGAGGCACAAGTGTTTGTAAACTGCTCCCCCCACCGTATCTTTACATCTCAAAATACCAAAAAATGAATGCACTCAGTGACACATAGTAAAATATTTTCTTAACTAAACATACAAGAGAAAAACAAAGCAATTGTAAGATATCAGCAACATAAAATAAACACAATAAGGACATTTCATTTTTTGATGATAGTGGCCCTTTAACGAGGGTTAAGTGGGATCCTCCTATGGTTTATATTAGTGGTTGCATTTAATCTGGATGTGTCACATTGCTATGTGTTTGTAATGCTTGCTACAAGAGAATAATCTAACCTCCATTCAACGAGGTAATTAATGCCTTTCAAGTTGTCTCACACAGTCAACTTTTGGCAGAATCCATTCATAATGTTTTGAATGTTGTGCCTTAAACACCAAACAATATGTCATCCGGCTGAATAAAAAATGAGTCGCATCGCAGGGCTTTAAATTTACAAATGACTGATTATTAGGAAACCTGTAATTTAGATTGCCTCTCACATTTTGCAGTGCGGAAAGATAAAAGAGGCGCTTAGGCTTTTATTTTTGGGGAAAGAAAAAAAAGAATTTATTTGGATCCCCAGATCCTGTATTTTAGAAAATGATTGGACTTGTCAGCTTCCTAGTGAAAGTTTTAAATGATAAACATAAATGTGTAAATCATGTCGGCCGGTTGGATGTCAGTAATGCACCAAGCTTCTAATGGAGGAGATAACCAAGTAGGTTGAGTGTTTATGTGTGGACTGAGGTACAAATGATGGAAACCACCTGGTCTGGGGTTATTTGAGCAGTTCTTCAAATTGTGGTTGATGTTTGCTTTGTGACTGCTGCCTGGCCTTTTAGGGCTACCGGAGGACAGGGTTGGGAACCACTGTCTTACAGGAACATTCTTGTTGATTTCACCCCATAGTTGTTTCCTACCTTTAGATAGTTAGTCCCGTTTAAAGAAGAGTTTGTGGGGTACACTCTCCAGACCTAAAGGCATGTTCTTATCTATGACCCAACCTCTGCTGCCATGCATTGCAATGAGACTCACAGGGATCTTTGAGGAAACCTAAACATCCTCTTTTTTTTTTTTCCTTCCAGGAAAGAAAAGCCCACACACTTTTTTAAAAAAAAATATTTTATAGGAATATTTCTGTTAGATAAACAAATAATGGGTGTAAATTCGGAATTGTTCATGTTCATCTAGTGGATCCTAGAGTATACCTCTAGATTTTGGTGACAAAAAATTACCTTAAAATTGGAGGGGTCGCGTTATATTCGAGAAATCTGCACTGCGTGTAAAAAAAAAAAAAAAAACCTTGCCTTGCTCTGTATCCCAAGTCTCCAGGAAGTTCCGGTAGTCTCGCTGAAGTGAATATGGACTCCCTGGTGCCTGTGTACACTTCAGGAACTCCCGGATTCAGGAGAGGTGGGATCCATCAGGACCAGAGTTCACGCTCTGTTTAAGCCAATCTTTCACCTTGCTCGCCTCTGCCGGCCATCTAATTGCTAGTAAAGACGGATGGCCGGCGGCTTCATACTTAGTAACAACTGCAATCATTCTAGAGCAGAGCTCCCTGGCCTGAGGAGTAGCCTGACTGTGTTAAGAGGACCTGGAAGGATCTTAATTGTTTACTGGTACAGTAAAATTTTGCTCCTCACGTTATATTCGAGTCTTGAGTATTCTCTCATTTCCATAATAAATCTCTATCCATCGCGTTATATTTGGGTCGGTCTATACTCGAGTATCTACGGTAGTACATTTGTTTAAGATGTTATTCCTGAAGTGGTGAAATTAGTGGTGAATTGCTTGAAAAAAGAATAACCAATTTTAGTTTAGAAAATAAGCATGTCGTATTCTTCTAGTTCAATTACATTGGGCGAGAATTTGAAACTCAATTCTCAGACCATACAGTGAATAACCACAATAGATAAAAGTTTTCAGTTTTGATGTTTCCAACAATAAAATAAATATTGCATACATTGCAAGCTTCCTGACTGCTTAGGCATGGTATCTACCTACCAGAAGCCATGCCCCAACAACCTCATAAAAATGACACCGACACATTAAATCCGATGGAAAGGGCATAGGCCACAGCTTTTTTGAATTTTGTTTAATCCCCACTCCGGATCCAGCTGGTTTACCCCAATTTTGACCCAATCGCCGAACGCAGAAGGCAGTTGCCACATATAATCCACACAAGCTCGTCATTCTGCCAGGCCTGAGGCCTGCAGAACTCGCCTCACCTTAGGTGGCATGTGTATTGCACTCCAGCTGGCCAGAACTTCCGCAGCTGTGACTTCATTAACCACCATTCCTGGGCGGGCGAATGGGAATTTCTTTGCTGCTCTCGGGCTGTCCAGGAGCAAAGAGGTCTGACCCTGTCCGACCTTAAATACCATTGGGTGCCATAGAGTTATCCTTGCCCCAATGGTCACCCAGGTTTCAAACCTGACTGTCCGGCCCCAGCCAGCAATCATGTCCCCCTTTCTGATTGGTCCAGGGAGCCCATTCAGCTAGTTTCAGGCCTCTATGTGTCATGTTTATATTTAGGTAGCTTTTTTCCTTTCTTTTTACTCCGTGCTTTTGTTTATAGAAATCATTTATTAAAAATAACCTACATAATGTGAGTCATTTAAGTCAACATTTTATCAAGGAATGAAAGAAAAGTAATGAAATTAAACATGCTACATATAACTAACCGCAGTGTCAGATTTCCTCTTCTTTCGGGCGTTGAAGCATGACCTTATTACCACGGCTGTATGGAACCGTAAAATTACTGACAAACCAATGAAGGCTTTGCTAACTCTAGATCTAATATTTATGGGACACAGTTCCAAGTCATTCATGGCAGTAGCCATCTGTGTAGTAACTGAAAATAATTTGGGGCATAGGCAACTCTCGCGGAGGCATAATATACGTAAACTACTAGAGACTAGCAAGCCCATCTTATTCGTTTACTTCCCTTACCCTTTCATGACATACAGTATGAATTAAAGAAATTCATCAACTTAAGGTGGTAAACTATAGCATAAACTCTGTCCATGCAGCAAATCCTCCTACCCAGGCAAACTCTGGGCACAGGTCAGGGGTCAAATCAGGCTGGAATGCCTGGGAATGCAGTTCCTCCACTAACTTGAAAAGTGAGAACAGAGTTCCCTTTGGCCCACACACTAAAAGGTTTTATTAGGTTTCAATCACGTGTTTTCTTAATAAACCACCAGCAATATGTTATTTATTAAAATTCATATTGTTTCCCTAAATTCCAGCTTATCATTATATTTAAATATGAATATCAAATTTGTGTGTGGGGTGCTGATTTAGGCCAGGGTCAGACGAGCGCACCATGTGCGCCCATACTGACATGCCTTCCAGTGTCCGTCGCACCATTGTGATGTTTCGATGGGACGGCTACATGTGCTGAAAGCCACCCTATTGAATTACTACAACGCTCGTTTGGGGCTGCAAAGATCGATTCTCCATAGGAGGATCTTGCTTTGCAGCACTGAGCGTACTAACTGCACTCAGCGAGGTGGCCAGATGGACGTCAGAGTGGAATGAACGTCCACTCTCACAGACGATCCTTCCGCTCTGAAAATGCTCCTCTGACCCCGGCCTAACTGTGACAGGTCAACCATAGAGCAGAAACCTTGGGGAGTTCCCACACTTATTTTGTTAGGACCTGACCCCTGCCACATGTCTATAAGGATAATTGGTAGGGGGTAAGGGGGGGGGACTGTGCCTCCCCCTCAAGTTCCTACACCCATGTCTGGATGGAATGGCCAGACTCGCATCAGTACTGTACATCCTGTCTATATATTGCAATGGCACTTTAAATAATTTTATATATTCACAATATATGTTCTTTTCACTGTACACAAAGTAAACCTCAGCTTTTTTTATTTCACAAAACGCTTGGCATGTCCAGATGTACTGCCAAAACGAGTGTTCATTACTGTTCCAAAGGATATAACAGTGTTGCAGTTGATTTGTTTTCGCTCCTGTCGCGATAAGGAGGCCTGTAACACAGTTCTGCGCACAGAGTTTGTTTACAAGAAGCAGGCCGTGCTGGTAGGATGCCAGTGATGGAGCATGTGCACCAAACTCTGCATGTTCCATCAGAAAGAACAAGCTGCATTATTTTATCTCAAACTGTGCTCAGCAGAAGGCAAGACCTTCTAACTGGAAGCCTCCCAAGCCTGCACAGTCCCAGCTTCTTCTATTGTGCGCTAGATAACACACATACATAAACTGTTTGCTTAATTTGTCATTTCACTGATCTACCACAGATCCAGGAATATCAAGCAAGCTGCTCACCCCCTTCTGAAACGGAGGTCGTGAATCTTGCTTCGTGCTGCAAAAAGGAAATCTTATCCAAGTGATAACTAACCTCTGTGCCATCAGCCCTTGTGGATACATGATTGGCTGGATGCCGAGCTAGCATTGGTCCTCTTTATGCAATGTAGTAAATGTTAGCCTCTCACTCACCTACACTTAACATTGGTTGATTATCCATCTACTACTCCATTGCCTTGGCTACAGCATGTAAGAAGACAAAACACAGCTTTAACCTCCCTGGCGGTCTATTTATTTAAAATTTTCTTGTCCCAATTTTTTGTCGTCCCCCCCCCCCCAGCGCATCCCGAGTGTAGCTCGGGCTTAAATTCCTATGCTGGAAGCCGCTGGATACATCACCTCTCCCCTGCGCTCCCTCGATGTCCCCAGCTGTCTCCTCTGGCGATCGCAACCTCATTACTTCCTGGTTCCCTCCTCGTGAGAAGGAATCCAGGAAGTAAAACGCTGCGATCGCTGGGGGAGACGGCAGAGATCAGCGAGGGAGCACAGGGAGAGGTGATGTATCCAGCCCGAGTGTGGCTCGATGTTACCACTTTCAGCGGTGAAATTTAACCCCGAGACACACTCGGGATAACCGTCAGTGGGGGTAATATTATTTAGATTTTTTTTTTATCAAAAAAGCACACGTTTCAAGTTATAAAGTGATACCATGTCTTCTTTTGTGATCTAGTAAGTCAATAATATGCTTAAAATTACAGATAACCATTTTTTTAATTAAATTTTTTATTTATAAAGTATTTTACCAGGAAGGATACATTGAGATTGCTCTAGTTTTCAAGTATGTCCTGGGTTTCCATTCTCTAGCTACACCCCTGTTGGGTGTGATAAACTTAAGCTCAAATACATATTCTAATTCATTGCCCCTATATTACGTTATTAACAGATTTTCATAGAAATATTGTCACATTTTGTAGAACTTGAGTACCACAGATGTGTTTTGGTTTCCTTACCCATATCTTGGCTGCCCAGTCAAACACGTCATTGTGCAGCACTCCCACTCTAAGTAAAATGTGTGTGGCGATCTATCTTTCTCAATACTATTGCGGAAATATGGCGCAAACTGGATGATCTTAGATCTCTAGACGCCATTGCCACCTCTGTATCTGGTGTTCTGTTCCTCTGATGAAAAGAGACCTCTGGTATATTTGGGATATATCTTTTACCTGAATTTTCTTGACCTATGTCTTGTACTATATTTATAAAATAGTTTACCAGGAATGATACGTTGACATTTCTCCCCTTTTCAAGTATGTCCGGAGTTCAAGAATATTGAATTGTTACCGTAGGTACAGAAATACAAAGTAATAAAATGCAGGATATTAAAAACAAACAGAAATATACAGATTAAGAGAAAACAAATATGGAAGAAATATACTCACTATGTTACATGTTTACAAGTGCTTTCTGTATTGAGGTATATTAATAGAGATCTCTTAAGTGACTTTAGACTGGGGGAAGATTTGATGGCATCTGGGAGGTTATTCCATAATTGTGGTGCTCTGTAGGAAAATGAGGATTGAGCCACTTTCGTTTTGTATTGTGGTATTGTAAGTAAGGAGCAGGTCCTGGATTGGAGGTTATAGGATGAGGGAACTGCTGGGGGAAGCAGTCTATTCAGGTAGGGTGGTAGCTTCCCAGAAAAGCTCTTAAACACCAGGTTGGAAAGGTGAAGGGTGCGTCTAGATTCCAGCGACGGCCAGTTTAGCTCTTTTACATGTCACAATGGTGGGTCATGTAGCTACATTGTAGCACAAAGTGGCCGAATGAGTTATACAATGTAGTAAGTTGCTGACGGTGCGTTTGCGGGGCAGTTGCATACACTACATCTCTGTATTCAATAGCCGGCATAAGCATTTGTTGTACAATCTGCTTTCTTACTGCGGGGCTCAGGCAGGATTTGTTTCTGTACAGGGCACCTAGTTTGGGGTAAAGTTTAGATGAGAGTTTTTTGATGTGAGGGCCAAAAGATAGATTTGGGTCTAACCACATACCTAGATATTTGAGAGAACTGACTGTGGTCAGCGTGCCATTTGATTTTGTCCTGACACATAGATGGGGCGTTAGCAATTTATGTAGTTTAGGTGCTGTTCCAAATAGCATTCTAACAGTTTTGGCCATTCACGTGACTTCTCAGGATTGTATTTCATACAATGATGCCTTTGACTCCTCCTATATGGTGGAGCTTTATTTCTTATGATTTGTGGTTTTTCTTCCCTTTTTTATTTATCTTCTTTCTTGTTCTATTTTTCTTTTCATCCAAATACTGTGTTTCTTGATATGATCATATTTTTTAATGTACCATTGCAATTTATTTTTATTCCTGTCATTGTTATTCCTTTTGTATTCTTTGAATAAAAATTTAATACACTTCATCTACAAAAAAAGTAAAATGTGTGAATGTCTCCAGTGTATTTGGATACATAGAGAGTTTTTGAATTGACATGTTGCTATCAATTGTATTATTAATAATGAAGTATTCTTTCTCTCTGTGTATAAATCTACAGCTGACTGCCTGCATTCATGGATCATCTGCCATGCTGTTTCCGATGTACTGGCAACATGTTTACATTCCAGTTCTTCCTCCACACCTACTGGACTACTGCTGGTGAGTTCTACAAAGCTAATCCTGTTTCTTTATTGAATATTTAAGGAGGTTATAAGGATTTAACACAAAACATTCTTTTTCTTGACATTTTGTAATTATAGAAGTATTGTACAATGTAGTAATGCTAGAGGAAGACCCTTGAGATATTGACTTTATTCATTGGTTCAACGTCTGAATATATTGATAACTTATTCTTGATAATGTATAACTTCTAGTGTCTATTTAACCTGTATTTATATTAAGTGACTGCTCTGTGTGCAGTCAAATTCATCATTAAATAGTAATCCATGGTGTTTAACCATTTGTGTGCACTAATCACTGTTGGGATAAAGCTATTGACTGTTGTTATTCTGACTCCTGTTTTATATTTGCGTGTTTTCCTCACTTTTTATATTGTAGCATTATGCTAAAAGAGCTTATTTCACATCAGCCTACTCTCATTACAACACAATGACAAAGCAAATAACAGATTTTTGACATTAGGAATTTATTAAAAAGTAAACCGCCACACCGATCACGAGGATCCACACAGGATGAGGTGATAAAGAAAATAAAGTTTTATTTAAACACACAAGTGGAACATACCACACTTAAAAATGGTACCAAAGCAAAAAAAATGCTCGAGACCTGAACACATAAACACACTATTAAAAATAGATCAACAAGGGCCACTAATAGGTTCCTAAAGTCATTCCATCAGGTAAATATTCAGCAGTGGGTGACAGATGAATAAAGGTGCACTGTGTCCAGACAAAAGGCTACAAGATTGCGATCAAACCTTGGTGCTAATAAGATTCACACTGATAAATATATATAACAACCTGGGTCATTTATAATGAAACCATTTGAAACCCATCCCTTCATCAGGAGGTATTGATGCAGTGGTATCCAGTGCACCTGTTTAAATTAGACGAAGTAAACCCTTGTATTCGAAATTGACTCTGTGAGGGCAATATGCACCCCTATCCATCAATATTGGAGTTACAATTTGCATATGCCGATTTGTGAAAAATGCAGCAATGAGGCACATGCAGTAACTAGAAGCATTGGAGATTTCTGATTGCACTTGACACTTGTCATGAATAAAGCCTTATAACAATCCAATTTCTAGTATATCAGCATACCCCTAATGGCATATACAAAGCCCAAACACCCTCATCCACTTCAATTATACTACGATATAAAGATTTCAATAAATGGACATATATATTTCCCACAAAAAAAGCTATCTGCCAGCTGTACGAATGAAACGCATCCCCAAGTCTCGATATATTTGAACCATTGCAATATTCAGATCTCAGGAAATTTATGCTTAGCAGTGGGGGGAGTAAAGCAGGCTACTACATCTGACGCGTGTTTCACCTGGGTCTGCTCATCAGGGACGCAAGGATACAATGCATCAGGTCCCGTTTTATACATATAACACCGCCCTCCATGGGGCGATCAGACCAATGAGAGTCAATAGAGCAAGTGTTTTTTCAATAGGCTCGACGGATCAGGTGGTACATATTGGCCAACCGATTGATAGCATTGTAGGTTGCTAAGTAACATAACTACGTAAACATATGGGTTTTTGACCCAGTTAATCTTAATATCCGTAAGCAAACGGTAATATAAAGCAACCCCGAAACAGATGACACTCCTGTCCTCAGAGGGGATCTGCAACTGAGCAGGCACTATTCCGATTGTCCGTTCTCCCACAATGATCACAGTGGACGTAGATCATCAGATACATCCACAGGTATGTAATACCGGTGCAGATTGTCAAATGTTATCTCATAATGCCACTATCAATGAAGCCGTCACGGGGGGGGGAGATGGGACCAGTAAGATAGATAGCGGAGTACATCCCCTTATAATGGAGTCCCAGTCATGTGATATATATTGGCCAATGATTTAGCGGCATCAAAAGGTTATGACTAAGGCTAGGGTCAGACTGAGGCAGTGCGAACGCGCGTTCTGGCGCACTTAATCACGGCCGCACTAGCAGCAGATGCCGGGCAATGACGGCCAATATACGATGTACGGTCGCACAAAAGTCCGGCTGCGCAACGCAAGTGGAAAATGAACGCATTTTTTCGAGAACGTTAAACCACTAGTACTGACGTACAGAGTGCGCTGCGTCTGCTAGCGGCGTGTGTGCGTGATTAGGAGACATCAGACGCTGCTAATGTCCGGCCAACATAACGTCCAGATGCAAGAAGTGTTTTATTGATGATCCGTACAAAATCACGGATGAAACTGCGCATCGTATGACCGCTATTGCGTATTCCGTGAAAAAATACGTCCATTCTTCGAACGCACATTTTCACGGACAACGTGAAAAATGCGTTAGTCTGACCCTAGCCTTAAAGAATAAGTGAGTTTCTTGATGACCAAAATTCCAACCTTGTGGGTCTTAAAATCTATACGGAAAGATGCCCTATAAAAAGGATGGGCAGTGAAACCGGGATAACCCCATTACTATATAACAGAAGTGCCAAGTTCTGTATAGATACTTCAAAGCTCTGCAGTTGAACCGGTACCATGCATACGGTCCGACCCATCTCTATAATCTAAAAATAGTGACCAGTCAAATACACCCCCGGGTGTGTGATGTGATACAACCACAAATCATCAGATATACATAGATGAATATGTTCACGGACACTAGCTTGATACCATATCAAGCAATAAAGATACTAGTAGGGAAATGACATGAAAAAAGATGAGGATTCATTGGGCAGAATAGAAATTTATAAAAATGAAGTATAGTTGAATTCCTCGTTTAAGCCCGCAGGATATTGGGTCCCCAGTCTAAAAATCCATCTCGCCTCACATGGTCTTAATTTTTTGTCAAAGTCTCCTTTTCTGGGTCCCAGTTACATATGTTCATTTACTTGAAAAGATAGGACGCGTTACCCTCATGGTAACTGTGTACATGTCGTGAGATTGGAGTGTCTACTCCATTTGTGATACTACCAACA
The DNA here is from genome assembly GCA_009667805.1 of Leptobrachium leishanense. Lineage (NCBI taxonomy): Eukaryota > Metazoa > Chordata > Amphibia > Anura > Megophryidae > Leptobrachium > Leptobrachium leishanense. The sequence goes on along the minus strand of CM019071.1, from coordinate 109,606,091 downwards.
TGTTGCAAGATGCGTCTACGCAGTTGTTGATACGTCTTGCCAACATATTGTTTTGTACATGTACATGTAATTAAATAGATCACCATAGTGGAAGTACAGTTGGCAAATTGTTTAGTAGCAAATGTCCTATTGGTGACATTACTCTTGAAGATCTTGGATTTCACGACAAAGTCACATGCTTTGCAATGTCCACATTTGAAGGTGCCAGACGGCCTTACCAACCAATTTTCAGTGGCCTCAACGGGTTTATGATAACTGTACCAACATATCACGTAAATTTCGGGATCTACTGGCTACAAAAGATGCTGTGTCAGGTAGTACTCGTGCAAAGGGTTCTTCAAGATGTAGTAAAGGCCAAAAATTCCCACAGATGTTTTTAATCACATTCCAGCCGCTATCAAAAGTCGCCACAAATCTCACACAACAATTGAGATGTAGGTTTCGTAGGTTTTGAAATAAGTAAACTATCTCTGTCAGTTTCCAGGGCTCGTTGGTAGGCACGTTTCAGACAGTGGTTCGGATGCCCTTTGGTCTGAAACATAGATCTTAGTCTGGAGGCCTCTTCTTGAAAGGCCTCAATACTGGAAACATTTCTACGTGCCCTCAGATATTGACCTATGGGAATGCCTTTCTTTAATACTCTTGGGTGATGGTTTTCCCAATTTAAGAAATTATTAGTGGCAGTCTCTTTATGATATAAAGTAGTGACCATTTGGTCATTGGGTCCAACTGAGATGGTTAGGTCCAAGAATTGAAGCGGTTTCAAGTTTTTAACCAAAGTAAGGGAAAGTCCAATCTTGTTTTGATTCAACGCCTCCAGCCATTCATTGAGTAGTATTTCAGGTCCATCCCATATATGCAATACATCATTGATGTACCGAAACCATTTATATACATGCTGTATGTATTTATGAATTGTGGGTACAAAGACACATAATTCTTCCCAGTATGCCAAATATAGAATATAGCTTGGGGCACTGGCCGTCCCCATGGCTATTCCCCCGAGTTGCAGGTAAGATTTTCCCCCAAACAGGAAATCGTTAGTCAGGATGAATCTGAGAAGCTTGAGTATATAGGACGCCATTTCATCTGGGTGTTCCTTGGCTAGAAAATGTTCTGTAGCCTTTAGTCCTACCTCATGCGGTATGTTATTGTATAATGAGACCACATCGAAGCTCACCAAGAGTGCATTCTGTGGAATAGTGCATTGGGATAGCCGTTCAAGAGCATGCTGTGTGTCCCTAACATACAAAGGTGTTGTCAATACCAATGGGTGGAGATATTAATCTACAAACTAACTCGCCCTTCAGTAAGGGAATTGTTTCCCGATACAAATCGGGCGGCCATGGGGATTATGGCGATCCTTATGAATTTTAGGTAAACAATATAGGACCGGGTCTGTCTTCCCATATGCACATAGACATGCAGAGTCAGGATACTTAATCACATCACAACTTTTGATGGCTCACAACAGCCTTTATCTGTGCCAAGTGCTTCCAATCCATTGAAAAAAGCAAGTAGTGGAGAAATAATATATATTTTTTCGGTGGACCAATTTTGGGGCATAATCCTAAAGTTTATAGCCACTATAATAATCTGGAGCATAAGGCAGCTGTGTTTAACACATTTACATGAAGAAAATAGTGTTTTTTTGTACTGTGTTTGGAACTTCTAAGTTTTAAAGGCTGCACACTCTCTCCACTTTACAAACCATCACATTCTTCACGCCAAATGGCTGGGAAAGAGCAATTTATTAGCTGAATTTGTTCTAATATGTAAATGTTATACAAATTCTCTTCTATGTGTTGTGCGAGCGTTTGGTCAGCGATGCTTTTAATTGCACACACTTTTAATGAGCTTAATTGCTGAGCAAAGCAGCATCGACCCAGCAGAGAGAAGGCAGCAAGTCAAACAGACACCACAGGATTCCTTGAGCCCGTAGTTCTTATCTTCCACTGAGAGAGTCCGCGCTGCGCTCTGTCCTGCTCGAGCCGATGCCTCATCACATTTTATAATGAAGTTACTAAGGAAGCTTCTCAGCGGGAGACGGACAAAACAGTGGATGATTCTCCCTCTGCTCTGTTTGTACTTTTAACTTTCACACTAATGATGCTACATGAGAAAAAAAAATATGTTTGCTTAGAAACCCAAAGACGACTTTACTTTGTTTTTAGTTTTTTTCCTTAGTTTTGTTACTGAATCAGCCATAATGTCCCGATACTTCTTCCGAACAGGCGAGGATACATTCATCTGAATTTCAACAGAAGATGTACAGATCCTACTTTACCTATTGAAATTCAGATGCATGTATCCACACACTGTATTTTCCCTATGTGCGCTAATAACGAACATAATCCCAATGCAATATAGTGCAAGTCATTTTTTTTTTCATTTTTTTATTTTATTGGGGTTTTTCATACATTTTAAGCATATGTTTGTTTAGGAAAGTTCTCACTTCAATGTTCTTATCATATCTTTATGATGTATCCTCATTAAGATGTACATCCTAATGAGCTAATGGGGGGGTCGGTATCCCCACTTTTTTCAACTCTAAAGATAACCATATATAACGAAAAAAAACTTATCCCATGAAATGTTGTTTACGTTATTTCTTCATGTATAATTGAGGTTGTTTTAAGGGATAAACAAAATATTTTTTTAGGATCTTGGCGCCCTGTTTTATTGAAATAGAGGAAGTAGGAGCAATCCCTATTTTAAAAACCTGCAAAAACGTTTCTCTCTGTGCTCAAAGTAAAAGAAGGGACATAATCTGTTGCCTTAATTGAGTTAGTGCAGTGACCGTGTTAGTTTTATTTGTAAAAGCATATATTGCCTCTGCTGAAGAACCATGAATAATTCCATAAATTTTGCATTTACTTTTTCTCAATTTTTTTATTTTTACACATTATATAGTCATGTTTGGTATCACTGTAAAGATCAATCTCTGACCTTTCCAATGACACCTCACTTATCCTTGTGTGGTTTACAATTCAGAAATGCAGGGTTCCAAAGTACCCCCGCCTCTCCTCACTGCATTGCCACGGTCTAGGTTGTCGATGAAGCAATGCGTTGCATCATCGGCTCCACACATGCTGGCAGTGTGGGAAATGAGAAGGTGAGTTAGTGAGTTAATGCAGCAGCACTTCACTTTATAATTGTAAACTGAATAATTGTGCTGCGTTAAAATATTAACTTATTTGATATTTAATTTTTACACAAAGCTAACCTGTTTATATTTGACCTTTCCAATGATACCTCCTATGTCCCTCTAGCCCTTAGGGCTCCAGAGATACAGTGGTCTAAATGATTGTAAATTAAAAAAACAATCTTTTTTTTCCACAGAGCAAGGCGTCCCTTGTAGCAGGCGCCTGTAGGCAAATGCCTACTCTCCCTAGTCATAAATCTGGCCCTGGTCAAAGTGGCGATTTTGGCATTGTGATCACACGATTGACATATATGGTGGAAACTTTCCTTGACATGACCAAACTTTGGCCTACTGTAAGAGAGGTAGCTCTGGAAGGCATGGAATAAACCCTACCCTTACATCCAAGGCAGTCTTTTGATTCTGTGTCTAACCTCTTTTGCTCATGCTTTAAAAAGCCTTTTGCATTTTGATCCCAGGGTATAAAAAAAAATGTCTGTATTTTAATATATATATATTTATTTATTTATAAAGTATATTACCATTATTATTAGTATACATTGAGATTTCTCTAATTTTTAGTATGTCCTGGGTTCAAGAACAATGAAATGTTACAGAAATACAAAGTAATAAAATGCAAGATCTAAAAAAACACAAATATACAGATTAACAGAAAATAAATATGTAGCAAATAGTCATTATGTTACATGTTTACAGGTGCATTCCGTATTGAGGTATGTTAATAGGGAGCATATATATAAAATTCATTGAATTGCTGTGATGTGCAGGTGCCTTTTGCAATAATAAACACACTATCAGGGCAGCTACAGGGTCATAAAGATTTTTCTTAAATTTATAATGCAGCACTGTTGTTCACTTTTCAATTATAACGTGAACAATGATGCTGCACTATAGCACCTTCTCATTTCCCATGATGCCAGCAAGTTTGAAGATGATGGCATGATGCGTTACTACTCATTTGTTCATAAAAAACCTAAACCACCGCACTGCTGTGAGGGGCACAGGGGGTACTTGAGAAACCTGCGTCTCTGATTTTAACACTGCACAAGGTCACATTCGGTATCATTGGAAAGGTCAAAGTCTGGCCATTTCAACGATACTAAATATGACCATATATTGTGTAGAAATAGAGAAAAAAAAAGAAATGCAAAATTGTACCCCACCTTATTTTTAAGGTGGGTGGCATTATGTGCTTTTACTTGTAAAGCAAACAATGCCACTGCAATAACTCACCTTCTCCTATCCGATGCCGAGATCAAATGTGGAGGGGATGGAGCAACACATTATTAGGCATTGGTCCATCATCTGGAGATTTGTAGTGAACAGTAAGATTATTAGCAACGCAGCTTCCAAAAAATACCAATAGAATATACATATAATATATTTTTGTGGCATAATGCCTGCATGTGGAAATTACAGTAACACACCTTGTATCTGTACTATACAGGGTTTTTACGCTTCTATAACCCCCTGAGCCTTACAATACAGTAGTGAGTGACCCCAGAGCTCTCCATGGCTGTTATAATGTTGCAGAAGGCTTCTTGAGCTTTTTGTTAAAATGAGGGTAGGGCTGCTCCTTGTAGCTTCTTTACAGTAATACAGGACAACAGGTGTGAGATCTCAGAGATTTTGTCATTTCTCAACAGGGGTGCACACTAATTAAAAAGATATGCAAAAGGGGAATTGTATGCTAGAGTTTTGTATTTAATACAATTCAAACTAAAGTTTACATGTTTTTGGTAGTGAAAGGGTTAATCTGTGTATATGGGCGATATTTTGCCGTATCTGTTATGTACTGTACCTGGTGGGGCACAGCACACTGAGATGGTTTCAATAAAGATGTGCATTTTGTCAGGAAAGCAGTTTTCACAGTGTTAGAAGCCCTTAATCTTTTTACTAGCTTCTACCGCCATCCCGAGCCCCGAGTTCCCAGCAAAATAATACAGAGTGATCACCGCTCCGGCACACAGCTCTAAACACTCATTCATCAGTGTGCAGCACGTTTGCTCCGAGCCTCCCTTGGGAAACGTTCGTAGACTGCACATGATATTTAATCAACTCTCCATACTGCCCAGTTGAGTGGCAGTCCACTAATTGTAAATTCTCCAGGCAATAAGATGCCAGCACTACCATGCGGGCTTTAGTTTCCAGCAGTGCAGATGGGGAGAGATTTTATCCAATGAATATTTATTCCATTCCAGAAGTATGTTCCGGTGTCTCCTAGCCTGTAATTTGTGGCCAGGGTTGCGCTTCTTGAGGTGTTTAAGAAAAAAACCACCAAGCTTGCGCTAATTTGCAGCTTGTGGGGAACATCTATCAGTCACACAACGGAGACTTTCACAAATACTTCCCAGGAACTCGTGCACGGTCACCCTGACGAAGACACCCGTATTTAGAAGAGATATTGGTGTTTATCATAAGATCCCACCAACACGTTTTGAACTCTGCCTTAATTGGCATATGTGTCACTTCTGCAAAACAATTACCGTTTTGATTGCTAACTGCATGTGTGCCAATGGGCTGTGGGGCACAGGGGGTTGCTTGTCCTTAAGCAGCTGAAATGGATCTAAATTCACATTTATTTTTGTGTAAATACAGCTAAAATTTGCCACTATCTCATGGCCTGCTCTAACAATGCTGCTAGAAAGCCTTATTTATTTATATACTTATTTACTTGAATTTGGCACGAAACCAAAATATAATATCTATACATATCTATAGATATGTTTTCTACTTGGTTTATAATAATGTCATTTAAATTGGTAGTTTGGCCTTTTTGCTCGGGTTCCTGCTGCAAGATGGCCAAGCGCACCAAGAAGGTCGGCATTGTTGGTAAATATGGTACCCGATATGGTGCTTCCCTAAGGAAGATGGTCAAGAAAATTGAAATCAGCCAGCATGCAAAGTATACTTGTTCCTTCTGTGGAAAGACCAAAATGAAGAGAAAGGCTGTCGGAATCTGGCACTGTGGCTCCTGCATGAAAATTGTAGCTGGAGGAGCCTGGACCTACAACACCACCTCTGCTGTCACAGTGAAGTCTGCCATCAGGAGACTGAAGGAACTGAAAGACCAGTAAATGCAGCCTGTTTGTACAGAATATTCTTAATAAAGAATGATCTTGTTTAAAAAATTAAAAAAAATAAAAAAAAAATTGGTAGTTTGTTTCTGTCCTCGTGTTTGTCACTTTATATATCGTTATACAGATAAAGGTGTTTCTGAGACCACTGGACACAAAATATCCAGGACATACTTGAACACTAGAGAAATCTTAATGTATCCTTCCTGGTAAAATAGTTTGCAAATAAATCTTCAATACAGATTTAAAGATTTATTTTAAAAATCCCCCAATTCCTAAACCAGCTGTTTTTAAAATATTTAAAACTATTTTAAAGTGTAATGCTCTGAATTTGGTTATATAATATCTCATTTCTTCAGACTTTATAATATTCTGCAAATGTAACATTAACTTAAACATTTGCCATGAGCCCAGGATGCTGACATGCAGCTTGGCCGCTCGCCTGGGATGGGAACCACCTGACGAAGACATGAGCTGGCTTCGGCTGGCTGCGTTACCAAGCGGACGTCGGGCTTTGAAGGCTGTGACGCAGCCTCCTGTCATGATCTCGTGGGATATATATCGTCTGAGTACATATGAGGTCTGAAGTGGGCTCTATTACATTCTTCACGCAAAAACGCACGCAGAACGTGTGAATTTTTGCACGCAGCATTAAACGCGCGCGTAGCAACGTTGCGTGCAGAAATCAGTGTGCGGACTGTTTTTTCACGCGATTCAGCCAATCACAATTAAGAACCACAATTGTCTCCCGTTAAGTTTTTGCGCCTGTCAAAGTCAATCTGCGCATATATGCTGCATCAATTAAAAAAACACACACAACTTCTCAATTTTATTGTTTGGGTATGCGTAGAATGTGTAACTATACTGTGCTGTATTTTTATTTTTGGGCTGTTGTATTTGGGTTCGGCCAGGACGTTCAGATTTGCTGTTACCACCAGATTTTCAAAGACGTTAAAATTATGCGCGCAAACGCTGTGCGTTAAATTTTGCGCATAGATTGTAATACCATCTGTGTACCAGCGCACAAACGCATTTACGCTCACAATGTTAAGTATAGGACGCTCGTAGTACAGAACGTTCACGCAGGTTCACCGTGGTAGATGTTAACGCAAAGTTTTGTGCGGACATTGTAATACGACATTCAGCGCAAAGGGTTTTGCCCCTCGCGTTAATGCGTTTTTGTGCATGCATTAACGTTTGCGCGAAGAATGTAATAGAGCCCTGTATGTGTGTGTGTAATATAAATATATATATAAACACTGAATACCAGCACTCCAACTCAAGTAGTTTATGTTGCCGGGGTGCCAAAATCCAATAAGGAATAGTATAAGCAGCAAAAATCTGGATGCACTCCGGGACTTCCGTTAAAAACAAAAAGTTTATTAACAAATCATGTTAAAAAGCTGACGTTTCGGCCCCACACCGGGCCTTCATCAAGGATAACATGTACACATTTTGCACACATTTAAATAGTATAACACATAAACGACTCACCAATCCCAATGTGACGACGCGATCGAATACGCCCATCTTAATTGGAATATTATATAATATATATATGTGGAGTGCGTATTAGGGCTGAAACAACGAATCGATTAATCTATAATGAGAATAGTTGACAACTAATCGGCTGTCGATTAATCAATTTGTGTACAGCACACACTGTTTAGAGTCAGACTGAAATTGAGAAGAAGCGTCGCTGCTTTACTCTCTGATTTTGTTCTAGGGTTATGTAAGACATAACCAGTTTGTTTTTATTTTACATACATAATAAAGTCTGATGTTTCATTTCACATCGCACTTTATCCAGCAACACTAGCGTAATGTGCTTTTTACCCAGGTAAAACACAGCAGAAAACCGGAGTACCTAGAGGCCTCTGGATACTTTGCAGATTACCCAGATAAAGTCCAAATTTCATTTCACTTCGGACTTTTGCTAATGACGCCTGGGTAGTATCAGGATTACCCGGGTAATCCTAAAATTAACCGCACTTTGGACTTTAACCGTTTAGATATATATATATATATATATCTATAGTCTGAGTATGTATGTATGTATATATATATATATATATATATATATATATATATATATATACACATACATACCAGAGTTGTGGTGGAGGACAAAAAGTGCGATAAAAAGCCTCCACACTATGATAAGTGTGTTTATTATTGCAGAAGCCACTTGCACATCACAGCAATTTGATGAATTGCATCCCAGAGCTCCTGTGCCACATTCCCCATATGCAGCAAGGAATTCTGCCATAATAAACACACTTATTATAGTGTGGAGGCTTTTTATCTCACTTTTTGTCCTCCACTACAACCTTTGTAGATACTGATTGCCCTGTGGGTCCCAAGCATCCACTGCAACTGGTCATCATGCCTAGCTCCTAGCTGATGAGAGTCCAACAAACCCGGAACAGCGCTGTCCTAGGAGTGGCTTTGACCAGTTGCATAAACCTTATCTCTGCTACAAAGCCACGGTGTGGCATGGCATTGATTTTAGGGTTCTGTGTAATAACAGACCCAGGATGCATAAAAGTGGGACAGATGTCATTTGCATATCCTACCCAGAATTCCTTGCTGCATATGGGGAATGTGGCACAGGAGCTCTGGGATGCAATTCATCGATTGCTGTGATGTGCAAGTGGTTTCTGCAATAATAAACACACATATATATATATATATATATATATCTATAGAGGGCGAGAGCGGTCTGAGTGGGTATACATATGTGTCTGAGATGAGGTGTGTGCAGGCAGTAGGTAAATGGAGTGTCTGTCATTTCAATATTAACTTAGATTGGACAGGCTTTCAGCAAAAGCTTAAATTATTTATTGAAAACCTGCCACATGACATTAAAGTATCAGTACTCCGTATCGGTGAGGACCTGATAAAAGTATCAGTACTTGTACTTTGTCGTAAAAAATTGTCTGTGCATCCCTAGAAAATAATAAACCAGTATTTTAAATTCTACTGCAAAGCGAGTGTTCATGAAACATGTTTGGTCTCCCTGTAACCCTTAAAATCAAGAAATTGTGTTAACATCTAACCGCTATATAAATTAACTTAAAGTGAGCATTTCAAGTTTCACACCTTGCGGTTACACTTGATTCAATGATACGCTTGTAGTGGGTTGGATTCTTCTGTACCTCTACATCAGGATTGCGCTTAATTGGCTCAATACATGTGTAATAAATGCTTGTGAAGTGAAAATATACAGCCTACCACTTTGTTTCTAGTACTCAGAAGGTTAACCATGTGGATCATATGCGCTTACCGCTATTTAAATATGCTGTTCCAGATTATCTAATGATTACACCACATTATAGCTTAATGTATCAAGCCTACAATATCTTTAGTATTTGGAGTCTCAGAACCAGTCCAGTTCTTTTGTATTCTTTCCACATTACTAGATTCCCTCTGTCATGTGATATGAGGACTCTGCAAGGACTGGTGGAAACACTCACATCAAGTAACAGAAAGTAATTATTTGACGTACCTGAGCTGAGAAACACAACAAAAAGCCTGTTTATTTCACATATAATTCACTAGCATCACACACACACATATAAATATATATAATAGGCCGTGTTAGTCCAGATGCCAAAATCACGAGTATAGCAGTACGTAGTGGTACCTTTTTTTACTGGACTAACGGTACATTTAAAAGAAGAGCTTTCAACATTCTCCTCTCTTCCTCAGGTCAGGAATCTATATTAAACAAAATCATAGAATTGAACCACAAAGAGCAAAACATAAGGGGGGGGTGTCGTAAAAACAATTACTGGAATTATATGGTCAAGGTAAGAAGAGAAAATATCATAGGCCCCAGAGTGGAGACTCTCGAAAGCTTGTCTTTTAAATGTAACGTCTGATTAAAAAAAAGGGTATCATTAGGTACTGCTATACTTGTGATTTATTTTTAATTTTTTTTGTAAATAAAAGTTTTTATTTTAATTTTTCACAGCAAACAAAGATATACGAAAGTTGTACATGTATCAAAGTCATCAGCTCGGCTGGGCGGTGGCATCATCGTAAAACAACATGTATCTTTTACATTCGAGTTAGGAATCAGACTTAGAAGACTAAGTATCAGCATCAAGTCAGATTAACGTTATTGGGATCACGTGGAAAGGGTAAATTAAACTAAGACCCAAAAAAAAAAAAAGGGGGGTATTGAGGAGGGGGAAATGGCCTGGGAATGTGGGCAAATCCCTACTGGGCACAAAAACCATAAAACAGTGCATTCAGTATACGTCAGGGGTAGAGACTAGAGCGTCTTAAGAAGTAATGTGGTCAGATACAACGTCACAGTGGCTCAATTATAGTAACAAGACACAAAATTCTGCTCCCCCCGATTGGAGGATCCAAGTACTCCAAATCTGAGTATATTGGGCCGTCATACCGTTCATTGAGTAGTACAGTTGTTCGACTCTATGGAGCTCTTCCATTTTAGAGAGCCAAAGATGCATGGGAGGGCTCACCCTTTGTTTCCAAAATAGGGGTATTAGACTTTTGGCAACATTCAGAATGCGGATACACACAGATTTTTTTTTTTTGTAACCTGAAGTAGCGTAGTGTACATGATGTAATAGCATGGTGGCTGGTCGGAAGTCGGAGGGAGGTTCTATGAACAGTTGAGTGATTCTATGTATCTTTTCCCAATATAGGCGAATTACTGGACAAGACCCCCATATGTGAAGTGCCGATCCCGGGCTTTCACCACAACGCCAGCACTCATCCGACATATCAGGAAACACGTGGCTAAGCTGTTCAGGGGTCTTATACCACAGGGATAGTAATTTATATGCCGTCTCCTGTGTTTTCGATGAGACCGAGCCGTGGTGTGTAAGGTCGCAGATTTTCCCCCATTGGGAGTCGGACAGAGTAGTTTCTAACATCATTTCCCAACTGCCCATAAACCTCGGCAGGGGGGGTTCTATTTGAGCGCTGGAGGAGTTCGTATAAATAGGACACGCCATGTGGCAGTAGGTCAGCTGTCATGCACTGTTTTTCAAATTCTGTTAGAGGGCGGGTCAGTTTTGTTCGTTGGGGTATAGATCTGATAAAGCTAGCAATCTGTTGATATCGGAAGTATCGTAGGAAAGTCACTGCCCTATCGCCCAGTATATCAGTAAGCGAGGCAAGTTGTTGGTCTCGAAATACGTCACGAATGCGCGGTGTTTGTGTTTGCAGCAAGTCTGTGAATATCGACGGGGTGTAAGACGTGGGCTTGGGGGCTTGGCATAACAACGGCGTAAGCGGCGACGGGTCGGAGGACAGGTCTAAAACACGCATTACTCGATGCCATATGCGTAGTGTAGCTGAGGTGTAATGTAGATCACGTACCCGGCGTAGCCCTTGCAGTTTAGGCAGCCAAGGGAGGACAGTGAGGGGAATCCCGGCTTCGTCTTGTTCAACCACCCCCCACGCTTTGAGTTTGCGGGGTTTTGCCCATTCCAGAATACGCTGAAGGTGGCAAGCCGTATGGTATATCGCGAAGTCTGGTATGGCAAGCCCCCCCCCGTGCTTTAGGTAGGGTAAGGATGGAAAATTTTAGCCTCGGTCGGGATCCCCATCACACATAATTCGAGATCTGCGTCTGTAGGTCCCGAAAAAAGGTTCGCGGGAGGTCAATGGGAATCATCTGAAAGAGGTATAAAATACGAGGGAGTACATTCATTTTGATTGCCTGGATGCGACCCAGCCAAGAAATGTGCGGATAGTTCCAGGCCTTCAGATCCATGGAGATAGTCGCGAGCATGGGCGCAAAGTTGTCTCTGAACATTAAAGTATGGTCAGAGGTCAACCGGATTCCCAGGTACTTAATTCTATCCTCGGCAAATTGGATCGAGAAGTTTGGCCGTATGGATTGAGCCTTCGACCGCGGCATGGACACATTTAACAGGAGGGACTTGGCAAAATTAATTTTCAAGTTGGAGCGGTTACCGTATACTTCAAAAGCTTTCAGTAAGTTGGGCAAAGTCGTTTCTGGGTAAGTCACGAAGAAAAGGAGATCATCCGCGAAAGCAGTTACCCTGTGCTCCGTCCGGCCAGTCCGGATCCCTCGGATGTCCGGGCTAGCCCTTACAGAGGACAGGAAGGGCTCCAATGCCAATACAAACAACAATGGGGAGAGTGGGCATCCCTGCCTAGTACCGTTCCTTATCTTAAAGGGTTCCGTATAGATCCCATTCACGCAAACCCATGCAGTTGGATCCGAATATAGAGCCCGGATCCAGGTGCATAGATTAGGACCTAGTCCAACCTGAGAGAGAGTTGCAAACAAGAATTCCCAGTTTACTCTGTCAAAGGCCTTCTCCGCGTCCGTATAGAGGAGGAGAAGGCCTTCTCGTTGCCCTATGCATGATCGTCAGTGCCCGTATGGTGTTGTCTCGCGCCTCCTGCCCTGCCACAAATCCCACCTGGTCTTGGTGTATCAACCCCGGGACATAAGGTGTAAGTCGTGTGGCCAGGATCTTTGCATACAGTTTGAGATCGCAATTTAAGAGGGAGATGGGGCGGTAGCTGTCGCACCGCTCAGCATCGTTACCTTCCTTAGGAATTAAAGATATGTTGGCCGCCTGAGTTTGGGACGGAATGGTGTGGCCTTCCAGAATGGCATTAAAAGCCACCAGGAATCTGGGGTAGAGAATTTTCGCAAATCGTTTATAATATTGCAGGGGAAGGCCATCTGGGCCTGGGCACTTGCCCGTTTTAGAAGATTTTACCGTGTCACTCAATTCTTCTATAGTTAAGGGTGCGTCTAACAGTAGGGCAGTTTCAGGTGTCAGGCGTCGCGTGACGTGTTGGGAGAGATAGGCATGAATCTTTTGCGAATGAAGTGTGCGTCCTGCGTCCGTCTCCGGAGTGGGCAGGTCATATAGAGTCGCGAAGTAGGAACGAATCGTAGGGAGAATGCGGTGTGGTAGATGTTGTGTTTTGCCATGCGTGTCCCTGATTTTGGCAATGTACGTGGTCGAATGGCAGGCACGTAGCATACGAGCCAGCAGTCTCCCACTCTTGTCTCCATGAGCAAAGAAAAATGTCTTGGAACGTAAACAGTGTCGGTGATACTTGGAATTAAGAAGAGTGGCCAGTTGCCAGCGTAGGGTTGTCAAGTCGGTTAACTGGGCGAGGTCAAGGGATTCCTTATGTAAGGTCTCCAGGTTGTGAATGCGAGCTAAGAGATCGATTGTAGCTGCCTCCCTGTGTTTCTTTTGCTCTGACGCCTTACGAATATAAAACCCACGTATGACACATTTATGTGCTTCCCAGATGGACAGTGGAGACACATCTGGCGTGTCATTGTCCTGAAAATATAGGGCTAGGGTCTGCTCACAGCCGTTTGAAGTCGGGGGGTCAGTCAGGAGGAATTCATTAAGTCGCCAGGCTGGGACAGCAGGGCGATGCAGAGGGGAAAGAAGACGCATTGTGACCGTGGCATGGTCAGACCATGTCAAAGATCCAATCCGGACTGATTGTAAATCAGATAAATAATAGTGTGGTATAAAGAAATAATCCAGTCGAGAATAGATCTGCGCAGGGTGTGAAAAATAGGTGTAGTCTTTGTCCTCCGTGTGCATTGCCCTCCAACAGTCCACTAATCTGTGTGTATGCAACAATTTGGAGATAGAGCGAGTGACATGTGGGGGGACAGCTGAGCGTCCCGAGGACGTGTCAAGGCGGGGATCCAGTGGTACATTCAAGTCGCCCCCTAAAACTAGACAGCCCTCAGAGAACTCAGTGATGAGAGGAAGCAATTTGTTCATGAATCTATGTTGTCCCTTATTCGGTGCGTAGAAGTTTGCAAAAGTATACTTGCGTCCCGCTATTTCTCCCTTTACCATTACATAACGGCCATCTTTGTCGGATAGAGTTGCTTGTTGGACAAAGGGGACAGATTTGTGAAATAAAATCGCCACGCCCTTAGATTTGGCCACCGCATTGTTACTAAAAAAGCCTATTGGGAACCAGGAAATTGTGAGTCTCGGGGCCGCCCCTTCTCTAAAGTGTGATTCTTGGATAAACACCACTGAGGCCCGTGCTTTCTGGAAATCACGTAGAGCCCCCGAACGTTTCTCAGGTATGTTTAGGCCACTGGCATTAATGGACATTAACATGAGAGGTTCCTGACGCACGGCCATTATTGAAGGATAGCGAAGGAGCTCCCTAGGCCAACCCCCACTCCCACAGGAAGGGGTAAGGAAGGGAACCGGGGATCTAAGGGAATGTGTAGTAAGTGGTAACTATATACACTCGGAGAGGCGGGATTGACAGGGGGCAGGAAGAATCCAACAGACCAACCAGTGGTCCGGGTATCCTGTCCACTTCACGTGTCAACCAACCTCTGTGGGGAGAACGTGACCTAGCGTTCGCGGGAACTAAACTCTATTTATGCATCGGGGCCTCCGCAGACCCCCCAAATAACACTGAATATCAATACAATAATACATTGAACGTTGTATGAGAAAAATAGAAAAGAAAAAGAATATTTCAAACCAGCAGGACCCATCTCGTCCGAGAGTCCAAGGGAAGGCGCAACGAGCGATCCTCTAGCTTGGGCCCCATCTTCGGGGGGAGGGAGAGAAAAAGTCCGTGTTCAAGACAGTTCGGATAAAATCCCAATCCAGATTCCACTCCCCCCCCCCCCCCTGCAAAGAAAAGAAAAGAGAAAAATAATAATAAATATTACAAAGTCAAACCTTTTACGCAATTGAGTACCGGCGACAAGTGTCGCGGAGTTATATCAGAAAAAAGGTCAGCAAGACCGGGATCGCAGGCCTTGGGGTAGGTGTCTTTCCGGACCAAATCTGGGCGTTAGCCGGAGTGTGTAATAGAAAGGCGCGATAAGAGAAAAAAATAAAAAGAAGTCAAAAAGCCTTGCGAATTGGAAGTCCAGTGTTGGGAATGTAGGTCATGGGTTGCTGTCAGCCTGTGTGGACTTTCAGCTTGAGCACGGAGTCTCACATCTGTGGCCCCGGTCCCCGGGCAGTTTGTTGACGATCAAGGCGAGTACGCTGAGAAGGTGGCCGTGGTCGCGGCCTTCCGAGACCACCATTATACAGTGCCAGAGGGGTCAGGCCACGTCAGTGAAATAGGTGGCAGTTGTAGCAGACGAGCCAGTTCTGGAAGATCTTCAGCCTCCTGTACCAAAAATTGGCCCGCAGGAGTCGTCACTGAGAGTCCCGTCGGCATTTGCCATCGATAGCGTATTTGTTGCGTGAGCAGGACACTAGTTAGCGGCTTGAATGCCCGCCTGTATGCTAGAGTAGCCGGTGCAAGGTCTGGGAATAGCTGCAGGTTCACACCCTCAAACGAGAATTCCGTAGTGACTCTAGCCTGGCGCAGAATTTCTTCCTTCAGGTCAAAGCGAGACAAGGAAACAAAATAGCAAAACAAGAGGACATAGTCTTAGATTAGAGGGGCAAAGGTTTAAAAGTAACATCAGGAAGCATTATTTTACTGAGAGGGTGGTGGATACATGGAACAGCCTTCCAGTAGAAGTGGTAGAGGCCAAAACAGTAATTGAATTTAAGCAAGCATGGGATAGGCATAAGGCTATCCTAAACAAAAGATAAATCCAGGTAAAGTATCCATGTAATTGGGCAGACTAGATGGGCCGAAAGGTTCTTATCTGCCGACATTTTTCTATGTTTCTATGTTTCTAAGCAGCATATAACGTCCCACGGGGGGCTGCCGGGGGGTCCCTTTGGTCGTAAGGCCCTGTGAGCCCGAACAAAGTCAATCTCAGATTGAGGCGGCCTGTCAAGGAGGGCATTGAAGATATGCAGCAGCACTTGTTTCAGGGCAGAGGGTGAGTCCTCGGTTTCTGGCAGACCTCTGAGCCGGAGGTTTTGGCGTCTGCCCCTATTGTCCAGATCAGTGAGGTGGAGAGCCATGCTTTGCATCTGTGAAGTGTGAACTTGTACAGCACGTACAGTAGAACCAGCTTGCAAATGGAGAGTGTCACATTCCCCCTCCAAGTGAGTAACCTTTGCAGTTAAACCGTGAATCTCTGTGCGAATATGATGCAGTTCTGACATAATGGTGGTGCTCAAATTTTCATTAGCGATTCGCAGGTCAGATTTAGTTGGGAGGTTGTTCAGGATGGATTGCCAGTCAATCGTGGAAAGATGCCCGTTATTCCCAGGTCCCTGGGTGTTGGCAGACAAAAAAGTAGGGGTAGGCCGCAGAGAAGCCGGGGGCTCGAGTTGGGAGCTCTGCCCAGCTTGTGCAAGCGCTGCGGGGTAGGCCTCCGGCCTTATCTGGGAAGGCGGATTTTGAGAAACTATTTGGGCCTGCATTGTGTCTGGGGTAGCGCTCATCCAGTCCCCCTGTGAATTGAGGTCCATAGCAGCCGGGGATGTTGTGGGTTCGGGCGCCAGGGTAGGCCGCGGTGAAGCCGGGGCCTCCAGTAATTCGTGCTGCCCAAATCGAGCGTGCGCTTCCGGCCCATTGGCGCGGTCTGATTGCGGGGTGAAAAATTGCCGCAGGGGAGTCGCTGGAGCGCCGCGATTTTTCTCCCCTTGCCTCTGGACACCTGTTGCCTTACTTAATTTGCCCATTTCGGGGTCCGCTGGATGCCTAAAACGTTCTGGTGGGGGAATCTGCGGAGGAGCTCGTGCTTCACACAGCCTTCTCCATCAGCTGCCAGGCCACGCGCCCCCTGTGATTTTTATATACGATGATGGATGATTGCAAAAATAGTGATGGAAATACATTCTCTATTGTAAAACCCTGTATAAAGTAGTATTGTAGTTACCTGTATAAAGATACTTGGGAGCCAGAAATCTTGCTGATTGATAGGGGATCAAGTACTTATTTCACCCATTAAAATGCAAATCAGTTTCTATCTTTTTTGCAATGTGTTTATCTGGCTTTTTTTTGTTGTTATTCTGTCTCTCTCTGGTAGAATAAACCTACCATTAAAATTATAGACTGATCATTTCTTTGTCCGTCGGCAAACATACAAAATCAGTAGGGGGGTCAAATAATTATTTCCCTCATTGTAGAAGAATGAAGTCCGTACAAAAGGCCAGTAGTTATTAATAATTACTTCGGCAAATGCACAGAAGTAGGAATATTGACTTGTGGATGGATGGTGACCTGATCAAGATCAGTTACTGTGAAAGGACACCAGAGAATTATTTGTTGTTTAATCTTTTGCCACACCATTAATGATGCCGTCTCCTAAAATCTCAGGATTCTTTCATTTAAACCAGTAGAATTTTGAGGGATGTCCATGGCCGTATATACATCACAGGAGCCTGTAGATGCAGAAGTATGGACCCCGCCCCTCCAAAATAAAACAAAGAAGTGTTAAAATGGGAGGAAATACTACTTTAATTTTTGGTTTGTGGGAAACAAAAAGATACTTAACATTTTTTTTAAAAAAAAAGCAAAAGTTTCTCGCTGCTCTCACATCAAAATCATGGCAGAATCTGATGACATAAAATGAAGCAAAAATGGAGCTAACCCTAACTGTAAAACAAGCACAAATAGTAACCTAACCATAAATCCAATTTCTAAGCCTGTACTGTCCTCCCTCCACGTATCACTTTTGCGAAGTTTGACAGCCAGCTAAACTTCATCTATCATGGAGTCATGAAAAATTTAAGTTTCAATTCCAATCTTTATTGAAGAAGCATCATAAACTTGGGTGCCAGACAAAATCCCTACAACCAGGTTCCCTAATGCCAACATCCCGACGGTCAACTTCCAGACAGAACAAGTGCCGGACATACCAAGTTCCATACACAAACAACTTCCTGACTGCCAACTTCCAGACATCCAAAATCACAGCGGCTAAACCTAACAACCTAACCCTTAGAGAGTTATGGTTAGGTTTAGTGGGTTAGGGTTGGGGCTAGATTTAGGGGGTTGGGGTTAGATTTAGGGGGTTAGGGCTAGGTTTAGGGGGTTAAGATTAGGGCTATGTTTAGGGGGTTAGGATTAGGGCTATGTTTAGGGGGTTAGGATTAGGGCTATGTTTAGGGGGTTAGGATTAGGGCTATGTTTAGGGGGTTAGGATTAGGGCTATGTTTATGGGGTTAGGCTAAGGGCTAGGTTTAGGGGATTAGGGGGAGTAAGGTTAGGGTTAGCCACGGGAATTTTGGATGTCTGGAAGTTGTCTGTAGGAACTTGGTATGTCCGGCACTTGTTCTGTCTGGAAGTTGGCCGTCGAGATGTTGGTATTAGGGAACCTGGTTGTAGGTATTTCGACCCAAACCCCATAAACTCTACGATGGATAATAGTGAAGCTAAAATAAAAGAATTATAGTGTACAATTAGTGTCTAACTATACATGTTCAAATACAACAAAATATATAAAGTAATACTGTTGTCATTACACACATCTGGACATCATATGAGACTATTAACCTCCCTGGCGGTCTGATTCGGACATATTTTATATGTCAGAATCGGTCCAATTTATTCTGGCCCCCTAGCGGTATAAGTGTGTGGCTCGGGGGTTAACTTTCAATACTGAAAGCGGTATCCCCAAGCCACACTCGGGCCGATACTTACATGTCTTGCGCTCCCTCACTGTCCCCGCAATCACATTGCAGCCGATCGCGATGTCACACTTCCTGGTTCACTCCTCACGAGAAGGAAACCAGGCAGTGTGACGTTGCAAGTGGCTGGAGGAGACTGCGGGGATCAGCGAGGGAGCGCAGGACATGCAAGTATCCAGCCCGAGTGTGGCTCGGAGATACCGCTTTTGGTACAAAAAGTTAACCCCGAGCCACACTCGGGAAAACCGTCAGGGAGGTTATGGATATACTGTACATAGAAAAAACATATGATGACAAACTATGTATTCAAATGGCACATTACATCCACTCTACACATCAGAAACAGCAATATGTGTTGATGGAAGCAGATAAGGTAAGTAAACTTACAGCTATTGCTCTTCAAGATCGCTCAAAAACAAGTATTAATGGAGATTGTTCATGCAGGATTGTTCATGTGCTCACCACATAACGGCCCCGAGTCAGCTCACACTTCCTGGTTTTCTAGGAGCTGCTTACTTCCTGATTTCCAAACTGCCTGCAGTTTCTCAAAACGACCAGTAGGTGGACCCACCAAAACAAAAGAGTTTATCTGTTCTTAATCTGGACACAGAACAAAGCCTTACCCTAATTTCTAACCCTAGACATGGAACATGATGCTCCATTTCGGCACAGAGCAACCAAAATACCAGGCTTCAAAATTTGGCCACAGCCAATGATCTTTTTCAAGACGTAACTTTTTTACTGCTTCTTTTTCAGCAATTTTTCAATAGGATAACAAAACTTAAAAAGAAAAAATAGCTGTGTTTGGGAAATGAGGATCTGAGTTTGTGCAGCATCACTGTTCACTTTATTATTAAAAAGTGAACAATGGTGCTGCATTAGAAGAATAAAAATATATGCTTATATTTTGTAATTTCAAAAACCGGGTCCAGTTTAATATCGTCGGAGAGGCCATTTCCTGGCCTTTCCAATTCTACCATACATGTCCCGCTAGCCTGTGTGACTCTGAAGATACAGGGTTCTAAGGCTCAGGTCAGACGAGCGCAGTGTTCACGTCCGTGTTGTCGCACATTTTAACGTCTGTGGTAGCATACAATTATGATCGAACTGCGCACGCACAACGGACACGGCAAACGGATGCAAGTTGGGCAAGAATGTAAAACCGCTAGAACGGACGTGTGGAGTGTGTCACGCCTGCATAGCTTTGTGTGTGAGTGATGGAAATGCAGTCAGACGGACTGCATTTTTGATGTCCAGCATTTTTGACGGACAAAATGGTTTTTCATTAATTTTATTTCCCATCTACATCAGTCAAAAAAAAGTCAGTCACAAAAACGGACTATGTAGTCACTACCTTGTCGTCAGTCAGAAAGTACGTCCGTTGTGCAGAATGCACAATACAGAATGCGTTCGTCTGACCCAGGCCTAAATGCTTGCAAATTGTATTATTTTTTGCTGAATTACAAATCTGGTCCTGGGGATGTCTGCATTCTTTTGAGGGCACTGAGAATGGGCATCAGCATAAATGGCCTGCGGTGTGCCCCGCTCAGGTCTCACAAATTTTTAGCTCGATGGTTCCATTACAGAGAAGGCTATCTTTCTGCATTTTTGGACACTGCATTGGAGTCTCCAGGATGGAGGTCCAAAGGAAACACATGGATATGTTAATCATCAACTAGAGAACTTTTAAAATATCTGTAGACCAACAGAATAAGAAATAACTATACTCTGAGATTGAGCCGAAAGCATAGGGTTTAGGGCTACCACCTGGACAATCCAGTTTTTGAGTCTTATTTCCGGTTTTGAGATCCCCTGCCACCTGGACACATGCCTAGTAGTCGGCTCGGACTGTCCCTGTAAGGATTCTGGAAGTGGGACCCAGGATGCGGAGAGGAGGAAGGCGAGGACAAGTATACACAAGGCTTTAGGCTGAAGAAAGGTCTAGGCGTTCCGAGGTCAAGGCAGGCGGCAAGAATCGTGGTCGTGAGAAAAGCTGAGGTTGGCAACGGGAAGGTCAATCAGATAGGGATATTAGGATAGTTAGGGAAACAACAGGGAGAGCTCTTGTAGCAGAGGTACCACAAAATCAATGAGCGTCTTGCCTCTGGTACTCAGGAGTTTTATGGAGGAGTCAGCTAGCTCCGCCCACCCATCACCCCACCTCTCTAGTCTCTCCCTCCTCTGATTAGAGCTGCGAGGGGAGACTCTGGGGATCACCTTGGGCTCTCCCCCGGCGTCTGAGGTTGAAGCCACGCCCCCAGCCGATCCGCCGCACACACGCTGACCCGCCCAGACGCCGACCACTCGAGGAACCTGCGCCATCTTGGACGGACGGAGGACCCCGTGGCCGGCGTCCGGACCCTGCAGCTCGCGCACTCGGGTCG
The DNA here is from genome assembly GCA_009667805.1 of Leptobrachium leishanense. Classification (NCBI taxonomy): domain Eukaryota; kingdom Metazoa; phylum Chordata; class Amphibia; order Anura; family Megophryidae; genus Leptobrachium; species Leptobrachium leishanense. The sequence continues at coordinate 109,584,940 of CM019071.1, read as the reverse complement.
GGGGAGCCGCCTCTCAACCCCCTCTCGTTCCGGAGGACGTCCTCGGGACCCGGGTGAGTCCGAGAGGTCTGGGGGTCTGCAAGATGGCGGCCGGAACCTGACAGGACCCCCCTTGAAGGCGCGACCTCCGGGGGCGCCTCGGAGCCGGCTTACCCGGATAACGCCTATGAAAGGCGGAAACCAATCGAGGGGCATGAATCAGGCGTACCGGCTCCCAAGACCGCTCCTCAGGGCCATATCCCCTCCAGTGGACCAGGTACTCAAGCCGTCTACGATGCCATCTAGCGTCCAAGATGGCCTCTACTTCGAATTCTTCAGTGTTATCTACCATAACTGGAGGTGGAGGCGTCACGCGTCTCTGCACGTATCGATCTGGGACATATGGTTTCAGGAGGGAGACATGGAATATCGGATGTATTTTCATTGAGGGGGGTAGCTGGAGACGAATACAAACAGGGGATAGTACTGATAGAATGGGGAACGGACCTAAGAACCTGGGGCCCAGTTTTTTTGTTGGACAAGTCAGACGTAGATGTCTAGTGGATAGCCAGGCCTGATCCCCCTCTTTATAGACCGGGGCTGGGCTTCGTAGTCTATCGGCGTAATGTTTTTGTCGTTGTTGTGCATCTTTTAATGCCACAAGAAGTTGTTGACGACAATCTTGCAGGTGTCGTAGTCGCTTATCAACCTCGGGGACTGAACTTGGAGTTGACGGATCTGGAAGCGTAGAGGGATGGAACCCGTAGTTAACGAAGAACGGGGTGTTGCGGATAGAATCATGGGTCTGCGAATTATATGCAAACTCTGCGGTGGGGAGAAGGTTGCTCCAATTATCCTGCTGATAACTCGAATAGCATCTCAGGTATTGTTCTAATTGTTGGTTCACCCTTTCGGTTTGGCCATTGGTTTGTGGATGGTGGGACGACGAAAGGTGGATCTTTATGTTAAGTGTTTGACAAAAGGCAGACCATACCTTAGAGGTGAATTGGACCCCTCTGTCCGAGACTATGGAAGAAGGGACACCATGCAGACGTACTATTTCTTTGAGGAACAGCGATGCAGTTTCACTGGCTGTGGGCAGACCCGGTATCGGAAGAAAGTGTGCCATCTTTGAGAATCGGTCGACAACGACCATAATGGCCGTATTTCCTTGAGAGGGCGGAAGGTCTACCATGAAATCTATTGACAGATCTCTCCATGGTGTTGAAGCGGTGGGTAGAGGCTGTAAAAGACCAACCGGTTTGCATTTAGGCGACTTCATCCTGTTACATTCTGGACAGGAACGGATATAATCCGTGACATCTTTTTTCAGGGACGGCCACTGGTACAATTGGCGAGCTCTGTGGAGTGTCTTTCGTATACCTCCGTGTCCCGCCAGAGGTGAGTCATGGACATTCTTCAGTACATCCATTAGATTGTCTGGGGATACTAAAAGACACTGTTTGTCAGAGGACTGGTCCTTAGAATCCTTTTTGAGTCGGGAAAGGAGGGTTGACTGGACCGTTGTGAAGTGTTTTTGCTGTAGGATCGTAGGAGGGGATGTCTCTATCGTGGAGTCCACTGAATAGCACCTGGATAAGGCGTCAGCTTTCCCATTTCTACTACCAGGCCTGTATGTGATGTGGAAGTTGAATCTTGTGAAAAATAAAGCCCACCTGGCTTGTCGAGGTCTTAGACGTTTGGCCGTTTTTATATGTTCGAGATTTTGGTGGTCGGTGTACACTGTAATGGGATCCCTCCAGGAGATGTCTCCATTCGTCGAATCCGCGTTTAATCGCTAGCAACTCCTTGTCTCCAACGTCGTATCTTGTCTCCGCGGGATTCAGACGTTTCGAATAAAAGGCTATAGGGTGCAGATTGCCACTGGTAAGATTCCTTTGGGATAGGATGGCCCCGGTGGCATTTTCTGAGGCATCTACTTCGAGAAAGTATGGATGGTTAGGATCGGGTTGTTCTAGGATCGGAGCACTGGTAAATAGATCCTTCAGTTTGAGAAAGGCTTTTTGAGTGTCTTCGGCCCACCTGAATTTCTCATGGTCTTTTGTAAGTTTGGTAAGGGGTTGGACTATGTGGGAGAAGTTTCTAATAAATTTTCTATAGAAATTCGAGAATCCTAGAAATCTCTGGACCTCTTTTTTGTTTGTGGGGGTAGGCCAGGAGTGTATGGCAGCTACTTTTTCGGGGTCCATCTCGAGTTTGCCAGGAGAAAGGATGTATCCTAGAAAAGAAATTCGGGATTGGTTGAAGGAACATTTGTCCAGTTTGGCATACAGCTGGTGGTTGCGAAGACGGGAAAGGACCTCTTTCACATTCCTCTGATGTTCCTCCAGTGTAGGGGAATATATCAGAATGTCGTCTAGATATATTATCACAAAACGATCCAAGAGGTCTCTGAAGACATCGTTCACCAGATGTTGAAAAGTTCCAGGAGCATTGCAAAGCCCATAGGGCATTACTACATACTCGAAGTGACCATAACGAGTGCGGAACGCTGTCTTCCACTCGTCTCCTTCACGGATACGAACGAGGTTGTAGGCTCCTCTTAAATCGATCTTTGAGAATACGGTGGCTGTTTGAAGACGTTCCATGAGTTCTGGAATAAGCGGTAACGGATATCGATTTTTAATAGTGATGTGGTTTAGTTCACGAAAATCTACGCACGGACGGAGCCCTCCGTCCTTCTTCCCTATGAAGAATATCCCTGCCCCTGCCGGAGAAGTTGATGGGCGTATGAAGCCTTTCTGTAAATTTTCTTTTATGTAGGTTTTGAGTACTTCAAGTTCAGGGGTGGAGAGAGGATAGATGCGTCCGAAGGGTATAACTGCCCCGGGAAGGAGGTCTATGGGACAGTCATATTTGCGATGTGGGGAAGAGCTTCCACTCCTATCTCATCAAATACATCTTTATATTCCTGATAACATGTGGGTATCTGTACTCCGGTCTTTCTCATATTCGTGTCTAGAACTGTATTAATGGATAACGTAGGAGGGGATTTCAGACACTTCTGGTTGCAATAAGGAGATGAAAAGGAGATTAATCCCGTAGACCATTGTATCATCGGGTCATGTTGTCTCAGCCAAGGTATACCTAGTATCACCGGGAACATTGGAGAAGGGATGAGGTCAAAGGAGAGGGTCTCCTGGTGACGAGGCCCCGCCCAAACCTTAATAGGTAGCGTCTCGTGGGTGACTACCCCAGAACTCAAAGAAGATCCATCCACAACCTGTATCTTTATGGGGTATTCTTTATTGTGCACAGGAACACACAAACGGTGAGCAAGAGAGGAATCAATGATACAGTTGCTGGCTCCAGAATCAATCATTGCGCGGAGGGGGATCTTCTTGTCTTCCCACTGTAAGACAATTTCAAAGGATAGAAGATGTGCAGATTCAGAGGGAGACCTTGTTATTTTTACATGGCATAGAGGCTTACCTCGTGGTCGGATCTTTTCTGGGCAGGTTCTGGCGACGTGGCCTAGACCACCACAATAAAGGCAGCGGTTTTCTTTTCTACGCCTCTCTAATTCCGCAGGGGGTAAATGTCCTCGTATCAACCCCACCTGCATAGGTTCTTCCGAAGATGCAAGTGGTGACGAGGAGACGGGAGGTAGAGCCAGCGGACGTGGAGTGTTAGACCCCATTCGCCTTGTCTGGGGGAGTAGAGAAGGATACGGATTGGTGTTTTTCTCTTGTTGGCGTTCACGCCACCGGCGATCGACAGAAATGGACAGAAGAATGATCTCCTCGAGGATTCGAGGACGTTCTCCTCTGGCTATCTCGTCCTTGATGTGATCCGCCAGTCCCCTTCGGAATTGGTCCACTAGGGCGGCTTCATTCCAAGCTGTGTCTAGAGCGTATTTTCGAAAGGATGTAACATACTCCTCGACAGGGTGTCTCCCTTGTCTTAAGGCTCGGATCGCCGTTTGAGCGGTATCTATCTTGAATGGGTCTCCGAACATCGTCTCCATAGAGGCCAAGAATGATAGCCAAGAGTTCAAAGTGGGATCTTGGGCATGGATCAGGGTATGGGCCCAAGTGCGTGCCTCTCCTGTCAGTAAGGTGATCACCATCTGAATCTTTACATGATCGTTGGTGTATGTACGGGGTTTAAGCGAGAAATACAGGAGGCAGCTCGTTATGAAGTCCTGGAATTGTTTGCGATCTCCGTTGAAGCGTTCGGGCGTTGAGACCTCCGGTTCTGGGGTAGGGGCATCACCTCCAGGGGGCACTGACGAGGCAAAAAACGACCAGGGAAGAGGTGGAGAAGGACCAGGTCTTCCAGCTTGGAGATCATGTAACTGCGATTGGAACTGTGCCTGGTTAGACTGTACTTCTTGTAGCGATTGTGTCAGCGTCCCCATCTGACGGGTTAGGGTGGTCAAGGCTTCGGCCAACTCCGCGGATTCCATGATGAGGCTCATTGATTATGTAAGGATTCTGGAAGTGGAACCCAGGATGCGGAGAGGAGGAAGGCGAGGACAAGTATACACAAGGCTTTAGGCTGAAGAAAGGTCTAGGCGTTCCGAGGTCAAGGCAGGCGGCAAGAATCGTGGTCGTGAGAAAAGCTGAGGTTGGCAACGGGAAGGTCAATCAGATAGGGATATTAGGATAGTTAGGGAAACAACAGGGAGAGCTCTTGTAGCAGAGGTACCACAAAATCAATGAGCGTCTTGCCTCTGGTACTCAGGAGTTTTATGGAGGAGTCAGGAGCTAGCTCCGCCCACCCATCACCCCACCTCTCTAGTCTCTCCCTCCTCTGATTGGAGCTGCGAGGGGAGACTCTGGGGATCACCTTGGGCTCTCCCCCGGCGTCTGAGGTTGAAGCCACGCCCCCAGCCGATCCGCCGCACACACGCTGACCCGCCCAGACGCCGACCACTCGAGGAACCTGCGCCATCTTGGACGGAGGGAGGACCCCGTGGCCGGCGTCCGGACCCTGCAGCTCGCGCACTCGGGTCGGGGGAGCCGCCTCTCAACCCCCTCTCGTTCCAGAGGACATCCTCGGGACCCGGGTGAGTCCGAGAGGTCTGGGGGTCTGCAAGATGGCGGCCGGAACCTGACAGTCCCCTCACACATACGCGTCACGGTCCTCCGGATGACCGGCTACTACATGAACAAGCTGGACTGCAGATTAGAGCAGATCGTTTGTGCTGTGTGCCGCCTGGCCTGCTGTGCTGCTTGCTCCTTGGTGTTCGTTCACACGCACGCAGGCTGCGTGCCAGTGAGAGACGCTCTGCACCGCCAGTCACAGACAGTGTGGGAGTGGTGGTGTGGTGACGTCTTTCTCCCCACTCCACCTCCTCCCATCAGCCAGTTGCTCACGCTCACATGACAAAGTTCGGGGACCACACGCTTAGTGGTGCCCGACTCGCGAGATGAGTTGTGACGCAGCAGCAGCTGCTCTGTGCTGTACCAGCATCATCTTGGAATCTGGATCCATTCCTCAGGCTCCTAGCATTAAAGGTGATAACAAATTAATATGATCTTGATGAAAAGTAACCCCCCCTCTCTCAATACCAGTGTTCCGTAATACCAGTCCAACCTACATACAGTATGCCATAATAGCAGTCTGCCATGCATACCAGTGTGCAATAATAGCAGTCTGCCAAGCCATGCAAACCAGTGTGCCATTCATACCAATGTGCTGTAATACCAATCTGACTTGACATGCATGCCAGTCTGCCATGCGTACCATGTGCCATAATGTATACGCTACAAAATAAAAAATTGCAGCCCAAGCCAAACACTAGAGTGTTTGGGTTTGGCTTGACAAAATGGTGGCAACGCTAATGGGGTTAGAAAAAAAAATTGGCAGCAGCACATTTGTGCTCTCAGACCACATGATGTACAAGAAGCAATGCCAATAAATGTGCATGAACGGAGCAAAATCAAATCCTATACTGGTAAATCAAGTCTTGTGCTAAGAGTAAACCACAAGTAGTCAAAGTTCACTGCCCAGATTAGACAAGGAACAAGGATGAACAGCCAGTATCCAGTTAGTAACGATCAAGGCAAACTGCTTCAGAGAAGTGGAGTGACATGTTACATATACGTTGACACCTGATTCCAATGCAATGTGCCCTATCACACAGAATAACCTGAGGAAGCCTGGAGGCAGGCGGTCCCCCAGTGATTGTTATAGTATGCTCTTAGTAACGTTCGCTTTACTGCTTTATTTTAAGTGACAGGTATTGACCTAAATATATGTGTATAGAAACGGTGTTATGTTAGAAATGCAACCGCTTTTGGTTTGAAATTGTCTTTTTTTTCTCTTTCCTCTAAAATAAATATATATATTACACTCCTACATAATTTATGCATATAATTATTAATTTTACCAGTCCAAGGTATTGTTTTTATAAGCTTTGTGTGCTCTAGAACCAACCTTAAATTATCTTTTTTTTTTTTCACACCATTAACCACGAGCTTAAGAGCAAACACATATGACTCTTTTTAATAGTTATTGCGTTCACAAGCAGAGAAAATAAGCAGGGGTGTCTGGCGTGTATTCTCAGGGATTTAACCCAGCGAGGTGTGGTGATGATGGACACGGTACCCGTTGTGCTAACGGCCTTGTTAGAGCTCACTGTACTGCAGAGCGACATCCCTCCTCCTCTTACAGCTTCATCAATTCTCTCAGAGTCAAAGACGAAATAGGTGCCACCAAGTGCCTGCAAATATATGAATGGTAAATAAATTGGTGTTAAATAGATGTATCGGATAATTACCATGTGTATGATTACAAGCTTAATTAAAGTTCAAGCCCTGAAAAAAAAGATAATCAGTTGTTTTTTTAAAAGCACAATTAGAGCCATCCTGATAATTATGGGTTTCAGAATCCTACTTTTTATTAGCAATCTGATCCAGCGGATTCATTCTTCAAATGCACTCGACAGAATACAGCCCGTAGGAGTCTATTGATGCCGTCCCAACTATCCATTTCTTTATTTTGAGGGCCACATGACCCACATGTTTGCTTTGTCCACACCTGTGCTCCCAACAGCAGGGCCCGGCCTTCACCCCTTTTAACATGTCTTTGTCAGGCACTCAATGAATAGCTAATCTTCAATCCCCATGAAAAAAGCTATTGCAGCCCACACCGTTGTCCTGAAAACTTCTACCAGCATGCACCTGAAGCAAAGCTGGCAGCAGCAGCCTTTATGTGTTAATTACACATGGGAAGCCTATTATACAGAGAAAGGATAACCTGCTGGCAGTGAAAATGAAGTGAATCTGCCCTTCCTGTGCAGTAAGTAAATTGAAGGTTCATTTCGACCGGAGATAATAGTTTTCAGATTCCATTTTGTGTATCTGCGACTTGGGGACGTACTTAACATTTAAATCATCCACGGGGAGCAAACCTCCTTCAAATTTACATGTTTCAAGCTCCTAGCACTTCACTTAAAATGCTAGTTATCCCTGCTGGCTCGGCATCCAGCACGGCCACCTTGGTTTCCGGCTGCAACCTTCTAGCTGCTAGGCAGGACAGATACAACTCAGTTATTTGCTGAAGTGAAATTACAGGACATTATGTGTATATAGCTGTATGTGTGTATATATATATTTATATATGTCACTGCCTATCTCCTGCTGATGAGGGCGCAATAAACCTGAAACGGCTGTACAGGAGTGGCTGTGACCTGTTGCATAAACCTGACTTTTGCTAAAAAATAAATAAAAAAAAAAGTCATCTAGTATGGCACGGCACAGGTAAGATGGTTCTGTGTAAAGAGAAATCGCAAATGCCATTTGCATGTCTTACCCAGAGTTCCGTGCTATATCTGATCTTTGCTAAAATAAAAACTCTAGTATGGCATTGATTTGAGGGTTCTATGTGAAAACAGACCCAGGATGCAAAAAAAATTAGAAATTGCAGACAGTATTTGCATATCTTACCCAGAGTTCTGTGCTGCATATGGGGAATGTTGAACATCAGCTCTCTGACATAGTTCTCTGAATTGCTGAGATGTGTAAATGACTTTTGCTATAATAAACTTAGATTTTATATATATAATCTATGTGTGTTATGGCTGGTAGTGATTAAAATTTTCCTGTTCGATTAATCAAAAAAAAATTGAAATCGATTAATTATAACGCACATACAGACCCAACTACTTTTAGCTGATCTGCTTGGGTCTGGGCCCTGGGTCTTGTCGTGGGCCTGGGGTCTGGACCTTGCTGGGGTTTGGCTGGGTCTGATGCTGGACTGAGACAGGCAGCACCATACTCACCGCTCATCCGCTGCCTTCTCGTCTGCCGTCTTCTTCTTGCGCCAGTCGCTGTGTGTGAGGCGTGCGTCACACGCCTCACACACGTGACTGGAGGGCAGCGCCAAAGCAGCATGCTTTGCACGCTGCTATAGGGCCGCCCAGGGCCCCAGGAAGCCAGTACAGCTCCGGATTTTGACTCCTAATCGATCAAAAATTTTGAAGATTGATTAATTAATCGTTAATTTCCACAGCCCTACTATATATATCGGACCTGGCACTTGGCTTCCCAAAAAAACCAAAACACAATCTTGGCTTCTGTCCAGACTCCGGCAAAAATATATAAAAAAATGTAGCATACTCGAGGACTTAACGTAAAATTTTATATTGTTTTTAAAATAAATACAGTGTGAAATTATCATTCCCACATCCAGACGGATTATATTCAGTATACATATTTTTTCCTTTTTTTATTATTGATGATAGGAGGTATGTCGCACATATCCAGGGTATAGAATGACGGTCTTCATTGCACCTGAGGCTAAAAAAGGGTTTCATTGCTAATATATGACCTTAAATGGCACCATCTGTCTACCACATCACGGTAAATTCTATCACTTGCAATGCCGCCTTGGAAATCATTCATTGTCCTATGTGACACATGAATATGATGGATCTGTTTATAATGAATTCATTTCAATTGTGTGCCATAAACAGAGATGGCAAACTGGCAGATTTACAATGAATGGTAAGATATTATTTCAGTATATAATGATCGGGATAAATCTATTTAGTTTACCCAGTGTTGATATATTTTATTTGTTAATGACAGTTTAGTGGTTTAGAAATGCAAATAAAATATGGATTATTGGACCTTGAGGTGGCAGTATAAACTGAAATTTTCATTCCAAAAATAGTTTTAACCTTTGTTTGCTGAGCTAATTTTCACAAAGTTTTTTCTCATCACATTAAAAAGCTATTTGAAGTAAAGTTTTATTACAATTTAGTTTTTTTTCAAGTCGGCAAATTTAAAATGTGTCATTTCTCTGTATTTGTCATGTCAGAATGGTATATCAAATAATGTCGGATTTCACTCATTTACAGCATGTACATTTATTTTTCCAGCTTTGAAAATCCAAACCTATGTGGTTAAATATTTTATAGGGTACTATTTCTTTAAAATAAAAAACTAAATCAGAAATGGAGAACCTGTTCTTTTATAAAGATGAGGAGCTCTAAAAGCAAACCCTCCACTGCAATATACACAGCTCTTCTGTGAATAGTGAGTTAGTGACATCATCACACCCACCAGAACCCACCAACTAGGCTAAATCTATTACAGATCGTGTTGCTGGGGTAGTGTGATAGTAAGTGATCCCACAGTAGGGATAGTGTTATGCCAGTGTCCGCATTCTAAATTGAATGCCGCCAACATCATTATGTCATCTTTTTTTTAAAAAAAATATTTTACAGTAGTTATACCTCATTATAAAATTTTTTGAAAGACTAGGGGTTTATCTTTCAATGTGTTTTGCGTCTCCTAGGCATTTAAATAACAGAGACAGGGATGTAAATGAAATGCTTCTTTGCAGTGCTTACATTTTAGATGACACAGTACATAATTACTCAATGTATCCTTCCTGGTAAAATCCTTTATAAATAAATAAAATAAATAAATAATTACACTCTGTGCCATGTTCTTTGCACCTGGTCCTGGGACAGGATATAAGGTGAGTAATTGCAGTGGTATTGTTTGTTTTATGACTGACAAAGGAACAGGATTCTTCATTAGAACATTTTTTTTTGGTTATCTCTACTTCATATCATACAAACTCTAACATTTCCTAAGATAAGTCACCTGACCTTGTGGGATGTACAGAAGTGGAGATACTTTTGATCATGCAGTGTGTAATCGCTAACCACATTGTCTCCTCAACACTTACTCCAGATTTGGGAAATCAGAAAATGAGTTATTGCAGTTACATTGTTTGCCTTAAAAGAGAAGACTAGACCATGCTACTGTTTCAGAGATTTTTTTTTTTTTTTACTAGATGTTGTCAAATTTGGTATCCTTAGAAAAGGTCATGCTGTGTCCAAATGCCCCCTCCCTAAAGGCATTCTGGCCAGTCCTTGTTGTCGAACACCATGTGCTGAGGGACAGTCTCACAGTCGAGGCCAGATTTGCGTCTCAGGAGCGTGTAGGCACAGAAATGTGGAGCGCCCCCCTCCAAACAAAAAGCAAGAAACCTGCCAAAATGAATTTTTTTAATTTTGTTTTGGGGCAAACTTTTTTTTTTTTTTTTTAAAGACCTGAAACCGTTTCTTTCTATGCTCAAATCAAAAGAGGCAAACCTTTTGCCTTAGTTGAGTTAGTGCAGTGGCATTGTATGTTTAATGTAAAAGCATATATTGCCTCTGCCGTAGAACAGAAAAAGAAAATAATTTTGCATAGATTTCTTTCAGTTATTTATTTTTACACTTTACATGGTCATGGTTGGTATCATTGTAAAGGCCAGACTCTTACCTTTCCAGTGACACCTCACTTAACCTTATGTGGTGTACAATTCAGAGATGCGGGTTCCTAAGTCCCTCTGTCACTCCTCCCTGCAGTGCCACAGTCTAGGTTGTCAATGAAACAATGCATTGCATCATCATCTCCATACTTGTTGGCAGTGTGGGAAATGAAAAGGCGAGTTAGCGCAGCATCACTGTGCACTTTATAAATGTAAACTGAATGATAGTGCAGTCTTACAACAAAAAACAGAGAAAAATAATATTTTATTTTTTACATTACCTTGTTATTTTTGGTATCAATGGAATGACCATAGTCTGGCCTTTCCAATGGTGCCTCATATGTCCATCTAGGCCTTAGGGCTCCAGAGATACAGTGGTCTAAATTATTGCAAATTGTTTATAAAAAATATCTAAAATGCACAGAGCACGGCTCTCCCTCATGGCAGGCACCTGTCTATTCTGCCTTGTTATAAATCTGGCCCTGCTCACAGTGAGATCTCACTTCTAGGAAGTCAGATCACTGTGGATATTGCTGGTACATTCCCTCATCCTTGTGGATCCACAATGTGTTTGGGTCCTCATCTGCACATAGCCGTGAAAAATGAAGTATCCAACACATCTGCTGTTAAACACAGGTTAAAGGGAAAAAACAAATGGTTTAATTCCTCCCATCTAAGCTAAAGTAGAAAGAACATTGATTAACTTATTTTCAACTCTCTTATTATGCTTTGCATTTATAGTTGGCTTTGTATTATTTGTGACGCCATAACAATATCTGAACACTTTTAAAAACACTTCTTATGGGCGAGGGAACCTATTTAGACTCATTTTAACACTTAGCACATTGCATCCCTAATTTTGTGTTTTGTTTTTTTTCTCCTTTAATTCTATCCATGGTTCGGTGTTTTAAGATCAGTTTGAGCTTTATAATGAGCAGAACTAATAATTCCAACAAGTGACTGAATCTTCCAGCAATACCTCCATCAAGTCAGACTCTGTATAAAATCCTTCATAATATTCACTGATGATTGTATCATTTGTATGAACGAAGTACATTCTTCTTTCCAAACCTGCCGACGTTTCTTTCTACTTTACAAGAAATGTAGCGCTTGTATTGTTATATAATCTGTCAAAGGGATCGCAAGAATTAAACCGCTATGACTCTATATTCAGATCCTTTTTATTTTTTTCTTCTGTAGCACGGGTGAAGAATATGTTTCTGACACAGGTGCATTGTGAACAGCTCCATACACTCTGGTTTCCTTGGTGCCCTTGCCTGGATTTTCTCCCAAGCTTTGCATGGCTTCTCGGGGCCTCTGATCTATTTAAAAAAAAAAAAAACTGTTTCACGTTTCTTTAAAATCTGGCTCTTTATCTGTTTCATGTCCGCTTTTATTGAAATGAATAGAATCTCTAGCATTTGTTGGGTGTTTTGAGGGTGCTGTGTCTAGGAGATGTACGATGTCTTTGTGGGTCACTTTTGGGGTCACCGACCTGAGAACATCATTTTCTTCTATTGTGCAAAATATATATCTTACAGCTTGCACATTTCTTGCATTTTTTTTCTTGTAGAAAAGGAAAAAAAAATTCTCCATCTTCTTTCCCCCTCCTTCAGATCCTTCATTAAATTAAAAATGCTCCTTTGCCGAGCGTCTGACTTCACCTGTGATTGTATCCTTTGGTTCACAATAATTAACACTTTTAGCAGGATTCATCATAACCCAATGCCCTCTGACAGTGAAACAATGGAAGGAGTGCTTTAAAAGAAAATGCAGACAGTACAGCTGATGGACTAATCTTAGACACTGAGAGTTGTTAGTTTAGTGTCAGGAATTTCAGTGGGTCTTCATTCTGCTACTTGTCTTAATACAAAAGTAGAGCGGAAAGGTTTGGTTGGCCTATTCTGTTTCATGGAGATTTTGGAATGCCCATAATATTTGACCAGAACTGGAGATTTTCTTTTGGATAGGAATGGATTGACATGTTTTAATGGCTAGTAGTCAGGGTCAAATTTGCATCTCAGGAGCCTGTAGGCACAGAAATGTGGAGTGCCCCCCCCCCCGCCAAAAACAAAAATGCCAAAATTACTTTCTAAATTTTCGTTTTGGGGCAAGCTAAAAAAATAATATAACGTTTTGAAAAACCGTCTCCCTCTCCGCTCATATCAAAATAAAGGGGCAGAATCTGTTGTCTTAGTCGAGTTAGTGCAGTGGCATTGTTTGTTTTATATATAAAATCATATATTGCCTTTGCCATAGAACAGAGAAAATAATTTGCATTTACTTTCATTTTTTTATTTTTACATACTATATGGTCATGTTTGGTATCATTGTAAAGACCAGACTGACCTTTCCAATGACCACTCACTTAACCTTGTGCGATGTACGATTCAGGGATGCAGGTTCCAAATTCCCCCTGTGTCTCTTCACAGTGCAATGTTCTAGGTTGTTGATGAAACCATGCATTGCATTATCAGGAAGCGACTTAGCGCAGCATCACTGTTCACTTTATAATTGTAAACTGAATAATAGTGCTGCGTAAAAAAAAAGTGCGAAATTATTTTGTTTTATTTTTACATACGTCTAATCTGGTTATGTTTGGTATCACTGGAAAGTTAGTACTCTGGCCTTTCTAATGATATCTAATATGTCTCCTATCCCTTAGGACTCCAGAGATACTGATCTAAATGATTGTAAAAAAAAATAAAAAATATTTAACTTTTTATTTTTTTACAGAGTAAGGCGCCCCCTTGCGCAGGAGCCTGTAGGCACATGCCTTCTCTGCCTAGTTAAAAATCCAGCCCTGCCAGCAGTCTATTACTCCCTTTACAGGTCTGTGTATTCATTGCTGATAATTCATAATTCTACTATCTCATGCTCGCTACAAATGCCTGCACTTTGGTATTTCCAGCCCAGTTCCCTTTGATATGTTATTACCACCTTCAGAGAAAACGTAAAACCTATGCAAATATATCTTCAGCCCAAAAGGACAATCGGAAATAGTGGCAATGGAATTCTCTAGGTATGGAGGAAAGGCTGGTAACAATGGTAAGGCATAGGTCTTCTCTCACTGGTAGTGGCAAGGCTGGATTAACATAGGGGCTGATGGAGCAGAAGCTCCAGGTCCATGCCACAGAATAGGCCCAGAGAAAGGATAACTATCATGGTTATGCAGAGAGCTCTGAATTGTGGCTGAAAATGTCTCTTTATTTTTAGATTTTTTTAGGATCTTTTAGGCATTTATCGGGATTTTTTGCAAACAAATTTCAAATTGTTTTTTCTTTTATGTAACAGCCCTTTTTATTCTCATTCATTGCACCTTATATGTAAATTTCAGACATTTTCGTTTTGTAGTTTCTTTGCAAACAACGTTTCGCTTTTCAAACATTCAAGCGTCCGTTGTTTTTTTTCTCTCACTCCATTCGTCTGCGGTGTCGGGTTTTTCCGGCGGCTGCACTGCACTCTGATCGGCTTCTGCTCGGGTTTCTCCGGTGTGTTTGTCGGGGTTAATCCAGATGTTTTTGCGAGTTTCAGGTTGCGTTTGCCAGGTTTTGCCGTGAGTGTTCGTTGGGTTTTGGCGTCTTTTCCCTGCACTACGACGGCCCTGTGGTGCTTGCTGAATACACCGCAGGGTCGTAGAAATGGGATCGCCAAATCGCACCGAATTGAAGAGAACGAAAAGTCACTGAACGTGCGGTGACTTTTTGATTCTCTCTGAATAACCCTGTTTCTCTGCATTGATTGGCATTTGGACCCCTGTATCTCCAACTCCATAGCAGCTACAGGGTCATGTGAGTTATCACTGGAAAGGCAAGAGCATGGCCAGGTTTTATGTAACAATAAAATTAAAATAATATTTATTTTTTTCTTTCTAACACAGCAATATTTTTCATTTTTCAATTCTAAAGTGAACAATGATGCTGCACTAACTCAACATCTAATTTCTCATGTCACCAACAAGTGTGGAGGTGATGGCACAATCCGTTATTACAAATTGTTTCATCAAAATCCTAAATGCCACACTGCAGCGAAGAGCACGGGGGGGGACACGACTTTGGAACCCTATGTCAATAATCTTTACGCCTCACAAGGTCAAGTGAGGCGTCATTGGACAGGTTAGAGTCTAAACATGACTATATAAAATCTAAAAGAGAAGAAAACAAAAAAACTTCTTTTATTTATATATTTTTAGTTCCAAAGCGATGGCATTGTCCATTTGTCACATATAAAATGAGCAATACCACTACCAATACTCCCCTTCTAATTTCTCATGCTGGGAGCAATTTCAGTATTTTAAACATAGTCATATTATTCATAAAACACCATCCTCCAAAATACAAGGGAAATATAATTATTCTTTTTTTGTTGAAATTGTATATTTTCTCAGAAAGATGCATTAACAGGTTCCCATTTCAATTTTTCTTTAACAAGAATTCCCTATAGAATATATAACCACAAAGGTTTGGATGGTTTCCTGGTTAGATATACCCGTATCTGCACTATTAAGTAACCGAAAATATGTTTTCATTTCACCAAAATCTTCAGCTCCAGGCCCATAGAGATCCTTTTTTTTTTTTTCTTTTTTTCAATCAAATAATTTTTATTGAGAGATAGAAAGCCTCTTATTACAGATAAACAATAGAGTAATAAGAAAACGTAAAAACATATCACAATATATTCCATCAAAATGCAATGGAAAACGACAGTTAATGCAAAGCAAGAACAGTTGTCGATCTATAGTAGTACGAGAGTCCACCGTAGAGATTAACCACTTTGTCTCTACTGGACCATAGAAGTCGAGTTCGCAGTGTAGTTGCTCAGCAGGCGTAAAGTCGCCAGAAAGAAAAACTGAAAAGTGTGAAACAGGGAAGTAGGATCAAGAAAGAGAGCGATAGAGTAACAGAAGAAAGAGAAAGAAAGAAGAGGAGCGAGGATTGGGGAAGGACGGGGTAATACATTTTTTTTATAAAAAGGGGGGGGTGTCCGGAGTGGGGGCCAAACCCATTAAGGCCTAGGGTAGAAATATAAACTAGTTAGGATGAGTCTACAGCAGAAATTAATGCTGTGTGTAAAAGAGCCCTGGGTTGCAAAGCCACCGCCGCCAGCTTGCCCCTCCACCTCAATCCGGGCATGGCAGTGCTAGCCAGCGCCCAAAGGACAAAGCTGACAGGAAGATGCTGCAGCGGAACCATGTGGCATTATGAACCTCCGCCCACCCATCCGGGGGCAAAGTCGCTGTTTCAATAGACCTACAGGGTTATTCAAAGAGAATCGAAAAGCCACCGCACGTTCGGTGGCTTTTCTTTCTCTTCAATTCTGTGCGATTTGGCGATCCCATTTTGGTGACCCTGCGGTGTATTCAGCAAGCACCACAGGGCCGCCGTAATGCAGAGAAAAGTCACCGCAAACCTGCCGAAAACTCACTGCAAAACCAAGGCGAACGCGCACCGAAACCCGCAAAAACATCTGGATTAACCCCGCCAGAGAAACCCGAGCAGGAGCCGATCACAGCGCAGAGCAGCCCCCGAAAAACCCGACACCGCAGAAGAATGGAGTAAAAAAAAACTACGCTTGAATGTTTGAAAAGTGAAATACTGTTTGCAAACAAACGGACCAAAAATGTCTGATATTTACATATAAGATGCAATGAATGATAATAAAAAGGGCTGTTACAGAAAAAAGAATAAACGGGAAAAAAAATTCGCAAAAAAATGCCTAAAAGATCAAAAAAAATCTATAAATAGAGACTTTTTACTGCAGAATATTATAATAAACGGTTTATTACATATTGGATTAAAATGGGAATATTTTTAACATTGAAGCCTATGGGATTCGCCTGAATAAACCTGTCGAATGAAGCAACCGAATGGCAGGGCAATTCGGCAACTTTTCACTGCTGGTTTTTGTTCTCTGAATAGCCGAAGCATTGTGTCTCTATGGGGAATTCACTGCCCTCGAACAGGCACCGTATGTGCAGGCAATTCGCCAACATTTGGCGAACTGCCTGCTCTCTGGATAGCCGAATGACCAAGAAAGGTAACCGAACGCTGATTTTCAGCGTTCGGTTACCTTTTGGCAGCCATTCGGATCTCTTTGAATAACCCTGTTATATGAGCACACGTGCAGCCAGCAGGATCCTAAGCAATACCAATTTCTTCAATGATTTAACAGACAAGGCCATCTGACCTAGAAGAAATATCTCGGGAGTAAAATCCAGTTCAATCTCTGTAGTGTGTTTAATCAGAGTTCGGGCAGAGTGCCAGAATGGTGCGAGGAAAGTCGCTTGAGCCTGAAGGCATCGCAAACACTTCGTAGGGTGTGTTGGCCTGAAGCGGGCAATCCAAAGTTGGGTAGTGTATCATAAAGACACAATTTTTAAAGGACGTTTCCTTCAATCTAGAGAGGGTGGTACAATGGTGGATTACAGTAAAGGTCCTTGACCAATGAGTTGTTTTGTGGAATAAATTTTGTTTCAGAAATTCAATTATTTTTGGGTCGCGACTTAATGACCAAGGACAATTGAGGGTCCAGAGGTTGAGAACCACTGATCTAGAAAACAGCAGGATACTTGAAGAGATACCTTGGGGGTCATGAGGAATACTGTAGACCAGTGGTTCCCAACCGTGGTCCTCAAGTACCCCTAAGAGGCCAGGTTTTAAGGATCTTCTTGGGGAAATGCAGACTGAATCCTGCAATCACTGAGCAGTAAATCATGTCACCTGTGCTGTGCTTCAGATATCTGGCAAACCTGGCCTGTTAGGGGTACTTGAGGACTGTGGTTGGGAACCACTGCTGTAGACTATGGCAGGCACTGGGTAAGTCAAGGTGAGGTCTCCAACAAAGGGTATTCCAGGAATAGTAGTCAGGAGGCAATCCGAGGTCAAGGGAAGGCAGGGGGCAGTACAGAATATATGACTTGTCTTGACAGAACAAGAAGCTGCAGTGCTGAATCATTGGATGCTGGGTAGGGATTCACTTTTATTAGGAGCAGCTAGTGCTTAATTAGCTAACCTGTGTGTGGGTAGTGCACAGGAACAACCAGACTTAGAATGCTGAGGGGAAGACAGGAATGGGGCTGCCAAGGTGGATTTCATGTTTACGCAGTCCTGGGTTTGGCCTTCCTACAATACTGGAGGCGTGATCTCTTACAGCAGGTTTCCCCATAGCATCCCCATTTTAGCACGATATTCTGGGGCAGGCGCTAGCTCAGCACCTTGCCCCAGAATGCAGTGCTAACTGCTGGGATATTTGCATAAATATTTCTGCGCCACTGCGAGTAACGCCTCCCGGAGTCGATAGGACTCCATGGAGGGTTGCTCTTCCCACGCCGTGAGCCCTGCGAGATCGCGTAGCGCCACAGAGTGATTGCGAGGGAGACTGGGAACTATTTGTCCCCATTCTCACTTTGCTTCCATTGGCAAGAAGAGGCAGAGGAGGCTGCGGGATGAGAGGGGTGTATGGGATTTTTTTTGGGGGGGGTTAAGGGTGCTAAATGATTTTGCAAATATGGAATCATTTAGCACCAGCTTTTTGGAGCCAAACTTTACCAGTGCAACTAATATAGCGGCTAAGAAAGATTAGCCCTGAGAATAATTAAAAGGTGAAGTCCCCTTTATATTGTAACCTACTACAAAGTTAAACGTAGTTCACTTATATTTAACCCACTGAATGAACTAGAGTATTACAGCCAAACACAACCTTCATCCTTTCTGAGATTGTCTGTTAAAACTCTCCAATACCGGGTGCCGTGTCACTGAACACGAAATCTCATTTGTCGGCAGTTGATCTCTGCATCCGTGACATTCTAATTAAACACATTATTCTTTCTTGTCCTTCTCTTGATTAGCTGCAGATAACATAAAGATCGACATGGAACTTTTAATTAAATTTCTCAAATTTGAGTTTTTACATGCCGCGTGACGGTCTGTGCTCTAGCTGCATTAATAAATGGTTAGATTTGGTCCTGCATCCTTACTGTTGTCTTTTATTAACTCATCTCCAGTTCCATCAGTTTAGATGTTCTCTCTGAATACTAACTACTTCTCAGCTTTTGTATGACCGACCCTGACATACCCATGGTCCTTAAATTTGTCAATTAGGAGCAGAATTGGTATGTCTTGAATTGGAAGAATCTTCAGATAAGAGAATATTGGTGAAAGTGTCAAACCTTGCTACTAGCGTTTCCCTGCATAACCTAGAATATGTGATTTATATAAAGAGCTTATTTGCTCTATTCTGCTGTCTATTAATGGTATGACTTTATTTTACTTTTAGAATATAATTTCAGGCTCAGTTCTTCCCAATTAATAAGGTGAAGGTGTAGTTTATATTCTGTTTTGTAAGTGATTACTAAAAGTTATATTACTGATATGTATATATATATTGCTGGTACACATACATGCATAGCATACAGTAGTCTACATTGTGTCAAACAAATCATGTGTAATAGTGCCTAGTGTACACAAAGATAGCATTTTGGTTACTCACTCACACTATATCATTAGCATTATTTACCCTTATGCCAGGTCTCAAAATTCCCACTTGCCAATGACTAGTGCAAACTTAAGTAGGGTGAATGGAAATTCAGCTCAGTAAATATGCAGCAGCTTGAATTGGGGGGCTATCTATTGAGGGGGACCCTCATACAGACAAAACAAGTACATTATGAATATGGAGCAGAGTTGTAGGTGGGTGGGGTGGTGTGGGAAAGGTGATGGGTAGACATGTGCATTCGTTTTAGTACTAAAACGATTTAGTCAGAATTTTGGGATAATTTAGTTTTAGTATGACTCAAGAGAAACGAAACTGCTCAGTACAAAAAACTAAAGAAACTAAAATAAAATGCACTACATTTTAGTTTCAGTCCTTTTTGTGATATTACATTGATGAGTGAAGGAGACCAGCAATGAAGAGCGCAACATCGCAACATCCGAAGATCTGCACCCTCCACATGCCAATGCAGTAGGATGTTCTATACAGAGAGGGGCATTAATTAATGCAGGAGGATGTTCTATACATTATACAGAGAGGGGTATTAATGCAGGAGGATGTTATATACATTATACAGACAAAGGTATAAATTGAGGAGGATGTTCTATACAGAGAGGGGCATTAATTAATTCAGGAGGATGTTCTATATATTATACAGAGAGAGGTATTAATTAATGCAGGTGGATGTTGTATACATTATACAGAGAGGGGTATTAATTAATGCAGGAGGATGTTCTAAACATTATACAGAGAGGATCCTTTTTTTTTCAGCCCTTTAAATCCAGTGGCTGTGAGCGCTGAGATCGGCTGCTTGTTATATTATCTCTCAGTACAAAGTATCAGGCTCAGCTGTTACAGTAACTGACTGTAACAGTGCTCAGAGTTTCAGTAAAACAAGGAAATAATATTGTTCTAACCTCTTATATATAAAAATATTATTTACTAGTTTTACTGAAACTCTGAGCGCTGTGATGAGCAGCAGTCAGTTACTGTAACAGCTTTGCCTGACACGGGGCAGTATTACAATGTTGGTGCTAACTTAACCAGAGCTGTTGTAAACTGAAAACCTCCATGGGCTATAATAGCTCTGGGAAGTTTACAACAGTTCTGGTTATGTTAGCACCAACTATGTAATATGGCCCACATTGTGCTGAGAGTGAGAGATACTGTAACAAGCAGCGATCTCAGCCCTCTGAGGAGCAACTACAATAGTAATTGTATCCACTGGTTTTCGGATGAATGAAATTAGTTTTCATACTAAAGAACTGAAAACGAATTTCTTTAGTAACTAAATAAATTGCATTTTAGGACTAATCCATTAGTTCAAAACGAAATTTTGTGCTGTGCACATGTCTAGTGATGGGTGAGTTTTGACCTGTCTAGTAGCTTAGGACTCAAAATGTTGACCTCTGGTTATGTTGTTATTGGATTTAGAAGGTTACTTGAAAAAAAACTGAGCATTACCATGGATCCGGTACCTTGCGCTGCTATCACACTGGTACTACCTTATTTGTAAGCTGCCATGGGAATAGGTTCCTCAATTCCTTCTGAATGTTTGCCAGGTTTTGTTTTGTCATTAAGTATTGTACCGGTGTCTTTCGTGTACCAATTGCACTTCGGGACAACACTGTAATGTTGGCGGTGGTGTACTGAAGGGGTGGACAGAAGGGCGACTGCCCCAGGCGGCACTTGACACACTGCGCATGAACGGCGATGTCACATCATTGCTGGTGGCCTTTTTGTTTATAGGAGCAGACATATTATAGGAAGAGGACTTTCACCCCTCTCTTTTAACATGAGGTCGACCTCCAGCGCTGACTTTGTTTTTGTATTGGGGATAGACAGATTATTGTTGGCTGATTTTCAGCAAAGTACTCATATCGATATCAACCATATATTTGCCCAACATTGCCTATAATTGGACAAGTTTGCTCACTGCAGCCACAACTCGCAATGTCCCACAGAATGCTGCCGATCTGGGCTTTCCTACAGCAGGCTGTCATCCCTCACAGTAGGACTTGCCCTGTTCACTGATGGTATTGCACATGAACCTGATGACAACAGTAAATGGGAATCCCTTCCATCTGGCAGGTAATTCCCTATACAGGAAATGCAGGGGTCTTGTGGTCCCCTGTCTTTCTGGTACCTATTTCTTAGAGCAGGGTGTGATGGAACCTACCGTCACTGGGGCATCTGGAGGGGCTTGTAGGCCAGCCTCCTGCCCAGCTACTATGGCCTGTGAAAGAGACTATTGGGGAATTGGTGGTCCTTTTAAATATATTTGGTTTTGCACTCTTTTAAACAACTCCCAGCACACTAAAGATTTCTGATCTGTGTGTTATTCACTTACGTAGTTATTATAGAGTCTCTTATGTATACTGCGTACATTCCCCTAATTATCTAACCCCTCTCTGTATAGCGTTGACCTTTGTATTACTACCTGCTCTCTCTATTGTGTACATTCTCTCTAAAATATATTTATTTTGTTTTACCTGCTTTCTCCCTCCCCCTTCTCCTCCCAGGAGGTCCCATTGTCCATCGTTTGAAGGTCCTGTGCAGTTATTTGATCTGTGATGTTATCTGTTTGGTTGTATTCATGAAAGGGGTTTGTTCTTGTGTCTGTGTGAATAAACAGTCATTCTGCTTTTTTGATTTTCAACAATTTGCCTCCTTCTTTGAACTGCGGTTAAAGTTTGGGGGAAGCTGTTAGGAAAGATTGCTCTGGAGACTGTTACATGGAAGAAAGCCCGTGGACGGAGGTACTTGGGGTACAGTCGCTACATCACACACAGGTCAGCAACCTTGGCCCTCCACATATTTTGGAACTAAATTTCCGATGAGGCTCTAGGGACCTAATGAGTAGCTGATCATCATGGCAGATGTAATTCATCTGGGGAACAAAAGTTGCTGAGCCCTTACGTTCAGGGTCAAATGACGTGTCTTTGTAAAAGCCAGAGTCTAGACACGACCACATTGTGTGTAAAAATAAAAGTTTAAATAAAAATGTTTCCTTTTTTTATTAATGAAATGGGCATGGTACAATGTTATTAAAGACTTTCAGTTAACCCCTTCATGACAGGCTGGTGGCACCTGTCGGGAGTGGGTTAACATCAGCAGGGCGTGCTAGTATGCCCCGCTGCCGGGTGCTGCAGCGGGCCTCTGATTCGTCCCGTCCACGCAGCTGACGCGCTTCATTGGCTGCAGGGGGATGGTCTGCTTTCAGGTCGTCTTGCAGCCGCCAACAGCTCGTGCCAACTGCTGGGAGGGCCGAGGTGGCCCATAGAAGTATATAGGGTGTACTAGGACGCTACGCGTATTCTAAGTCCACCCACCGCAGGGACAGCATAGTAAAAAAAAACAACACAAATCTGACATTATGCCGTTAACTGCCGGGAAAGGGTTAATGACATAATGTCAGATTTGTGTTGTTTTTTCACAACTTTAAATTTGTAATATATGGGCGTCAGATATCAACTATCGGCCAAAAAGGCTGCCATGAATCGGTGTCAGCCCTGAAGAAATAACGGTCTATGCATCCTCATTTACTGATTACTGAAACATCTATACCATTTGTGATTGACAGACATGTGGGACAATAACTTTAAAATGGATTTATTAAAACAAATCTACGTTTGCCCGGCCAGTTGTGTAGCTCAATTTAAGGAGACAATTTAAATCCCTACCAAACTATCTTGTGTCGGGTTCACTTTAAGGCTTTCATTATTTAAAGTCACTGGTGCGGTCTATGAATAGTTGTGTTAGATCAGGCTGTCACATCCTTGCACTGTATGGAGTGTGATTTCCTCTTTTATCTAGTCCAGGGGCATGTAAGCATATTGATGGCAAACGGCATACACAGCTACGGCTCCTGAAGAAAAGGTGTTAAATTCAGATGATCTTATGATCTCTGCATTGTATGTGAAAGAGAACATTACATTTATACTTCGGGTTGTTTCCTGGTTATCGGTTGATGTGGTTACATGATGTGCTTTTGAAGTTTTTCAGCATCTGATCACTCACAGATGACCTTTAGCCTTGGTGTTTGCTTGATGATGTTGCTGTAACTGGACGGAAGCCACTAATGGAAGCCACACTTAGTTGTTGAGATCTTAATGTCTAGGGACCACAGTCCCTTTGTCAGTGTGTTTGGAACCCACGTCCATCCCAGCAAGATGTTCCTGAAGTGAAAGAAAAGTGTGAATGATTAGCCGTTTAGTTCTATTATGTATTATGTATGTAGCACTTTATCCCAGTTAAGCTTCTATCCACTCCGGTGTAACTCCTCAGAAAAAGTTTTCATGCCCTAGAAGAGGCATAAGGAAAAAACATTTGGCATTGTCATATTTTCCCAAGGAAAACAAATTAAGTCCAGAATAACCACAAAAACATCCTAAAAATATAACTTTTGATGCAAAATCATACATAACACTGATAAACTATACATTTCTCCATTCTACCAAGGAAATTGGGTAATAAAGCAGTTCTTTAAGTCATTTACAGAGAAAGTAACTGGAAAAGTTCCAATGATTGGTGTGTGTCATGCTCCCTGCCGCTGACTGCGTCATGCTTGCTTTTTGTATCCAGGAAGCACATAAAAAGTGCTGTCCATGCTCAGCACTATTATCAAACTGCTAACCGTTCACCACAGTACACACACACCCCTGCCTCAATTAAGTCCACTCCCCCCTTCCCTTAGGTCCTCAGCATCGAGACTCTAACCCTGAAAGAGTTTAGTCCTATTTCTGATCTGCTCCTGATACCTGTGTATAGACCCGGCATGCCCATTTGACCACGGCTTTCTGGATATCCTCATTGATACTTCGCAAGGATTCATCCTGTGTTCTGTGTCTTGTCTTCAGCACCCTTGTGTCTCACTCACCAAGGTACCCTCCAAGTTTCAAGTGTCTTCCATTTATCCAAGGTACATTTGGCCTCCAGGTGTCCCCCCTCAACTGTACACAAGACCCCTGCTGTATCCAAGCCTCCTAGTGATCCCTCCTGTGTTCCTGTAATCGATTACCCTCCAATAATCTGGTGTGTGTATACAATCACATTTTGGGCTCATATCTGCAAGGCCAGTGTCGTTTCTCTCCCCCCGCCCCCCCGGCACTGAACCGGACAGTGTCTGAACATGTATTTGGCGACAAATAGTGGTGCACCAAAATGAAAGTGTGAGGCAAACCAAAACAGACTTTTTCCCATTTTTTTTTTATAAATAGTTGTTCTTGTATTAATTTTAGACTTCATTTGAAATGAATATCAAGCAAGTAATAACAACACATTTATTCAAAGTAATATGTCAAAATATTGTAGATGATGTCCAAGTCGGCAAATTCCTCTGAACTGAAAAAAAACCCCACAAAGTCTCCTAATAGCTTAACTCAATAAAAATATGTCCAAATAATAAAAAAAGTCCTTTAACCTCTTAACGCCACTGGACGTTCTATGCCGTCTGCATGGCAGGATGGCCTTGAAGCCGTACTAGTACGCCCCACTGACTTAAATGGGCCGCCTCAGCCCCTCCCCGCAGCCGGCTTGCGAAGCCGCATAAAAATGTATTTTGTTAAAAAAAAATCTTTAAAAGTAAATTACAAACTAATCAGGTCCAGAGGGGACCCAGACGAGCGCCGAGCTTGGCCTGGTGTCCGGAGGCCCCAGGCGAGCGCCTTGGCCGGGGGCTCCCAGGCTTGGGCCGGGTCTGGGGGGCTCCCAGGCTTGGGCCGGGTCCGGGGGGCTCCCAGGCTTGGGCCGGGTCCGGGGGGCTCCCAGGCTTGGGCCGGGTCTGGGGGGCCCCAGGTGACGGCCGGGGGCGCCAGGCGAGGGCCGGTTCCGGACATGCCAGGCGAGGGCCGGTTCCGGACGCGCCAGGCGAGGGCCGGTTCCGGACGCGCCAGGCGAGGGCCGGTTCCGGGGGCCCCCAGGCTTGGCTCGGGTCAGGGGGGCCCCCAGGCTTGGCTCGGGTCAGGGGGGCCCCCCAGGCTTGGCTCGGGTCGGGGGGCCCTTGCCTTGGCTGGGTCCGGGGGGCCCCCAGGCTTGGCTCGGGTCGGGGGGGCCCTTGCCTTGGCTGGGTCCGGGGGCCCCCAGGCTTGGCTCGGGTCGGGGGGCCCCCAGGCTTGGGCCGGGGGCTCCCAGGCTTGGGCTGGGTCCAGGGGGGCTCCCCAGGGGGGGCTCCCTGGGCAAGGTCTGGGGGCGCCAGGCTTGGGCCGGGTCCGGGGGGCGCCCCCAGGCGAGGTCCAGGGGGGGCCAGGCGAGGGCCGGGTCCGGGGGCCCCAGGCTTGGGCCGGGGGGGCCGGGCTCAGCCAATCAATAGGTCCAGGTTTCGGCTGGTGTTTTTGACTATTTCTGTCTGTTGGCCGAAAAAAACATTTTCGGCCAAAAATTTCAGCGGCCGAAATTACGGTGCATCCATAAAAATAAATAAGGAAAAATTGCCCTGCAAAGTGATGCTCTGTGAACATTCACAAAATAAGGATTAAAAATACTATTGTACTTCCTCCTGTGTGATGAGTGTGGTCGGCATTATGGAGATTGCCAAAAGCTGCGTGCAGATTTCATACTTTCCAGCTTTCAGTAACAGGCAGGGAAGGCATCGTGGTAATTCAATTCAGGGCCCCAGCTGTATTTAGTAGCCAAACCACTGGCCCAACCATAGGTCAAAACTACTGTTTAAAGCACTGATTTAATATTGCTTAAAATTTGGATTTTGTTTTAGTGTTTATTATGATAATAGAACTTAGAGGTGTTTGAGGCAGGGGGACTTCTTGTTACTATGTACTGTATCTGTTATATTATTTTATCCTTACATTTAGTTATAAAACCTTTCATATTGTGTTCTCAGCTTGATATAGGAATATTACAGATCTTTAAAGTCTGCTTTTGTATTCCATTATGTTCTAATGCACCTTCACCAGCAAATGATTTCCATACTATAAATATACAGTCGGGTCCAGAAATATTGGGACATCAACACAATTCTAACATCTTTGGCTCTATACACCACCACAATGGAGTTGGAATGAAACGAACACAATGTGCTTTAACTGCAGACTGTCAGCTTTAATTTGAGGGTATGTACATCCAACTCAGGTGAACGGTGTAGGACTTGCAGCAGTTTGCAGATGTGCCTCCCACTTGTTAAGGGACCAAAGGTAATGGGACAGAATAATAATCATAAATCAAACTTTCCCTTCTTAATACTTGGTTGCAAATCCTTTGCAGTCAATCACAGCCTGAAGTCTGGAACGCATAGACATCACCAGACGCTGGGTTTCATCCCTGGTGATACTCTGCCAGGCCTCTACCGCAACTGTCTTCAGTTCCTGCTTGTTCTTGGGGCATTTTCCCTTCAGTTTTGTCTTCAGCAAGTGAAATGCATGCTCAATGGGATTCAGGTCAGGTGATTAACTTGCCCATTGCATAACATTCCACTTCTGTCCCTTCAAAAACTCTTTGGATGCTTTTGCAGTATGCTTGGGGTCATTGTCCATCTGCACTGTGAAGCACCGTCCAATGAGTTCTGCAGCATTTGGCTGAATGTGAGCAGATAATATTGCCCGAAACACTTCAGAATTCATCCTGCTGCTTTTGTCAGCAGTCACATCATCACTAAATACAAGCAAACCAGGTCCATTGGCAGCTATACATGCCCACACCATGACACTACCACCACCATGCTTCACTGATGAGGTGGTATGCTTAGGATCATGAGCAGTTCCTTTCCTTCTCCATACTCTTCTCTTCCCATCACTCTGGTACAAGTTGATCTTGGTCTCATCTGTCCATAGGATCTTGTTCCAGAACTGTGAAGGCTTTGTTAGGTGTTGTTTGGCAAACTCTAATCTGGCCTTTCTGTTTTTGAGGCTCACCAATGGTTTACATCTTGTGGTGAACCCTCTGTATTCACTCTTGTGAAGTCTTCTCTTGATTGTTGACTTTGACACACATACACCTACCTCCTGGAGAGTGTTCTTGATCTGGCCAACTGTTGTGAAGGGTGTTTTCTTTACCAGGGAAAGAATTCTTTGGTCATCCACCACAGTTGTTTTCCGTGGTCTCCCGGGTCTTTTGGTGTTGCTGAGCTCACCGGTGCATTCCTTCTTTTTGAGAATGTTCCAAACAGTTGTTTTGGCCACGCCTAATGTTCTTGCTATCTCTCTGATGGGTTTGTTTTGTTTCTTCAGCCTAATGATGGCTTGCTTCACTGATAGTGACAGCTCTTTGGATCTCATCTTGAGAGTTGACAGCAACAGATTCCAAATGCAAATAGCACACTTGAAATGAACTCTGGGCCTTTTATCTGCACATTGTAATTGGGGTAATGAGGGAATATCACACACCTGGCCATGGAACAGCTGAGAAGCCAATTTGGTCCCTTTGATACCTTTGGCCCCTTAACAAGTGGGAGGCACATCTGCAAACTGCTGTAAGTCCTACATCGTTCACCTGAGTTGGATGTACATACCCTCAAATTAAAGCTGACAGTCTGCAGTTAAAGCACATTGTGTTTGTTTCATTCCAACTCCATTGTGGTGGTGTATAGAGCCAAAGATGTTAGAATTGTGTCGATGTCCCAATATTTCTGGACCTGACTGTAATATTTATATATAATATACACATACACACACACACACACTATATAGTGGCAGCTGGCCAAGGTCATCTGAGTTGCAGCAGAAAATTATATTACTATATATATTACTGTGCATGTATGTGTGTTTTGTCCTTTGGAGATTTGTTGTTGTTGATCTATTCCGGAGATTTTAGAAGTGTATAACTTGCCATTGCTTCTGGAATGAATCTAGAAGAAGTTAGCTAGTCTTGTGAAGGGTAATGGGACTTTACACTTTATTTTAATTTTAGTAGTATGAATAAATTTGATTAGCACATGGTTCGTTACCTGTCAAATCTCTCGCTAACCTTTTTGATGCAATGAAATCAGAGCGCACTTGGTATCTGCAATTTCAGTCGCCGGAATTGCAAGTGACAGATCAAGAGATGAGTCTGAAATTAGATTTATACAGTAATGCAAGCTATACAATGACTTTACACGTGGGAATAACCTGTTACCCAGATTGGTGTGATATTGCACTTTTGTACAGGACTTCAGATTGTACTAGTTATCATTTCATAGCTCAACTTCCGTAAAAGAGTATCGGCCTCAGCAGACCAAGTGTACAGAGTAAGAATCTCAAGAAAATATTCTTGGCATTGCAAGGAAATAATTATCATAAATCTTTTAGTATTGGGCTCTGTGATCTGGATGCATGGGCAAGTCCACATTTTTTGACTATCAAAACACCAAGAAGTAGAGAGATGTTGATTAATTTCTCCCAGATATAGATGGATACATTTTTGTTTGCTTTGTCCAATATCCGATGGGTAAAATAGAGATGCCATCACTTCTTACAACTGTGGGGATTCAAGTTTGAATCCCATCAGAGGACCTTTCCAGCAAGTTTCCTTAGACAGGGACAACACATACTTGCCTACTGCATAATATCAGATCCATAGCATATCAACAATGTCTCTGCTCTACAACCATAGAAAACTTCACCACCATATCTTAACTCTACCCTTCTGCATCTCCCTTTAGGCTGTGGTCACACAAGCGTACTGAGTGCGTCCTTGTGACCGCGCCTCCCTGCATCCATCACAGCTTTCTGGGTGCTCGACGGGAGGGCCACACAGTGTAGTGTACACACTAGTTGTGCCTGCTACACCGTACGCGATGTCAGCCTCCCTGTCAAAAAGGTAGGACGGGGCTACAAAGCGCGATCCTCCATAGGAGGATCACGCTTTGTAGCACTGACCACACTAACTGCGCTCAGCAAAGTGGCCACACGGGCGTCAGAGTGGAAGGAACGTCCACCCTCATGGACGTTCCTTCAACTCTGAAGAACGCTCGTGTGACCGTAGCCTTACTGTTTAATAGTAGCCAGCATTAAATGTAGTTGCTGATACTATTTCCCATGATTTTTATCTGCAGTGACACGGGCCCTGCTGACAGAGCAGGCCTGACAAATCCTTTGGAGGAGGGCCCTCTCTGAGGCCAAGGGCAATGGGCAGTGCCCTATTGCCCTAATGGTCAGTCTACCCTGTAAAATATAAACTATATACAGGGTTATTCAAAGAGATCCGAATTGTGACCGAAAGGTAACAGAACAGTGAAATTCAGCGTACGGTTACCTTTCCTGGCCATTCGGCTATCCAAAGAGCAGGCAGTTCGCCAAATGTTGGCCAATTGCCTGCACATACGGCGCCTGTACGTTGCCTGTTCTAGGGTAGTGAAATCCCCATAGAGAAGTAATGCTTTGTCTATTCAGAGAACAAAAGCCAGCTGTGAAAAGTTGCCGAATTGCCCTGCTGTTCGGTGGGTTTATTCAGGCAAATCCCATAGGCTTCAATGTTAAAAATATTCCCGTTTTAATACAATATATAATAAACCGTTGATTATAATATTCTGCAGTAAAAAGTCTCTTTATGTATAGATTTTGTTTAGGATCTCTTAGGCATTTTTGGGGAACTTTTGTTATTATTTATTTATTATCTTTTCTTTTCTGTAACAGCCCTTTTTATTATCATTCATTGGACCTTATATGTAAATTTTAGTTCTGTAGTTTCTTTGCAAACAGTGTTTCACCTTTCAAACATTCAAGCGTACTGTTTCTTTTTTTCTCCATTCGTCTGCGGTGTCGGGTTTTTCGGGCGGCTGCTCTGTGATCGGCGGCTGCTCGGGTTTCTCCAGCGTGTTCGGAGGGGTTAATCCAGATGTTATTGTGGGTTTCGGTGTGCGCTCGCTGGGTTTTGCAGTGTTCGGCGGGTTTGCGGCGCTTTTCCCGGCACTACGACGGCCCTGTGGTGCTTGCTGAATACACTGCAGGGTCGCCGAAATGGGATCGCCAAATCGCACCGAATTGAAGAGAACGAAAAGTCACTGAACGTGCGATGACTTTTCCATTCTCTTTGAATAACCCTGATAATCTCACATCTGTAATAAGATTTCACTTAAGTTACAGTAGTTACTAAAGGTTTCCTATTCAATTCCAATATGAATTAGGAGTTCATTGCAGTTGTTATGTTATAATATTTCTCTTATAATATCAAATGTTATTTAAAATACCAATTCTAACGAGCCTTGTCTGTTTTCTTTTTCCGGCAGTGCTCCCATGCCCTACCTCATAGGAATTCACTCAAGCCTAATGGAGGTAAGTTTGTTTCTTTCTTTAGACACCAGAGTTGTTTTCTGCCAACAGATTCCCCTTGCCAGTAGGTTTGTTACAACTTGATCAGTTACAGAATGGCGCGCACACAAAACCTGTAACAAAGTGCTATGTGACGTATTGAAACCATCTGTTTCTATGTTCAAATCAGACCATACCTAATGTGTAAATGTGCAAAGAATACAGACTATTCTTCACCTTCATACCTGTCATTTATACTCTAATATTCCAAGCTTCAAGCAAAAAAATGAGCAGCTTAATTTTATCTTTCATGCTAAATGATTCATTGCTTTGATTTCCCAGTTGGCTAAATGGCCACGCAAATTAAAAAACAAAACAACCGGTTTTATTTATATATATATATATATATATATATATATAATTATTATATATATGCTTCATTTCATGGGTGGCATTGTGTTTTTTTCTTCTTCATAACCAGTTTGTTAAACATATATATTAAAGTATTCCCTGTGGACTTTGCAGTACAGACGCGCAGAGAGGGAGCAAAAAACTCGAGCAGACGGCATGGGGGAAAGTCATTATTTTATTTTTATGGTGTTAGGCATACTGAAACTGACACAACTGATTAGCGCAGGGAAGGTATTGTGCGATTACCTTATAAGTTGGGAGCTAATCCGTCAGCAGCACACCAGCTCTGTCACTAAGGCCAGATTATATTACTCGTTCTGCGTCTCTGGGAATTTGATGAAAAGCCTGAAGCATATTCTGCTTGTTCTCTGTCAGATATCAGGCCCGAGACGTGGCTCCGTTTACGTGCGGTGCAGATACACGGCTTGATTATTTCCTGTGTTTGATCACAGTAGGGTTCCACAACATACATCTCTGAAAAAGCTGTCTGCTATTTATGAGTTAATAAAGGCCAATGAAATTTCTGCACAGATAGAAATTATTAGGCTCATTATGAAGATCCTGCACTTGCCAGGTCCACCCCCTCCACAACCAAGCTAAAAGCACAAAGGAAAGCCAGCTCCTGCAGAAAGCCGGGAAGTGCCATCCCTGGTGTCGGCATCAAGCAGCTGAAAGAGCCATAAACTATAGGCTGTTCTCATCCCCTTAGGTCTATGGACCACGGGCTGGGTGCTACACCTTTCTTTACAATGGATCCCCTAAATCCTGGTCTGTAGATGATACTAATACACATAGGAACACTTGCTGCAGCAATGTCTTATTACCTGATAGAGAGAAAAGAAGTCCAACGGAACATTTACACAGATTAGTCGCTTATCTGAGAGTTTTACTCGTAAATGTGGGAGTTTCTTTATGGAGGCATCCAAAAAAATAACATTTTCATATGCTTGATGGATCTGCAGCTCCAATTTGGGCCTGATCAAGAGGAATTCGGTAGCTCGGGGAGGTGGAGTATTAACTATTTGCCAAGAAATAGAAGTAATGGAAAATAAGTCAGCTGCTATTGACCAAGCGTAAGGCAGGGATATGATTGTAACATACAGAAGCAATATATGATGCACAGTCTTGTCACACTTATCATGACTCCGACCGTATAGTATAGTGGTCAAAAATATATAAAAGTCACCCAAAAGAGAGCGCCCAGTGGGTGCAGAAAGAGATGTTTAATAGAACTGGTTACTAAAAAGACTGGCTTCCAGGTCTAGATCCATCAAGCTCAGATCCGCTCTCACTTTTCTGAACTTCTAGGTGTCTCTAAACTCTGCATACCGAGGATGAATCATCCTTCCAAGACCCCCCCCCCTCCCCTTGAAAGGGATGAGGACACTTTGAACACTCCATTAACATTGGGTGGTGACAGTGCCTAGCGTTGCCCTTTGAATTATGGTACTGGTTTGCCAACACCACAGCTCAACCTTTCAATGCCAAAATATGCTGTAAAATTGGGGATGAGCAGGTGTGCCTAAGGATTTTCAATTTTAATGATTATTCATGCGATTTATTCACTATGTCATGGTAGAGTCTACCAGTCTGGCAAAGTAAGTATTTTCTGCAACGATGCTGTTTCTTCAGCAGTTTTCATGCGCCTGTAGACCTCATCTGAGATATTTATCTTCCTTTTTCACTGCAGGGGGTGGGGATTTTCTGCGACACTGCTATATAGGGAGACGCTGATTGACCTTTTCAAAGTCAGTAGAGGACAGGAAACAAGCTGAAAGTGCATGGTATTAAACTAAAAGTAATAAATAACTACCTGGAAAGCTTTGTTAGAGATTTAAAGAAAATCTTGTTGACATGAATGATCTTAAATCATACTGTATTTGTGTTCTAAGATCATTCAAATAACATGGGTGTACTTTAACACAATCTGTATATAGCGGCATGTGTAGTTTTGCTCTTGTTTTCTTACCTAGTATGTGCTTTTTCCACTCACAATCAGATTGTAGTAGTCAACATTGAGGATATAATAAAGGAGCAATGAGTTGACTCGTTTGCGGAATTGGTTTTAGTGGTGGTGCTAACACTTCACACCGCTAGCATCTACTGTCTGCTGATTGAAAACGCGCAGTAATATAAACGCTTTGCATATGTTTTACGTATTCAAATGGTACGTATTGGATCCCTGATCCAAGGAGAAATCTGACTGCCATTCTGGGGTCAAGAAGGATTTTTTTCCCAGTATGTTGCATATTGGCAAGCATTCAGACTGGGTTTTTTGCCTTCTTTTGGATCAACAGCAGTAGGTTATGTGGGAGAGGCTGAACCCGATGGACGCATGTCTTTTTTCAGCCTATATAACTATGTAACTATGTAACTATGTATTCAGAGTAGACATGTGCACAGCACAAAATTTTGTTTTGAACTAATGGATTAATCCTAAAATGCAATTTATTTAGTTGCTAAAGAAATTTGTTTTCAGTTCTTTAGTATGAAAACTAATTTCATCCATCCGAAAACCAGTGGATACAATTACTATTGTAGTGGCTCCTCAGAGGGCTGAGATCGCTGCTTGTTACAGTATCTCTCACTCTCAGCACAATGTGGGCCATATTACATAGCTGGTGCTAACATAACCAGAGCTGTTGTAAACTTCCCAGAGCCATTATAGCCTATGGAGGTTTTCAGTTTACAACAGCTCTGGTTAAGTTAGCACCAACATTGTAATACTGCCCCGTGTCAGGCAAAGCTGTTACAGTAACTGACTGCTGCTCATCACAGCGCTCAGAGTTTCAGTAAAGCTAGTAAATAATATTTTTATATATGAGGTTAGAAGAATATTATTTCCTTGCTTTACTGAAACTCTGAGCACTGTTACAGTCAGTTACTGTAACAACTGAGCGTGATACATTGTACTGAGAGATAATGTAACAAGCAGCCGATCTCAGCGCTCACAGCCACTGGATTTAAAGGGCTAAAAAAAAGGCTCCTCTCTGTATAATGTTTAGAACATCCTCCTGCATTAATTAATACCCCTCTCTGTATAATGTATACAACATCCACCTGCATTAATTAATACCCCTCTCTGTATAATATATAGAATATCCTCCTGAATAAATTAATGTCCCTCTCTGTATAGAACATCCTCCTCAATTTATACCTTTCTCTGTATAATGTATATAACATCCTCCTGCATTAATTCATGCCCCTCTCTGTATAGAACATCCTACTGCATTGGCATGTGGAGGGTGCAGAACTTCGGATGTTGCGATGTTGCGCTCTTCATTGCTGGTCTCCTTCACTCATCAATGTAATATCACAAAAAGGACTAAAACTAAAATGTAATGCATTTTACTTTAGTTTCTTTCGTTTTTTGTACTGAGCAGTTTCGTTTCTCTTGAGTCATACGAAAACTAAATTATCCCAAAATTCGGACTAAATCGTTTTAGTACTAAAACGAATGCACATGTCTAATTCAGAGTAACCACATTAGCTTCACTTTTGTCAGGGTATCCCTCCATTACGAGCTTCAAGCATTAGAGCACACATCGTATGTGGTGCTTCTTTTCTGTATAATTGGATTTTAACATGGATGAGCTGCGTTTGGTGGCATGATCTGAAATAGAAGCTTCCTGCTAAAGGTTTTTATTCATCCCTGTAACGACACCGGGGAGAACGAATACTACATGGGGGAAAAAAAAATCAACAGTTTCCTATTTTCTTCTATCATGCTAAAAAAAATGGAAGGCATTTTCTCAGTTTCAAATTACACAGATTTCTTTTCATGAACTTCTTTTTCTTATACGTTGCTGGTTCCATTCTCTTCAAAAATGTAACAAATTCACAGATATAAATGATAGTTCACACTTCTGTGTGATTTGTAATTTCTGCACATAGGTATGTATTTTATATTTATCCCTGAAAGGTGACAATGCCAAATATATTATGCAGTCAGTGAAAAAGGGCTTTTTCCGCACACAAAGATCCACGAGCACCTTAATTTGTGGGCATTACGGCTTTCCTAAAGTGAAAATTTTAATTTTTTTATGTCCATATCACACATTATCCTTTTTTACACACATCAATTTATTAGAAGATTTTTCCAGATAATACAGACAGTGTGTATGGTCAAAAGAAAAGGGATAAAATACGAGGGCACACGACGTGCAGGGAAGAACGATCAAATCTGGAGTGGGCGTATAATCTGACACAGAATTAATACAAAACAAAATGCGAAAATACAAACTCACAAAATAGAGAAAAAAAAAAGGAAAAAACAGTCGGTTTAGGAATGAAGACAACATAAAAAGGACATATCAATCGTGGGAAGGGGTGTGGAGTTGCCGGAGATGCAAGCCATGGGGCCCAAATCTTATCGCAGTAGCCAACCGTATCATTCAATTGGGTGGTCAGGTACTCCATGCGGTGGAGGAACCAGACCTTGGACTTTCTCAGGCAAGGAAGGAAGGGGAACCTTCCAGGACCGGGCAATACAAATCCGGGAGGCCGTGCAAATCAGGTGAGTCTGTCGGATGGGCCAGGCCATAGCGATTGGAGGGGCTGTCACAAATTATCCTTTAATGCAGCACATTGGTGTCTTCTGGCAGTGCTAGAGTCCCTTGTTATTAGATGACACTGAGATTTACTAGATCCCAGCGTTGCTTCAATACAGTCTAATGTGTTGGCATCTGTCATAGATTTGGGTCACCCTGCCTTGTGTCATGGCAAGTGTATGACTATACTAAGTCTGGCCGTCCACTGGGTCCAAAATCATGACCTGTTTATTTTCAAACCCTTCTCCATGCAGCCATCAATCAGGGATGAGAATGCATTCCAGTATCTTCATTATTAAATGATCTGCTACACAATATCTTTTTAACACAGACTATTACAATGTAGTGGTGGGTGTTTTGGAGTGTTTATTTTTAAACCGTATACATTGAAGCCTTCTTACAAGTTTTGATTTCTATAGACTTCTTTGCATCCCATCTCCATGAGTTCCTGTCTTCCATTGTCAAGGCTCCATGACCCCCCCCCCCATGCCCAGCGGCCTACAGCAGTGTCCTCGTCTCTCGCTGGCATGCCGCCAAATTAAATAGCAAGCGATTGTGGATCAGTGACGCGGGTGCGGTGTGATGACACAGCGCCTGCCGGATTAAAAAAACAGACCGTGAGTTGAGCTCATTGCCCTGTCGTGGTTTATCTTCCTCAGTGTGTTCCTTGCTATTATTTATTTGTGATATTCCTGTGTATGACCCTGGCTTTGTTTTTTGACTATTCTACTTGTTAACCCTTGCTCTCCTTGTTATATTTTGTGTACCGACCTCTGGCTCTGTGTGACTACCCATTTTGGCGTTAACTCTTTGGTTTGTATGACTTCCCTTCTGGCACTGATTCCTGGCTCTGTCTGATGTTATATTCTGGCTCCAACTCCTGGCTTTGTTTGAGTACCCATTCTGGCTTCGACCCCCAGCTTATTCTTATTACTTGTTTTGTGTTTAACAATCCAGCTGTTCTAAAGACCGGCAGTGTAGGTAGATTGTGTCTGTGTGTAGGGATCAGTAGAATATGCAGTGCTTTTTTTCTGGAAAAATAGGTGGGGGTACTGTCACGCCCAGTGAAAAACTGATTATTATGACGATTTTTCGTGTCCTAATAAATACTCCTTTATTCACACTGGATATATTGCCCCCAGTTCACACTGGACATGTTGCCCCAGCTCACATGGATATATTGCCCCAACTCACATGGATATATTGCCCCAACTCACATGGATATATTGCCCCAGGCCAGGTCACATGGATATATTGCCCCAGATCAGGTCACATGGATATATTGCCCCAGCTCACATTGATATATTGTCCCAGGCCAGCTCACATGGATATATTGCCCCAGGCCAGCTCACATGGATATATTGCTCCCAGCTCACCTCTGCCAGGCCCCTCTGAGTCATTGCCGGCTGCTGCGTTCTTTCCTTCTACGAGCGGCTGCCATCATGAATATATGCCACTCGCCTGGGATCCATCCACCAGCCAGCTGCGATCTTGCGAGATCACGGCTGGCTGGTGGATGGATCCCAGGTGGGCGGCAGATATCCATGCTGGCAGCCGCTCGTAGAAGAAAAGAACGCGGCAGCAGCTGAATCCGCCCCTGCCCTGACCAGACAGCTCTGGATTCGGACTCCGAGAGTCCGATACTGGAGCTGTAAAAAATGAAAAAGCAAAGGGCGGCTGGCGATGAGGTGCCATAACAGCCCGTCCCGCCTCAAAAAAAGCCCTGAGTATATGTGACATTCATTCACTTTCCATACACCTTTGTTCTCCTCTCTAAATGGTAAGGCCGACCATTCTGAGGAGTGGTAGTACTTCATTCCTCCCGTTTTTGTCTGGTATTCGTGACGGTTAACTTTGGAACGTCCTATCGTTATAATTGGACAAATAAAACAAATACAGCATTTTAATTTTAAAAAAAATATTCTACTACAATAAAAGCAAACCTCATATCCACTTACACAGGTCTTAGAACAGCGATAAATATTCTCATGTAATAAACTGTGCATTACCACACAATAGTACAAGTAATACAAAGTAAGATTTGCAAATTTTGACATCGAAGAGTCGACCATGATATCATTTGAAAGCGAGTACTATTTGTATTAACACAAAGGCAGCTGATAAACAGGCAATTAGGAGGCTCAGTTTGTAAACCTGGCTACCATGCTAAAACCCTCTTTTCTTAATCACTTTGAAGTTCTGACTATTCACTCATGTTGAATTGCTGCAGTTTATCTACCAGTGAAGCGGATTTTTGAAGAAGTGGAGCGCATAGCTTTGCAAATAGTTTTTTTTCCCTATTTTTTTTTGTTGTTGAAAAGTTATTGTTTGTGTATTAGTGTAGAAAGACGAGAGTCTTCATATCCTTGTCCGTATGCTTTTATAGACATTTTTTTGTGCTTCAGAAAGCATCCAATTTGGCTCTTCGATAAATTCACTTTTTCCATTATATAAAAAGAGCCTTGATGGGCTATTTGATCTGCCATTTACCGGTAAGTAAAGTCTAATTTGTGGAGTTATGTGCAGGGAGAACGAAACCTTACTCAGACAATTACACTAGTTTGCCTGATAGGCCATTTTCTGATGTTGAAAGCATTGTGTCTGTCAGCCCCGAGCTGAGCTGCAAACCTTAAATAAGGGCACAACATAACAGATCATTGACTCTCTGTCTTCTGTCCAGCACTTTTCTAGTGATCTTACAGGTCTACTTTCAGTATCTAGAGTAGAACTCTGTTATATTTAGTTTGATTTAGCAGCCACAAATAATCTGCTGTTTGCTGATAATTGGTATTTTTATATATAAATATATATATATACCTGCCTCCTAGCTGATGAAGGTTCAACAAACCCGGAACAGCGCTGTCCTAGGAGTGGCTTTGACCAGTTGCATAACCTTATCTTTGCTACAAAGCTACAGTGTGGCATAGCATCGATTTTAGGGTTCTGTGTAATAACAGATCCAGGATGCATAAAAGTGAGACAGAGGTCATTTGCATATCCTACCCAGAATTCCTTGCTGCATATGGGGAATGGGGCACAGGAGCTCTGGGATGCAATTCTTTGAATTGCTATGATGTGCAGGTGGCTTCTGCAATATTAAACACTAATATATATATATATATATATATATATATATATATATATAATTGGTGGAGGATAAAAAGCCTCCACGCAATTAGTTATATGTTTATTATTGGAGAAGCCACTTGCACATCACAGCAAAACCTTTAATAAATTTCTTACATTTTATATATATATATTAAAGGTTTTCAAATAACAGAAAGGAATGACAATATCATGAATTACTGTGAAGTATAATCATATATTACAAAGTACACCTGCGAAAAGAGGGAGGGAGGGGATAGAAGGATAAATGTAGGCGGCAGCCAGTGGTGACTCTAGGGACAATATATAGGGGGGGGGGACATAAGATACCAGTGTCAAAACTTGGGGGGCACTAATAATTTTCACCACTTAATCATACCATTGAAAAAAACTAAGTATATATAAATAAGTTGCCAAAATCCCAGTAATGTGGTACAGTAATACATTTTTGTTGTACACTAACATGATACTTCAATATTTTATTCACCACATTTCAGTGGTTTTCACCGACGTCCGATAACTGCTTCAGCAACTTGCAAATTACGATGACCATTCGCTAAATAGGGTATTCACTATATGTTCGGTGAAGTGGATTCCCCGAAATGTGGCAAAAAAAGAAAAGGGTCCAAAGATGAATTGACCTTTTAGATTTTAACTTCCATAATAACCCCTAAAATGCCATAAACCCAGGGAAACATAATAAACAGTGTGGCATGTAGCCTACCCATTAACCCCTAAAATGACAGTAATCAAGGGAAAACATGAAATGTATACACTGTGAGGCATGTAGTCTATCAATAAACCCCTAAAATGCCATTAATCAAGGAAAAAAATTAAACCTATACTATGAAGGATGAAGCCTGTCCATTAACACTTAATATATAACTAAACCAAGGGAAAAAAATGAAAGTAATACACAATGTAATATTTAGTCCGACCATAACCCCTTCACTTGCTGAGCCATTTCAACCCTGTGGAAAGAAATAGTTGTGTTTTTATTTTATTATTCATGATTTATATTTTACATTGAATATGGTCCTGTTGGATATCTTTGCAAATGCCAGACTCTGTCTTTTCCAATGACACCTGGATCATGCACAATGCACGGGGACATAGATACAGCAGTCTGAAGGAAGTGGGGGGAAGCTGGATGCTGATCACTGGTGGTGGGGCACATGGGGGCAGGGAATAACCTATGGGGGGCAATTGCCCCCTGTAGAGACACCTATTGGTCTGTGCTGTGTAGTGTGAGTGCAGTATAAATGGCTAATTGTGAAGAGTGTTAAACTCTGTAAACTGCACTTACAGAACTGTAATACAATAGACCGTATCGTGATACAAACAACAAAGTATAGAAAATATAACTAATCTAATTCTATTATGTACAGAAAAGTGCGCTAATAACACAATCTATTGGAAAGGAAAAGACCGATCACACCAGGCACAGCATGCTATGGAGTGTTAAATGGAGACCGTGGCAACATTTCTCAAGGCAGCTGTGTGGTGCCAAAACGTTGCCACCGTCTCCATTAAATACTACATTAGATTGTATTGCACTTTTACACATCTCCCTGAAGTCCCACTCCTGTTGCGCCTGCACCTTGCATATGTCTCCAAATAGTGTCGTTACACATTGCATTATTAATTTAAAAAAATTCTTACAATATTTATTTTAACCCAATAAACATGCACTTTTCATAGAAATTAAATCATCATTATTTCGTACCTGCGCTCTCTGGGTAACTTTGAACTATAGACTTTTTCTAAATTTCCCACCATGTGTTAGAATTGCCTTGTATCTGAATGTGCCCAAGGGCAGACCTGGCAAGGCAACCTCTGGTAGCTGTTGAGTACCAATCAGCTTCACTGCTATTGCAAGAATGGTGAGTGTTCCACCAGAAACATTCCAGAGTACTGAGAGAATGGGATAAATTGTACTCTGTACCATGTACAAGAGTCCAAGCGGAGACATTAAGTAGAGGCCAAGGATTGATTATTGTGTAATAAATTGGTTATTCTGGAAAGACTGCCAGGTAACCAAGCAAGACATAGATGTAGCTTGGGAATGGAATGGTTATTGTTGTCTTTACAATGTTGACTTTTCGAGACCAGCGTTACCTGAGACATGTGCGCAAGACACCTCTGGGTGTTCAGAGGACAAAGCTACAGAGTTTCATCTACAGTTGTGTTCAAAATTATTCAACCCCCAATGCTGTAAAGGGTTTTAGGGAATTTAGTGTACATTTGTAATTGTATTCAGAATGAAATCCTACAAGGACTTTTTAAAGAACCATATGCAACTAAAATGACATGAATTGGTTTTGTAATACAGTAGTAAATGTTTCTTTTGTGAAATTTTCATTGACACAATTATTCAACCCCTTTAAAGACTACCACTCTGAAGAACAGAGGTTAATTCAAGTGTTTTCAATCAGGTATTGAAAACACCTGTGGATGTCACGGAGCAGCAATAAAGCATAATAAGCACCAATTAGGCAGCTTTAAAATGACTGTGATACTCAGCTCCTTCTAGACATTTACTGGTGTGGTTACAAACATGAAGTCAAGAGAATGGTCCAGGAAGACAAGAGAAGAGGTGATTACTCTTCACAGGAAGGGCAATGGCTATAAGAAGATTGCAAAGATGTTAAACATACCAAGAGAGACCATAGGAAGCATCATTCGTAAATTCAAGGCAAAGGGCACTGTTGAAACGCTACCTGGTCGTGGCAGAAAGAAGATGCTGACTTCGACTGCTGTGCGCTACCTGAAGCGTAGAGTGGAGAAAAGTCCCCGTGTGACTGCTGAGGAACTGAGAAAAGATTTGTCAGATGTGGGTACTGAAGTTTCAGCTCAGACAATACGGTGCACACTGCGTAATGAAGGCCTCCATGCCAGAACTCCCAGGCGCACCTGCTTGCTGTCTCCAAAGAATAAGAAGAGTCGACTGCAGTATGCCAAAAGTCATGTGGACAAACCACAGAAGTTTTGGGATAGTGTTCTGTGGACTGATGAAACAAAATTAGAACTGTTTGGGCCCATGGATCAACGCTATGTTTGAAGGAGGAAGAACAAGGCCTATGAAGAAAAGAACACCTTGCCTACTGTGAAGCGTGGCGGGGGTCAATCATGCTTTGGGGCTGTTTTGCTTCTGCAGGTACAGGGAAGCTTCAGCGTGTGCAAGGTACCATGAATTCTCTTCAGTACCAGGACATATTGGATTACAATGTGATGCAGTCCGTCACAAACCTGAGGCTTGGGAGACGTTGGACCTTTCAACAGGACAATGATCCCAAGCATACCTCCAAGTCCACTAGAGCATGGTTGCAGATTAAAGGCTGGAACATTATGGAGTGGCCATCACAGTCACCTGACTTAAATCCGATTGAGAACCTCTGGTGGTACTTAAAGAAAGCAGTTGCAGTGCGCAAGCCTAAGAATGTGACTGAACTGGAGGCTTTTGCCCATGACGAATGGGCGAAAATACCCGTAGATCACTGCAAGACACTTGTGTCAAGCTATGCTTCACGTTTAAAAGCTGTTATAACTGTAAAAGGATGTTGTACTAAGTACTAAGATTGAATGTCACTTGGGGGTTGAATAAAACTGATAATGATGTGAGCACAGAAAAGACATTTGTGGTTATTCCATTATAAATGTTATGTTATATTTGTCTGACCTACACGTGCCTCTTTGATTTAATTGTAAGCAAGATGACTGAATGATCAAAATCAATGTCAAACTGGCCAAAACACTCAATTTCAGTGGGGGTTGAATAATTTTGAACACAACTGTATATGAGAAGAAGCAAAAGTACAAACCTGAAGTACATGGAATTGGGATACTTACTACAGCATGGATTACGTTAACGTGAATGTATAATTTAACCCAGTGGTGGTGTATTTGATAACATTGTATAGAAAATAAATAAATGGAAAATAAATGGAGTTGGAGGAGGGCGCGCCCAAACTTCAAATGGAGTAATAAATAAGAGAAAAGTCTGTGTAACTGATCTCTAGATAGTCTTTATCAGATGGCTCAAACAGTCTTGGCCGCTGGGCAGGTCTCTGCAAGCTCCGTAGCAAACCAGATGGTTAATAAGTAGTAATAACTTGACACAAGTCCCGTGGTGCTGAGCCAACGTGGGTGAATAAAGCAAAGAAATGTTTTTTTTTTTTTTCTGTTTTTTGTTTTTTTCCAAGCCTGGATCTTACCCAGTCAGAAGGTTCACCCCTCGGTAGTTCCGTCCCTCAAGATGTCACAAGATCATCAGGGTTGGTCTCCGAAATGCGCTTTATCCTCCTTGGGATGTCCGCAGGAAACTTCAAATAAATAGACCAGACACGAGAGTCTTAGACCTGGAGTCCGCTCTCATGGGGCACGCAGTACTTCCAAGATGTGCTCCTTACGTCTGCCTCCTTTGAGCTCCACCGCAGATGGGGGAAAAAATACTTGAATGGGATAGCTTGAAAAACGAATTTATTGAAATTCAATAAAATAACACCTTACATCAATATGATGCTCCAGATAAAATAAAACAAAAAATGAACAAGCCAAACGCGTTTCACGCCTCGCTGGCGCTTCCTTAGTGGCAATAGAAAACTGAGGAACTGAGGTTTTGTCTTTTCTATTGCCACTGAGGAAGCGCCAGCGAGGCGTGAAACGCGTTTGGCTTGTTCATTTTTTGTTTTATTTTATCTGGAGCATCATATTGATGTAAGGTGTTATTTTATTGAATTTCAATAAATTCGTTTTTCAAGCTATCCCATTCAAGTATTTTTTCCCCCATCTGCGGTGGAGCTCAAAGGAGGCAGACGTAAGGAGCACATCTTGGAAGTACTGCGTGCCCCGTGAGAGCGGACTCCAGGTCTAAGACTCTCGTGTCTGGTCTATTTATTTGAAGTTTCCTGCGGACATCCTAAGGAGGATAAAGCGCATTTCGGAGACCAACCCTGATGATCTTGTGACATCTTGAGGGGTGAACCTTCTGACTGGGTAAGATCCAGGCTTGGAAAAAACCAAAAAACAGAAAAAAAAAAAAAACATTTCTTTGCTTTATTCACCCACGTTGGCTCAGCACCACGGGACTTGTGTCAAGTTATTACTACTTATTAACCTTCTGGTTTGCTACGGAGCTTGCAGAGACCTGCCCAGCAGCCAAGACTATCTAGAGATCAGTTACACAGACTTTTCTCTTATTTATTACTCCATTTGAAGTTTGGGCGCGCCCTCCTCCATCTCCATTTATTTTCTATATTTGTTCTTTTTTGGGCAGTTGGACAGACTACCTGGAGGAGTTTATTGGCAGCACCCGTCCAAATTTTTTTTTTTTCTTCTCTCTTTAGCGCCAACCATCACACACACGTTACTGTTTATTGATAACATTGT
This sequence comes from Leptobrachium leishanense, assembly GCA_009667805.1. Taxonomy (NCBI): domain Eukaryota; kingdom Metazoa; phylum Chordata; class Amphibia; order Anura; family Megophryidae; genus Leptobrachium; species Leptobrachium leishanense. The sequence goes on along the minus strand of CM019071.1, from coordinate 109,541,097 downwards.
ATGCCTGAACACTTGAGAAAAAACTTACACCTAGCTCAAACCTCACAACACTGTGCCTGACAAGTTGCACAAATTCTACTCAACTGCACTCTTCAAGAACCTACAGCTGATCTGAAATACTACTTAGACTTGGTAGAACTTGACAACATCCCAGTACTGACATGAAGTGCAAGGCCCCCGCTGCCTTACAAGAACTGCAACTTGGATTAGGAACTCTGAACATGGAAATTGTTACCAGGAGACATGAACTGGAGAAGCTGTGCAGATTAGTGCTCGCAACGTCTTATCATTCAACTGATAAAGTCCTTAATTAAAGACTTGCATTATTTTGGAAAAACCAACAACTCGTGTCTTAAAATGTGTATAACTAAACTTCACCTTTAAATGTATGCAAAAACAACCATGCAATACTTTTTTTGTGGTCAAAGGTTAAGTCTGCACACTCCATATAAACAATTGCAAGCAAGCTGATGCTAAACTAGCATTAAAATAGTATCTGGTCACCTGAATTGTAAAATGGAAAATCTAAAACAAGTGTAGATGATGAAAAAGAAGTTGGTGAAATTATCCTGACAAATGATTAGTTCGTGTCCAGTTTCCTATTCTGCTGTCAATTATGTGTCTCCACTTTCTGACGCATGATTAAGTGTGTATCTCATGGCAATATCCTTTAATGCTCCTGGGAATCTATGATGTGTTTCACTTTATAGTACATATGCAGTCAGACTGTGTGCTTCAATTACTAACAGCCTTGAAACATGTACATTGACAAGTACAATGCTACAACGTTGTCATAACAAAAGAAAACAAAGAAAAAAAAATCAAAACCGCCTGATGGGATTCACTAGATGATCTGTTTCCTTGAATAATCTTGGAATAAACTTAAAAGAAGGTATAGCAAGTTCTTTATACTTGACGGAACATTTATATTGAAACTTTCTTCACGTTAGCATCCATATGCAGTCTACTTAGTTATACAGTTGCTTCACAGAAGAGAAGTGAAATTAAGATGAGAATTTTCTTTACTTTGTCTGTTATTGGAGCAATGAGTGCAGTTTCTAAGGGAGACGGTTCCTTAACTATTTTTGCAGAGGGAACAAAGTTACCATTGGTCACATACACTATAAAGCTTGTATTAAGTTGTGCAATCCTATCTTTCCCTATATATAAATACATATACCGGCTGCGTGGAGTAGAGGTAACATCACTGCTCTATAACCGTGGAGAGAAACTGTAGAGACACAGGTTCGATCCCGACAAGAGCACCTCTCCAGTAAGTATCCTTGGGCAAGACACCTAACGGTACATACTCGCCACCCAGGACATACTTGAAAAAGCGAGAAATTTCAATGTACCCTTCCTGGTAAAATCCTTAAAAAAAAAAAGGAGTGGAGTGTGTGTTTGTGTTAAGTACGAGATAAGTGCTAGTTTGGGACAGAAATCGGAATGCGTTCACACACTTCTTGTTTTTAGGACTTGACCCCTGGTTGGCACTATGATTTAGGCTAGGGACAGATGAGCGCATTTTCTGCGGCCACCGTCAAAATGTACGTCGATGCGTGCGCACGCATTTTTTCACGGAATACGCTTAAGTGGTCAGACGATGCGCAATTCTGGACGTATTTCATGACGGTGGGGTAAAAAGAAGTCTAGGGAAATCCGGCTGTTTGAACGTTATGTAGGCCGCACACTAGCAGCGTCTGACGTCTCCTAATCACGCACACACGCTGCCATGCGGCCGCAGCGCACTCTGTACGTCAGTAGCAGCGGTTTCACGTTCTGAGAAAAATGCGTTCATTTGCTGGTTGCGTGGTGTCGGCGCACTTTCGTACGCACGTACTGCGTATATTGGCCGTCATTGGCCGTTATGTGCTGCTACTGCCGCCGTGATTTAGTGCGCCTGCACGCGCGTTCCGACTGCCCCACTCTGACCCTAGCCTTACCTATCCGGCATACCCAATATTTCCTCTTGCGTCATTGTCAACAAATGCCACTCAGACTTTAGAGATAAGTCCCTTCAGGTCTCATTTCCTAGTTATTGGATTGGATTTCTATTGCTTTTCACACACAATCCTAACAAAACTATCATTCCTTTAATCAATTGCAAAGGATTTTCATTGTTCGATTTCAAGATTTATTGGTTACTAAAAATTATGCATCACCCCATAGAGTGACCTATTCTAGAGCTTGTCACTGGCCGAGAGTCGCTATGGGTCATCAAGGTCATGGTGGGAACCATCCGTGGTTCAAAGAGAATCTCTAAAGTCCCAATGCTCTGCATATCCCTAATGTGCGATCTAATCACTAATGAGCGGAACTGCCAGGAAAAACCCAGCTGTGATGGACACATGAGAGACTATAACCAGACACACACCATGAGAGTTTGGATGGCCTCGTGCAACATCTTACCGCTTCGTAATTATTGGGGGAGGTGTTCTTAGGTGACTATATATAAAGCTTGTGGAATATTAGCTTGGTCTAATTGAGCTTGGGAAGCCTTCTAAGTAAAGTCTTCAAAGTGAGCATTTAGAGATATTCCGGTGAGTGATTTAGATTTTTGTTTCAAACAGATCTTTTCTATTCATCTTAAGGTTTTAAGTTAGGTCTGGTGTGTAAATTAGGTTAGGCTGGTGACTCATTCCTCTTACTGATTAGCATACAATTGGAATCAATTGCGTGCTATTTGCTAAGGTTGTTAAACTTGTCCACGCCTTGCTGGGGGAGGTGTTCTTAGGTGACTATATAAAGCTTGTGGAATATTAGCTAGGTCTAATTGAGCTTGGGAAGCCTTCTAAGTGAAGTCTTCAAAGTGAGCACTTAGAGATCTTCTGGAGATACTCTGGAGGTAGTCTGAGGTTAGACAGGAGGTAGAAAACCTACAAAAAGGTAAGATTTGTTGGTTTAAATCCATTCTTTTATAATGGCAGGCTTGGTCCAGTGTAAGAGCTGTGTAAGAGCTGCATTTGTTTTTAGATCCAATTTTTGGAGGTTTGGAGTGTGCCTGATATGTAGGCAGCTCTCTTTATTGCAGCAGGAAATTGCCTGTTTGAAGTCTGAGATTTGTAAATTATCTGTTACACAAACTCAGGCTATGGCTATGACTGTTACAAAGCCACTGCCACAGAAGCCTCCTAGGAGTGACAGATGGACTACTGTAGGATCTGGTAGACTTAGAGTTGTGGATAGAAGGCATATCCCACAGTCTGTGGCTCTTCTTAATTCTTTTGAGGCACTTTCAGAGTGTAGTGGTGAGATGGAAGTAGGCTCAGACACCATAGTTGAGGAACCACCATCCCCTATGCCTAAGGTATGCAGGACTGCAACCAAGAACAATAAGGAAAAGGTGGGACATGATAGAATCACCCAGCAACAATTGCCTTCTATCATAAGAGGTGTTGAGCTGGAGAGTAGTGGTTTGGAGAGATGTCTTCCTGGGGCTACTGCTCGTAGAGACGAGACGTATTCTCAATATTGTCAAACAAGCAAAGCAGCAAGGGGAAGTGGATGTTCTAGTCCATCTAGGGACAAATGACTTGGCTAGCAATGAGGTTTCTGAGATTAAGGATGATTTTTGTGTTCTTGGAGGTGAAATACAGCAGATTGCGTCCACTGTGTCATTCTCTGAAGTTTTGCCTGTGCATAACATTCAGGATAGGCAGATGCGCAATAGGGATTTTAATTTGTGGCTTTGGGAATGGTGTCGAGAGCAAGGATTTGGCTTTGTGTCCCATGATAGCTCTAATTGGAGCAGAAAGGAACTGTATAAAAAAGATGGTTTGCATCTTACTCATAGGGGAACATATGTTCTCAGTGAGAAGTTCAAAGGTTTCGCAAAGAAATATTTAAACTAGGAGGGGGGACAAAAGGGTAAAAAACAATCTGCCTGATTGTCCCCCAAAACTAAATCGGAGGGTGCAAGCAACATGCGGGGAAAAAAATGACAAGCTCAGAGTCGTGTCTATAAATGCTCGCAGTTTAGTCAATAAAATAAATGAAATGGAGGCAATGATGGCAGCTGAAAAAGTAGATTTAGTTGCGGTTACTGAGACATGGTTCAGGGAGAAAAATAACTGGGACATGACAATACAGGGGTACTCTTTATATAGAAAAGACATAGAAGGTAGGAAAGGAGGAGGAGTGGCCCTGTATGTGAAAAACAACATAAAAACGAACCAAATAAAAGTGAGCGAGGTGAACATAGTCAGTTTGGGTTACGCTAACATTTGGCAATCATACAGTAGCTCGTGTAGGTGTGATCTATAGACCCCCTGGACAAGTAGAAGAGCTAGATAATCTGCTGCTTGAGGAAATAGCCAAAATGGCAATGAAGGGGGAAGTTATTATCATGGGGGACTTTAATCTTCCTGATGTGAACTGGAAAACCAAAACAGCTGGGTGCACCAGGAGTACAAATATTCTAAACTCCCTACTGGGATTATCTCTAACACAAGTAGTTGAGGAGCCGACCCGTAAAGAGGCCATATTGGATTTAATACTCACAAATGGAGGTTTGGTATCGGACATTGTTGTAGGTGAAAATTTGGGATCTAGTGATCACCAGTCAGTATGGTTTAATATAAGAACAGGAATGGAGCCGCACCACACAAAAACAAAAGTTTTAGACTTTAAAAAAACAGATTTTTCTAAAATGAGACTTTGTGTGAAGGAGTCATTATCAGACTGGAGGAGTTTAAAGGGAGTCCAGGAGAAATGGGATTATTTAAAGGAAGCATTATTGAAGGCCACAGGCAATTGCATTCGACTTGTTAGCAAAAACAAAAAAGGGAAGAAACCACTGTGGTACTCTGCAGAAGTGGCCAAAATAGTGAAGAACAAAAAGACAGCATTCAATAATTATAAAACAACTCAGAGTGAAGAAGATAGGCAAACCTATAAGATTAGGCAGAAAGAGGCAAAGCAATTTATAAGAGCTTCCAAAGCACACGCAGAAGAGAAAATAGCTCAGTCAGTAAAAAAGGGGGACAAAACATTTTTAGATACATAAACGAGAAAAGAAAAGTAAAACAAGGATTAGTTTGTTTTTAATCTAAGGAAGGAAGGTATGTAGAAGAGGATAAAAGTCTCGCTGACTGCCTCAATGAATATTTTTGTTCAGTCTTTGCAGAAGAAAAGGAAGGAAAGGGACCTCAATTAGGAGGAAACACTAACGAGACAATTACATATCAGTTTACAGAGGAGGAGGTTCTACAGCAGCTGCCTAAAGTAAAGACAAATAAGTCAATGGGGCCTGATGGGATCCACCCTAAATTATTAAAAGAGGTTAGTGATGTAATAGCAAAACCGTTAACAGATTTATTTAACCAATCCTTGCTAACGGGAGTCGTCCCAGAAGACTGGAAATTAGCAAATGTTGTGCTCATTCACAAGAAGGGTAGTAGGGAGGAATCTGGGAACTATAGGCCAGTTAGTCTTACGTCAGTAGTGGGGAAATTAATGGAAACCATGTTAAAGGAAAGGATTGTTGAACATCTAAAAACACATAGATTACAGGATCAGAAACAACATGGGTTTACCTCAGGGAGATCATGCCAAACTAATCTTATTGATTTTTTTGATTGGGTAACAAAAATAATAGACACAGGTGGTGCAGTAGACATTGCTTATTTAGATTTCAGTAAGGCTTTTGATACTGTTCTGCATAGAAGGCTTATCAATAAATTGCAATCTTTGAGTTTGGATTCCAATATTGTTGAATGGATTAGGCAGTGGCTGAGTGACAGGCAACAGAGGGTTGTGGTAAATAGAGTTTATTCGGCACAAGGTCTTGTTACCAGTGGGGTACCTCAGGGGTCAGTACATGGACCCATTCTATTTAATATTTTTATTAGTGATATTGCTGAAGGTATTAATGGAAAAGTATGTCTTTTTGCTGATGACACAAAGATTTGCAACAGGGTTGATGTTCGTGGAGGGATCAGCCAAATGACAAATGATTTAGGTAAACTAAAAAAATGGTCGGAGCTGTGGCAATTGAGTTTTAACGTGGATACGTGCAAGATAATGCACCTGGGACGTAAAAACCCAAGGGCTGAATATAGGATATTTGATACAGTCCTAACCTCAACATCTGAGGAAAGGGATTTAGGGGTTATTATTTCAGAGGATCTAAAGGTAAGTAGTCAATGTAATAGAGCAGCAGGAAATGCTAGCAGAATGCTTGGTTGTGTAGGGAGAGGTATTAGCAGTAGGAAAAGGGAAGTGCTCATGCCACTGTACAGAGCACTGGTGAGACCTCACTTGGAGTACTGTGTGCAGTACTGGAGACTGTATCTCCAGAAGGATATAGACATCTTAGAGAGAGTTCAGAGAAGGGCTACTAAAATGGTGTACGGCTTGAAGGAGAAAAGTTACCAGGAAAGGCTTAATGATCTTAACATGTATAGCTTGGAAAATAGACGAGACAGAGGAGATATGATAGAAACATTTAAATACGTAAAGGGAATCCACAAGGTAGAGGAAGGGAGTATATTTAAAAGGAAACAAAGTAGCAAAACAAGAGGACATAGTCTTAGATTAGAGGGGCAAAGGTTTAAAAGTAACATCAGAAAGCATTATTTTACTGAGAGGGTGGTGGATACATGGAACAGTCTTCCAGTTGAAGTGGTAGAGGCCAAAACAGTAATTGAATTTAAGCAAGCATGGGATAGGCATAAGGCTATCCTAAACAAAAGATAAATCCAGGTTAAGTATCCATGTAATTGGGCAGACTAGATGGGCCGAAAGGTTCTTATCTGCCGACATTTTTCTATGTTTCTATGTTTCTATGTTTCTATTTATTTTGTATGTTACTACATATTTCATTTAATTTTGTGACTTTTGCAACTTGTGTGTTGAAAAGTGACACATGGCGCGTATATAGCTTGTTCAGGATACTCGCGTCAGTTTTGCTCGCATTTATTTGTCTTGCTCTGTGTGTTTCGTTTTGGGTTGCTGATGTGAGATCACTATCCCTGTTGATCCTCCTGGGCAGAAAAAGCATTCCTGTGCCTTATTTGCTTTTGTATCAGCTGTGTGAAGTATGTGTCACTTTAGACTTGGAGTTCATGGGCCTAGAAATGTATTTGAGAGGTGCGTGCCTGAAGTTTCATATTGTTTCCCTGTTCTTTCCTTTATTAAAGTCACCCTATATCTGCAATTTTAGATGCAGGGTGTTTGTGTTTTCTGTGCCCTATTCCCTGATGTCTGTGGTATACTAATATTCCCTTATGTATTTATTATAGTATCATGTTGTCTCTATAACATACTCTCTGTATCTACCCCCTCTCTGTATAGTGTACACTCGCTGCAAGACGATTCCTTTGTTTCCCCTGCTTCTCTCAACCCCCCCACCTTCCTCCTAGGATCTAGCAGGCAGTTTAAGATAAATATTGCCTTTGTATACAATCCGTTGTTTAGAATGTACTTTCCCATTGTCCTGTTACTAGAGTCTGTTGATAATATATGTAATTTATTCATGAAAGGGGATTGTCCCTTATAGCTGTATGTGTTTCAAATAAACAATCAAGTCTGGTTTTGCACTCTAAAAAACTGGCTATGCCTGGTGATTTTTAGGGAGGATTTGGGGCTGCTGATGCTGGATTTCGGGTTCAAGCAGGGAGAAAGCTAGAGTTTGACAGAGGCACACAGTGTGCCAGGCGGTCTGTCACAAGCTGTATGAGGCTAATTTCATTTTTTGGGGTTATTAAACGCAACTCAGTTGTGGGCAGTGTATATGTCAAAGAATAGAGGTACACAATATGGTAGGAAACGTTGTAGAATTCCCAACATCAGGATAAACAAATGACCAATGTGATAAGCAAAGTATATACTAGTGCTTGGCAGGGATGCACTACAGAAGCAAAGCAATCAAACAGCATTGTATTCTTCCATCACTGTATTCACAGACCCAAGGCAACTGCCCAGAGCAGATATGTATTGCGTCACCATGGGCTTTACCAATGGGGACCCATTTAGTTTACAGAATAGTATACATAAGTACTAAACTGGTGTAACTTTAATTTGTGGTCCTATATATTACTCATCTTTGTGATTAGCTTGATAGACTTGTTTATAGAGCTGTAATTTTACTTCTTGGCATCTATTCTAGTCGACTTCCCACTGGACTGGAGTACCTGGTTCCTCTTTTTGTTGCAAACTAGGCTCTGTGGAGTTCTTGGTCCTTTCTGGGCACCCTAAGCTCCCATCATGGACACAATTGAACAATATACAGTTGTGTTCAAAATTATTCAACCCCCAATGAAATTGAGTGTTTTTGCCAGTTTGACATTGATTTTGATCATTCAGTCATCTTGCTTACAATTAAATCAAAGAGGCACGTGTAGGTCAGACAAATATAACATAACATTTATAATGAAATAACCACAAATGTCTTTTCTGTGCTCACATCATTATCAGTTCTATTCAACCCCCAAGTGACATTCAATCTTAGTACTTAGTACAACATCCTTTTACAGTTATAACAGCTTTTAAACGTGAAGCATAGCTTGACACAAGTGTCTTGCAGCGATCTACGGGTATCTTCGCCCATTCGTCATGGGCAAAAGCCTCCAGTTCAGTCACATTCTTAGGCTTGCACACTGCAACTGCTTTCTTTAAGTCCCACCAGAGGTTCTCAATCGGATTTAAGTCTGGTGACTGCGATGGCCACTCCAAAATGTTCCAGCCCTTAATCTGCAGCCATGCTCTAGTGGACTTGGAGGTATGCTTGGGATCATTGTCCTGTTGAAAGGTCCAATGTCTCCCAAGCCTCAGGTTTGTGACAGACTGCATCGCATTGTCATCCAATATCTCCTGGTACTGAAGATAATTCATGGTACCTTGCACACGCTGAAGCTTCCCTGTACCTGCAGAAGCAATACAGCCCCAAAGCATGATTGACCCCCCGCCATGCTTCACAGTAGGCAAGGTGTTCTTTTCTTCATAGGCCTTGTTCTTCCTCCTCCAACCATAGCGTTGATCCATGGGCCCAAACAGTTCTAATTTTGTTTCATCAGTCCACAGAACAGTATCCCAAAACTTCTGTGGTTTGTCCACATGACTTTTGGCATACTGCAGTCGACTTTTCTTATTCTTTGGAGACAGCAAGGGGGTGTGCCTGGGAGTTCTGGCATGGAGGCCTTCATTACGCAGTGTGCGCCGTATTGTCTGAGCTGAAACCTCAGTACCCACATCTGACAAATCTTTTCTCAATTCCTCAGCAGTCACACGGGGACTTTTCTCCACCCTACGCTTCAGGTAGCGCACAGCAGTCGAAGTCAGCATCTTGTTTCTGCCACGACCAGGTAGCGTTTCAACAGTGCCCTTTGCCTTGAATTTGCGAATGATGCTTCCTATGGTCTCTCTTGGTATGTTTAACATCTTTGCAATCTTCTTATAGCCATTGCCCTTCCTGTGAAGAGTAATCACCTCTTCTCTTGTCTTCCTGGACCATTCTCTTGACTTCACCATGTTTGTAACCACACCAGTAAATGTCTAGAAGGAGCTGAGTATCACAGTCATTTTAAAGCTGCCTAATTGGTACTTATTATGCTTTATTGCTGCTCCGTGACATCCACAGGTGTTTTCAATACCTGATTCAAAACACTTGAATGAACCTCTGTTCTTCAGAGTGGTAGTCTTTAAGGGGTTGAATAATTGTGTCAATGGATGAATTCACAAATGAAACATTTACTACTGTATTACAAAACCAATTGATGTAATTTTAGTTGCATATGGTTCTTTAAAAAGTCCTTGTAGGATTTCATTCTGAATACAATTACAAATGTACACTAAATTCCCTAAAACCCTTTACAGCATAGGGGGGTGAATAATTTTGAACACAACTGTATTTCTAACGTCCCTGCATTTCCTTACTATATACTGAGCCGTGTTAGGAGATCGATGGCAATTGTGTTCCTTAGTGCAAAAATAAAACCAACCAAGTATTCTTAAGGTTATTTAAAATGAAAGAAATGGGATTTAGTTTTCTAGGAAATAATTTTTATTAGACTCACCTACTCTTATTTGAATGTTTAACCCCTTCATATCAAAACTCTTATTAGCCGTGGTTCACGATGTATGCCTGGTAAATCATGTCGTGAATGTGCTCATATAAATGCAGATTATGAGAAGAGGTGAATGCCTATTTAAACCTTTGTGACATTTACTGTGAGTGCAATTGTCTCCCTGTAGAACAGGGAGAGAGAGCTTCTTTCTTTTCATCATATTCAATTTATTTGCAGATTTAAACAAATTGACAGAATTATAGCCCACAAAGCCTAATTGTTAGATGCAGCTATCCATTAAGTATTCTGTCACAGCGGTTATGAGTTGTATTATCCTTTAGGGGTTAGAAGGTTTTATCTAGGCGATGGGGTTTCCAAGAGTTAAAAGATCCCATTAGGAAAACAAAGAAGGCAGCATGAACTACTTTTATTTTTCAATTTTCTTATCATGAAACCTGCCTGAGATCATAGACAAGATTTGTGTGTAACAATGCAGAATGCAACTTCAAAGAAAAATATACCAGTTAAATGGACAGCAGACAAGCGAGCAATATAAAGCAACATGCTTAGGGATACAGCTAATTAGGTTCTGTGATACACTGGAAAAAGCAGACTGATGGGTTGATTACTCACATCAGTGTTTTGGAACCCAAGTTGGTCAGATTGTGTATGTTTAGCACTGTTCTTTTTTTGATTTGCACAAAATTCCAAAATGGTATATTTTTCATCTCTTTGATAACAGTGGCTTGTTGGAGTTCCTTCTTACTGGACCTTACATAATACCTTGGATTCAAAAATGGATTTGATCAGGGAATAAATCTGGGCATTTTCATACATGGACATATTTTTAAAGCTTTTCCATTGCCGATTTAGGGTCCTATTACATAGTTAACGCTAACGATAGCGTTCAGCTGTGTGAGCGTTAACGTTATGTTAAGTGGCCCTAGCGTGGGCCAACCATATTACATTCCAAACGCTAACGGGCTAAAAAACCCGTTAGCGATTCGGAGCTTGCGCTTTTCGGCGCGATGTTACTGTACTTTACTCTCCCTATGCTTAACATGGGAAGCGCAAAGAGTTAATTAGCATTAGGATTACAAAGTCCGAACACTAATTACGTCCTACTGCAGTTAACTCAAAAATTAACACACAGCTTGGAGCTGGTGCTAAATGATACCGCTTCTGTGGAATCAGTCACCACCAGTTAACCCCCCCAAAAAAATATAATCAGATACTCCCCTTTCATCCCACAGCGAGAACGGCGGCTCCATCTGTCTCTTCTGGCTGCCGGGAGCAGAGTGAGACTGGGGGGAAAAAAGTCCCCAGTCTCCTTTTGAGATCACTCTGCCGACCAGCATGATCTTGTGAGAGGCAAGATCCTGCCGGTCATGTGACCCGGCAGTCAAAGAATTGATGGAGTCCTAGACTCCATGGAGAGGATGCTCGGGCAGGACGCGCATTAGCGCTGCCCTGAGTATTCTGAGGCTTACTACAGGAGGGGTGGGGTCTCGCCTTCTCCCCGATGGGGCGGCTTAAACTACCGCATGTATCCAGCTCAGCAACATGTATAAAACATAAGAAAAAATATGTCATCTGCGCTTATTCCCATTATACCGTGTGAAACAAAACACAATTAGAGGCTTTGGTTTCTATTAATGGCCATTAAAAGAGTAAGCTCACCCGCCAACGTCACAGCACCTCTAGTGAGGGTGAGTCCTATCCAAAAGTGAAACCACAGGCTATTGTATAGCGAACCATCACTGCGCACGCTGCTTTTCAGTCATGAGGTAGACTGGTGGGCCTTTATTTAATGCCCTCCCAGAAACAAATCTACCTTGGGATCAAAAAACAAAGACACGGTCGGAACATGCTGCAATGATGACCTGGCTGGAGGTACAATAAAACATACATAGTACAGGAGGGGTGGGGTCGCGCTTGCTCCCCGATGGGGCGGCTGCAACCACCAAATGTATCCAGCCCAGCAACATGTATAAAACATAAGAAAAAAATGTCATCTGCTCTTATACCCATTATAACGTGTGAAACAAAACACAATTAGAGGCTTTGGTACTATGTATGTTTTATTGTACCTCCAGTCAGGTCATCATTGCAGCATGATCCGCTCCGTGTCTTTGTTTTTTGATCCTGAGGCTTAGAGCTGCATTACGGGTTGGGCTGCTGGACTAGCACTTGCCCTGCAATATGGATGTAAAACACGGAAGCTAAGGAGAAACCTGCAGGAGCAGGTTTTCCTCCTCAGCGTCCCCGTTTTAGCAGGCAGTATGTAATACTGCCTGGAGACTTGCCATGGATGTGACCTGACTTGTAGCATATACTCAAGAAGCTGAATGGGATAAGAAAGCGAACCAGGAGCGGAAATACATACACATCATAATTGGATAGATATCATGAAATTAAAGAAAAGCGTGCCTGATAACAAAGCATTAACCACTCAAAGTTTTGAACAGCATGGGTGGAGGTACACAATATGATAGCATACTTCATCTCTGAAATTCCCAACATCAGGATAAACAAATGGCCAGCGAGATCTACAATCAAAATCCATTCTATTGCTTGGCAGGGGATGCACTACACAGGGCAAGCAGAGTAATCTAAGAGCTCCAGGGTGGTTCTTGCAGGTGCCGCTCATGCCTGTGCCTCTTCCCTATCCCTCCCCTAAGACCCTATAAACCAGGGATCTGAAACGCTGGCCCCTCAGATGTTGATGGCCTGCAATTCCCATAATTCTATGTATGTAATAGATGGCCTGAAAATCATGGGAGTTGTAGTCCAGAATATCTGGGTGGGCAGAGCTTGAGATCCTGGCTCTAAACTCACTATATACTGTAACTTTGTAATGATGCTAAGCCTTATAGAGTGCTGTAAAGAATGTACATGATTTCCAAATGGAAATTTTATGGCATGACTTTAGTGGCAAAAAAACCCACAATTTGTCTAGTTTTTATTTACTTTTTTTGGTAAAATAGGCCATTTATTGCGGTAGGATTTTTTTGAGGTGATAAAAGCCCCCATGTTGGGCCAAATTGTTGCCACTTGTCTGGATTTGGCCACAACGAATAGTTTTTGAGATGAAAATCCTAAGGAGCGCTGGACAGATTTTGGTTTTCCATTTTTTTTTTTTTTTTTATGAATCCTTTTCAATAAGCTCCAAATAGCTGTTTTGTATTTTGTACTGCAACATGCAGATTGGAACGGAAAACATTACTGTTAAGGTGAATTATAGGTGCATTTTAAACTCTGTTTAAATATTCTTCACACCATTCCTTTTGAATTGAGTACTTGCAATTTCCTAATACAAATTAGCAAGTTTACAAAATGACGCTACAGGATACCACCATCTATTTTTTTCTTGGTTCGGGTATAATAACATTACCTGTAAACTGATGAATAAACTAAGGCAATATTTGTATATTTTACATCTGTTGAGACAACACTTTACAAATCAAGGGATCACAATTAATATAATGCAATTACCCGCTGCTTTAAATAATGGCATAAACCTTCTCAGTGTTAGTATTGGCGTATAGATTACGTTGCATTTCCTAGAGATATTACGCAGAGTTACGAGCTTGAAGACTCTTTTGTTAACCCCCTTATTCTGAACCCCAAGGTCATACGCAAGATGTGAATGTCACATGCGGGATATGATTGAAGTCAGATAGCTTAACTCATCCTCTTTTGAAAGCACACAAAGTCCTTTATCTTTTCTTCACTTTATTGGGAAAGTAACAGCAAATAAGTGTCTTGTGGATAGAGAGAGCTTCTCTTGGAGTGTCTTCTAGTCAGGGTTTCTCTAGTATGAGAATGAGAGGAAGGAGAGAGCCTCTCTGGTGTACTTTCTAGTAGGAGGAAGATGGAACAGAATGCACTTGCTCAGTGTTGCAGACCCCGTTCAGAGGGCCAGCAGACAGATGTAAATACCTGTAAAAACAGGAAAGAATGAGGAGACAGACAGATTGGCTGCTTGTTCCACAGTATCCTCGTGGTTATCTTTATTAAATGCATATTTTCCAAATGCTTTTAAAACAATAACATTTTCATTCTAAATGACCTATTAACATGTCATCTTCATTTTCGCAAAATATCTAACTTTTCCTGTGGAAAGTTGTGAATCCGTCTCACAGACTATACATCCTATTATATACAGTGTGCAGCGTGCTACAGCTATTCCTTTTCCTTCTGCACATAAGGGGATGTCATATCTGCCAAGACATAGAACAATTCCTTTCTAATAACAAATAATAATGCATCTAAGATTTCTGCATATTGAGTACATTTAAATGTACATAACTGACTCTGCATCAGGAAATACTGCTTTTACCATTATTATTGCAGAGTAACTGGAGCCTTCACCCTCCTAGTGTTTACATTAAGGATATCTCTCTTATTGTCTCCCATCTGACTCTCTGCACAGTTAATACAGCTGTATATAACATGGATTCTTTATTTTAAGTGTTTGGGAGTTACTTCCTGCTTTAGGCTTACCTGTAAAAACAGGAAAGAATGAGGAGACAGACAGATTGGCTGCTTGTTCCACAGTATCCTCGTGGTTATGAGGGTAAGCAGGAACACATCACCAGTGCCACACCTATAATCTTCCCCCAATCCTTCCGGAACATAAGACCCTGTGTGTCATAATAACAGTCCCCTGCTGCTGCAGCAGAGAGCTGCATTCTCATAGTGACTTGTTATAGGCACCATATACCACATAGAAAACATAAACACATATCTTTCAATGTCACCACTATACATGACAATTACTTACTTTATACAATTGTGCACATACCTCGTATGTGTCACATCAGTATAAACAGGATGCTGCTTACAAGCCTCATGGAGAGACTGAAGGAAGGGAAGCTTGCTAAACAGGAAATGGGGCTGGGTCACACTAACTATGTGGGTTAGACAGGGAGAGTGGACTTACTTATTTTACGTAAAAGAATAGGGGAAACACAAATAAGGCCCGTGTCAGACAAATGCAGTGATCACATCCGTTTTGCCGCAGATTTTAGGCCCGTGTCAGACAAGCGCACTGCAGAGTGGAAGGAACGTCAGTGAGAGCGGACGATCCTTCCACTCTCCGCTGCCGCTGACTGCCCTCAGCTGTGCAAATCGCGATCCTCCTATGGAGGATCATGCTTTGCAGCTCCGTTGACGCGCTTTCTAGCGCATCAACGGATTAGTTCCCTAGACGGACGCTAGCTGCGCGCGCAGTTCGTGCGTGTGTACAAGCGTGTGCCCGTCGCTGCATCACTCGGCTGCGACGGCCGCCAGTAAGTGCGTGCACTAGGTGCGCTCGTCTGACACGAGCCTTAGGCAACAACGTCAAACTGCTAGGACGGGTGCACATAGTGCGCAACGTCCACGTAGCTTTGTGTGTGAGTGATGGGACATAGTTAGATGTACTGCATTTTTGACGTCTAGCATTTTTGACAGACAAAATGGTTTTTCATATCATGTATCAATTTTTTTCATTTTTACATATTAATTTTATTTCCCATCTACATCAGTCAAAAAAAAAGTCAGTCAAAAAAAACGGACCGTGTGGAGTCTACAGTATCATCAGTCAGAAAGTACGTCAGTTGTGCACGGACGCACAGTGTGCTCAGAATGCATTCGTCTGACGTTAGCCTAAGGAATCTGGTTCCATGATACCCTTTCATTACCTATATAGGCTATACTCGATCTGCAAGGCACCTGGTGGTGCCTGATGTCCAGTGTGGTGGACATGGTGTAATATTGGAGCAATGCAAACTAGTTTTGTTTATTGCAAACAGAATTTATTTTCAATTTTAGCACCAAAACATGCCCTAAAGTTTTAGCACCGTGGACAAGGTACCTGAGGTGTGAACACTCTTTGAACAGCTGGAAATATGTGCTTAAATCACATATTCCCAGCTTGTCCAGCATGGCACTGGATGCTGTAGTAGTTCCTCTTGGTAATTTGCCTATCAAACAGACTACCAAATTACAGAATAAATGTGGGATATTTACAAATATTACTTCATGTATAATTCAGTCACAATGACTTGAAAACGAGAGAAATCTCAATGTATCCTTCCTGGTAAAATCCTTTATAAATAAATTTAAAAGAAATCTGGGAAACCTCTTTGTAGTGAAAGAATTGAGTGAAAAAATATTAAACCTAATGCTTTTTCATATAATATTGCAGTAATCAGACAATATGATCGCTTATAAAGATCTGCAATATGTTGCTTATGTAGTGACCAGGTTCTCTTTCCTTCCCTGTGATGTCCCATCGATGGGTAGGTATCACATTGATCTTAAAGGAACACTCTATTGAAAAGTATTGTGTCCCTTTTTTGCTCTGAAATATTTGAGCAGAAGCTACTGACAGAATCTGCTCAATTATTTTTT
Source organism: Leptobrachium leishanense (assembly GCA_009667805.1). Classification (NCBI taxonomy): domain Eukaryota; kingdom Metazoa; phylum Chordata; class Amphibia; order Anura; family Megophryidae; genus Leptobrachium; species Leptobrachium leishanense. Next base: position 109,524,694 of record CM019071.1, on the reverse strand, counting down.
ACTTCTTTTTCTTATTTTTCAGTGAATTTACTCACCTTTTCTCACTTGCCATGCGCGGCTCCGCTCCATAGCGGCCTCTCTAAGACCAATCACTAACTTGATTGGTGTCAGGGATGTTTTCGTCGGCACGTTCCCTGCATCTCACTGCCACTAGTAACCGAGTAGTAGCCGGCAGCCAGTAAATTCCAATTTCTTTTCTGCTGGTAATGCTGGATTGGGTGGAGGCTTTTCATCCCCTTCACCCAGTTTTTAGCCAAAACGGGAGCTGGGGGGTAGAAGGGGGGGGGGCACGCCTTACATCCTGACCATTTTATAAATGTAAAGTGGTTAGGATATGTAGAGTGTTCCTTTAATGAAAATAGAGTATTTTGGTGCATTGTTAAACTAATAACCCTGTTTGCCAAAGGAAGTGAACCATTTCATAGCGTTTGTAGTGGGATTGCAGGAGCTCCGCTTTGTTCCTTTTCTCATTAGTCAATAGGAAGAACCCAGAGTGAGGGAAATCACGGACTCCAGCTTCCCTATTCCATTTACAAGGCATTTTAGGTACTGGTAGAGCAGTGTTTCCCAAACCTGTCCTCAGGACCCGCTGACAAACCAGATTTGCAGATTGCTGAAGCACAGCACAGGTGATAAGATTTGCTTCTCAGTGATTGCAGGATTCAGTCTGCTTTTCTCCAAGGTGTTCTGCAAAATCTGGCCTGGTAGAGGGTCTTGAATACAGGTTTGAGAAACCTTGTGGTAGAGGTTATGACATACCGCTAGGATCTGTTTACTAGGAGCTCCTGGGAGCCTCAATGGATGGAGGAACAAGTGATTATCCATGAGCCTTATCAGGCACAGCATACTCTATATTACTATTTTATACAAGTCTGCAAATAAAGAATGTGAAATGTGCTGCTTTCTATCCAATTTCCTCTGTTCATTAGCAGTGATGGATACATTTAATGCTGATTACAACACCCAAAAGTCCAGAGAAAAGTTTTTAGTGATTCTTTTAAACATTTACTTCTAGATTTGTATATTTAAAGCTATTCGTCCTTTTTCTTACATATCACTGAATGCAAATGTGGTTTGTATCTGACATGCAAACTATCATGTTTATAAAATACATAAAAATAATCTACTATTAACTACACGTGAATTTTGTTATGGCTTTAGGTTAGCAACGTATGGCCATTCAGTCGAAGTACATCAAGGTCTGTGCATCCTAACCAAAACGTTTACATAATTTCCGCATAATCCGTATCTGGCATTTTACCCAGGCTTCACTCAGTTATAGCCATAATGCACAACTTCAAGACCCAGTGAGTCCTTCTAAAAGTCCTTGTTACAATAAATGTACAAAGTTTGGTCTCTGGCACCATTCAATGGCCAAGGCACCGTAAATATAAAAAGACAAATAGATTTAAACTATCGTAATATCTAAAAACTGTAAAGTCCGCAGGAAAGGGGTTAAATAAGAAAAACATAAATATACACCAACTGTGGAAGCTAAGCAAAGCGAAATGTGTTTTTGTGTTAATGTTTCTGCATTTTATGAACAAATTTCTTTTATAACCATAACCCTGTCCCTGCTATATTTTGAAGAAGAGACGGAGGAGGTGGCTGAGAGGTCCAGTGCTCCTATTAATTCACCGGTGACCTGTAAGCCTGGTGTCTGGTTTTAAGGACACCACACCATGTGAGTGGATCCTTTGCATTATCTTCTTTCTTCACATCAGGATCACTGCACTATATTCTATTGTTTCTGAGGACTGTGGGAGAGTGCCTTTAGCCTTTCTTCTCATCCAAGTGCTTGAGCCACCTTCACCAGGGCTCCGTCTTATTTGCCTATATCTACCCTACAAGCAGTGAAAGAATAAGAGTGTAGCTCTGTTGCCCCTTGACCTCTGCTAGGTCTACTGACCATTCTTTAAACAATCTGGCATTACAAGCACCATTTTAAGGTTTTTCTTGTCTCTTTCTTGTTTCTTTGCCCACTGCTTTCTAGATTTGTGTTAACGGACATCTCAAGGACTCAAGTTTCCAACTGGTTCCGACTCATACACTGCATGCTTAGGTCATGCTAGTCTTGACGGCAACTAAATTCCTTAAAATGTCAAATTTTTCAAATAGTTTTAAATAACCAATAGATTATATATTTATTTTTTACATATAAATGTTGCGATAACTGTAGTCACTTCAACAGCACAACCTATAATTATTGTATGTTTTGGGTTGTGATCCTTTTTTCTTTGCGTTTAACCAGAAAATGGCCACGTGCAAAGTCTGTACGTAAAAGATATGATGGAGATATTTTGTGGATTTGAACTTCTGGTTGTTTATGAATATCATTTTGTGTCTTAGAGCCTTAGACATCGAGAAGTATAATGCTTGTAGAGGTAATTCAGAACTGGCCCTGGTATCCTCTCTTCACCGTGCTACATTGATAAGAGAGGGATAACAGATGCTGTTTTTCTGTTTTTCTTAATGACTTATTGTTTGGATATCAGGTCGTGTGTAATATTGACTTGTCAGACTACACTGGTTACAGTAATGCGTTGTGGCACTAATGCCATGATCCTTTTCGTCTTCACATGTGATGTGTTAGTGAAGGAAATGGGAGTGTTTAGTATCGCTCATATCGAAGCAGCTGCTCATGATAAGGATCTCCGTCACCTGCGTTGGGTCGGGGTACCGCAGATGAAGGTTAAAAGCTGGCGGAAGAGTTGGAAGATTCACAGAGGGGGGAAGTAGCAGGCCACCTGCTGTGCCCGGATCAAAGGGTGGGAAGGTCAAAGGCCAGTTCAGACTTAACCACATCTGTCTGTTCAATCGCTTTTTCAGATTGTAAATCTAAACGGGATTTCATTAAGTCTTTCCCACTTTCTGCCAGGCTATGAAATAATAAAATTTTATATCTAGAGCTTTTTTCCTGCTTCTGCCGAACATATCAAAACATTGAAGTTGCTGAAATGAAACCAGCTTTGACGGCAGTGCCTTACCAATGTGGTTTTTATTTTGAAATACGTAATAGATCTGTCCATTTACCTTGTAATAAATTTGGTACTTTTTTAAATTAGTTTTTCCTTTTTATTTTTATAGAAATCGTTATGCCCTTGTGCCAACTCCTGCTGATTGAGCGTGTTGCTATGCGAATCAGATTGTTGTGCCCTGCAGTGGGGCAGGGGATTGGCTGGTAAGGAAAGTGCTCGGATCAGTAGGGAGACGTTCAACGGCACTTTTAAATTGAATAATTCCCAAAAGGTAGGAAATAAATAAGGGATATAAATTTAGAAAATGCTTGTTTTAGCATTTTCATTTGATTTAGGTTAAGGTAAAAACCACTAGAATGCCACTGTAAGAATGCTTAGTTATAGAAAAAGTAATTAGTGTTTGTATTTAAAGGGACACTCTAGCCACCATGGTCAATTTAACCTAATTGATTGGTCATGGTCAGCTGTGTGTGTACTTCCCCCAAGCATTCTCCTCTGTCCCTGCAGGCTATGACAGCCTTCCAAAGTGAAGGCATTCTCTCTGCCCAAAAGGCTGCCAGTCAACTCACACCGGGAAGCTTTCGGGTGTTATCCGGGAAGCACAAGTTGATACGGTCAGTCAGCAGGACCACAGAGGGAGAACAAAGCACCATAACTAGCTTTATAATCACTTCTAGGGTAAAATGGATTAGAAGAGTCGAAATCAACATGGGATTAATATGTAAACTCTCAAATTTTCACCTTCTTAACTTTTCCCCCCTTTTCAGGTTATTGTCTCCTTTAAATATCACTTGCTAATGGATTTCTGTCATTCTTTAAGATCTGTTAGAAAGTTGTAGCTGTGAGTCAATGATAAGTAGTGGAACCAATTCATGATTAGGGATGAGCTGTTTGGTTCGATCTGTTCGATGTTCGATTCGAACATCGCCCGTTCTCACTTCTAGCAGATATCTGGGAATTGTAATCTGTGTCTTGTCACTGTTGCCAGCTATCAGGGGGTCCTATCAGGGGGTCTCACAGACTTGTAGCAGATTTCACGAATTTGAATCTGTGTCTTGTCACTAACACCCATCGGGGGTCTCACTGATTTATAGGCGGTTTCTGGGAATTTTAATCTGTGTTTTGTCACTGCCACCCATCAGGGGGTCTCACTGATTTATAGGAGGTTCCTGGGAATTGTAATTTGTGTCTTGTCGCTGACACCCATCAGGGGGTCTCACAGACTTGTAGCAGATTTCTGCGAATTTTAATCTGTGTCTTGTCACTGGCTGCCAGCTATCAGGGTGTCTCACTGAGTTATACCAGAGTTCTGGAAATCTTTAATCTAGATAACCCCGTTGAATCAGAGTTCTGCATATCTCCAATTTTTATAACAGAGTTACATTTCCTTCACGGCACACTGGGTAACTCTGCTTGCAGCTGGGAGGGATCCAGGACAGGGCTCTGTGCTGGAGCTTGTTCATCCACCACGCCTCCAGAAAGCTGCTTGTATGAGGTCTGTCTGCTCCACCACCTCTTCCTCCTCCTCCTCCGGCGAAGTGGCAGTTAAACCGACGCGTGGCAGGGGCTACGCAATAGCTCAATCAAAAATATGCCATACTGTGCTTGAGCTGGTTTGTTTAGGGGACAGGAGCCACACCGGGCCATAAATTCTGTCAGCTCTGCAGTGGCAGGTGCAGAGATGGTTAACACCATGCCAGCTTCAGCTGGGAATGGTCGTCTGTGAAAATGGCAGCAACCTTCTCTCTGCCCTACACCAGGGTAAGTTGACGCATGTACCATGCCTAGCAGACATCCTAAATCTGGTGGTACAGCGTTTCTTAACCAGGTACCCAGGACTGGCACAGCTTCTGAGCCAGGCCAGAAAAGTCTGCAGCCACTTCAGACGGTCAATCCCAGCAAGTGTTCGCCTGGCAGAAATTCAAAGCGAATTCCACCTTCCCACAAACCGTCTGATCTGTGACATGCCTACCAGGTGGAACTTGACATTCGCAATGCTGCAGTGTCTGCACAAGCAGCAGAGGGCCATCAATGAGTACCAGTGTGAGTATGGCATAAGGACAGGTTCAGGTCAACTTGGTCCCCCTCGCAGTGGCTGATGATCAATGATGCATGCACTGTACTGTCACCATTTGAGGAGGCAATGAGGATGGGGAGCAGGGACAGTGCATGCATCAGTGACACAATTCCTTTAGTGTTCCTGCTGGAGCGCACTCTGCGTGGAATTATAGATGTGGTACTAGAAGCAGAGCAGCAGGAGGAAAAGGAGGCTTTCCCTAGCTCTCAAGGCCCCAGTCTTTACGCAGACCACAATCCTGCGGGTCCTCAGATCAGACAGGAGGAGGAGGATGAATATTTAAGTAGTGGGGGCATTGAAGGTGGGGATCCTCAAGGGAGGGTTTTGTGTGCCCAGAAACCCAAGGACTAGTACGTGGCTGGGAGGAGGAAGTGCACGATGGGGTCATCCTCATTGACCAGGAAGACTCGGAAGCTAATGCCACCTCCAACCTATGCTGCATGGGGTCCCTTATCCTGCAAAGCCTGGTAATGGACCCCAGGATTCGTGCTATCAAGTAGAGGGATCATTACTGGTTGGCAAGCCTTCTTGATCCACGATACAAGGGTAAAGTTGCAGAGCTCATCCTGCCCACACAGAGGGAGCACAGGATGAAACAACTTGAGGACGCTCTAAAGCGACACATTGTGTAACACCTTTCCAGGCACTGGTAGGTTACCAAGTGATGACACAGGTGCTTCTAAAGGCTGCGGATGATCAGAGGAAGAGCGGTGAAGGCCGGGGCCGTTTGACTGATGCCTTTTTAAATTTTTTTAGTCCACGACACCCAGGGACGTCAAATGTAGGCACCCATTGCCAGCGTCTTCACCGTATAGAAAACATAGAAAAACATAAAAAAATGTCGGCAGATAAGAACCTTTCGGCCCATCTAGTCTGCCCAATTACATGGATACTTTACCTGGATTTATCTTTTGTTTAGGATAGCCTTATGCCTATCCCATGCTTGCTTAAATTCAATTACTGTTTTGGCCTCTACCACTTCTACTGGAAGACTGTTCCATGTATCCACCACCCTCTCAGTAAAATAATGCTTCCTGATGTTACTTTTAAACCTTTGCCCCTCTAATCTAAGACTATGTCCTCTTGTTTTGCTACTTTGTTTCCTTTTAAATATACTCCCTTCCTCTACCTTGTGGATTCCCTTTACGTATTTAAATGTTTCTATCATATCTCCTCTGTCTCGTCTTTTTTCCAAGCTGTACATGTTAAGATCATTAAGCCTTTCCTGGTAACTTTTCTCCTTCAAGCCGTACACCATTTTAGTAGCCCTTCTCTGAACTCTCTCTAAGAGGTCTATATCCTTCTGGAGATACGGTCTCCAGTACTGCACACAGTACTCCAAGTGAGGTCTCACCAGTGCTCTGTACAGTGGCATGAGCACTTCCCTTTTCCTACTGCTAATACCTCTCCCTACACAACCAAGCATTCTGCTGGTGCAGGACTACCTAGGGGCAAGGGCAGACCTGTATACCTTTCCAGAAGATGATCCACTGGCTTACTGGGTGTTGAGATTGGATCACTGGCCAGAACTTAGCCAATATGCTATGCAGCAACTAGGTTGCCCTTCATCCGTCCTTTCTGAAAGGACGTTCAGTGCCGCTGGAGGTTTTGTCACAGACAAAAGAGTGTGTCTGTCCACCGACTCTGTAGACTGGCTGACATTTATAAAAATGAATCAGTCCTGGATCAGCAGCTAGCAATCCCCTGATGCTGTTGTAACTGAATAGATCGGGGATCTCTTCTGCATTCCCAAAACCTCCACCACTGCACTCTTCCAGAATACCACAGAGGGGTTACGGTGTGAAGGCATTTGCTGCCACCAAAGGCACAATATTTGGGTGCACTGCCACTGACGCCTTGACCAGATTCATATCATTTTAATATTGGACCGCAGGGTCCACCGCTGCACTCTTCCACAATACCACAGAGGGGTTACGGTGTGACGGCACTGTTGCCAACACTAAAGGCCCAATTTTAAAGCACCTATTGTTACTTTCATCCAAAGCCTGCATAAGTTTCACCATAATTTAGCCAAAAAAATCACTAAACTTGTTCTGTGTGTCCTAAAATGTCTCCTCTTTTCATACAGGCTGCCGCCCCAAGCAGTTGTTTATGAGTAGATTAAAGGAATACCATTTACCGTGATTTGAAATGTCATTTTTTTGTTTTTAAATGTTTCTATACATCCTACAAATCCGCCACTTCACGGGCAGGTTATGGGGACCTCCTAGGCACAATATTTGAAGGAATGTTTCGTTTTTATCCTTAACCTTTATTTCATGGAAAACTCACTGTTCCTTTAAAAACTTTTTTTTAAAACTTTTTGTCCTTGTTTCCTGTCCCCCAGGGCACTACCCGGACCCCCATACACCTTTTATTGCAAATATCTTGCATATATGCCCTCTTGGAGGGCACTCTAAAAATTGAACGTTCGAGTCCCATTGACTTGCATTGAGTTCGAATCGTGTTCGCGTTCGAACCCGAACTTTTGAAATTGTTAGAGTTCGAATGCGAACCGAACACGGGGGTCTTCGGCTCATCACTATTCATGATGTGCTACATATACAGGGTTATTCAAAGAGAATCGAAAAGCCACCGCACGTTCTCCTTAATTCGGCAACCCCATTTTCAGCAAGCACCACAGGGCCGTCGAAGTGCAGGGACAAGCCGCTGCAAACCTGCCGAACACTCCCTTCAAAACCCGGCGAATGCACGCTGAAAACCTGCAAAAACATTTGGATTAACCCTGCCGAACACGACGGAGAAACCCGAGCAGGAGCCGATCACAGAGCAGAGCAGCCGTCGGAAAAACCCAACACCGCAGAGGAATGGAGTGAAAAAAACATTTGTTTGAATGTTTGAAAAGTGAAACGCTGTTTGCAAAGAAACTACTGAGCGAAAATTTTCATATGAGATACAATGAATGATAATAAAAAGGTCGGATACAGAAAAAAAGAACAAACGTTTAAAAAAAAAATCAAAAGATTTTTGGCACAAAAATCCCAAAAAATGCTTAAAATATCCTAAAAAATCTAACAAATAATCTTTTTACTGCAGAATATTATAATAAACAGTTTATTATATAGTGAATTAAAACTGGAATATATTTAACATTGAAGCCTATGGGATTCACCTGAATAAATCTGCCGCATGAAGCCACGGAATGGCAGGGCAATTCGGCTACTTTTCACTGCTGGTTTTTTTTCTCTGAATAGCCAAAGCTATGGGGATTTCCCTGCCCTCGAACAGGCACCGTATGTGCAGGCAATTCGCCAACATTTGGCGAATTGCCTGTTCTCTGAATAACCGAATGGCCAAGACGGGTAACCGAACGCTGACTTTCAGCGTTCGGTTACCTTTCGGCAGCCATTCGGATCTCTTTGAATAACCCTGATAGTGATGTCACTGGCTTGATACACAGAATGCTCCCCTTGGAAGCCTTTATGATATACTATGGTTTATTTCCCAGCCAGTCTTATGAAGAGCTATAAGGGACAAAATACAGACCGTCTTCCTTTTTAGGAAATGGTTTGAATCTCTCTCCGTGCAAATAAATGTGATTATTTTCTCCCTGTCTTCCCATGAAAATCTGTGATATATTTGTAATGAGTAACCAGGTGGTCATGTTTGCTATAAGCTCTATAGGCCTTTCCGTTTGTGGCATTAACGTGCACTCAGAGCCTCCTTTACAAACTTTTGGAGCACTTTCATAGGTATGTCAAGGCAACTTGCAATCTGAGATGACTTATTCCAAAAGACCTTTCAGGATGTTGCTTATGTGCGATGGTTTCAAGTTGCCAGAGTTTCCCTGTGAGACAGCAAGGTCAGTATCACTTACCTCCTGCTTCCTCAAGATTAAAGCCGTGTTCTTTTTAACTTCCACATCAGGGAATAAAGAATCTGAGCAAGATGTCCTCTCCATGTAGAAAAGAAGCTCACTGGATTTGTTTTAGATTTTCACAGCTCTAGCTTTTCAAAGCCATTTGTCGCAATAATGAAATAAATTCGAGCTGTCTTGTTCTTTTGTTAAGCATTAGCTTTCTTTTGTTTTTTTAACTCCTTTAGAATTTTTTTCTCATTCTTCATAGTCATAATAGAAAATTAAAAATCTTTGAACGTATAGATCAAGGTGGCTGTTAACCAAAATGGAGACAAAGAGCTATATTCCATAGTTGGGGCTAACTTAACCAGAGCTGTTGTAAAGTTACCAGAGCCGTTATAGGGCTCTACTACGCTCTTAGCATTAAAACGCTGGCACAAGGGAGGTAAAACTGCGCCTGGCGTTTTCCCCCTTTGCCCGCGTTTTAACGCTGGATTACAAAGCAGGTGCAAAAAATGCTGCCTGCATTGTTATTGAGCGTTAAATTTCTGTATGATCATGGCAGCGCTGAGCGCAGCCGCGAGCATCCACCCTCTGGAGTCCATAGGACTCTATTGAGTTCCTCCTTGCCGGTCACGTGACCAGCCGGATCTCACCTCAGGGATGCCGGCCTGTCGGCGTAGGGATACACAGGCAGAGACTTGTGGGGGTCTTTCAGTGCTCCCGCCGGACGGAGGAGGCGGCCGGAGCCGCGGGACAGAGGGTGAGTATTGTGATTGTTTTTTTTATTTTTACAGCTGGTGTTAACGAATTCTGCAGAAGCAGAATCCGTTAACACCAAGTACTGGCTCTGGTTAACTTTGCGCTGACCAGAGCCAGGCGTTAATCAGCGTTGGGACATTGTAATACCAGCGCTGATTAACACTTTGCGCTCCCCATGTTAAACATAGAGAGCACAAAGTACAGTAACCTCGCGCAGAGGAGCGCAAGGTACCAAACGCAAACAGGTTTTTTAACCCGTTTGCTTTTGGATTGTAATATGCGGTAAATACCGCAGCAAACGTCAATGCTCACGCATGTGAGCGTTAACGTTTGCGTTAGGACTGTAATCGAGCCCATAGTCTATGGGGTTGTTAAGTTTACAACCGCTCTGGTTAAGTTAGCACCAGCTTTGTAATACTGGCCATAATTCACGGGAACACTGTAATCAGATCTGATTAGCTCTTCCATGAAAAACAGATGGATATCCCCAGTAGATTTAATTTTCATATATATAGTCTTTTTATTTTGCCCCTTATTGCTGAAGCGTTGCAATAATTAACCCTTTGTTATAATTTTATCCAATTTTAGCTCTTTGCAGATTTATATATCCTCCTATGTTGTGACTGATCGCGATATGCCTCTATCCCTCACTACGGCTTCATAAAACTTCAGGAATTGCAATAAAAATTGCACTGGAAGTTAAATGACTTCAAAATGTGTCCTCTTCACCTTGCCCTGGCGCAGAACACACTGTTACTGCAATCTATAGCAAAGAAGATTGAATTCTTGGTTTACTTAACCAAAGAAGCCCAGTAATTGACATTTTCCTTGGCAGGCTCGTTCTTTTTTTTCTTTTTTCTTCTTCTTCTCTTTACATTTTTTTCTTTTCAGCCAGTTGATCGTAGACACATCTGGATAGGCTTTGACTTCTCATATACAGTACTGTACATACATTTCTCTCTTTTGTGCATTCATTTCATATCATTACTGCCACATTTTTTTAAATCTCTTTGGGAATTCAATATATCGCAGGTTGATTTATAATTCACCTCTGATAAAGACACGGCACCAGCTTGGAGTTCAAAGACTGATACAATATAAAAAATAATGATCTTCAGTTTTGAATGTCCTGCATTTTTACCCCACAAATCCCCGGGATCCAGATCCTCTTCAAGGACTGTCACTGTGTCACTATCACCACCTTCTTCCTTGGCAGAGGTGGAAGTAATGGAAAAAAACACAACACCACAACAAATTTCTTTCACCCTCACAAGTGTGTTGTTCCCAAGAATAAAGAATGGTTTCTTTGTAGATACACTCATAATTGAGATTTCACTAGGAAATCATTAGGAAAGCACTATTTGAAACCTTTAGAATCTGTCAATATGTACTATATTTCAAAGACAACCAATGTTCAAGTACCAGGATAAGTGTAGGTGATGCACACCACCTTCATATACCTCCACAGGCCTTTCATGGCTGGATGACCACAACCCTACATCCTGCTGCTGTTGATGAGCATAATGTCTCAACCACCAAGCAACATAAACCGCCCAACATATACTAAAACACACACACACACACAATGGAAGAAAAGTAGTCGAGTATATCCATCATTATAATCTTACTTTTACTTGAACACAACCATTCAAATTGTATGTGATATGAACGTCAGGTTCAACATGTACTCATGTCTAATGTTCATTTAGGATTTTCTGCTATTAACATGGCCAACAGTTCTTCTAATCCAGGGTTTCTCAACTCCAGTCCTCGGGACCCACTAACAGGCCAGATTTTAAGGATCACCTTGTGGAAATGTAGCTGAATCCTGCAATCGCTAAGCAGTAAATTATATTACCTGTGCTGTGCTTCAGATATCCCACAAACCTGGCGTGTCAGCGGGACCTGAGGACCAGATTTGAGAAACACTGTTCTAATCCCATAATCTTGTTTTTGTTTGCTACTCATTAATGGTGTGTTGGAAGATCAACCCATTTCATTTGAGCAGGGATTATCACCTTTGCCACAGTCAGGAGATGCCCATGTGTTTTTCGAGGCCTACACTTCAGTGCCATTTTTCAGTTCTTAAACACCTTGAGCTCTTGGAGCCTCATCGCAGGTGTTTTTTGTTTGTTTGACCTAAGAATATAGAGATTATAGGCATATGCTTTACTTCATTTGTGTGGCAGGGGATGACCTAGATCTCTGTCCTTCAACCAGTGGCCTATTAGGAAGTAGCAAGATAGGCACATTTTGCAGTAGCAGTCCTTTTGCTTGTGTATAGCTGTGGTAGACTCTAAAGATCCCAGTGAGCTCCCAATGCCATCTATATAGAATTATTTTTTTAATTCTGTTGGTTTGAAAGCCACATGGGACCACAACCTGACATTTCCATATCTACTCTCCACATTTTGCATATTTCGTCTTGGTTTATTTTTTCTATTTCTTGAGGTCGGGGGTCAAACGAGCATTTTTGAGAGCGGAAGGAACGTCTGAGAGTGGACATTCCTTCCACTCCAACGCCCGTCTGTCCACCTCGCTGAGGGCAGTTAATGCACTCAGCGCTGCAAGGCTCAATTCTCCTATGGACGGGGAGGCTTTCAGAAAGTCCGCAGGGTGGCTTTCAGAAAGTCCGCAGGGCGCCTGCTGTAGTAGGCGCAATTCGGGCATGCACTGCAGCGTTTGGCCGGCCCCATCAAAGTGTCACAAAGCTGCGACGGACGGTATGTCAGTACGGGCACACACAGTGCGATCGTCTGACCCCAGCCTAACATGAACAGACCTATATACAGTGGCAAGAAAAAGTATGTGAACCCTTTGGGATTACGTGGAGTTTTGCATGAATTGGTCATAAAATGTGCTCTGATCTTCGTCTAAGTCACAACAATTTGAAAAACACAGTCTGCTTAAAATAATACAACACAAACATTATATGTTTTCATGATTTTATTGAATAGAACATGTAAACATTCACAGTGCAGGGTGGAAAAAGTATGTGAACCTTTGGATTTAATAACTGGTTAACCCTCCTTTGGCAGCAATAACCTCAACCAAACGTTTCCTGTAGTTGCAGATCAGACCTGCACAACGATCTGGAGTAATTTTGGACCACTCCTCTTCACAAAACTGTTTCAGTGTAGCAATATTCTTGGGATGTCTGGTGTGAATCGCTCTCTTAAGGTCATGCCACAGCATTTCAATCGGGTTGAGGTCAGGACTCTGACTGGACCACTGCAGAAGGTGTATTTTGTTTTGTTGAAGCCATTCTTTTGTTGAATTACTTGTATGGTTTGGGTCATTGTCCTGTTGCATCACCCATCCTCTGCGGAGCTTCAGTTGGCGGACAGATGGTCTTACGTTTTCCTGCAAAATGTCTTGATAAACTCTGGAATTCATTTTTCCATCAATGACAACAATCCGTCCAGGCCTTGAGGCAGCAAAGCAGCCCCAAACCATGATGCTCCCTCCGCCATGTTTTACAGTGGGGATGAGGTTTTGATGTTGGTGTGCTGTGCCTTTTTTTCTCCACACATATTGTTTGGAAAAAACACACAACAACTGAATTTTGGTTTCATCTGTCCACAGAATATTTTGCCAGTAGTGCTGTGGAACATCTAGGTGCTCTTTTGCAAACTTCAAACTTGTTGCAATATTCTTTTTGGACAGCAATGGCTTCCTCCGTGGTGTCCTCCCATGTACTCCATTCTTGTTTAATGTTTTCCTTATTGTAGATGTGTCAACAAAAATGTTAGCATGTGCCAGAGTGTTCTGTAAGTCTTTAGCTGACACTCTAGGATTCTTCTTTACCTCATTAAGCATTCTGCGCTGTGCTCTTGCAGTCATCTTTACAGGACGACCACGCCTAGAGAGAGTAACAACAGTGCTGAACTTTCTCCATTTGTAGACAGTCTGTGTTACCGTGGACACATGAACATCAAGGCTTTTGGAGATACTTTTGTAACCTTTTCCAGCTTCATGCAAGTCAACAATTCTTGATCGTAGGTCTTCTGAGATCTCCTTTCTGCGAGGCATGGTTCACATCAGGCAGTGCTTCTTGAAACCAGTAAACCCAAAAGTGGGGTGTGTTTTTAAAGGGCAGGACAGCTTTCAGCAACACATCCAATAATATCACACTGATTGATTGGACTCAAGGTTGGCTCACTCCTGGCTCCAATTAGCGCTTGGAGAAGTCATTAGGCTAGGGGTTCACATACTTTTTCCACCCTGCACTGTGAATGTTTACATGTTATGTTCAATAAACACATGAAAACATATAATGTTTGTGTTGTATTATTTTAAGCAGACTGTGTTTTTCAAATTGTTGTGACTTAGATGAAGATCAGAGCACATTTTATGACCAATTCCTGCAAAACTCCACGTAATCCCAAAGGGTTCACATACTTTTTCTTGCCACTGTAAATATAACGATGCTATCTATATACAATATTATCAAGACCTATAGTGGACAATTCAATTCTGTGGAGAGTGCTACTTTTTTGCTTCTGACCATCATCCTGCTGGGTTATTCCAATCAATGCTGCTTTGTCAATTTCTTTTTTTTTTTTTGAGAAAGTATTTTACCAGGAAGGATACATTGAGATTTCTCTCGTTTTCGAGTATGTCCTGGGTGGCGACTAAGAACCATTAGGTGTCTTGCCCAAGGACACTTACTGGAGAGGTGCTCTTGCCGGGATCGAACCTGTGTCTCCACAGTCTCTCTCCACGGTTATAGAGCAGTGATGTTACCTCTACTCCACCCAGCCCGTGCCAGTGATCACGTCCATTTTGCCGCACAGTTTAACGTCTGTCGTAGCATAGAATCATGAGCAATAGAGACCCGCACACAAAGTACGTGCGCACCGAACTGCACACGCACAATGCACGTGGCAAATGGACGCAAGTTAGGCAAGAACATAAAAACGCTACCACGGATGCACAGAGTGCGCCACGTCTGCGTAGCGTTCTGTGTGTGTGATGAGATTCAGACGCAGCGCATTTGCGACGTCCGGCACCTTGATGCACACAATGGCTTTTCATATCCTTTTCAAATTTTTATGATTTTTCATATTATTTTTATTTCCCATAGTTCCCTTTTTTGTTCTACGTCCGTCAAGAAAAACGGATCATGTTGTGTCTACAGTCAGTACGTCTGTCCGTTATGCACGCACGCAGAGTGCGCTCAGACTGCGTTCGTCTGACTCTAGCCTTAAAAGTAAATTTTGCCCTTGAGCACTTTTTATTTTTTATTGCCTTGTACCTTGACATAAAGATGAGTTGCGCACACTGATGTAGGTTTGTGTATTTTCACTGTGAAAGGAGTATTCTTCCCTCCCTATTCCTTTTCGAATTTAATCAATCTTCTGTACGGCCAAATCAGGGAACTTTGAACTTTCAGAAGGTGAAAAATCTCCATGAACAAATCAAAAATTCACTGTTTAAAATAACACACATTTCCAGCATTTTTCATCTCTGTATCTTCATATTTATTCTGGTTACAACAAATCTTCTCCCCTGTGTCACTGGCTGCTATTCCCTGATGAATTTGTAACTGTAGACGCTCTCTGGGGAACTGTGTAGAACAGATCCCTGAGCAAACAAAAGCCAAGCAAGCTCATTGCAAGCAAGTGCATCGCCCACATTACAGTCTGTGTGTTCCAAAGGCATCATTCCTATGATTTACATTATTTTGGGAAGGAATAGAATGGGCACTTTATTATTTATGTGCAGTGGGGAATTCACCTTATCACTAAAGAACAACATGTTGAACTGGTTAATAAATGGCACTCATGATCTTATTTTTTGGAGCCATGGGCTGTGCTATTCTTTACTCAGAACAGAGACTTAAAACATCAAAGAATCGCCATATCGTTATCGCTGTTGTGCCATTTGTTATACATGCAGTGATTAAAAACAATCATTTAATATAAATGCCATCTACAAGCAATTGATGTCTTACTCCTCCCATCAATGTACAACAGACCTTGGGCCCTATTCTACACTTGTTGATAAGATAACTGCAGGAGACATTATACATAAGTATATAGCTGG
Source organism: Leptobrachium leishanense (assembly GCA_009667805.1). Taxonomy (NCBI): domain Eukaryota; kingdom Metazoa; phylum Chordata; class Amphibia; order Anura; family Megophryidae; genus Leptobrachium; species Leptobrachium leishanense. The sequence continues at coordinate 109,509,009 of CM019071.1, read as the reverse complement.
GAATCGCTATTCCACTCTTACCCTCAAGCCAGGCTATCGGCTCGAGTGCTGCGATTCCTTTGCATCCTTACTATAATTTAACTTCTCATATAATTAGTATAGGAGATGTTGATTTGCACCTACGAATTAAAGCTCAAGCTATTCCAGAGTAGCTTGCTCTTCCATCTGTGAGACGGTATTTCACTGGGAAACCTGTCTCCTCAAAGCTGGTGTTAAGTGGCTTTGCAGTCGCTTGGCTAAGAAAGCAGGTGCATATTTTCTTACTTAACCATTTCTGTCTTACCGACAAGGGTGGCGTAGGGGCCCTTGTATGTATATGAAATGTAGGTATTCATATATACAGCTTGTTGTAAAAATATTGACTTGAACGGTCCTCTACTGTAAAAGAGGGTGGCCCCTATTACATTCTTCGCGCAATTACGTTCGCGCAGCACAAATTTTTTTGCGTGCATCCGTCCAGCGTTATCGCGCAAAAATTAACGTGGTATTACGATCCGAACGCATTTTCTCATCCGTCAAAAAATAACGTTCATAAAAACGATGCGCAAAACTAAGAGTAATACGTGCGCAGTAACGTAGCGCACGTAAATCAGTGTGTTAAGAACCTTAATTGACATCAATTTACCTTAATTGACTCACTTAAGTTTTTGCGCCTGTCAAAGTAAATCTGAGTATATATGCTGCAACAATAAAAAAAGCCGCATAAATTCACAATTTTATTGTTTGGGTATGTGTAGAATGTGTAACTATACTGTGCTGTATTTTTTTCGTGCTGGTGTTTTTCGTTTCGGCCATAATGTTCCGATTTGCAGTTACCACCAGCTTTTCAAAGACGTTAAAATTATGTGTGCAAACGTCGTTCGTAAAAAAGATGTGCATCGATTGTAATACCATCCGCGTACCAGCGCATGAATGAATTTGCGCTCACAATGTTAAGTATAGGACGCGCACAGTTCATCACGCTCGCGCAAGTCCATCCGCGTTAAACGATAACGCGCATCGTTTGCGCGAACGTTGTAATACGACGTTCAGCGCAAAGGGTTTTGCCCCTCGCGCAAATGCGCATGCAAAACCAAATGCGCGAGGAATGTAATAAGGGCCGATATGTCTTCAATAATGCAGATTCAGAGCTACTGGTATATAGTAGAAGCAAGAAATACCTAGTATAGGTATAAGCAATAGAAAACCAGGATCCTACCAACAGATAGGTGGACAAAGGGATAGAGAAAGAAGGGAAACCATAATTGTTCTGTATGTAGAGTGGAGGATTGCTACTAAGTGGGAACAGCCCGGCCTCACAAAAAGAAGTCAAGGTGCTTAAGATCTGGCACAGATTAATGGTAATTACACGGTCTTCCAAGAAAACTCTAGGTTGTCGCCATTGACTCGTGTTATGCGACATGTCGAGCCACTTGCTGCAAATAACACTTTACTCTTCTAAAGAGTATGCCATTTTGTTCTGTAAGTGTGCCATTCTCATGGTTGTGCTATTGTCTGCGGCTTTGCTGCCACCTTGCGGTCGTACGCAGCACATGCTGTGATTGAATGTGCTCAACCTAAGAGGAGGAACAGTTCCTGAATCTTTTATTAATTCCCTTTCATTTCTTTCCGATCTACAACGAAAACGTACGGTTCTGGTCTCTATGAATTTAAGGAAGGATGAGTCTAACGAAGGTGATCTTCAAACAAACCAAACTCTAAGGGCTGTGTCAGATGAGCACACTATGTGTGCCCGTACTGATGTGACTCCAGGCGCTGTCACAGCGTTGTGACGCTTCGATGGGGCTGGGCTACAGCGGCCGTGCTGAAAGCCTACCCGTCGAAGCACTACGACACTCGTTTGATGGGGCTGGACAGCGTGATCCTCCATAGGAGGATCAAGCCTTGCAGCACTGAGCGCACTAACTGCGCTCAGCGAGGTGGTCATATGGGCATCAGAGTGGAAGGAGCGTCCACTCTCACAGACATTCCTTCCGCTCTTAAAAATGCTCGTCTGACCACGGCCTAAAGAGGCTAGTCACCCAGGTGAACATTCAAACCAAAATATGACCGGTAAAATATGATGGTCATCAGAAATTTTCAGAGTCTTCTGGATTTGACTTTTACTGACCTTCCTAATGCTCCTCCATCAAACTCTGTGCAGCTCCAGCATAGGACATGCTACATAGAGTCAGCAAGAGACATGTTGGCTGTGCATCTCATTAGTGCTGCTGTAGCATTAGTCTCCCTGGTCCCCTGATAATATCCTATCTTCTCTCTGACTTTGGATTTTTCTGAAATACGGAAAGCTCGGAGTCCCAAGCATTCGATTAACAGGTGCTCAACAATTTGTATTCACAGTTTGTATTTGGGGCTGCTCTTCCTAATGTGGTTGTGACAGCTGATGCTGGCATTGTACATGCAACCCCAAGGCTAGTCACCGTTTTTTCTTCAGTATCACCGTTTTTTCAGTTTTAACATTTATTTTGTGTTCTCACAGTGACGATTCCACCTTAAGATTGTTCCCTATTTTCCCTCTGCAGAAGGTGAAAATGATGAACCTGGAAGATGTCATAATTTTGAATGTAGACACCAATACTTTGGAGACTCCATTTGACGATCTGCAGAACCTGCCTAGTGAAGTGGTCAGTATTTTGTTTTCTGAAAACCATAACTCCAAGCTTTTAACAATATTTGATTTGAACAGCAGGATCTGCTTACATCGTAAATGCCTAAAGTGACAAATACTGTGCTAAAGATTAAGACATGTAAGTGAAGAGTGATCCATTTAGTTTTACGGAAAACCTGGAACAGGAACTAAAGGCATAACGCTAACATCTAGTGTTAACCAACCATACTGTTCCTTTTTCAAATTGTGTTTTAGAAATTCATATTAAGCATAAATCACAGATGGAGCTGCTAGTACATATTAAAGCAAACTATGTAACGTTAATCAGCTTATGATAATAATAATAAGTAGACCAGAGAAAATCCTCCATCACCCTTATAGTCTACAAAATGTGCCTTGTGACCTTAAAGGGATATGCATGTCTAGAAAAAAAAATTAATTGACTTTTAAACATTTTTATACCTATAGACAAACTAGAATAAATCAATAAAAATGTGTAAAACTGTTTATTTGCTTGCTTTAAATTATTTCATCTTCACTGGCCACGCCCTTCAGCTAGGGGTGCTTCTTTAGCTTCCTCTTCCTGAATATTCCCCACCCACTACTCCAGCCATCAAAGCTTCACATGAACTAGCACAAGCTGTGCACGTGAAACCTTGTGTATGCTCAGGACCCCAGACTGGGGAAACTGAGCAACTGAATATTGGCTATCTCTGCAACTGTGAAAGCAAGACACACACACTCACTCATCCGCTGACTCGCTCACACACAGACACACTCACTCATCCGCTGACTCGCTCACACACAGACACACTCATCCGCTGACTCGCTCCCACACAGACACACTCATCCGCTGACTCGCTCACACACAGACACGCTCACTTGTGCTCTTTCATGGTATTCATACTCACTGTCTCACTCAAACTCCCTCACGCAATCACTCACACTATTTCTTGTGCGGTCTCTTGTGTGCGCACTCTCTCACTGTACCGTTTCTTGCGCTTTCTCTGCTTTATTTAGCTGTCTTTTTCTCTTTTACCTTTTCATGCTCTGTCTGTGCTTTTTTTGTTGTCCCTCTATCTCTTTTTCTCCCTGTGTGTGTATGGATTGCTTTCCGTCCCTGTCTCTGCAGTGGCTGGGGATGAAAGAGTTACAGATTGAAATGGCACTCAGCCTCACCCTCCGCTCAGCAGGAGGAAGGAGGAGCAACTCCGACGCACTTGCTCAGTGCGTTTTTTTCCATCTATACCTAGGTATACACACTGATTGGTTAGCTCAAAGTGCCTCCTCAAGTGGGCATGGAAAACGCCAAGAAAGAAAAGCCGGTAAATATGAAAAAATATCATATTTACTTGCATTTTTTGCCTGCTGAATGATACTACTGACTCCTTCAAAAGGCATTGCACATTTTTAAAAGCACACTAGCAAAACATGCATGTCTCTTTAAGAATTTAACTTGCTGGAGCTTGTGAATTCCTGTGTGTTTAGTTACTGCGCACATTTAAGAAGAACAATGTTATTTTGAGCCCATCTCCCTTTCAATTTCCTGCCCCCCCCCTTTCACATGCAGTTACTTTAAAGTAATACCAAGGGAACAAAACCAGTACCTTCCAATTCCTGCTTTATTAATGCAAAGATTCCTATTGCTGTTTTTCACACAGTCCATACATATTATGTGAAGCTTCGGCAGTCACATGCGAGTAGTTTTGTCTGTCGCGATGCAACCAAAGTTCCATTCATCCAAGGCCTTTCTCTTTTTTCTTCTTCTACACAAACTTTGCCGTGCAAATTGTGTAGAATAACTCCATATCAATCAGGCAGCTACGAACCCGCGTCAACTTATACAGCCGGCTGCTGCTTTATTCAGCCCTTAATATACTCCAGCGAATGGGATGAATGATGCTGTTGGTTAAATGCTTTTCATTTGGTAAGACAAAGTTGGAACAATTTTGCTTGCGGTTGTTTCGATGCCACCTGCTACTGAAGTGCTCTTAATTAATAGATCAAAGCTCGAGTACATGGGCTGCAGAATATACAGACCAGGGAAGGTAACAGAGCACTTTGATCTGTAACACACAGAGTTTGGAGGAGAGAGGCCTCTGGTTTAATTCCAATTCATCATCTGTTTTTCTTGGGGTTTTTTTGGGGGGGGGTTCCTTTTTTAAATTTTCTTTTATTGGAGACAATTGCTCATTATTTACATATATTTAACTTACTCGCTTTCTCTGTAGGATTAAAGCAGTGCTTCAGTGCAGAGAATAACTATACTACTCTGCATTGTGCAGCTAAATTGCTTTTTTATGTATGGTTGCTATCTAATCAAGTGTTAATCATGTGTTCTTATTACCAACATAGATGGTGGTATCAGAGATGCTGCTAGTATTCAATAAATGCAGCTAAAATATATGGTAGTCTGCCTAGATTTTTCATCTCTCTAGGCACACTTCTTAAACTATATTTACATGAAATTTAACATTATATTTATACATATTTGTATGTATAATATGGGCTATTAGCTATCTGTCCCCCCTGGTCCCCATAACTAATGCACAGTACAGCACTTAAGCTTATGTAGAGACCTCCTCCACACTAAAATTCACAAAAATAGTCCATGCCAGGTATAACTGGGGGTAGGATGCTCAGGGTATTGGATGCTCCAGCCAATCCAACCCCTGGGAGGGAGGCAAGTGGACCAAATTGTTCCTACTTCCGCGTTCCGTTGCCTGAAGCGTGGGTCCACTCACTGATCTACGTTTCTGGGAGGAGCTATGTCCCTGCACTCAGAAGGGTGATACAGCCCTCCCGAGAGCCCCCAAGAGGGGTGAGGATACTCAGGGCAGTATCACCATTGGATTTTCATTGAGAGGTCACAATGGCTAGAGTGTCCCTTTAAATACATGTGGTTAACGCATATTCACTTAGTGAAAGTTTTTTTACCCATAAAACTGTGTAATTTGATAAATGACTGGCTTCCTATTAGTTCTGTTAGAGCTTTGTGTTTTGTTTAAGGGGTTATTCAGAAAGTTACAAACTTGCCTCCGAATTGCACCAGTGAATTTCACCATACAGTGCAATTTCATGGCAGTTTGTCTATTCACTAAACTGTCAATTCGCCAAATAGAGGCGAAGTGACTAGACGGCGCAGTTCAATGCAGATCAGCGATCTTCGGCCTCAGCAAAATTGTCTCATAAAGAAGTAAAGGTTAATCTATTCAGAGAACGCTGAACTGCACCGGAATGTCAGTGAAATGTCCTGATTTACGGTAGTTCAAACAGGCAAATCCCATGGGATTAAATGTAAATATATATCATCGTTTCTAAAAATAAAAATTCTCAACAGTTTATGCTTTTCATTTTCAGCAAACTGTTTTTTATTTTTTGGAACACCTTTTTTTTAATATTTTTTAGACAGAACTTATAGTGAGAGAAAGGGGGGTTTTGAGCGTCCTGAGGACGAGCAACAGCACTTATAAGTTTACAGGGTAATCCAGTCGTGGACCCCTTGCTCGATGTGCCTAGAGGGGTGTCAGCTATACCCTCCTGACGAGGCCTAACAAGGCCGAAATGATAGTCAGGGGTTGCTGCACCTCTCGTGCAGGGATGACGTCCTTGGCAATCCGTACTGGCCACCCTTTTTGGGCGAGAGCAGGCTGATTTGCATATGGAACATTCATCCCTGTAATGGCACAAGCAAGCTAAAACCTCATGAGACTTGAGTGGGCACCCACCGTAGAGCAGGCCACTAATGCTGTTGCTTGTCCTCAGGACCCTTACAAACCCCCCTTTCTCTCACTATAAGTTTACAGGGTTATCCAGACGTCGACCCCTTGCTTGATGTGCCTAGAGAGGTGTCAGCTATACCCTCCTGATGAGGCCTAACAAGACCGAAACTATCGTCTGTGGTTGCTGCACCTCTCATGCAGGGATGATGTCATTGGCAGTCAGTACTGGCCACCCTTTTTGGGTGAGAGCAGGGTGATTTGCATATGGAGCATTCATCCATGTAATGGCACAAGCAAACTAAAACCTTGTGAGACCTGAGCGGGCACCCACCGTAGAGCAGGCCACTAGTGCTGTTGCTCGTCATCAGGACCCACACAAACCCCCCTTTCTCTCACTAGAAAGCACTGAAATTTTGGTGCTTTCTGAATAAATTGTTTAGTGTTTTATACGGACTGTTTACAATTTACAACCGAGGCCAGTGAATGTTCTTAGAAGCGCAGCTCTCCAGGACAGCAGATATTTAATAGCACTTCTTCCCGTAGATGTCAAACATGTCTGCTCTGTTATGAGGAAGGGAAGGCCAAAGGTCTCGGAAGGTTTGTGTAGACCCCTGCGAGGAGCAGTTCTTTTTTCCCCTCCGGGGGATGGTCCTGGTCACCAGATAATGGGTTAAATGCCTTCAACTTTAATTAAATTTGGGAAAGGCTCATGATTGCGCTCATCATAGGCAAGTCTAGGAAATTCAACATAACTGCAAAAACAGTGTGCCTCTTACCTTTCTGCTGTATATGCAGGATGGCGTTTGTGTAAGTAGCAGTTACATAGAGATATATAGAATAATATTGTAACGTGCATTAGAGCAGTTGCAGTGTAAGGTTAGCAGCTCCCGTGACAGATTGCCAGTGTGCGATTTTAGCTCTTTGAGCCCCAGCTGACCCAGCTCCCATTAGACTTTTTAACATCTTATCAGTTAGAAAATAACAAAGGCATTTGCACAGCAAAATAAATCTCATCTGAAGTATGGGCGACATTTAATCTCTTATTTATCACCTAGGTTGCCAAAACAACCACATTTCCTCCCGTTTCTTTAAACAAGAATTAAGGATTAATGGCAAGCAAAATCCATTTCCAGTCACACTTTTGTAAAATATATGGGCTATATGTTTTTGTGTGTGATTTACTTTTCTTAAGAAAAATTTTTTTTTCCCCTTTATCTGACATAACTGAATTACCTAAAAGATTTTCATTTCCAAAAGTTTCATCTTTGAATCGCTGATGAGAATAATTCTGTTATGCATTAAATTTAAAAAATGATATTTTCCCACATGTTAAGATTGGTTTTCATCTCCTTGAAACCTCAGGACAGGAAGTACCTTCATTATAAAAAAAAAAAAAAGCAAAGATTTAACCCCTTAGTGACCGGGCGGTTTTACACAAATCCGTCCTTTAGTGACCGCTGCTGTTTTTATGTTTCTGCGCTGTTCATGTTTAGGTCAAATTTTCCTCTTACTCGTTTATTCAACCCACACATATTATACGCCGTTTTTCCCGCCATTAAATAGACTTTCTAGAAATACCATTATTTCCAACATATCAAATAATTTACGATAAAAAAATATGAAATATGATAAAAAAAATGGTAAAAACGGTAAAAACACACTTTTTGTAATTTAATCCCCAAAATCTACAACCACCAAAAAAGACCCCGGCTAAATAGTTTCAAAATTTTGTCCCGAGACTAGAAATACCCAATTTTGACATGTTTTTGCTTTTTAACCCCTTCACTGCTGAGCCAGTTCACCTATGTGCACTTCGCTCATTCTGACCATTTTGTGCTAATTATTTTTAGATGACAGCCTAGGTCCTATTTAACTAAACCCCCCCCCCCCGACAAAAAAAACTTTAAAAAAAAAACCTTTTTTTTTTTTTTTAAATTTAATTTTTAAACCAAACCTGGTATCATTGGAAAGGCCACGATCAGGCCTTTCCAATGTTGTCAAATATGACCATCTATCTGCCACGGATCAGGAGATAATGGGATTCAAAGGATCCCTGTATCTCTACATGGCAGCTAGAGGGTTAACTGGCCCACTGACATCCTCACACATATGGCGTTTAGGGGACCTGGAGGCTTGGCTGACATCCATGATGTCAGCCCCCCTGCAGGTTCGAATTGCGTTTTGGTGCCGATTAGCGCCGAAACGCGATCTGGCAGCCAAAATGTTAATGCTATACACCGATGAAAAGGGGAGACTCTCCCCTTTCCAGCGGTGCAAAAAGCATTACTGTGCGTTGCATGGTTGGGGAGATAGAGGGCTCCAAATGAGCCCCCTCCTTCCTAAATTTTTACTACTGGCGCTTGCCGATGACGTCATCACGCAGCGCGATAAGGTCATTGGATCTGCCGGCCCCCAGGAAATGGCGAGGCAAGCTTCCAGCTTGCCATAATCGCCGAGGGAACGAGCGAGGAAGGTGAGTATCGGCGGGAGGGAGGTTAGAAGCCCGATGACGTACTATGTACGTCCGCGGGTCTAAGGGAGACCGCGGGCAGGACGCACATAGTACGTCAGCGGTCCTTAAGGGGGTTAAAGGATACACCCCTCCTCCCCTCTGACCCCTCCTCTTCCTCTATAAGAGAGACTGCCTTCCTACTAGGCCTCAGTATTCTTTTCCTGTCCTCCAGCCAGGATGTACCATTTGAGTTGAGCGGCAGACTTTGGGGAAATGTTGCATTTCCAAGGGCAGCTGCTGGTTCATCATCTTTCATCTTCCTGGGCTTGCACTGGCTTCATATCCTTAACCCCGTCACTGCTGAGCCATTTCACCTCTTTGTGCTGAGCTTTGTGCCAGATTGCTATAACAAAAAAAGTTTAAAAAAATTGAATTTCCATCGAAATTTCAATTATGTACAGCGTGTCACATTTTATCATCTAAGCCTTTACAGCTATAATATTCTACAGGGTACGCTTCTTAGAAAAATACAGTAACAAGTTCCCATTTCTATTTTTTTTGAGAAAATATGCCATATTAGCTAAAAGTAAAAAAAAAATCGTAAGTGCAGCATCATTGTTCACATTATAATTGAAAAGTGAATAGTGCTGTATTAATAAAAAAAAATAAAACAGAGAAAAAATATTTTTTTTTACACCTAACCTGGTCATGTTTGATATAATTGAAAAGGCCATGCTCTCCAAAGGAACCCCACTATCTCCACCATAGGGATTTCCTATAAATCCCGGGGAAAGTAGTGGTTAACTCCCCAACGGACATCATTGTGCCCATGTGCGGTGACATCAGTGGGCGGGGGAGGCCTTGGAGACCTCTGGGAGAAGTGTCACGTTTCCACATCGCAGCCAGGCCCCCTGGTGGTGAGAGCGACGCTAATCAGCTCTGCTGGAGTTTTTGCTTAAGCCACTGCAGACCATCTTCCCTGTGGCTGATAGTCTGTGGTCACATGACATGCACTGCCCTACATATATGGCCAGCGGTGCATTAGATCTTTGGCCCAGGATAGGTTTTAGTTTCTGTGTGAAATATTACTACCAGAAAGGTAAAGCGTAACAATATAATACCAGGACAATTATATTGGATGAAAATTAAAGAGATCCTGAGAGACCTAAGGGTTTCCCCCTAAATGGTTAATTGGATACAATTATTCCGATGTAGCCATCGTAATACTAATGTCTCCCTGAGACCGATAAAATTTAGCTTTTAGTAAAGAAAATTAAAATATAACAACTTTAACAACATAAATAGACAGTGCTCAAAAAAACGAACATATTAAGAACAAGACAACAGTTGATGGTATTGTGTGCAGCAATGGATAGAATTAGAAACTCCATTCAATAAGTGATCTTCGAGGATCACTTCAATTGATGGTGGCTGACATTAAATAAGAGAATGATAACACAGCATAATACATATGCAACAAAGCACCAGAGTTGTCAAAAAACACACACAGCAGAGGGTACCCTTTTTTAGACAAAATAATCTGCTAAAAATTAGCCCAGATAATGCCGCGATAATTGACCAATTGATTATTGTATGAAAGCTCACCAAGGGTTAATGAGGTCACTATACTACGGAGTAGAAGAGTAAATTAATGAAGGGTCCCGGGCTGCAACTGCACCCGACACGCGTTTCACCTGGAATGGCTCGTCAGGAGTGCTTACGGAAAGAAAAAAAAGAGTTCCATTTATCCATTTAAGCTGTGCTTGTACGGCAAGAATCAGTTTATTGGCCTTTGAGATCAAAGATTAGGAGGTCAGCATAATGATTGGTTGGTTACTGTGATTGATAGGTCTTGCAACCAATTACGATAGATGTTTTAGTTCCATTATCAGAGATACTGATAGAACTCGTTTGAAACTATTGCAACTGATGGAGACACATTAGACAGCGGTATCATTTGAAAGGTTGAATTGAGTGATAAGTGATTGGACACTTATTGCCAAAATTGCGACATAAACCATGAAAAAACATATATAAATATAAATTGCAATCTACAGTCAACGTTTGAAATGATAGATTAAACCGTTTAGGCGTCAGGAAAGACCATGACGATTGAAAGACATATTACTAGAGGTGTCATGGATCTTCACACGTTAACTAAAGGATACTCAAAGACCTTACCCAGTGCAGGGCCTCCTCTTGTGTCTGTTTCCTGTCCTGTCATCTCTGGTTCTGTCGTTATACTGTACATCCCTGCCTAAAGGGCTTCCTAACACTCTGCATAACGGGCGCTCATTGGCATCCACCTTGTGGGGCGCTCGTGCCAGAAGTCAGTGATCCGGCGCGGAATCATGGACCGGCACATCAAGGGTTAAAGAGAGGTATCAATGGAAAGGTCAGACTGTGATCTTTCCAGTGATACCACTTTTTTTTTTTTTTTGAGAGGGAGCGAGGTCCAAAAGATCCCTCTTTCAGACACTCTTTTGTCTCTGGCAGGGGGGCACCTAAAACTGACATCATTGCGCCTGCCACGATGATGTCCGTGCACCGGGAGGGAGTATAAAAGTGGGGCCTGACTTCAAGAAGACTCATATCACCTGTGCTGTGTTTCATATGTCTGGCAACCCTGGTCTGTTGGGGGTTCTTTTCAAGGCCAGGGTTGAGAACCACTGATTTGGGCAGTACCTTGACCCAGGAAACCTTTACCAATTGTAGACTCTCATAGTGTACCTTTGATCACAGATCCTGTATGTATTGACGTAATGTTTTCTTCCTAGCAAGGAGTGTGTTACCTATCTTTAGGAATATGCAGGTTACTTTTTACCTAGCTTCTTGGTGGTTTAACCCCTTTCAGGTCTTCAGTAGGGGGTGTGGTACCTATCTTCTGGAAGGAATTACAGGTCAATTCCAGGCACCTGTGAAGTTTAAACCTTTCACGGACTTCCTCCGTGGTATGGGTCTACTATGTGAATTTACAGGTTATTTAACTGCATCTGGATGTTGCACCTCGTTACCTCTTCATTATAATGGGTGTGACGCATGTCTGCTAAATGAATTTACAGGTTACTTCCCTGCACCCCCGTTTTTGCACCTTGTTGTCTCGGGCGTGGTACCTGTCTGCTAAGGAAATGTACTGTTACGTCACAGCACCTGGATGCTACACCTTGTTACCTTGGTGTGTGTGGTAACTTTCAACTATGGGGCTAGCTCCCTCATTTTTCTAGCAGAGTTGACTGAACTCCTTCTGACTTGAATCCCTTTGCTATGTCTATATGGACTATGGAGTGTATGGAACTCAACCATTGTCACTGTGTGCTCATGGTTAGTTGGTCTTATACCATTGCTTAGGCAATGGGGACGATACACTCCTACAAGAGGCACCTGGATGGCATTTTGCCACGCTAGGGTTCATTTGGCAATAGTGGATGTTTTGCTTCTGTTAACCTTTTCTATGTGCTTGTTACCTTGAGCACTTTTAGCTAGGTGAAAGGCATGCCCACCTAGCTCAATTACTCCTGCTTTTTCCAAATTATGATTGTGATCAACAGTTTTGGTTCTTTTTAGTTCTTATTAAGAACATGACATCCTGCAGTTTGGGATTATTTACAGCCTATAGATCCCACTGGTAGTGTGTTGTTTATGGACTCTATGGGTCTCTGTTACTTGGTTAAAGCATTGGTATTCTGTTTCAGTACCTGAAAAAAGTATTCGTACCTGTACTCTGTCTTAAAAGAATGGTATCAGTGCATCCCTACCTTTTAACTTGTTTGTTCACTAGTGACCAAATAGTTATTAAAATATCTTACGAGGTATCAGAATAGATAAATTACTTTAACCTCATAAATTAAGTCTATTTCGTAAAGATCATTAAGCTGTTTATCCACGGTATACATAGTTGTTCATATAGGTGGGGCTTATCCTCCAACACAGAGTTTGAATGCCGTCCATTGCATCTGACTGCACTGCAGCAATCTAGATCAGACTATTGACTGCTCCTATTCGAGTGGGATTTTCTGCTGCAAGTCAGATGACCTTGGCCAGCTGCCACTATATAGTATATATATAAATATACAAACCACAAAAAAAGAGCACTCCATGACCACTTTCTTCCATCATTTTCAAAACACACAATTCCAAAGAGTTCAAAAAACCTGACTGAGGTAATAAATGATGGGAATTAAGTTCACAAAGTATGATCATAGTTTGCTTAAGCCTGTCACAGTCACCAATGGACCCCGCTGTGACAGGCTTAAGCAAACTATGATCATACTTTGTGAACTGAATCCCCATAATTTATTACCTCAGTCAGGTTTTTTGAACTCTTTGGAATTGTTTGTTTTGAAAATTATGGGAAAAAGTGGTCATGAATGTGGGGTGCGCTTCTTTTGGTGGTATTTATAAAATATATATATATATATATTATACACACACAGCACACATATATATTTACATAGAACATATATTCATTTAAAGCACACACAAACAAATCAGGACAGTTAAGAACATGGATTGACCTGACAAGACATGTACCGGAACATTGTCTCGCTGTTCCAATAAAAGTGCCTTAATTTGGTAGTCTGTGCCCGTACCTTTCTTTTGGTAAAACATGGCTGTGTCTGTAGCTCGAGTCCTGTTTATGCAGGGGTTAAATTACTCTTTATCAACAAGAACTCACGGACAAAGTGACGGAGTCACATCTGAAGCAGTCACATCCAGTGGAGAGAACCTAGTTGAACGATCTTGGTTGCCCATATTCTGACAGCTAGTTGGTCTTATGACTATGGAGCCACTGGACAACCAGTCTTAAAAGGGATCTGCTATGCAACAAAAGGAAAAAAAAAAGGTTAACTATTAACCACCGTTAACCCCTTTTTTTCTTCTTCTTAAAGGGTTATTTCCACCAAAAAATGAAATGTCCTTATTTTGTTTTATTGATGTTGCTGATATCTTACATGTACTTTTTTCTTGTATGTTTAGTTAAGAAAATATTTTACTCTCTGTGTCACTGGGTGTATACCTTCTGTGATATTTTGTGTTGTAAGCTGCCCACCCCTGTATCTTTACATTACTTGCTCCTCACTGGTTGGCTTTGGCTATAGAATGGAATCTATGGGTCGATCACTGACTCAAATCATTGTGTTGTGTGGGATATATTCAAAGGACTTCACGGGAGGGGAGCAGGGTATATCATTTGTCTTTTAAGCTCCCTGTCATATTTCATTCAGCTGCTTTTATCTTATCTAAACATTCCCTCCTCCACGTCATTAAATGTTAACTACTGTATAAGATAAAGCACAGTCACAAAGTAAAACTCACCATTAGCTTTTGGTAAATGTTGCATCGTAGGAAAAATGCATAAAATGGAAACGAGATAAAGCCCCTATGTTTATTTTCCCGTTTTACATGCAATTACTTCATAAAAAAAAAAACAGCAACAGCATGTTTTTTAATAGGTGATTTTGTTTGTAATACACAAGTACTTTAGTTACAGCTTATGTGAGTGGTAGTGTCCCTTTAATGTATCCTTCCTGGTAAAATACTTTATAAATAAATAAAAGGTAAGATTTTAATCAGAGAATGACTATGCCTGGGTTGTTTGGCCACCAGTGCTATGACTGCTGATTGATAGCCTTTATGGAAGAGGTGAGGGGCAAGAAGGTGGGTCGAGAGGGGAACAGCCTCCTTTCACCATGGCTTCATAAGTAAGTTTAACCTCCCTGACGGTTTTCCCGAGTGTGTTTCTGGGTTAACTTTTTGTACTGAAAGCAGTATCCCCAAGCCATACTCGGGCTGAAAACTTACATGTTCTGTGCTCCCTCGCTGATCCCCGCAGTCCACTCCAGCCACTCACAACGTCACACTGCCTGGTTCTCTTCTTGCGAAGATGAACCAGGAAGTGTGACATCGCAATCGGCTGCAGTGTGACTGCGGGGACAGCGAGGGAGCGCAGGGACATGTAAGTATCAACCCGAGTGTGGCTCGGGGATACCGCTTTCAGTATTGAAAGTTAACCCCCAAGCCACACTAATACCGCTAGTGGGCCAGAATAAATTGGACCGATTCTGACATATAAAATATGTCAGAATCGGACCGCCAGGGAGGTTAAATGGTCATGATGGCTAGTGTCACATTAAGACATCCAAACACATAGTTCTCTTAGAGTTAGAACATCTATGAATCAGAGAAATGTCACTCGAAAGAAACTGCTTTTCTCAGAGAAGGCAGAAAAGGACATTGATTTACCTCGCCCATCTAGAGTTTGGACTATTTAATCAGTTTGCATGACATATTCTTGGGTGAAATCCTAAGAGAGAGGTTATGTGTCCCTACTGCTCTATGTACATCCTTCCTTTATATCTGTTTCTGTTCTATTATGCATCTTTCCTTCTTCAGTTACTTCCCAGCTCACAGAGTTCAGGGCGCCCTCCACTTCCTAGGTCACCATTAAGTACGTGTTAGGTGGAATAAACAGAGGCAGACAGTGACGGGCACTCACCTCCCAAAAACAGATGTGGTGTCGGTAAAGGACCCTTCAAGGAATCCACTCTTATACCAGTAATCCTCTTTAGGGACAATAAAAACTTGGAAAGGAAATGAAAGACATGCCGACGGGTAGCGAGGATCACAGGATCAGAAGTTACTCATAGGCTTAAGTTAAATGGGTAATTTATAAGTAGATAATATGTTCAATTTCCTAGCTTTAGGACTTTAAATTAGAGCGGTTGCAACCTGAGAGCTGGCTATGTCTTGTTTTTTCTTCTTCTTGGACTAGTGCATCAGGTTTGTATATATTGAAACTACTTTCCTGCTCATTAAGCATGATTATGACTCTTGATTATTTTAAATGCACTGTCCACCTCTTTTACATCATTTAGCACTGTGTGTTCCTTCATTGTGACCAATACAAAGTAATGCACATGCTTCCAAAAAGCATTGTCTGATTTTTATGTGTGTCTGATATTTATAGATATGATATTTAGACAGATATTTAAGATGGAAAAATTATGAGGATAGTGTAGCGCCACAAAACACAAACACCCCACCGAAAAAGTCCTTCAATCGCTGTTACCAGAAAGCAGTGGTTTCGCACAAACCAAGTATAGAACAAGATATAAACATAAAACCTGGTACAGCCCAAAATGCTAGTTGAGGCTTGGTGATTCTTTATATATCAAGAGTGTTCTAATAAACTCGAAACACGAAAAACAGAAGAAAAACAACAACTCTAGTGTAGTAAATTATTACTAAGCACTTGGACAACTAATGCTTCTTCTAATCCACTCACAATTTATAGAGCCCCCAACACTGGCTCTAAGTGGGTAAGTTCCTCTGGGTTGTTTACTTTTCGAGATCGATCTTCCCATTTTCCTTAGAATGAGAAAGAGAAATACCAGGGGACTTCCCTAGTGCAAATCTGAGTAAGCCACAGAGAGAAATAAGATTATGCCAATCTAGTTACCGGTACTCATGGAGGAGCCTCCATGGCTTGTAGTGATTAGTATATGGGTTATTTCAATGAATAAACCCAATGAAACCGTAATTTCTCTAGAAAAGTGGCCAGAATTAACTATAATATGTGTCAGGAGCCATGTCTGCTGCTGGATCAGCTCCACGAAAGGTGCTGTCCATATGTCTGCAGTAACTTCCAGCACTGATAGGGGTTAATAATGAAGTCTGCACCAAGCACGCACAACACACACCTCTGTCTGTCCATAAAGGACCCCTCCCCATTCAGGAGCTCACCTCAGTATTGAGTTCACTCCCAACCTGTTAACTTGTATGCCTGTTCTCTATTGCTATCCTCGTGTACCAGACCCCCCTGCTTATCTACTGACCATCCGCTTGCCTGATCCTTTGAACCACGCACCGATACTACCAGAAGATATCTATTCCAGGTACTCATTCCTGTGTACCCTGCATACTGGGCTCAATACCCCCTGAACTGGGGTCCCACCATGGCAATATGGTTTATTTAAAATTAATTAACCAGAATGCGTCTCCCCGGTCAAGACCTCTTCTTCAGCTGATCTAATCAGAATAAAACACACTTTCCAATCCAGTGATACAGGATACAGCCGTTATGCCCCGTCAGCTGGTCTGATTTCCCCCCCCGTGCTTTCAGCTCAGACCTCAAAGCATCTCCCATGCAGTATTCTGGCACTGAGTGAGAGCGAAGGAGGTCTGATGACATGTCAGTAGAGACCCTGAATCACCCAAATGCACTCACACAGAAACCATCACATGCACAGAGAGCCAATCACATCCACAGCAATCACACAGAACCACTCACACAAAGGTACACTCTCACACCATCAACCACACTTTCTTCCTGCTTATTTTGCTGGGGGGTCTTTGGCCAGGGTCACACGAGTGTGGAGGGAGCGTCCGTGACAACGGGCATTCTCTCTGCTCAAAAAACTTGTGCTCAGCCCTACAAACCGGGAGCCTTCAATGGAGGATCGCGCTTTGTAGGCCCGTCGAATGTCCGTCGTAGCGATTTGACAGGGAGGGTTTCAGCGCGCCCGGTGGGTGTAACGTATGATACAATTAGGCACGTTTCACAGTGTAGCCCACCCCGTCGAGCTGTCGTAATACTGCGATGGACACACTCCATGTGCTCGTATAATCGTAGCTTCAGTCTTAAACTCTGGCCAGCTTCCTGGTCCTTGTCCCTGCAGGAAAGAAAAACTCCATCTGGGTGGGAGCTCGACAATACGGTTATCACTTCCAGTGTGAAGTAAGTGCCGGGTGACGCATTCGGGGTGGGGCAAAGGCTGTTGGGAGTGTGGTCAGGGGGAGCATCGGTTGCTTTCCTAGCAGCGGGCTCCTGAACACATTGTACCCTATTCCAAAGTTGGTGATAACATAACCAGACCTGTTGTAAACTTAACAAGTCTATAGACTATAATGACGGTGGTACAATAATAATAGCTCTGGTTAAGTTTATACCAACCTTGGAATAGAGCCCATCCTTGGCTGTAATGCCCTGCTTTGTCTGGTTGCCTTGACTTGAAGAACTGAGAGGTGATGCTCACCATAGGATATAAGGTCATCGTGGACCTTAAAATGAGGTTAGGGTTGGCTTGGCAGGGGTCAATTGTGTCTGGGTTTGTGGTTTCTTGTCTCCCATATATTGCAAATTTAGGCGCAGTAAAAGACCGATTCAGAGGTTTCATAATAATGTATTAATATATTAATTTGCCCTCATATCAGAAACATTAGTTTGAACTTCCCTGGATGTTTTTCAATACTTTATAAATATTCAATATATTTGGCATATTGTGCTTTCTTTATGCTTGTATTGCATTGATCCATCAAATACGTCCATGATTTGATATGATATGCTGCTGGCATGGAAGAAGTTAATGCTTTGCCGAGATTTTTCAACTTCAGATTAGCGTTTGCAGAACCTGTGCTCTACAGACAGCCGCTTCTATGCCATGTATGTGTGTTTATGTAATTTGTCAACAATAGTGGTTTTTATTAGGTTTTATGAGGCTTCATTAAAGATTGTATAGATTGCACACAGTACAACATCAGAAGATATTCCACCATAAACCAGAAAGCGACTTCAGGCTTTGGAATGTAATAAATGTTTAAGAGACTTCCTTCCTTCCATTATTTGCTGTGACTTTACTTTTATAACAGTAAGTGTTCCCTTTTATTAGTGCTGATGTCTTGCGCGACTATTTCTCTGGGCTACTTAAAAACGCCACATTTTTACCTGCAAGCTATTTAGATGTGCCGGTATCGAGGCAGAGAATAGAGTGTAAGACCGCATCCAACCCGTTATCGACAATGTCTGTTCAATAATCATTTTATCGATTTGAGTAAAAATAGATCCTCATGGGCCGGCTTGGAAAGTGTCCTTTAAACATGTAATCTATCACATCATCTCTGCTCAGCTGTGTATTAAACTCTGTGAGATTATTTTTCTTTGTGTTTCCTCTTATCTTGTCCTGTTTAACTCTTTTCACTCTGAATGTCCTCTTGTTTCCAGATGTCTTCTAAGAGTAAAGTCCATTGACTCCTGTCATTCTCCCTGTTCTCTAAGATCCTGATCATGACTGGTAGTTGGCATTCCTCTAATCAGCTTGTTTGTCAATTATCCTTTTTTTTTTTTTTTGCCTCATGAGATAATTTTCATTTAAAACTAAGTCATTTCTATCTACATTCTGCGTTTTGAGACCTATTCACACACATATTAGCCCTAAAACCTTAAAATAAACCATGCCGTGTTATCCTTCCACATTGTCGGAGTGATATTAACAATGCTGGCATGCAGTTGTGCCAAATAAATATTTGGTGTAACAGCAACTGCGGTTTACTGGTCTCTGGCTTGTGTACCAGACCCGACCATGTTACAGCATCCGTCCTTTCTCTTCAGCCAAGTTGATCCACAGCAGCTTTCCTTCTCACAACTCTCAGCCAGAACTTGAGGAAGTACTGTATATTTATATGTATCTCTCCCCAAACACCAGACACAACTTAGTGCAGGAAAGTAGTAATATGTTTTATTGGAAATGGCGCCAGTTATATGGGATACAGGAAGGGGAAGGTAACCTGACATAATCAACTGAATACATTGTCTACATGAGGGTGGGTTGAATTTCTTCAGGAGATGCAGAAACCTAATCCGTACACACTACAAAGTTTAGCAAACAGACAACATCAGATCAATCTAGGGACTAACAGATGGCAAGAACAATATGTCCACATTATATCACCAACACAAACCAACTCCTAAAATACAGTTTCAAGATAGAAATACATTGCCCCTGTTAACCCTTAGGTGCCCACTTATGCCCATTGTTCTTGAGAATTGGCTTTGTCACATTGGTCCGCGGTACCTTGGTAGGAGGCCAGCATCCACACTTTACAGAGAGGCCATGTAAAGTGTGGGCAAGGAGGGTGAGGGCACAAAGGTAGGGAAGCTTTGGTTACATTTGATATATGTGTAAGCATCCTACTTATCTGAGACATCAATTTAACCACTTGGCTGCTATGGACGCGCTGAGCGCGTCCAGCCAAGTGGTTCTCCTGTGCTATGGACGCGCTGAGCGCGTCCATGCACAAGAGGCAGCAATCCGCCGGATTCCATCTTGGATGTCAGCCCAGCACTCCGGGACCCCGGCGGAGCAATTAGATGTCATCGCGGCGGCGCAATGACATCTAATTCAGGCCCCCCCCCCGCATGTGCGGAGGAAGCGCCTGAAAGGGAGGGGGGGAGGTCCTTCGGACCTCTCTCCCTCCCGATCGCCGGGGGGCAGAGGGTTAATCCAGGCACCGTTTGGAAGGGCACAGCCTGCCCTTACAAACGGTGGCTGTGATTAACCCCTGGGGAGCCGGATCACGAATCGGCGCTGAAAAGCGCCGGATCGTGATCCTCTCCTGGAGCTGGCCGACATCTTGGATGTCGGCCAAGCCTCCAGGAACTCCCCCTGAGGACTGGCGTCATCGTGCATAGCCCGATGACGCCAGTCCTGGAGTTAACCCCTAGCTGCCACCAATGGTGGAGATAGGGGGTTCCAATGAACCCCCTCTCTCCCGATCTCCCGATCAGCTAAACAAGTTTTTTTTTTTTTTTTGTTAATACAGCAATATTGTTCCCATTTCAATTATAATGTGCACAATAATGCTGCACTAACGATTTTTGTATGCGGTGCGTTTGTTAAAAAAAAGCGAAATTTTCCCCAAAAAAAATATAACGAGACCCCATTTCTAATTTTTTTAACAAGCGCACCCCATACAAAATATAACCGCAAACGATCGCATGTTAAAATGTGAAAAAAAACACTTTACACATAATAAATTATTGAAAATTCTAATTTTATTGCATTTATTGTTATGATATACAGACATGACATAACGTATACATATAATAATGACATATTATGAATCTGCCAAGTCTGCCAGAAAGAACGATATATAATATGTCTGGGTCATATATCAAAATATGGCTACAAAACGCGGTTAAACATGATGAGCGAAAGCGGTAAAAATGACCTCAGCACGGAGATGTGAAAAGCCTCAGCAGCGAAAGGGTTAATAAAAGGTTGGGCACCCCTTTTACATAATTCTAAAGCCTGATCTCTGAAATATGGAATTTCTGGACCCTTCCGTGTTTTATTTATACTTGCCTCCTTGTCGCTCCACACAGGTCCTTCCATTCAGAGACATGGGTCCGCCGACTGGGAACACTAGCAGGGTTATTCAAAGAGATCCGAATTATGGCCGAAAGGTAACCGACAATTGAAATTCAGTGAAATTCAGTTATCTTTCCTGGCCATACGGCTATCAAGAGAGCAGGCAGTTCGCCAAATGTTGGCGAATTGTCTGCACATACGGTGCCTGTTCATTGCCTGTTCGAGGGCAGTGAAATCCCCATAGAGAAGCAATGCTTTGTCTATTCAGAGAACACCAAACAGCAGTGAAAAGTTGCCGAATTGCCCTGCTGTTCGGTGGTTTCATTCGACAGGTTTATTCAGGTGATTCCCATAGGCTTCAATGTTAAAAATATTCCCGTTTTAATCTAATATCTAATAAACTGTTGATTATAATATTCTGCAGTAAAGAGTCTCTTTATGTATAGATTTTTTAAGGATCTTTTTAGGCATTTTTCAGAATTTGTGAAAAAATTTTTTTTTTACTTTTTTCTGTAACAGCCCTTTTTAGTAGCATTCGTTGGATCTTATATGTAATTTTCAGACATTTTCGCTCTGTAGTTTCTTTGCAAACAGCGTTTCACTTTTCAAACATTCAAGCATACTGTTTTTGTTTTTTTTCACCCCATTCGTCTGCGGTGTCGGCTTTTTCCGGCGACTGCTCTGCGCTGTGATCGGCGGCTGGTCGGTTTCTCCGGCATGTTCGGCTGGGTTAATCCAGATGTCTTTGCGGTTTTCGGTGTGCGTTCGCCGGGTTTTACCTCGAGTGTTCGGGTTTGCGACGGCTTTTCCCTGCACTACGACGGCCATGTGGTGCTTGCTGAATACACCGCAGGGTCGCCGCAATGGGATCGCCAAATCGCACCGAATTGAAGAGAACGAAAAGTCACCGAACCTACAGTGACTTTTCAATTCTCTTTGAATAACCCTGTATGTTGACTCTGTGCAGCATGTCTCTCAAAAAGGTCTGCATAGTTCTCCCAGTGTGTGTAAATGCTGCTAAAGCAGCAGGAAGAGGAACATGCTTCTAGGACCCTGCGAATCATAAATTTTCGCTCGAATCGAATCACGAATCGAATCGGCTGTAATGGTTCGAACTCGAATCGAATATCGAATCGAATACTTGGATACTGTCCCCCAGCTCATGGATATGCCCCCAGCTCATGGATACTGCCCCCCAGCTCATGGATACTGCCCCCCAGCTCATGGATACTGTCCCCCAGCTCATGGATACTGCCCCCCAGCTCATGGATTTGCCCCCAACATGGATTTGCCCTCAGCTCGCTCATGGATTTGCCCTCAGCTCGCTCATGGATTTGCCCTCAGCTCGCTCATGGATATGCCCCCCAGCTCATGGATACTGCCCCCCAGCTCATGGATACTGCCCCCCAGCTCATGGATACTGTCCCCCAGCTCATGGATACTGCCCCCCAGCTCATGGATACTGTCCCCCAGCTCATGGATACTGTCCCCCAGCTCATGGATACTGCCCCCCAGCTCATGGATACTGTCCCCCAGCTCATGGATACTGCCCCCCAGCTCATGGATACTGTCCCCCAGCTCATGGATACTGCCCCCCAGTTCATGGATACTGCCCCCCAGTTCATGGATACTGTCCCCCAGCTCATGGATACTGTCCCACAGCTCATGGACACTGTCCCCCAGCTCATGGATACTGTCCCACAGCTCATGGACACTGTCCCCCAGCTCATGGATACTGCCCCCCAGCTCATGGATACTGTCCCCCAGCTCATGGATACTGCCCCCCAGCTCATGGATACTGTCCCCCAGCTCATGGATACTGCCCCCCAGCTCATGGATACTGTCCCCCAGCTCATGGACACTGTCCCCCAGCTCATGGACACTGTCACCCAGCTCATGGATTTGCCCCCAACATGGATTTGCCCTCAGCTCGCTCATGGATTTGCCCTCAGCTCGCTCATGGATTTGCCCTCAGCTCGCTCATGGATTTGCCCTCAGCTCGCTCATGGATTTGCCCTCAGCTCGCTCATGGATGTGCCCCAGCTCACCTGTCGCCGCCGCATTAGGCTCCCTCTGAGCGTGCGTCCGGCGGCAGGAAGCTTGGGCACTCGCCTGGGGGAGCCACGTGACCGCGATCTCGCGAGATCGCGGTCACGTGGCTCCCCCAGGCGAGTGCCCAAGCTTCCTGCCGCCGGACGCACGCTCAGAGGGAGCCTAACCCGGCGGTGACAGGTGAGCTGGATGGGATCTTCCAAATTCGAAATTTTTTCGAATCGAGCTGCTAGTTCGAATTCGAATCGAATTCGACCAGCGATTCGATTTTGAATCAAATTTCGAAGCTTCGCAGGTCCCTACATGCTTCCCCTGCTGTGTGTCTCCCATCTTTACAGACATTGGATTCTGAAATCGGGGATAATCCAGAATGCTTGGGGTCCCAGTATTATTAGTCATGGAAAAATACTGCATGAGCCATTAACCATTAGCTTCTAGTGATAACAACTCCATTACGGAGCCACTATCATGTAAGCTTGATTTGTACTTGGAAGGAGCCAGTAACATACCAGCAGAACCATGACTGACCTCAACCCTTGGAGTCTTATTGGGGTATGCACAAGGACATTGGAATCTAGGTATTCACGGTGTTGTTGTGCCTCTTGTGGGAGGAGGAGACAGACTGCACGATCCTCTGCTCCTTGGGACCTCAGGTAGGTATGGAAATTATTTTTTTCCCCTTTTCACTTCCGTTTTCTGAGAGTTTTATTATTTTATGCTGAAATCGCACGTGTATATATATATATATTTTTTTTTTAATACCGGCTGTAAGACAGAATAACATGTGACATTGGAATCGTTCATTCTTCTCCAGCGGTCTTAAGATTACTACTTCCTATACAAAGTATAAGAAGAACTAATATATAGTAACCTGACATAGCACTTGAGCCCCCAAAGGGCTGTTTGGCCCACAACAGAGTATAGGACTACTATGGAACCTTTAACATTAACAATTGGGGCTTTTATAGTTACATAGGCTGAATAAAAAAGATGCGTGTCCATCGGGTTCAGCCTTTCCCACATCACCTACTGCTGTTGATCCAAAAGAAGGCAAAAAACCCAGTCTGAAGGGCTCACCAATAATTCACATATTGGGGAAAAAATTCCTTCTTGACCCCTGATAGCAGTCAGATTTCTCCCTGGATCAAGCAGCTTTTACTCACATATTAAATATTAATATTATACCCTTAATGTTATGTTTTTGCAGAAAGTCAGTTGTTGTTTAGAAGTCTGGAAAGTCTCTGACCCAACCACCTCAACAGGCATAGAATTCCACAGCTTTATTATGCTCACTAAAATAACCCTTCTTATGCTTTAGGCTGAATTTCCTTTCGTCCAGTCTAAGGCTAGGGTCAGACGAACGCATTTTTTGCGTCGTCCGTGAAAAAGTGCGTTCAAAGGAATGGACATATTTTTTCACGGAATATGCGATAGCGGTCATACGATCCACATTTTCGTCCGTGATTTTGTGTACGGATCATCAATAAAACACTTTTTGCGTCTGGACGTTATATATGCCGGACTTTAGCAGCGTCTGACGTCTCCGAATCACGCACACACGCCGCCAGCAGTCGCAGCGCACTTTGTACGTCAGTACTAGCGGTTTCACGTTCTCTAAAAAATGTGTTAGTTTGCCGCTTGCGTTGCACGGTCGAACTTTTGTGTGGCCGTACTTTGTATATTGGCCGTCATTTGCTGCTACTACGGCCGTGATAAAATGCGGCTGCACGCGCGTTCGCACTGCATTCGTCTGACCCCATCCTAAATGGGTGACCTCGTGTCCTGTGTATAGTCCTATTAACCCTTTCGCTGCTGAGGCTTTTCCCGCCCCTATGCTGAGGTCATTTTTACCTGTTTTGCGCATCATGTTTAAACGTGTTTTGAAGGCTTATTTTAGTATATGACCCAGACATATTATATATCGTTCTTTCCGTCAGACTCGGTAGATTCATAATATGTCATTATTATATGTATACGTTATGTCATGTCTGTATATTATAACAAAAAATGCAATAAAATATGTATTTTCAATAATTTACAATGTGTAAAGTGTTTTTTTCCACATTTTAACATGCGAGCAATTGCGGTTATATTTTGTATGGGGTGCGCTTGTTAAAAAAATTAGAGATGGGGTCTCGTTACATTTTTTTTTGGGGAAAATGACACTATTTTTAACAAACGCACCGCATACAAAAATCGTTAGTGCAGCATCATTGTTCACATTATAATTGAAATGGGAACAATATTGCTGCATTAACAAACCCAAAAAAATTTAAAAAAAGTGTTTAATTTTTTATTTTTTTTTTTTTTAATTTTTTTTTATTTTTATTTTTCATTTTTTTTTTTTTTTTTTACAAAATTTTTCACTGTAGTGTTTGGTATCGTTGGAACGGCCATGCTCTGGCCGATCCAACGATACCAAAATTTAACCCCTAGCTGCCACGGATCGGGAGATAGGGAGTTCCAATGAACTCCCTATCTCCACAGTTGGTGGCAGTTAGGGGTTAACTCTAGGACTGGCGTCATCGTGCTACGCACGATGACGCCAGTCCTCTGGGGGAGTTCCCGGAGGCTTGGTCGACATCCAAGATGTCGGCCAGCTCCGGGAAAGGATCGCGAACCGGCGCTTTTCAGCGCCGATTCGCGATCCAGCTCCCCAGGGGTTAATGCCAGGCATCATTTGGAAGGGCAGGCTGTGCCCTTCCAAATGATGCCTGGGTTAACCCCCTGTGCGCCGCCGATCGGGAGGGAGAGAGGTCCGAAGGACCTCCCCCCCCCCTTTCAGGCGCCTCCTCCGCACATGCGGGGGGGCGCCTGAATTAGGTGTCATCGCGCCCCCGCGATGACACCTAATTCTGGCGGCTGCTGGTCCGGATGCCGGGCTGACATCCAGGATGTCAGCCCGCACCGGAGGGGCCAGCGATCGGCCGGAACCCGGCCGAACGCTGACCCCAATGTGAGGACGCGCTCAGCGCGTCCTCAGCACACCAGCGGGACTGCTGAGGACGCGCTGAGCGCGTCCTCAGCAGCGAAGTGGTTAATGAATAGGTTTCCAGACAATGGTTTATAATGGCCCCGTATATATTTATACACAGTTATCAGATCCCCTCTAAGGCGCCATTTCTCTAAACTAAACAGGTTTAAGCTTGTTAGCCTTTCCACATAACTTAAACCTTCCATTCCCTTTATTAATTTAGTCGCCGGTCTCTGAACTTTTTCTAGCACTATAATATCCTTTCTTAAGACAGGTGCCCAAAATTGCACGGCATATTCAAGGTGCGGTCTTACCATTGATTTCTAAAGAGGAAAAATATTTTTTTCATCCTGAAAGTGAATTGCCCTTTTAATGCAACCTGGGAATGTGTAACGGCCTTCTAGGTAGGGCACTTCTAGGAATCCGTGTCTGAGACATGGCCATCCTTGACACGGGGGGATCCAGACACAAGTTTCAGGGGGAGGGGCACTCTACCAGTTGTGGCTACCAGAGCTGGTGTTCGATTTGCAGTGACAGGCAGAGTCGAGCTTAATCGCAGGATGTGCTCGTCACACACTCTCTCCAGAGCATTGCCACACAGGTCTCTCCTTCTGCGGCTCAGGTGAGACCTGACTGACACCACACAGCAATGCTTTGCATTCTGGCACATGCTCTGTCACTGAGAATCAAGCACCACTAGCAATAACATGAAGCAGGATAGTACACCCACTGATACCCATACACAGCCATATAACTCAGAGATGCAAACACATACCAAGCTATACACACACAAACAACCCATTTAGGGAAGTCGCTGGGCCAGAAACTAGGCTATTCCTAAACTTTATAGGCAGCATCACAAAATATTGGGCCATTTATGTCAATGGAAATGGGAACTAAAATCAAAGCAAAGTATGATATTTACATTTATTATGCTCTACAGACTCATTGCTGGGAGTTTTATTGCTATGCAGCTCCGTTATACACCTGCACTCCAAGGATATATTGAGTTTCTAAAAGAAGGAACATTAGAAAAAAAGAGGGAAAGGGGGGTTTGGGACCAAAATAAGGACTGTCCCTCAAAAACAGGGAAATATGCACCCAGGTACACACTCATATACGGCTGTATACAGACACACACTCATTCACATACACTCAAAAGACACTTACGCATAGATAGCTATATACACTTCCATATATACACCAGATACACACACACAGTCAGGTCCAGAAATATTGGGACCTCGACTCAATTCTAACATCTTTGGCTCTATACACCACCACAATGGAGTTGGAATGAAGCAAACACAATGTGCTTTAACTGCATACTGTCAGCTTTAATTTGAGGGTATGTACATCCAACTCAGGTGAACGGTGTAGGACTTACAGCGGTTTTCAGATGTGCCTCCCACTTGTTAAGGGACCAAAGGTAATGGGACAATTGGCTTCTCAGCTGTTCCATGGCCAGATGTTTGATATTCCCTCATTACCCCAATTACAATGTGCAGATAGAAGGCCCAGAGTTAATTTCAAGTGTGCTATTTGCATTTGGAATCTATTGCTGTCAACTCTCAAGATGAGATCCAAAGAGCTGTCACTATGAGTGAAGCAAGCCATCATTAGGATGAAGAAACAAAACAAACCCATCAGAGAGATAGCAAGAACATTAGGTGTGGCCAAAACAACTGTTTGGAACATTCTCAAAAAGAAGGAACGCACCGGTGAGCTCAGCAACACCAAAAGACCCGGGAGACCACAAAAAACAACTGTGGTGGATGACCGAAGAGTTCTTTCCCTGGTGAAGAAAACACCCTTCACAACAGTTGGCCAGGTCAAGAACACTCTCCAGGAGGTAGGTGTATGTGTGTCAAAGTCAACAATCAAGAGAAGACTTCCCCAGAGTGAATACAGAGGGTTCACCACAAGATGTAAACCATTGGTGAGCCTCAAAAACAGGAAGGCCTAACAAAGCCTTCACAGTTCTGGAACAAGATCCTATGGACAGATGAGACCAAGATCAACTTGTACCAGAGTGATGGGATGGGAAGAGAAGAGTATGGAGAAGGAAAGGAACTGCTCATGATCCTAAGCATACCACCTCCTCAGCGAATCATGGTGGTGGCAGTGTCATGGTGTGGGCATGTATGGCTGCCAATGGAACTGGTTCGCTTGTATTTAGTGATGATGTGACTGCTGACAAAAGCAGCAGGATGAATTCTGAAGTGTTTCGGGCATTATTATCTGCTCACATTCAGCCAAATGCTGCAGAACTCAATGGACGGCGCTTCACAGTGCAGAGGGACAATGACCCAAAGCATACTGCAAAAGCAACCAAATAGTTTTTGAAGGGACAGAAGTGGAATGTTATGCAATGGCCAAGTCAATCACCTGACCTGAATCCCATTGAGCATGCATTTCACTTGCTGAAGACAAAACTGAAGGGAAAAGCAGGAACTGAAGACAGTTGCAGTAAAGGCATGGCAGAACATCACCAGGGATGAAACCCAGCGTCTGGTGATGTCTATGCGTTCCAGACTTCAGGCTGTGATTGACTGCAAAGGATTTGCAACCAAGTATTAAGAAGGGAAAGTTTGATTTATGATTATTATTCTGTCCCATTACCTTTGGTCCCTTAACAAGTTGGAGGCACATCTGCAAACTGCTGTAAGTCCTACACCGTTCACCTGAGTTGGATGAACATACCCTCAAATTAAAGCTGACAGTCTGCAGTTAAAGCACATTGTGTTTGTTTCATTCCAACTCCATTGTGGTGGTGTATAGAACCAAAGAGGTTAGAATTGTGTTGATGTCCCAATATTTCTGGACCTGACTGTATACACTCATAGGCTTGGATATACACAGGGCTTTTTTTCAGCAGTACTCGCCGGTACTCAGTACCGGCACCTCACCACCAGCCCGAACTAACAGGATCGAGCATGATGCTCCTCCCTCATGCAGTGGCAGGCAGAGAATTTGGAAGCGCTCGGCAGCTCATATTGCTCCTGAACGCTTCCGATTGTCAGGAGTGTATGTAGGGATTGATAACCCCCTCTTCTCCCAGGAGAAGGGAGTGCTTGTTAAATAAAATCTCCCCTCTGTTTCTTCAGTGTCCCAGCTCTAGCAGATGTGTGTAAACATGCTGCACCCCACTCTCTATGCAGCTGTCAAAACTTTGAACAGCATGGGGAGGGGGGTGGCAGCATATTTACACACATCTGTCAGAGCTGCGGATTGTCAGGCAAGCGGTGTGATCAGAGGAGCTGGCACTGTAAGGTGGTACAGGTGGCCGCCTAAAAGCGCAAAACCAGGAGGGGGTGCAAAAAAAATTTAACCTCCCTGGTGTTATTCCGGAGTGTGACTCGGGGTTAAATTTCGCTACCACAAACGGTAAACCCAAGCCACACTCGGGCTGTATACTTACCGCATCCTGCGCTCCCTCGCTGTCCCCCGCAGTGTGATCGCGGTGTCTTGCTTCTTGGTTAGGCTCCCTGCGAGTCACGAGATGCAGGGGGCTGGACCAGGCAGCAAAATGTGAAAAAAAATATTTCACTGTAACGTTCCTAACATGCAGTTCTCATGAACTAACAGATCAGAAACAGACCATACACATGAAGATCACTTACATTAAATTATAATTATTGGTACTGTAAGCATTCTAAATGTTGCTGTATAAATAAGAGTGTACATAATTTAAATAATATATCATACCAAGGATGTTTACACTGAGGCAATATGCGGAGACTAATATTGCACCCTTGTTTTCTGAAAGATTTCAGTGTTTTTGGTTTGATTTTATTATTGAATATAATTTATTTGCATTATTTTGGATAATTATTTTTGGGATAATATATTATTTTGTGTTTCCAACTTTATCTGACTCTGCGTGTTTATTTAACGCTTGCTTGCACGGATTTCAGTAAGTTATACCTACGGAATACAGGCTAACTATATAAAAAAACTAATTTCCTTTCCAAAAAAATTGATCGCTTTTAGACACAAAATTTGGAAAAAATTAGACCGCCAGGGAGGTTAATCCTTGGTCACTTGCCTTGACAGGGATCCACATTTTTTAACTATCTGCCTGGCGCTGTGTCCCAGCTGCTCATCCTCTAAGATGCAGACGGTGCCCAGCGAGCTGCATTGTATCTGCCAGGTCAGAGAGCAGACTCCCCCGCGGTGGTGGATACGGAAGCCTGCACTCTCTCTCCTCCTGGTCCCTTCCTCCTTGCTGATGCCTGGCTCCCTCTGATGTCAAGAAGAGGGCATGCCAAAAGACGTCTACACTGCCACCTTACCCCCAGCCTCCCCAGCAGTTCCAGACAGTGTGTGGTGCACATGTGGAAATTTAAGTCGTGGCTGCATTGCATTCAGTGACAGGCGGCCTCAGAACAAAGAAAAAAACTGCTGCTGCTTCCAAATACACTTCAAAACAGCATTTAAAAATATCAGCTCTGGCAACACAGGTATGTTCACCTGGTCCTGCTGTTACCACCATGTGGGGGTGTTCTCAAGGTCAAGGAATCTGGGAACTATAGGCCAGTTAGTCTTACGTCAGTAGTGGGGAAATTAATGGAAACCATGTTAAAGGAAAGGATTGTTGACCATCTAAAACACATAGATTACAGGATCAGAAACAACATGGGTTTACCTCAGGGAGATCATGCCAAACTAATCTTATTGATTTTTTTGATTGGGTAACAAAAATAATAGACACAGGTGGTGCAGTAGACATTGCTTATTTAGATTTCAGTAAGGCTTTTGATACTGTTCCGCATAGAAGGCTTATCAATAAATTGCAATCTTTGAGCTTGGATTCCAATATTGTTGAATGGATTAGGCAGCGGCTGAGTGACAGGCAACAGAGGGTTGTGGTAAATGGAGTTTATTCGGCGCAAGGTCTTGTTACCAGTGGGGTACCTCAGGGGTCAGTACTTGGACCCATTCTATTTAATATTTTTATTAGTGATATTGCAGAAGGTATTAATGGAAAAGTATGTCTTTTTGCTGATGACACAAAGATTTGCAACAGGGTTGACGTTCCTGGAGGGATCAGCCAAATGACAAATGATTTAGGTAAACTAAAAAAATGGTCGGAACTGTGGCAATTGAGTTTTAACGTGGATAAGTGCAAGATAATGCACCTGGGACGTAAAAACCCAAGGGCTGAATATAGAATATTTGATACAGTCCTAACCTCAAAATCTGAGGAAAGGGATTTAGGGGTTATTATTGCAGAGGATCTAAAGGTAAGTAGTCAATGTAATAGAGCAACAGGAAATGCTAGCAGAATGCTTGGTTGTGTAGGGAGAGGTATTAGCAGTAGGAAAAGGGAAGTGCTCATGCCACTGTACAGAGCACTGGTGAGACCTCACTTGGAGTACTGTGTGCAGTACTGGAGACTGTATCTCCAGAAGGATATAGACATCTTAGAGAGAGTTCAGAAAAGGGCTACTAAAATGGTGTACGGCTTGAAGGAGAAAAGTTACCAGGAAAGGCTTAATGATCTTAACATGTACAGCTTGGAAAAAAGACGAGACAGAGGAGATATGATAGAAACATTTAAATACGTAAAGGGAATCCACAAGGTAGAGGAAGGGAGTATATTTAAAAAGAAACAAAGTAGCAAAACAAGAGGACCTAGTCTTAGATTAGAGGGGCAAAGGTTTAAAAGTAACATCAGAAAGCATTATTTTACTGAGAGGGTGGTGGATACATGGAACAGTCTTCCAGTTGAAGTGGTAGAGGCCAAAACAGTAATTGAATTTAAGCAGGCATGGGATAGGCATAAGGCTATCCTAAACAAAAGATAAATCCAGGTAAAGTATCCATGTAATTGGGCAGACTAGATGGGCCGAAAGGTTCTTATCTGCCGACGTTTTTCTATGTTTCTAAACACCCTCTCATTGGAGTCCCCCAATATTATTCAAACATTACTTGGTGGATAGTGGAGTTTCATTGCTGTGGAGCTCATACACACTGTGCATTACTGTGAGTTTCATTGCTTTGGAGCTCATACACACTGCACATTACTGTGAGTTTCATTGCTGTGGAGCTCATATATACTCAGCAAAACTGTGAGTTTCATTGCTGTGATACTCACAATGCTAGAGGATTATCCACTCAGTGCCAGCGTTGCAAAAAACAGCTAACTGCACTGCAATACAGACTTTTCTTGCAACAGAGGCACTTAGTGGATAACCCCCCCTCCATAGGGTAACAACAATAGTTGTAGTTCATGTAGCGCTGGTTTTAAATCCCCTACCGTGTAGTACTTGTTTTTGGCCACCGGAGGGAGACAAGCACAATGTGAGACGCTGAACATTGGGACTACATTTCCCGGCATGCTTTGCGGGCAGACACAGGAAGTGAGTGGGACACAGACGCTGACATCCTGAGCCTCGTGGAGAGAGCTGGCAGAGCGTGCCAGGGAGTGAGAGAAGCAAGACACAGTGCTGCAGAACGTGACAGTGACCAGGCCGGAGCGCAGCTGGGGCCTGACAGAGATAAAGACCGGGTTATTCAGCCTTACAAGAGGAAGACCCAGTGATTCACCAGAATACCCACGTTGATATCGAGTGAGCTGGAAGACCCCGAGTTAGGAGCACCGCGGATCAATCGGACAGGGAGTGCAGGCGGTGAGCTGGACATCTTGCGGCAGCTACAGAAAAGCAAGACACCGGATCCGGTAACCCATAAAATCCCAGTCAAAATCGAGCGGAGAGACGTCCTGGGTCGAGCAGAGCACCAAGTATCGGGCGGATGGGTGAGAGGCCTTCCAGGCCATTGTGAAAATAGAAAGCACGCTGCTGTTTGTTTCAAAACCCACAGGACCCCAACTTGACTAGTCGAAGATACCTCATAAATAACTCACTGGCCAGTTGAATATTTTACCATGGTACCATTACATACACACCTACATCCTTGGGACATAACCTGTACGGGACTCACTCCCCAACCACAAAGGGGGTTACAGATATATTTTTCCTTCTTTTCCGCTGCGCGTTTCTCTAATTACGAAGCCTTGTATTTTCTTTTCCGCTGCGCGTTTCCCACATTACGAAGTACTGTAAATATATCTACGTATACCGTGTTATTCATTATATGCCATTTATTCTAGTAAACTATATAATTTATAAAATCCATGACGGTGCTGGAGTATATTCATTCCCTAGTGCGGGGAGACTGACCCGAGGTTCAATTTCAGCGGCTCCTCCGGGAGTGAGCGCTACACGTGGGGGCTCGTTTCCAGGATCCAGTCTCTGGAAAAACCGCACTTAAAGGGTTAAATATGGATCCAGACACTGCTGCCAAGTGGTGTGAGGAGCACAGTGGTCAGTTAGAATTGTGTATAGTCATGGATATTCCTGCAGACACTTGGGCCGAAGATCGGATTCGCCAGGCCGTTGCCGTGCTGACGCCAGATCATCGGGGGTTAATCCTGGACATTGAAGAGAACCCAGATACCTCTCACACGTATGTTCTTTTTGAGTGGAGAAAGGGTGTTCCAGTGTGTTTTCAGGGCGCGAGCATGAAGCTGACCGATGAGGTGGAAGTCCAACTGATTCAGCCAAGTGCGCCACGTGGCGAATCCGCGAGTGTTCCCGCGCCCAGTCCGTTGGCCATGATCGGGCCTGTATTTATAGTGGCTATTGGAGATTTGCTGGCTAAGTGTCAGAGAACAAGCCCTCCGCACACTAACTTCGGTTATCGACGGTTGAGAAATTTTACAGGAAACGTACCAACTCCGGCGGGAGAAGAAACCTTAGAAGAATGGGTGGAACAGGCGATGCAGGCTCTGGATGAGTGGGACGTCCCTGAAGCTCAGAAAAAGCAAAGGATCACCGAGAGCTTAAAGGGAGCTGCGTCAGAGGCTGTAAAAAAACTAAAATTGAGTAAGAAAGACTGCACTGCTTTAGATTATTTAAATGTTCTGCAGGAAGTTTTTGGACAAACGGAAAAGGCTGCAGAGCTCGTATATCAGTATGAACACACCTACCAGCGGAAAGGTGAGAGAATGACCGAATATATGAGGAGCCTAGATAAGATTCTGCACCAGATACTCCTCAAGAAAGGGGCCGAACTGGCTGAAGTGGATAAGATCCGAATAAAACAGATCCTGAGGGGCTCTCAACCTCTAGATCCAGTGATGCTGCAGCTGAGAAGCAGAGAAGGTAATCAAGAACTGAAGTACCTGGAACTGATCCGAGCTGTCAGAGAGGAGGAGGCTTTACTGGAAGAAAAATCCTTCAGGAGAGGAGAAAGAGCTTACGCGCAACCTGTGCGGCATAACGAATGTTTGCAGCCTGAAAGTGACTCGTTGGATACATATGGATCCGACGTGGACGAACAAGAGCATCTGATCGCTTTTAAATCCACAGAGAGGGCTGTCAAAGAATTAAACCTCTCTGCACATGGTGAGTTGCACAAAACTGTTAAGAAAGTACAAGAAGCTCAAGCTGAATTGCAACAGGCGCACGCGAAACTGTGCCGAGTATTGTTGAAGGTGACAGAGACACAGACAGAGATGCAGAAGTTCCTTACAGACATGCAGACAACCGGAGTTGCTGTGGCGTCTAGCCAGGGTCCTTCAACCGAATCACAGCAGGTGACTGCGTCTCCGCTTTCTAAAAAGAGATGTTTCAGTTGTGGAGAAATGGTCCATTTCCGCACACAATGCAAAAACCGAAAGTCTGAAGGAAATAGAGTTGAGGAGCTTTTAAAAGCATTGGAAGGACTGTTATCCACCTCACCGGCGGGAAACGCCAGAGGGCACAAGTGAAGGAGCAACCTAGGTGCCCGAAGGTCGAAACTCGCTCCAAAAATCAAGCCAGGGCTAAGAGGGCGAGAGGGCCCAAAGTCTGGCCAACTGCTGAGCCTGTCAGGACTGAAAGAGTCACTCCCTTAGCATCCGGACCTACGTCATGGGGAAGCAATGCACACCCAAAACCTACACGGGCCAAGAAGAAGGCCAGGGTACAACAAACTGGGTCTAAGTGTCCTGGTGCCACCACCAAGTTTCCTGACCAGCTGATAGGTCCTTCTCCTATTGTGCCAATCCAAGTGGAGGGAGTCTACACTAAAGCCCTGTTGGATTCAGGGGCTCAAGTGACTTTGATCTACCGAGACTTCTATGAGAAACACTTGAAGCACATTCCTCTACAGAAATTGAAGGATTTGGAAATCCGGGGTATCAGAACGGAGAAACTCCCTTATGACGGGTATCTACAGGTGAAGTTGGAGATCGGATCCGAAGTCATCGGACAGTCCGGAGGTTGTGATGCATTGGCCATTGTGCGTCCTCGGCCTTCAGGGGCAAACAGGAGTTCCATGATAGTGGGGACGAATACTGATTTGGTGCGACGTCTCCTGACACCGATCGTATTGGAAGAAGGCTCTACTAAAGGAGTACACCCAATGCTACGTCCAGTCTATCAGAGAATGGTCGAAGAACAGAAGGCACCTGCTGAAGTGGGGCGCCTGTGGAGATTGGAAGGAACAGAGAAGGTTCTGCAAGCAGGAGAAGTAGCAAGCTTCTGGGCTTCAGTCAAGTTGAACGGATCGCAACCAGGTCCCTATGTGGTACTGGAAACCGATTTTAATCATGGGAGTGAAGCCGGAGTAGAAGTAATTCCTGAAATAATCTCCACTAAAGCTTTGAGAAGAACACAAGGAAGAGTCTCAGTCAGCGTGTGCAATGTGTCTGATTCTCCAGTAGTCCTTAAAGCACGAGTGCCTATCGGGCAAGTAGCATCCGCTACGCCCCTCTCTCCTTCTGATTTAGGAGGGGGAGTGGCTAAAGAGATTCCAGATGAAAGATTCTACCCCAAGGACGCTCCCATTTCACCTGAATGGAAGAAACGTCTTCAGTCCCAAGTTCTAAAGTGGAGAGACTTGTTCTCGAAAGATGAGTTCGACGTAGGCCTAGCTAAAAGTACTGAGCACCGCATTCGATTACAAGAAGACAAGCCGTTTCGTGAAAGGTCAAGACGAGTTCCGCTGGGAGACTTGGATGATCTGCGAGAACAGTTGAATGAACTCAGCGCCCCACTACCTGTCCTCACTAATCACCAAATACACCCCAGCCCGCTCCCTAAGGTCAAACAGTGACCTGCGACTAGCTTCTCCCCGCATCACCTCTTCCCATGATAGACTGCAGGATTTCTCACGCGCAGCCCCCACTCTCTGGAACGCTCTCCCTCGTGCTGTCAGACTTTCCCCTAACTTCTCTTCCTTCAAACGCTCCCTGAAAACATTCCTATTTAGGGAAGCCTACCACCCAACTCACTGACGCAACCATCAATCACTCTCACCTTACAGTCCTCTCCTCCTGTTTCCAACCCCAACCCTCCTAGATTGTGAGTTCCTACGGGAATAGGGCCCTCATCTCCTCCTGTACTGTTTGTCAAATGTTGTTCAATGTATTGTAACCCTGTCTGTACTGTGCTTATTGTACAGCGCTGCGGAATATGCTGGCGCTTTATAAATAAATAATAATAATAATAATAATGAACTGCAAAGAACCAAGGTGATCCAAGAGTCCAGGAGTCCATATGCATCTCCAATAGTAATGGTCCGGAAGAAGAATGGTTCTGTCCGCCTAAGCATAGACTATCGCACGCTGAATCGGAGAACCATCCCAGACCAATATGCTACTCCTCGGATAGAAGATGCCTTACAGTGTTTGTCTGGAGCAAAATTGTTTAGTGTGCTAGACCTGCGAAGTGGATATCACCAGATACCAATGCATCTAGAAGACAAAGAAAAGACTGCGTTCATCTGTCCACTGGGGTTCTTCGAATTCAACAGACTGCCTCCAGGCCTTACGGGAGCTCCAGCCACGTTCCAGCAGTTAATGGAGAAGACAGTCGGGGACATGAATCTGATCGAAGTATTGGTGTACCTGGATGACATAATTGTGTTTGGGAAGACTCTGGAAGAACATGAGCAACGTTTGGAGAAGGTCTTGAAGAGGCTCCATGAAGAGGGATTGAAACTGTCTCTGGAGAAATGTCAATTCTGTTTATCGTCTGTTACGTATCTGGGACATGTGGTCTCAGCAGAAGGCGTTTCGACAGATCCTCGGAAGTTGGAGGCCATAGCTTCTTGGCCTAGACCCCGCAACGTCACTGAACTTAGATCTTTCTTGGGGTTATGTTCCTATTATCGAAGATTTGTAGGAGGATTCGCAAAAATAGCTCAACCGCTGAACAAGCTCCTACAGAAGGAAAGCACAGAAGAAGGCCACAAGGTCTCCGACCGAAATCCGTCAGCTCCGGGGCCGAGGAAAGCTCGAGAGTCCATCCAGGGAGAGTGGACCAGTCAGTGTGAAGGTGCTTTTACGAAGCTGAAAGAGAGTTTAACTCGAGCTCCTGTCTTGGCCTATGCGGACCCTCACAAGCCGTACGAGTTACATGTGGATGCCAGCAGAGAGGGTCTAGGAGGAGTCCTGTATCAAGAGTATGGTGGATTGCTGAGGCCTGTAGCGTATGTGAGCCGGAGCCTTACGCCTTCCCAAAAGAACTATCCTACCCACAAGTTGGAGTTCCTAGCCTTGAAATGGGCGGTGGTAGACAAGCTAAAGGACTATCTGTATGGGGCCGAGTTTGTGATAAAGACGGATAACAATCCTCTTACCTACATCCTTACTACTGCAAAACTGGACGCAACGGGACATCGGTGGTTGGCCGCTCTATCTCCCTGGGGTGAATAATCGAGATGCTGATGCTTTGTCGAGAAGACCCTATACTGCAGAATGGACTCAGTTAACTCCAGACGGGGTCCAAGCTTTGTGTCAAGGAGCAGAGCGCCGGGTCAAGGGAGGGATTGAAGCGGAGGCCATAGGAGTCATGGCTGCGGCTGTTCCGGAGTTCTACTGCAACCCTACGCAATTGAGGGATGAAAGTCTACCTGCCTTTTCAAAACCGGACCTGAAAGCTGATCAGGCCAGAGACCCTTTAATTGCGTTAACCATAAAGGCCCTAACTGCGAACCAGTGTGAAATTCTGCTGACCAATTCCCCAGATGGAGCCAGATTGGTCTACAAAGAGTGGGAACGGTTGAAGATGTTGGATGGGGTTGTCTACCGAAGGGGCCCCTCAACCAATGCTGAAGAGACCCAACAGTTATTCCTTCCCACTAAACCTAGGGAGAGTGTGCTGCGATCGCTACATGATGAGCATGGACATTTGGGCGCAGAAAGGACTTTTAAGCTGGTGCGAGACAGGTTCTATTGGCCTTGCATGAGAGCTGAAGTGGAAAGTTACTGCCATTCATGTCTGAGGTGTATTCAAAGGAAGACCCTACCGACCCGAACCGCTCCAATGAGCCATCTGCAAAGTCAAGGACCCATGGATTTGGTGTGCAGTGACTTCCTGTGCTTAGAGCCGGATGCTAGTTGGCAGGGAAATATTCTTATAGTGACTGATCACTTCACACGTTACGCCCAAGCCTTTTCTACGAAAGACCAACGCGCTCCGACAGTGGCAAAGGTTCTGATGGAGAAGTTCTTTGTTCACTACGGCCTACCAAGGAGAATACACTCTGATCAGGGTAGAGACTTTGAAAGCCGACTTGTTGGGCAATTGCTGGAACTGTTGGGAATCCAAAAGAGCCGAACTACACCATATCACCCTCAAGGTGATGCTCAGCCTGACAGGTTCAATCGCACGCTGCTAAATATGCTGGGGACGTTGTCAAACACAGAGAAGCAGAGTTGGAGTCGTCACATAGATACTCTGGTGCATGCGTACAGAGAGTGACGCCACTGGATACTCACCGTACCGTCTTATGTTCGGAAGAGAAGCTCGACTGCCGGTTGATTTGGCGTTTGGGTTATCTCTGGACCAGACGTCGGTAGCTTCCCATAGAAATTACGTGGATAGACTTCGAAAGAATCTGGCCTCTGCGTTTGAACAGGCCCGTTTGACTTCAGTAAACAGGGAGCAAAGGAACAAAAGGAACTATGACTTGAAAGTTCGGATCCAGGATCTACAACCCGGTGATAGGGTTTTGTTGAAGAACTTGGGTGCTGCTGCGAGGCTCCAAGTTGGCGGATAGATGGAGTTCTCAAGTCTACATTGTCTGCAAGCAACTGCCGGGTCTGCTGGTGTATCAAATCCGGCCGGATGGAAAGGCTGGGCCTCTGAAGAACTGGCACCGGAATCATTTGTTACCTTTGAGAGAGGCTGTGAGGATACCAGTTGGGGACAAACTTCCTCTGCCGAATCCGCCTGCTCCACGTTTGCCTCCTGTTACTCGGTCTCAGCAGACCCGGGTTGTCGAAGAGCGCGATAGGGACAGTGAGGAAGAGAGTTTTTGTTTGGACTGGATGTGCTCACCGGAACCTGAAGAGGTTATCTCGGTTCCTGAACGGTGGGAAAGTAATTTGAGGCCTGAAGCTCCTGAATTTCAGTTGGAAGTCCCCGAGACTATTGAAATCCCTGTAGTTCCTGAAGCCGAATCTTATGACTACAGTTCTATGCCTTCACTGGAAGGATCATACTCCGAAGAGATGTCTGCTCCAGTGGTAGAGAGAAGAATTGAGCCCGCGCCTGTAGTACTTCCACCTGAAGAGGAACTAATTGAGCCAGAACCAAAACGCTCTGTTCGACCGCCCCAGCGACTCACCTATGACTCACCAGGACATAGCACTGAAGAGGCCGTCCCCACAGTGCGAATGTTGCCCGAAGTGTCTGCTATGTTAGCTGAGGTAGTCCAAAGCATGAGTCAACTTGAGGAAGTGTATATAACCCATTGTATGCTTGCTGCTGAGCCTGTATATGTTGCCTAAAAATGTGTTGAAATGTAATGCAACTGTTGCACCTTCTTGGAGAGACGCAAGAGTTCTAGGAGGGGGAGAGTGTAGCGCTGGTTTTAAATCCCCTACCGTGTAGTACTTGTTTTTGGCCACCGGAGGGAGACAAGCTCAATGTGAGACGCTGAACATTGGGACTACATTTCCCGGCATGCTTTGCGGGCAGACACAGGAAGTGGGTGGGACACAGACGCTGACATCCTGAGCCTCGTGGAGAGAGCTGGCAGAGCGCGCCAGGGAGTGAGAGAAGCAAGACACAGTACTGCAGAACGTGACAGTGACCAGGCCGGAGCGCAGCTGGGGCCTGACAGAGATAAAGACCGGGTTATTCAGCCTTATAAGAGGAAGACCCAGTGATTCACCAGAATACCCACGCTGATATCGAGTGAGCTGGAAGACCCCGAGTTAGGAGCACCGCAGATCGATCGGACAGGGAGTGCAGGCGGTGAGCTGGACATCTTGCGGCAACTACAGAAAAGCAAGACAGCGGATCCGGTAACCCATAAAATCCCAGTCAAAATCGAGCGGAGAGACGTCCTGGGTCGAGCAGAGCACCAAGTATCGGGTGGATGGGTGAGAGGCCTTCCAGGCCATTATGAAAATAGAAAGCACGCTGCTGTTTGTTTCAAAACCCACAGGGCCCCAACTTGACTAGTCGAAGATACCTCATAAATAACTCACTGGCCAGTTGAATATTGTACCCGGGTACCATCACACACACACACCTACATCCTTGGGACATAACCTGTACGGGACTCACTCCCCAACTGTAACCGGAATCACTAGGTTCACTTCAGGACGGTGCCGGACCGGACACAAGCAAGGATTGTCTAAACACGAGTCTCTTCAGGAAAGGCAAACTTTATTGTGTCGTCACACAAATGCTCACACAGGATTGAATCGCAAAGAGTGAGCCCCGTCTCCCCCCGACAAGGGGTTTTATACCCCAAATACATAATTTAGGTACATCCCAATTAGCCCACCTCCCGATGACACTTTATTCCACCCCACGTGGGTTAATACCTCCCATTGTTAGTACAAAGGAATTCCATACATTGACCGTAAATTGGCAAACTTCATGTTAGTCTGACAGTTTGTGATTTGCTGCCACACTCACTCCGGGCAGTGCCCACCTCCCTAAAGGCTATGTTTATTTTGTTACAGATAAAGCATGGTCTGGTTTCTACGCTCTCTTTGTCTCTCGTCAAGTCTCAGTGACCTTGCAGTATCCATTTGTCATCCTGTCTTTCCGTGCCAAGAGCTGGCCGGATTTTCCCTCAGTTTTATTGCTTCTCTGCTAATCTACCACATTCCTAAAATTCTATGTAAGCTTCATTCTAATGTCTATTGAAATCTATCTAGTTATTTGCAAGTGAACCAATATTCTGAACAAGATGGCCGCTTGGCTTATAATAGCGTCCATCTTCCAGCCTGATTCCACTTCATTCCCCCCTTGGCTCAAGCCTCAGGTTCTTTTCCTGATGCTTGTAGCCATCACACCCCGCTATTCTTAAACTCCTCATACTTTAGGGGACCTATTTTTGTTGGGAACATGTCTTGTGGGATCATCAGTGGTATCTTTTGTGTCTGTGTAGGTGTCAGTACTTTCTTGCACAGTGGCCATAGGCATAGCCCTATGCGGTATGTCAGTGTTCCTACGACCAAGATCACCACTATCATCAGAATCATGGATCCGATCTGTGAGATGAATCTCAGGATGTATCCAAACCACTCTCCGATTGCTCCTAACCCACGGAGTGGATTCCAGCCCTCAGCAGTGATTCTCCTTGCTGTGTTCTGCAGCTGTGCTACCTTCTCTTGGTGAACCTGGATTACCTGGTAGTAGTCTGGGACATCATGTGTGGTGTTTCTGATGTAGGTGCAACATTCATAATGCATTGTCATCTCACACAATCCATTCAGGGCCGCACTGATCTGTTCAAGCGCCATGTCATGTATCATCTGCACCTTCCGTATCTCACGCACCTCCAGATTCAGCAACTGAATATCCATACTAGTTTTATTCAGAATTTCATCGATCAGACTGGCATAACTGTTCAGTCTCACCATCAACTCTCTTCCCCATCCAGTCCATGCCGGCAGCCACAACCATATCCGATCCACCTTTCTAAACAACTCTCTCTTCTGTCTCTCAAACACCAGTGGGTACCTAGGGTGGAGTGCTGTGTCTGTATTAGTGTCTTCCCCCCCCTTACCCTCTGGATCGGGATCAATTTTGCCAAATAACACATTCCCGTTATTGTTGGTGGCACCCATGTGTAACACACCTTTCCACAACACACCTGGTACCCCCCTTTCAATATAAATGGAGACAAATGTAGTGTTCCTTTCGCTATCTCTATCGTCAGTCGTCTCATTCGTCTCGTCGTATCCAGTGCACCCTGCTTTCCATCAGTCACCTTCGCAATCACTTCCTCTTGTTCACTCGTGAGCTTTCTACATCGTATGTATAGAAAATTTGCCTGCTCTTTTGTGTCGAATGTGTAAATGTATGATGTCCAGTTAAACTTGCTTGAGTAGCACCCTCCACCCTCATTGTGTGTGTCTTTATCTGGTCCTATTTGGAAGCACCACTCTGGTGGGTATACTGGTCCTATTATGGGATACCCGGGACTGAATTATTCTGGTTTTTCCCTCGGTGCGTCAAAAGAGTGTATTGTGACATTCCCTGATGCAAACATACTCAGATTCATTGGAACAGAAGCAAATGGGATGTGGATCGTCTCTGGATGCATCCTACTACACACCCAGCACGCAGTTTGTCCAGACTTTTTAGCATAGTCATATTTAAATTGCACAAGTAAATGTCCTCTTGGCAAAATCTCAGATGTCGCTTCTCGTTTTTGTCTCCACATAGTACGATTCTCCATCACTGGGTGCGTACCATTCCAGATATGGGAAATATCCACTTTCCCCAGTGCTTGGGCACCTGGGGCAGGCTCCATGCGAGAGTCCATAAATCAAGTTTGCAAGGTACAAAATCAGTACCACAAATGCCCCAAATGTCAAAATCCCTTGGGCAATTTTTTTCACAGTTACATAAACCCAATCCCTCCCCACCGGTATTTCAAAAACAAAGGACATTTCTGGATGATCAGGGGTGGGGGCTGGGCCCCTAAAAAGCACCCTTGGGGTATCCCCCGTTGGTGGATGGTCAGGACTTGTGTCCATCAAGACACCCACTTGTTGAATCATTTGGGTGTCTTCAGTTGGATCATTTAGGTGCTCACGGCTGTGGTCTTTGTCAGCTTTAGCCTCAGCGGATTGGTCTCGTTGGCGACGACCTTCCATGCTGGTTCAGGACTGGCTGCAGCTACTTTCAACCTGGAGTGATGTATCCACGGGACCACCTCGGCAACCTTTACTGCTGTAGGGGTTGATAACAGGACAAGGTAAGGACCTCTCCACTTTGGGCCTAGTGGGTCATTTTTCCATTCTTTCACCCATACTGAATCACCTGGACAATACTTGTGCAGTGGGGGATATAAAAAGTGAGGTATGTTATCTCCCACCCAAGTATTCAATTTCTGCATTGATTTACCTAACAGTACAACCTGATCATTTAATTTAGTCTCTCCCAATGCCCGAAGGTCCCCCCTTAGTCCATTAATCAGAGGGGTAGGCCGTCCAAACATGAGTTCGTACGGACTTAGCTTTAATTGAGGGGTTGGCCTGCACCTAATGTGCAAGAGGACTATCGGCAGCACATCCAACCAGCCTAGCGACTTCTCTTGGCACAGTTTGGACATCAAAGTCTTT
Organism: Leptobrachium leishanense; assembly: GCA_009667805.1. NCBI lineage: Eukaryota > Metazoa > Chordata > Amphibia > Anura > Megophryidae > Leptobrachium > Leptobrachium leishanense. The sequence continues at coordinate 109,465,462 of CM019071.1, read as the reverse complement.
AGGGTACGGTTCATTCGCTCGACTTTTCCCGAGCTTTGGGGCCTGTAGGCAGTATGTAGCTTCCAGGTGATGCCCAACAGGCGGGCAAGCTGTTGTAAACAGTTCTGTATGAATGCAGGGCCATTGTCCGACCCTATCTCGAGAGGCAACCCATAACGTGGTATTATTTCTTTCATCAGACTCTTTACTACTTCCACAGTCTTTTCAGTTCTTGTTGGGAAAGCTTCCACCCATCCTGTCAGAGTACACACCATTACCAGTAGGTATTTGTATCCTTTGCAGGGCGGCAACACTGTAAAGTCTATTTGTAGCGATGCCATTAGGGATAGCCCGATTGGCTGCTTCCCTGGAGGTTGAGATGGGCCTGTTCTCGGGTTGTTCTTGGCACATGTCACGCACTGCTGGGCTATTGCTTTGCAGACTACTGACAGTCCGGGTACGTAAAAATGTGGCTCTAGTTGCTGTTCCATCATTTATCTCCCTCTATGGGTACTTGCGTGGAGTGTTCTTACAATTTCAGGGGCCAATGTTGCTGGGAGGACTATTTGTCCATTCTTCAGCTGGAACCACCAGTCTTCTCCATATTCGCCTTGTTCTCCCGACATCCATTTCTTTTCTTTCTTTGAGTACACAGGTGTCTATTCACTCAGTGGCGCCGGTAGGAGTGCAGCCACCACTGGTTTTGCTTTGTATCGTGCCAATTCTCCATGGTTTCCCCAGACAAATTTTCTTTCGGGAAATAGTATCGCCATGCGAAGAACAGCAGATCTTGTCTGTCTTGTGTATCTCTTACTGCTGGTGTGAAGTTCATTGCACTTTTCTTTTCTTGGCAGTCTGTTCTTGATAAGGATCTCCTTGAGGAAGAACCTTACCAACGGGGCTTGGTAGTCTTCTGCTCCCAACTCTCCCAAACTTAACAGTATTTGTGTAATACGTAGATTATTATGAGGGTTGGCTGTCAAATTTTCAAAACGTGAGGCAAAATTTTCTGCTCGTTCAACTTCGGTTACTTTTGTGTCTTCTTCATCCTCCCCCATTACTTTTACGCCGAAGAATTTCAGCATCATTTTGTAAGCTCTGCGTAATCTTTGCTGAACTTCTGAGGTGTTAATCATCAGGCATGTCTCTTGCGGATTCAAAGGAGTGGAATAGAAATTTCGGCCTTGAGTCTGAGTTGGGAAAAGCCATTGAATGTAATCCTGATTAAGTTCTAATGGTTAGAAATCTTCTTGCCATTTGTGCAATATTATTTCAATGAGCTCGCCTTTGGGTTCAAATCTTCTCCAATTCATGTAGAATTCGTAGTTTGGCATGGGAGATTGAGGCTCTTGCTTGCAGAGTAGGACTTTGGCTTGATCAATTGTTAGCTGTGGTTTTGCAGCTGCCTTTGCGGCCTGGTCAGCGCGCCTGTTGCACTTTGGGATTTCATCATGACCCTTTTGGTGGCCACGACAGTGCATGATACTGACAGCGCTTGGTTTCCATACAGCTTCTAGGAGGGCCGCGATTTCAGCTGCATACTTGATTTGTTGTCCTGAAGAAGTAAGTAGGCCTCTCTTTCTTTGTAGAGTGCACCATGTGCATGGACTGTCATGAAGGCATACTTGGAATCAGTGTAGATATTTACTCTTTTGCCTTCGGAGATTTCTAGAGCTCTGGTTAGGGCTGTTATTTCAGCCAGTTGTGCAGATGTATGGCCTGGTAGTGGATTTGCTTCAATAATTTCTTCTGCTGAGACTACTGCATTGCCGGAGACTTTCTTCCCATCATCCATGTAGCTGCTACCGTCAGTGAATAACTGTAGATCGTATTTGTCTAGGGGTACGTCTTTCAAATCTGGCCTGCTACTGAACACTTCTTCCATGACTTGGAGGCATTCATGATTTGGATCCTCTTCACTGTCAGGCAGTAAAGTAGCAGGGTTCAAGGTAGCGATGAGGTCCAAATGAACCCGTGGATTTTCACACATCATAGCTTGGTACTTTGTCATCCGGCTGTTGCTGAACCAGTAGCTTCCTTTCACATCCAGCAGGGCCTTGACAGCATGGGGCACCTTGACATGAAGAACTTGTCCAAGGGTCAGCTTGTCTGCTTCTGCTATCAGCATTGCGGTGGCTGCCACTGCTTTCAGACATGGGGGTAGGCCGCAAGCCACAGGGTCGAGTTGCTTGGAGAGGTAGGCCACAGGCCTTAGCCAAGAGCCGAAACTTTGGATCAATACTCCTGTTGCTGTTTGATTGTGTTCATGCACGTACAGCTGGAAGGGCTTGCTGTGATCTGGCAGTCCCAGTGCAGTAACCTCCATTAACAGTGTCTTTAATTTCAGGAACGCCGCTGTTTGCTCTTTTCTTCCCAGTGGAAGGGGTCTTGTTCTCCCCCCTTTGTGGCTTGATGAAGGGGCTTGGCAATATCTGCGAAGTTGGGGATCCACAGGCGGCAGAAGCCTGCAGCTCCCAGAAACTCACGGACTTGTCTTCTGGTCTTTGGTTGGGGTATTCGGCATACAGCTCTTCTTTTCTTTCTGCCCCCAAGGCACGTTTGGTACCTGTTAACTGGAAACCCAGGTACTTTACACTTTGTTTGCATATTTGTTCTTTCTTTCTAGAAACTCTGTAACCTGCTTGGCACAGCAGATGTAGCAGGGCTTTTGTGGCAGATAAACCGTCTTTTTCTGTGGGAGAAGCCAGTAATAAATCCTCTACATATTGTAACAAGACAACTTTGTCTGGCTGAGCGTTGAAGGAGAGGAGATCTTGGCTGAGCGCGCATCCGAAAATCGTGGGCGAATTTTTTGAAACCTTGAGGGATGCGTGTCCAGGTCATTTGATGGCGCGCCCCCGTGGTGGACTCTTCCCACTGAAATGCAAAAAGGGGCTGGCTTGCTGGAGCCAGGCGGATGCAAAAGAAAGCGTCTTTTAAATCAAGCACTGTGTAATATTTTGTATCTCCGGGAATTAACGCCAGCAAATTGTATGGATTGGGAACCACAGGGTGTAGGGTTACTGTGGCTTCATTGACAGCTCGTAAATCTTGGACCGGGCGGTACTCTTGTGTGCCCTCTTTCAGTACTGGCAACAGGGGTGTGTTCCATGGTGACACGCAGAATTTTAATATGCCGTGATCTTTAAGTCTCTGTAAATGTGTTTGAATATTCTGCTTGGCTTTTTGTGGGATATGATATGGTCTTAAAGCCACAGGCGTCGCACCAGGTTTTAAATCGACGTATACTGGGGGGATGTTCACAGCTAGTCCGGGCGGATTTTCCTCCGCCCACACCCCAGGAATTTCAAGGAGTAGTGTGTACGGGTCCGGGCTTGCCGGCAGCGTTGGTGCTGTACGCCATTCTTCCTCTCTCGGCATAATTACTGCAATTTTCACAGATCGGGGGTGCTGGTTGGCTGGGTTGTACTGGTGAGCAGAGCTGCCACTCTCAGGCAGATCTAATTGAGCGTGTCCCCTGGTAAGAAACGTAATTTGGGCTTGCAATTTGCAAAGGATATCCCGCCCCAGGAGCTGGATGGGACATTCGGGCATATACAAAAATTCATGTTCAACATTATGCCCACCCACACTACATTTTCGAGAAGCAAGGAAGGGGTACTGAGCAGACACCCCCATTGCTCCCATAATATCAACTTCATTTCCCATTGGGGGTGCAATTTGCTGAGTTACAACAGAATATTCGGCACCGGTGTCAACCATAAAAATTTCATCTTTATTTCCCACTCTCATAGTGACCGTGGGCTCGTGGTTACCGAGCGGGATGGGCCCAGGTCCTTGTCAATATGCATCCTGCCCCTCAAATGACGTTCCCGCCAATCCCACAAACCCTGCTCCGGCACCCTCATTTCTCTCATATCTGCCGTCTGTTACCTGACCATTGGAGGCTTGACCTCCCGATTCCCCAGCCTCCCCTTGTCCCCCAAATTTAGCCAAAAATGCAGGACAATCATTTTTCCAGTGACCTTCACCCCGGCACCAGGCGCACTGGTTGGGTCCCAGGGGTTCCCTAGGGGCTCCCCTACCTCTTCCTCTAGCCACCCTACCCCTTGCTCTCCCTCTGTCCGGGCCACCTCGTCCTCCACCATTTCCCATATAACCCACAACACCTGTGTGTCCTCTCTGTCTCTTTATTTCTTCCCGTTTTTCCTCTAGATCCCGGTTATGATACACTTTATTAGCAATCTCTACCAATTCGCTAATACCTTTTCCCAAAAACCCATCTAATCTCTGTATTTTATTCCGTATATCCCTCTGTGACTGTCCCACAAACGAAGAATTAATTAACCTCTGATTCTCCACTGCCTCCGGATCAATAGGACTATACATCCTATATGCATCAAGTAATCTTTCCAAAAATGCGCTTGGAGACTCTTTAGATTCTTGTACCACATCCGCTATTTTTCCCATGTTTGTGGGTTTCTTCCCTCCCGCTTTAACACCCATTATTACTGCTGTTCTGTACGTCTGGAGGTGGGCAATACCCTCCGCGATGCTATACGGCCATTTGGGATCTGTTTTGGGGTAGTGTTCCTCTGCCCACGCTTCTGGCTGGGGCTTAGCATCTGCTACAGCTTGGGCAAGTAAAATCTTTTGCGCGCTACTATTTATCCGGGCTCTTTCCTCTGTGGTAAACATTGTCAACATTAATTGCTGACAATCTGCCCATGTGGGGTTATGTGTGAGCATGACTGACTCTATCATACTGGCCACTGCGGCGGGATTAGTGGAGTACAGTGGTGTGTGTGTTTTCCAGTTGAAAAGATCTGTTGTCGTGAATGGGACATATGTGTATTGCACTGGCCCAGGAGCTCCATTTGCCAGTAAAGTACCTTGCACTTCTCGTAGGGGCATTTGATAGGGATTATGCTGATATGGCTCACGGGGTTTATGTATATTATTCACTGCGCGAGTGGTAACCCCTCGTTTCTCATCTTCACCCTCATTATCGCTATCCTCCTGGGCTACTAATTTGTATACGCTCCCATCCGGCAGTTCAATTTTTCCCGGTGGGGCCTCTCTGTCTCCTCCACCCGCCGCCCCCTGTTCTTCTTCCACAACCCCGCATGACGGAGCGAAGGGAGCCGGCCGGGAAGTAGCAGCTGCCTGCTCCCCCCTCTCCGCCCGCGCAATCGCGGCACTCAAAGCTTCTCTAGCTGCCCCATAACATGACGGGTATGGCGGGGGCAAGGAATCCCCTTCCTCTGGGTGTTCTACCAACACCGATCTCTCTTTCTCTTTATTATTTGGTGGTACCTGCTTCTTGTGTTGTTCCGCCAACATTATAAAATGACTTTTATCTTTTACACAGTATCTCCATATATCTATATACGGGTACTGCTCAGGATGTCCGCATTTCCCAGTGACTTGGGAATGCACTCTCTGTATTAGCTCGGGGTCCATTGACCCCTGCTCTGGCCACTCAGAAACTAACAGTGGCCACACAATTGTACACATATTAATGTTAGCTTCTCCTTAGTTAACTCCACACCATAATCATGCGTTGTATATAACACTTCAAAATTCCGCACCATATACTCTAAGGGCGTCTCACCCTTCTTTACCCTACTGGGTTTGGATGACCCGTTACCCATTGTTACTCTTTTCAGAAAACCAGTAAGCTCTTCACAATGCAAATACAACTTTTTAGCAAAAGCACTTAGAATTTACTGTCTGGTACTTCAGCCAACAATTCTCACGTGTCTGAACCGCTTCCTCCGTCAGTAGCCGGACTGCGGTCGCCTGAGCCAGAAATGTACTTCGGGAGTCCACTCTCAAGTTTGCTTTCTCGCAGGGCGAGTAGGCGCTCGTTCACTCACAGCATTCAAATCACTCACAGCACGTACTGTACCAGATACTTTCAGCACAAAACAAAAACAATTCAATGTTTTCTACTAGCCGAGGGCACGCCGTCCCTCCTTTTGGCTCCTTATACCCCGTTAATTGAACTCTAACTCTTGCCTGCTTGTGACTATGTACACCCCGTTCTATAACAACACTCCCGTCTGCAATTCCAATTTGCCTATGGGCAATCTACCCACCCGGCACCACTATCTCTGCAGCTACCGCTGACCTCAATTGGCCCTCTTCACTACACGACGTACACACTAGCACTGACTCAGGGCTCTCAGCCCAGTCACAGAAAATCCCTCCTCCTTTCCTGGTCCACGTGCAGAAGCTCTGTTTACAAACACGGACTATGACTATGCAACTCCACATGGCTACTTTCTCCCTCTCTTACAGAACTACCCTTTGGTTAACATTTGATCCCCCGGGTCCAGACATGCGCTGGCCACTTTCTGGCCCCGTGCTATATGCGGCGGGTTCAATATGCTAACGAGACCGTGGCCGCGGGTCTCCTTATCCGACTTACGGTCGGACGTTTCCCTTTATACCGGTATCTCTGATACACATACAAACACAGAAGACACTTTACCTATCGCCACGCTGCTCGCTGTTTCCTCAGACTCGGTGTCCCAGCTTCCCGGGCCAGGGGTCCGTTTGGGACGAGACGAGGTCCACTGAACAGGAAATCCTGCTTGGCACCTGCAGATGTCAGCTCACCTTCAACGGACGCCCAACCGACGGGATCACTCGCACCTGCAGTCAACCGCTACAGTGTTCAGCAGCCGTTGCCTATGCCGGCAAGGGCCCGTATCCCGGCTATCGAGCCCCCAAGAAATGTAACCGGAATCACTAGGTTCACTTCAGAAAGGCGCCGGACCGGACACAAGCAAGGATTGTCTGAACACGAGTCTCTTCAGGAAAGGCAAACTTTATTGTGTCGTCACACAAATGCTCACACAGGCTTGAATCGCAAAGAGTGAGCCCCGTCTCCCCCCCGACAAGGGGTTTTATACCCCAAATACATAATTAGGTACATTCCAATTAGCCCACCTCCCGATGACACTTTATTCCACCCCACGTGGGTTAATACCTCCCATTGTTAGTACAAAGGAATTCCATACATTGACCGTAAATTGGCAAACTTCATGTTAGTCTGACAGTTTGTGATTTGCTGCCGCACTCAATCCGGGCCGTGCCCACCTCCCTAAAGGCTATGTTTATTTTGTTACAGATAAAGCATGGTCTGGTTTCTACGCTCGATTTGTCTCTCGGCAAGTCTCAGTGACCTTTCAGTATCCATTTGTCATCCTGTCTTTCCGTGCCAAGAGCTGGCCGGATTTTCCCTCAGTTTTATTGCTTCTCTGCTAATCTACCACATTCCTAAAATTCTATGTAAGCTTCATTCTAGTGTCTAGTGAAATCTATCTAGTTATTTGCAAGTGAACCAATATTCTGAACAAGATGGCCGCTTGGCTCATAATAGCGACCATCTTCCAGCCTGATTCCACTTCACAACCACAAAGGGGGTTACAGATATATTTTTCCTTCTTTTCCGCTGCGCGTTTCTCGAATTACAAAGCCTTGTATTTTCTTTTCCGCTGCGCGTTTCCCGCATTACGAAGTACTGTAAATATATCTACGTATACCGTGTTATTCATTATATGCCATTTATTCTAGTAAACTATATAATTTATAAAATCCACGACGGTGCTGGAGTATATTTATTCCCTAGTGCGGGGAGACTGACCCGAGGTTCAATTTCAGCGGCTCCTCCGGGAGTGAGGGCTACATTAATTTAAAGGAACACAATATTAAATAATATGGTTACCTTTTATAGTGTTTTCCTTTAAGTGAGCTACAGCTATTTTTATTAGTACATGAAAATAGTCATAATAATCAGTTTTTTCGGACGTGAGAGAGTACCCCCACCTATTTTTCCATAAAAAAAGCACTGAATATACAGTTGTGTTCAAAATTATTCAACCGCCAATGCTGTAAAGGGTTTTAGGGAATTTAGTGTACATTTATAATTGTATTCAGAATGAAATCCTACAAGGACTTTTTAAAGAACCATATGCAACTAAAATGACATCAATTGGTTTTGTAATACAGTAGTAAATGTTTCTTTTGTGAATTCTTCATTGACACAATTATTCAACCCCTTAAAGACTACCACTCTGAAGAACAGAGGTTCATTCAAGTGTTTTCAATCAGGTATTGAAAACACCTGTGGATGTCACGGAGCAGCAATAAAGCATAATAAGCACCAATTAGGCAGCTTTAAAATGACTGTGATACTCAGCTCCTTCTAGACATTTACTGGTGTGGTTACAAACATGGTGAAGTCAAGAGAATGGTCCAGGAAGACTAGAGAAGAGGTGATTACTCTTCACAGGAAGGGCAAAGGCTATAAGAAGATTGCAAAGATGTTAAACATACCAAGAGAGACCATAGGAAGCATCATTCGCAAATTCAAGGCAAAGGGCACTGTTGAAACGCTACCTGGTCGTGGCAGAAACAAGATGCTGACTTCGACTGCTGTGCGCTACCTGAAGCGTAGAGTGGAGAAAAGTCCCCGTGTGACTGCTTAAGAACTGAGAAAAAATTTGTCAGATGTGGGTACTGAAGTTTCAGCTCAGACAATACGGCGCACACTGCGTAATGAAGGCCTCCATGCCAGAACTCCCAGGCGCACCCCATTGCTGTCTCCAAAGAATAAGAAGAGTCGACTGCAGTATGCCAAAAGTCATGTGGACAAACCACAGAAGTTTTGGGATAGTCTTCTGTGGACTGATGAAACAAAATTAAAACTGTTTGGGCCCATGGATCAACGCTATGTTTGGAGGAGGAAGAACAAGGCCTATGGAGAAAAGAACACCTTGCCTACTGTGAAGCATGGCAGGGGGTCAATCATGCTTTGGGGCTGTTTTGCTTCTGCAGGTACAGGGAAGCTTCAGCGTGTGCAAGGTACCATGAATTCTCTTCAGTACCAGGAGATATTGGATGACAATGTGATGCAGTCCGTCACAAACCTGAGGCTTGGGAGACGTTGAACCTTTCAACGGGACAATGATCCCAAGCATACCTCCAAGTCCACTAGAGCATGGTTGCAGATTAAAGGCTGGAACATTTTGGAGTGGCCATCGCAGTCACCTGACTTAAATCCAATTGAGAACCTCTGGTGGGACTTAAAGAAAGCCGTTGCAGTGCGCAAGCCTAAGAATGTGACTGAACTGGAGGCTTTTGCCCATGACGAATGGGCGAAGATACCCGTAGATCGCTGCAAGACACTTGTGTCAAGCTATGCTTTACGTTTAAAAGCTGTTATAACTGTAAAAGGATGTTGTACTAAGTACTAAGATTGAATGTCACTTGGGGGTTGAATAAAACTGATAATGATGTGAACACAGAAAAGACATTTGTGGTTATTTCATTCTAAATGTTATGTTATATTTGTCTGACCTACACGTGCCTCTTTGATTTAATTGTAAGCAAGATGACTGAATGATCAAAATCAATGTCAAACTGGCCAAAACACTTAATTTCAGTGGGGGTTGAATAATTTTGAACACAACTGTACATACTATAGAGGTTTATATATTTTTAGTGTATCCAGGAAAAGCCTTGTCAAGTGAACTCCAGAGGCTTGAAACCTAAAAGTTAACACCTTTGCTCCTGAGCCATGTCACGTCCGATCCTGCATTTTTCTAAGAGCACAATTTAAAAAAAAAATTCTCTTGCATTTTATTTTCACCCTGTACATTGCACATAGACGTCTGTGGGACTGGAGATACAGGGTATCCAACGTCCGGCCCGGGGGGTGGGGGGGCAATGCCCCGTGCCCCCTCTCTGGATCCGCCAATGCCTTGGCACTCTCAGCCTCTCATCTAGTTTTATTGTTTCTGAACGTCCCGCTCTCATGTCTCCATGTGTCCAGTCCACATATAGGGCTCTATTACATTCGCCGCACAAATTCGTATGCACAGCACATTTTTTTTTTTTTGCGAGCATCGTTAAACGTTAACGCGCATAAATTAACGCTGGTATAACGATCCGAGTGCATTTTTTCATCTGTTAAAAAATATTGTGCGTAAAAAAAGACGTGCAAAAACGCTCACGCATTAACGTTGCACACATAAATCGGTGGGCAGACCGTTTTTTCACGCGATTCTGCCAATCAGAATTAAGAACCACAATTGTCTCCCGTCCAGTTTTTGCGCCTGCCAAAATCAATCTGAGTATATATGTTGCAGCAATAATAAAAACACGCACAACCTCTCTATTTTATTGTTTGGGTATGTGTAGAATGTGTAACTATACTGTGCTGTATTTTTTTTTTTCGTGCTAGTGTATTTCGTTTCAGCCAGAACGTTCAGATTTGCAGTTACCACCAGCTTTTCAAAGAAATTAAAATTATGCGCGCAAACGTCGTTCGTAAAACGTTGTGCATCGATTGTGCGCTGGTACGCGGATGGTATTACAAACGCATTTGCGCTCATAATGTTAAGTATGGGATGCGCGCACGAGTGTGCGTTCGTGCAGGGATTGCGCAGGGTCACTCGCGTTAGACGTTAACGCGCATCGTATGTGCGAACGTCGTAATACGAGTACGACGTTCTGTGCAAAGGGTTTTGCCCCTCGCGTTAATGCACTTTTGCGTGCGTGCAAAAATGTGCTCGAAGAATGTAATAGAGCCCATCGATTTGTAAGTTTTATCAGGCAAAGGGTCCTCCAATCCTGCTACATCGTTGTCAAGCTATGTGATTTTCTATCATATCATGTAGTTTTGTTTTATCTCCCTGTCAACTTACCTTCTAAAGTGCTGTGGAACCTGCTGGCACGTTATAATACAGTATAATATTAATTTCCATTCATTGGCATTCTTGCAGCAAACGGAGCACAAAAAATTAAGAATCATTGTAAAGAAAACGGCTTAAATGGTGAAATACAGTTTTTACTTCAGAGATATCCGTAAAACCAAGGAGGAATATGGTTCAGTAAGGGTAACCTTTTCATGAACTGCCAGCTTTTCTATGCCGTTAAAACAATTAACAAATTTATTCTGTGCCGCAAACAATCACTGTTCTTGCTAACAATTATAGTCCTGGTCCAAAGGGATGGATTTTCTTTTTAAATAATTATCTTTTCATTTAGCAGTTTATTATTATTTTTTGTGGTAAAATGTCTACAAGGTTTTTTCTTCTCTCCTTTGTGTGAAAAGAACAGCAGGTTTTGCTGATAAGTTATATTTTGTAGAGAACATCAGCAATGAAAAATGAGAGCATCTTCTCATGTTTCTGATTTGTAAATCTCGTTTATTTTAAAGGTTGCTTCTTTTTTTTTATTTTCGTATTTTTTTTTTATTTTGTAGTGTTTGCAAGAAAATGTATCTTGGTTTATTCATGCTGACAACTGAAAAGCTTTGGACCTAATTAAAAGTATTTTCACTCGCACCTTTAGTGAACCATTTCATTATGCAGCAATGCACAGATTGCATTTTGAAATATGGTGATAGTTTAAATCTGACCTTTTAATCCCAAACTGCCAGAATTTCCTTAAAACTACACTCTCCGGGCCACGCTTTATGTATATTAGCTGTTTGGTTAGAAATTATCTTCTGTACACCCAATGACTAGCAGCCTAGACATAAAAGAAATGCATTTATTTCAATAGTATAACCGTGTAACGAGCTGTCCTTTTTAGCTGATATTTATATCCTTTCATTTTTTGACGTGCTGATAACTAGACGTGCTCTTTTTCCTCTCAAATGAAAATTTCAAGTACTGTACTTCGGGAAAGGAGCTAAGCTTTTTGGATGTCAGTTTTTTTTACTAACTATATATGTATAAAAATTTTATATTTTCTTTTAAAAAGTTGAATTTTCCTTTTTTTTTCTCTTATTAATCTTACTCTGAAAGTATCCTGCTCTTGTGTTTAGGATACACAAGCCATGGGGCTACACCTTGATGGGTTTATAGCTATAGTTACTTTTAAAAATGGCCATAGGTGTAGAGACAATGGTCTTAAATTTAACAATAAAAGGGGATAACCCGTACATCCCTCAGCTTGTCCACTGGTTCACTGGTTCACTGGTGGTTGCAGCCGCCACATCGGGGAATAGGCGCGACCCCACCCCTCCTGTATTATGTATGTTTTATTGTACCTCCAGCCAGGTCATCGTTGCAGCTGTTCCGCTCCGTGTCTTTGTTTTTTTTATCCCAAGGTGGATTTTTTTCTGGGAGGGCATAAATATGACCCACCAGTTTGCCTCATGACTGAAAAGCAGCGTGAGCAGTGATGGTTCGCTACACAGCAGCCTGTGGCTTCATTTTGGATAGGACTCACCCTCACTAGAGATGCCGTGACATTGGCGGGTGAGCGTACTCTTTTAATGGCCATTAACAGAAACCAAAGCCTCTAATTGCATTTTGTTTCACATGGTATAATGGGAATAAGCGCAGATTACTTTTTTTCTCCTCGTTATGTTCTATAAGAGAAACTGAATTTCTACAGATAGGCTTGAGGCAAAACTGTGATTTCGGATGAATTAACTGCTGGAGTCTGACAGACTTACCTGGTGTACATCAAGGTGTGGGATGCTTGGTTGGATGTGGAAGGTGAATCGGGTCGTGGGGTGGTTTTGAGGATCCTGCTCTATGTGTCTGGTGACATCCTAGAAGATGGGTATGAGACCCTTTCCTTTCTTTTTTTCTCCCCCCCCCCTCTTTCTTTCCTTACTTTTCCCTTGTCTCCCCCTATTGTTTGTTGCTTTTACGAACAGGTGAAAATATCACATTGGTGCGCAGTTGCAAGTCCATTCTTTGCAAAAGGGGTGCTTGTGTGCGCACCCATTACTGTTGCCAATATATTCTTTTAGGTTTTGCCAGGGTGCCTTACTTTGTGTCCGGACAAATAAAGATAAAAAAAAGGATTTCAGGCATTTTGGGTTTATTGTAAAACATTATTCATCTAACCAGTGTCCCAACACCCAAATCATGCAGTGTGACTTCTGCATGCTGGCCCTAAATGGGCCAAAACAGGGCAGATGAAGCTCGTTAGCTGTGTCGGGCCATTCATATAGGACAGGGGTCAGCAACAATGGCTCCCTGATGTTTTGCGAGCTACATCCTCCCACAATGCTCAGTCACCCATTAGGCTGACTGAGCCAAATATCAGGGAGCCAAGGTTGCTGACCCCTGATCTAGGACAATGGTTCCCAAACGCGGTCCTCAAGTACCCCTAACAGGCCATATTTTAAAGATTACGTTGGAGAAAACCAGATTGAATCCTGTAATCACTGAGCACCTAATCCTATCACCTGTGCTGTGCTTCAGAGATCTGGAAACCCTGGCCTGTTAGGGGTACTTGAGGACAGCGGTTGGCAAACACTGATCTATGAGAAGGACACTCCAATATAACACCTCCGACCCAGGGACCTCACTGTCATTGTCCCAGCTTCCTGAGCCATGACAGGTGAACCTGAGGTGTAAAAGGGTGAAGCCAGTACTGCACACACTGCCTCCCACCTAAAGATTCCACTGCACAGGCTTGATGGGCATGGTCATGTCTACAATTCATTTATTAAAGATCCAGGTGCTACAGGTACCACTCACCATTGAAGGCTTCACAACATGTGTTCATCCTTCATTATACCAGGGAAGCAGATCTCCCACATCCAACAGTTATGCAAATATTATGTTTATGTGATGTTACAGGAAACCGAATCGTAGAAATCTATTATCATTTTGTTAATGTTCTTCCTGATCATTCTCGCACTTGTCACCTCCACTCAAATTATCATCACACCCAGTAAATCCTGCAAGTATGCCAGATGAATTGCACTATAAACAGAAACGTACATCACAATGGGTCTTATTGGGGAAAAAAAGCATAAAATTGTAAAAATGTTACTTTTTCCCCAAAAAAACAATTGGATCACTTTTTCTTTCCATTGTGTTGGTACGATATTGATGGACTGCTGCATTGTCAATACAGTGGAGAGCGTATGTCACACTTACTGACACTGTACTCTTTTTATAAAGTTAAAGTATGTGTCTTTTGTAATTTTATACACCTGTAATTCTACATTTAATGACTTAATAAGGGTGTCCTAATATAATGATAATATGTAATGCTACAGTGGCAGTTCATTGCAATTCAATCTAGAATCTGCTTTGTACTAAGCATGCATTTTTACCTTTTATATTATTGTCTCTTAACGGCTTATAGAATGATAACATGGATGGATTTGGTGCTCATAATTAAGGACGCTTTGCTATGCAGAGATAATAATAATTACTCTTACTAATTACATTGAAAGAAACCTGCTGAAACATCATTTTCCAACAAGTTAATGAAACGTTGCAGCATTTAAAAAATATTGTTTCTAGATCATTGCATAGGTGTTCATGCCATTTTGTGTATGGCTTCAGTGGCTGTTAATTGAAGGCTAAGCTATTTTATTGGGTTTTACACCATGGCAATTGGTATTTGTATATTTTGGTGATAGAAAAATGCATTTAACTGTTTACAGGCTATTCTAGTGGGTTTTGTTTCCTCTTTATTACATAGCTACACAGGCTGAAAAAAGATGTGCATCCATTTAGTTCAGCCAATTCGAATATCACCTACTGCTGTTGATCCAAAAGAAGGCAAAAAACCCAGTCTGAAGCGCTCGCCAATATGCAACAAACTGGGAAAAATTCCTTCTTGACCCCAGAATGGCGTTCAGATTTCTCCTTGGATCAACCAGCTTTTACCCATATATTAACTATTATAACCCTTAATATTATGTTTCTGCAGGAAGTCCTCCAGTCGTTGTTTAACCCCTTGCCGCCGTGGGAAGTGCTATGCCATCCTTGCGGCGGGAGGGCTTTGAAAATGCAGGGGGGCAAACATGTACGCCCCACTGCCTTGAATGGGTCGCATCGGCCCCTTGCCGCAGCCGGCATGCGCCGCGTGCGGTTGGCTGCAGAGAGACCGCCTGAACTCAGGTCGTCCCCCTGCAGCCAATGACGCGCATTGCACGTCAGCTGCGGGGCGGGCCAAAATCAGCACCTCGCATGGCACCTGTTGGCTAGGCATACCTGTACACCTCGCCGGTGTTCACCCATCCCTGATGGGCAACACCCGCCTGTCATGAAGAGGTTAAAGGTCTGTACAGACTGACCAAACCACCTTAACAGGCAGAGAATTCCACAGCTTTATTCTCAATGTGTAAAAAAAAAAAAAAACACAAACTTTCCTTTGCTTTAGGCTGTATTTCCTTTCGTCCATTAGATGGCTAGACAATGTCATAAGCATACATATTCTATCAGAAATAAGTATAGTCTGCACAAACAAAACCGTCAACAGTTATTGTATAAAACCAGAAGAAAGAAAATAAACGTTGGTCCATGTGAAAAGGTGAGGGGTAAAAAAAAGGGCTTGACAAAGGCTGTTTTAAATCCTCAGACGCACCCTGACTTGTGAAATACAGGCTGAGCCAACTCAACAGGCTTCCCAAAATACAAAATAATCCCAAATCTACAGGTTTTTTTTCCCCAGCTATTGTCGATAGTGCCCCAAGCTCACCTCCTGCTGTGTCCGTTTCTCCTGCTTTCCCCACGTGCTCTTATTCGCGCTTAGCGACAACATTTTCTTCAATGTGGTACTGTGCTGCTTGTGGAATCGTGACAGGTCTCCGAAAGCAGAAAATCATCCAAAACCCTTAATGTTCATGTACCTGAACATTTTGGAGAAGGGATACTCGACACCAAACTGGATGCTTTTTGTTTGCATATACAGGTTATTTGTCAAGTCCTGAGTTAAAAGATAAATTGTACAGTCGAAATTAGGTGGACTGATGTGTGTTTTTATATATGTATTTGTGATGGACTCATCCACAAAGAGATGCACTCCAGGTTTTATAGAATAAAATAACAACATTTATTAGAACATTTAACAAATAAAGGAAAAGTATTCTTAACGGTGCTTAGAAGATTCGCTATAAGCTATCCAAAAAGGGTGCTTCCCGTCACCAAAGTGAACACAACAAGGTGATCATACACTTATGTGTATATAAAACAAGGAAAGCAGTGCTTCATATGACTGGTATAAATAATACAATTAAGAAATAGGAGCGAGTTCACACCTGTGGGTTTCAGTTTTTCTTAGGTTTTTAGATGGACTCCAAGGATGACCCCTTCTATCTAAAAACTGAAACCCACAAGTGTGAACCCCCTCCTATTTCTTCAGTGTATTGTATATACTGGTCATATGAAGCTCTGCTTTTCTTGTTTTATATATATATATATATATATATATATATATATATATATATAAAAGCTCTTATAAAATGTGAGTAGGATGCTCACAGAATACTGACATAGTACAGTCTGTGTTGCAACATCACACTGTTAGATTTTCTGTATCTCCTATATTTTGTGTGTGAAGTATTCGTTCTGGTGGGAAGGACTCAAAGGACGATACCTTCTATCGAAGGCTGGGGTCAGACCAGCGCACTTTTAACGTGCGTTCTGGCGCACATAATTACGGCCGCACTAGCAGCAGATGCCAGGCAATGACGGCCAATATACGATGTACGGCCGCACAAAAGTCCGGCCGTGCAGCGCAAGTGGAATTTGAACGCATTTTTCTGAGAACGCTGAACCGCTAGTACTGACATACTGAGTGCGCAGCTGCGGCATAGCGGCGTGTTTGCGTGATTAGGAGATGTCAGACGCTGCTAATGTCCAGCCTACATAACGTCCAGACGCAAAAAGAGTTTTATTGACGATCCGTACAAAATCACGCCCGAAAATGCGCGTCGTCTGACCGTTTTTGCACATTCCGTGAAAAAATACGTCAATGTGTTCGGACTAACTTTTTCACGTTCGCGGGGGAAAATGCTTTCGTCTGACCCTAATAAAATCAAAGTACATCGGTTAAGAAAAACTGAAACCCACAAGGGTGAACTCGCTCCTATTTCTTCATTGTATTGTTTATACCTGTCATATGAAGCTCTGCTTTCCTTGTTTTATTTATACATTAGAACATTTAAGGCTAATGTCAGACGAACGCAATCTGAGCGCACTCTGCGTGCGTGCATAACGGACGGACGTACTGACGGAAGATACTGTAGACACCAGACGGTCCTTTTTTTTAACGGATGTACAACAAAAAAGGGAACTATGGGAATCAAAATGAATTAAAATTAAATGACAGGTACAGTCAGCCAGTCCAAAAAATCCTCTGAGCGTCAACGTTATGGACGTCGCAAATGCGCTGTATCTACCGTCGCAGCATAACGCACACAAGCCGCTACGCGGACGTGGCGCACTATGCGCGTCCGTCTTAATGATTTTACGTTCTTGCCTAACTTGCGTCCGTTTGCCACGTGCGTTGTGCATGCACAGTTCGGTGCGCACGTACTTCGTGTGTGGGTCACTATTGATCATGATTCTATGCTACGACGGACCTTAAACTGTGCGGCGACATGGACGTGATCGCTGTGTTTGTTTGACGCCGGCCTAGAAGTACATAATCCAACGTTTTGGCTCCATCTGAGCCCTTATCAAGGTAAATAACATCAACATAAATATCTCTTAACTACACTTTAACTGGCTCACCATCTCTAAAGAGTTATATATGTATAGGAGTTTGTGTGTTTTTATAGATATTCTGTATATAAGCATAAATTGTGTATGTATACAGGGCCGGCGCTAGCGTAAGGCGGTACAGGCGGCCACCTTACTATCTGGCTTCCTGACAGTTTGTGGGGGTGGAATTCCACCCCCATCTTGGTCGGCCGAGACCCGGCGCAGCGCTAGGGGCCGAACCACCTGACCACCACCACCACCACCACCACGCGCGTGATCTCGCGAGAACCCGGCTGCGCTTGTCATGTGGTTCCCGCCCGGCGAGCAGCAAAGCTGCATCATGTCAGCGGCCGCTCGCCACCATGAGGAACGCCGGCGGGGCCTGGCAGCAGGTGAGAGCTGGGGGCAGATATATTCATATGTGAGTTGGGGGCAAATATCTCCATATCAGCTGGGGCAATATATACCCATGTAATCTGGGGGCAAATATATCCATGAGTTGGGGCAAATATATATATATCCATGAGCTGGGGGCAAATATATCCACATGTGATCTGGGGGCAAATATATCCATGAGTTGGGGGCAAATATATATATATATCCATGAGTTGGGGGCAAATATATCCACATGTGATCTGGGGGCAAATATATCCACATGTGATCTGGGGGCAAATATACCCATATGAGCTGGGGGCAAATATACCCATATGAGCTGGGGGCAAATATTTCCATATGAGCTCTGGCAAATATCTCCACATGAGCTGGGGGCAAATATACTTATATGAGCAATCCTAGTGTGTGTATTTATATAGGTTATCATGGCACCTCTATCCTGATTGGCTTGACATGACACGGTTGGGGGGGCACCAAAATGCACCTTCGCCTGACAAGATAAAAATGCTTGCACCGGCCCTGTATGTATACACACAGAAATTTTAAGAATGGCTGTACTCAACCTGCATATAAATGTTTCAAAAGGGTTCTGACAATTTAATAGAAGGTAACCACATTCAGTACTTTTCACTAATATAGTTTTAAAGATTTTACAATATATATACAGTATATATAATATTTATAAATAATACTCTTTAGTAGGATCAATAAGCTCTTACTGTCATGATCATTTTCTCTTGTAACGGACTAACTTGTAATGAGAACAACAAAAAGCTGTGACTAAGGAAGATGATATCCCTTGTAGATGATGAAAGAAGAGAAGAGCAAACAGAAACACAGCTACAAGCGTTTGGCTAAGTAGAAAGCTTTACCGTGACTAGAAAACGGCAAATTTATTTTGTCTCAAAGCCAAATGTATTGATTGTGGTCCATAAACAGTGATTACAGCCAATAACATAAGTAGTGGGGGAGAGAGGCGAGCCGTGGCTGCGGAGAGGATGTGCCCACTGCAGGTGGTGGCGAGTGTTGATGAGTGGTAAGGGGATTAGCACTGTATAGCAGACTATTCGGAGGTGTCAGATGCAGACTTTAGCGATTTACAGATTGGAAGGAAACGTGTTAAAAGGGAGAGCGAAGTGTGATTTTTGGTTTGTCGCTGCTCCACTTACTTAAAATGTATAACTGTATGTCTTTGTAATATAAATTTCTCCCGTCGCTCCCTGGCCACGTGTTCAGCATGTAATACACATGGTATACACTACTGCAGGTTAACAGAAACCATTCCCTGGATTTTTATAGTTTGTTAAAACATATTCTTAGTGTGAATGAAAGAGTCCTAATTTACTAGTATATACATGTGTCTGTTTAGATTTGGCACGCACTGTGCTACTCGATGGGTTTTCCTTCTCTTTCATTAGTTTGCACCTATGGAATATTAATTATTGACTTATGATTTAATGTATAGTGGTATACAAAATACTAGTATTTTGCTTAAGAAAAATCAAATGCGAACAAAAATATAAAATTTTCAAGGTCCTTGATCCAAAGAGTGCACTCAGTGGCCCAAAATAGGGGTTTCCCTATTGTCTTATCTGCTTTGTCATCTTACCTTGTACAGCTCTGCAGAGGCGAAGTTGCAGCAAACCACTGCACCATGGTAATTCTTCAGTAGAAGTCGTCAACTATGGCTATTCTCCATTTACTGCTGTTCCACTTTGGTGATCTCCATAGAACTCCAATAGAAGCAACAGTAATAAGAATGCTGATTGAAACAGCACTGAAAACGAGGGTAACATCTACGCTGATCAACCTGAGCAGGAACTACGGCAGAAACCATGACTGCTACAGTGAACGTTCACTAAAGAGTGAATTTACTGTAGACTTAAATCCACCATTATTTTAATAAAACAGTGATGCTTCGTGAATACCCTCTTAAGTGTAACAGTGCCGTGTGTGTGTGTGTGTGTGTATGTTACGGGTAAAGCCAGGAGTGCGGTTAATCCTAGGAGTACCCGGGTAATCCTGACATTACCCAGCCTCCATTAGCAAAAGTCCGAAGTGAAATGAAATTTCGGACTTTACCCGGGTAATCTGCAAAGTATCCAGAGGCCTCTGGATACCCTGCGTTTCTGCTGTATTTTAACCGGGTAATTCGCACATTACCCTAGTGTTGTTGGATAAAGTGTCATGTGCAACGAAACCTCAGACTTTATCCTGGTAATATGCAAAGTATCCAAACGCCTCTGGGTACTCCGCTTTTCTTGGGTTTTCAGCAGGTTACAGTTGACTGAATTCTGAGGATTACCCGGATAAAGCTGCAAACTGTTATCTGACTGATAAGAAATTTGTGTTTTTGGTTATTTTTAATGAAATTGCAACCACAGTCACAAACCACACTAAATAACCATAAGTTTACTCTGTGCATTAATTGTCTGAAAATTAATTTATGAAGATAAAGATATTCTATAAAGAGTAACCTGATGGTTATTATGTTTTATAAATGATATATAAGCACATATGACACATAATAATAGTAAAATTCACTGTTACCCAAGCGCGGTTGGATGCTCTCCAGATTACCCAGGTGAAACTGTGGATAGTCCACAGATTACCCGGGTGAAGCTTCAGACTTGCACATTATCCGGGTAAAGTGCGAATTTTTCAGCTCTTCCAGACTGTTACCCAAGGGCAGTTGGTTAGTCCTAAAATTACCCGGGTAAAGTAATTTTTTTACAGCTTTACCCAGCGGTTTTGGGTGATTTCAGGATTACCCGGGTACTCCTAGGAATAACCGCACTCCTGGCTTTACCCGTAACATATACATACATCATTGTTGCTCTAACCCTTGCAGAGTGAGGTTCTATGCTGTGCTATCTGCCTTAGAAACATGGAAAAATGTCGGCAGATAAGAACCTTTCGGCCCATCTAGTCTGCCCAATTACATGGATACTTTGCCTGGATTTATCTTTTATTTAGGATAGCCTTATGCCTATCCCATGCTTGCTTAAATTCAATTACTGTTTTGGTGTCTACCACTTCTACTGGAAGGCTGTTACATGTATCCACCACCCTCTCAGTAAAATAATGCTTCCTGATGTTACTTTTAAACCTTTGCCCCTCTAATCTAAGACTATGTCCTCTTGTTTTGCTACCTTGTTTCCGTTTAAATATACTCCCTCTATCTTGTGGATTCCCTTTACGTATTTAAATGTTTCTATCATATCTCCTCTGTCTCGTCTTTTTTCCAAGCTGTACATGTTAAGATCATTAAGCCTTTCCTGGTAACTTTTCTCCTTCAAACCGTACACCATTTTAATAGCCCTTCTCTGAACTCTCTCTAAGATGTCTATATCCTTCTGGAGATACGGTCTCCAGTACTGCACACAGTACTCCAAGTGAGGTCTCACCAGTGCTCTGTACAGTGTCATGAGCACTTCCCTTTTCCTACTGCTAATACCTCTCCCTTCACAACCAAGCATTCTGCTAGCATTTCCTGCTGCTCTATTACATTGACTACTTACCCTTAGATCCTCTGAAATAATAACCCCTAAATCCCTTTCCTCAGATGCTGAGGTTAGGACTGTATCAAATATTCTATATTCAGCCCTTGGGTTTTTACGTCCCAGGTGCATTATCTTGCACTTATCCACATTAAAACTCAATTGCCACAGCTCCGACCATTTTTTTAGTTTACCTAAATCATTTGGCTGATCCCTCCAGGAACGTCAACCCTGTTGCAAATCTTTGTGTCATCAGCAAAAATACATACTTTTCCATTAATACCTTCTGCAATATGAAACCCCAGCCTGCTGTTATACACCAGCCATACTGTCAACCCGTATCCTTCAACCCGCTCCTGTGTGTATCTCTCTTACCAAGCACCACCATAATTCCAGTTTCCTGCTCCAGCAACTACATCTCCCATCATCCACAACTTCTGGTCTGAAAAGAAAAATTGCATATTCAGAAATCTTTGAAGTTTGGAAAGAAACATAAATTGGTGCAAGCAGCCCCAAAGGAATTTGTCTGTCAATGTTTTGACAATACGAGTGTAGCGCTGCTTTAAAAACACTGTATTCTGGTGCATTGAACTATTGCTGCCACCAGAGAGAGACAGAGACATTGTTAGACTATGCTGGACAAAACTGAACTACATGTACCATCATCCTTTGCGTGAGGACAGGAAGGAGGTGGTACAGGAAGAGGAAAGAGATCAGCAGCCTCGTGCAAGGCAGAAGCAGAGTGAGCGGAGCAGTGAAAGGTGGAGGACGCACGTTAGAGCTTTCAGGGATCACAACCAGGCCGGAGTACAGACTCTGTCTTACGGGTGCTGGAGATCGGGACAGTAATCACGTTGAGACCTACCTGCGTAGCGCTGAGAGGTCTGGAGGAAAAAGCTAGTTCCGGCAGGACCCCGTGTTAGGAGGCTGCGTTGATCGATTGGGAGTGCAGGCAGCGGATCGGTGTTCCAGTTGCGGAGATTGGGCAAGCTGAGAGCAGATTCAGCAGCACGGAGTCCCAGTACACAGCGGAGAAGATCTTGTGGCCGAGGTATCGAGAGCTGGACCGTTTCGTTCATCGGATTGGTGAGAGGCCTCCAGGCCGCAGTTCCAATACAGAAACGCACGCTGCAATATTGTTTAAATTCACAGGGCCCCAACGGTGACTAGTCAAAGATTGTTTTGTTTCATTCTCTGGCCAGTTGAACACAGTAACCGGGTACCTGAGACAACACATATATATTTTTTGAGCTATTATTCACAGGACTTACACTCCAGAACTGAGGGGGTTAACCGTTTCTTTTACCGCCGCGTGTTTTTCCCACGTTACAAATTATTCTCATTCAAATACCGTATATGCGTAATATATGCTGCTTTATTGGGATCAGTAAAGAACATAATATATAAAAATCCACAACAGTGCTGGTGTATAGTTATTTCCTAATGCGGTGAGACTAACCCGAGGTTTATTCAGCGGCTCCTCCGGGAGTGAGTGCTACACGAGATCAAAAGGACTTGTATCAAACTTTACATTGCATGCGCCCTGACTTTATTGCTCTGTTTCACATTGTTCTTTGGTGTATTACATTGGGTAAATATACACAGGTACCTAGCAGCTTCTATCTGTCTTTAGTACGTAACCATTTGATCGCCCTGTGTTAACACCTTCCTATTTTTTATTGTTTGTACTACGTTGTTCTGTTGAGTGGGGCAACAGCAAGACTCTATCCTTATTTGTGTTGGTTAAAACCTCTAAAGCGCAGGAAAAGACATGGCACACATATTGCCCTATTGCCCTATTCACTGAGTTAAGCTTTTCAGTGTCTTCCCGGTGTACAGATATAATTATTTATAAAGCTCCAGCATATTCCACAAGGCTGTACAATAGATAGGATAAAACAAAAAATTGTATAGTGCAAACAGGAAAAAACGTTGTAGGCGTATTTACCTCTTACATTATTTTTTCCTATGTTCCTACAGCTATTGTGTGTCTTTAAAGTAGTTTTCACTGGTGTCCCTGATATATTTTATTTCCTCTACCAATGCACATCAAATGAATTGCTTTAACTCTTTGAGATTAAATTTGTGCTTGCCAAATCATTATTTTTACTATCTTGGGTGAATTAACAAACCCTTCTGTTCTCCTACCATCTCACTTCCTCTATCCTTTGTAAACTGATCTCAAACCCTCAACACCGAACAGGTAAAATCCCATCCCTTAGTGTGAACATGGCTGATAGAATCACAGGGCTTCAGGTGGCAGATTCTTGGTGGCTGCTTTTTACTTCCCCCTGGACCTGGCAATGGTTCAAGCCGAAACAATCCTTGTGAAGCCCCTGCAAGACCTTTTTTCTAGAAACTAAATATAATTGTTTTTGTTGATTGTTTTCTTTATAAATTGTCAGTAACTTGTGGAAATTCCTTACATCCTTAACTGGTTACTACTGAAAATCTATATTAAGCCAATAGCTTCCACAGTCCAGCTCTAATGCTCCTAGGAGTATCACTTCTCTAGTGTATACAACTCCATTGTGTGTTAGCTTGAGAATATACTTGGTATGTGTAAAGTAGATTTTCTAGGAGCAAAAGCCTGATGTTGATGTGGTTTGATGTAGGCCAGCTTGGCAAGCAGTAATGATTGTGTATGCTATAGCGGTAATTACTGTGTCTCACACAATGATTACCACTCATTATGAGATTAGGCCCTGTACATGTTGATGCTCCATTTCACACATTTCCTTTAAGCACAGTGTGTGAGGAATGCATTGGGGGGCAATCTTAACTCTATACAAAATAAACAACTTTTTTCTGTTCAGTACTATCTGTGCTCTACATTGGGACTTGGCCCTCCAGAAATTCTAGCTCTATATTTCCCATGAGGCTCATCCTATGTAATTAGTACCAGAGCATCATGGGAGATATGGTCTTAAACCCACTAGGGAAGAAAGTTCCTATCGGCAGTCATTGAGGGCGCTCTGGAGAGAGAAGATCTACTCGTAGGGCCCCTTTCCTCCTTTCATCTGTGACATTCCATTGGCCCATATATGAATGATAGGTGTGAGAGAGGGTCATAGCATAATGAAGAGTTATGAAAACTGTAATTAATGGCAATATCAAAGGATGCAGAGTTGTGAGAACTAAAGATAGGTTAACTTTACATAACCTGAATTCACCAAATCCTGGCTTCTTCGTCTTTTGTTTTTTAACATAATAATCATTTTGCCTTTAAGTAGTGATGGAACATTTGATGCACCAAAGGTGTTAAAATCTGCATGTATGAGAAAGGTCCAGTTGGTATTTGCTCAGTTTCTTCGAGTGATCATTCACCTTTTGTGTAAATGGTAATTAGATCATTAAGAGTTGTATCAGTTCCCCCAAAGAATGCAGCTTTGTGAATCTACAGTAATTACACACCTCGACAATGAAAGAGAGAGGCCGGCGAAGGTTAAGTGCGCAGTAATGCACAGGTGGAGTCAGGTCTTTGAGGAGCCCAAAGGAAAGAGGCTTGGTTGATGTATTTCAAAGCATGGAAATGTCATGGTGTCACTATAGATACTGTTATTTCCCACTCAGGCTTTCTTGTGCTTGCTGTGCTGATTTTAATTATTTAAAATCATCATTACTTTATTAACGCATCAGACCATGGGCCATTAACTATAGACCAAACAAAGTGGTTTATAATTCTGACACTTCTGAAACTGACGGATAATATATAATTTTACAATAAACAAAATGAATGACTTGTTTGCCTCAAAGCGATGTGATGTGAGTTAATAGTTAACCCAATTAACCTTTAAATACACCATTGTTACTAAAGCTTGCAATTAGAAGGCATCACGCATTGTATATATGTTAGTGAGCATGCTATTTTATCATGTGCAAAATATTTTACCAAACCTCAAATCCGTTATGTTTTATAATTTGTTTTTAACTATTTTCATTGCACAATAGGTAAATTTCATCAATACATACATCGTGGTTAGAGCAGGCAAATTCAACACTCGGGTTGTGAGTTCAAAGCAATCTGGAACTCGTAGGTTTCGTTTATTGTACCTAACAGACAAAACTTTATTTATACCTTGTGTTGTGAAAACTTTTCTCTTTGGGGGGGGTGAGACAAATAACACTAAGAAAGGGGATGATTCAGGGAAGCCAAGCGATAAGGCAGTATATCACTAACCTTTCACTGAAGTCAGGTTATAGAGGAATTGAGAGTGGCACCTTGTGAATGTGGAGGGGATCAACAACTTTTATCTTGGTGGCGGTTGCCCATGTCAAGTAAACTCTGGGATCTGGTTGCTTGGAGTTCGGATTTAGGGGGCTGCAGTATCCAGAGGGACCAATTGTCCAGATATCGCTGGTATCTGACATCAGCCTTGAAAATCAATTGTTCATTGTCGTGTTGGCCTTCCATATGACCATACCATAGTGAAAGAGGTGGGCAGATGGCCTGTTTACTAAAGAGCGGCCAGTATAATGTGTTTAGCCACATATGTTTGTTTATAATTTTGCCTCAGTTTCATTTGAACACAAGAATAAGGCCTGTAAAGGCCAACAATAATATTACAAAAAACAAATTCCCCTAAGGGGCAAAGAATTTGTCTCCCCTTTTTAAAATCAGACTAATACGTCCACTGTAATACCATCCAGCATTCCCAAGGTCTGACAATCATCATTTGCTCCTCAAAGAAAGATGGATACATCGATACTTTGGAAATCTACTCAATTGCACATTTCATAGTTACATTTCACTGCCTCATGCTGCTGCATTGCCCATTTAATATATATATAAAATATATATATAGTAGTACACCAACCGCTCAGGATCCTTGGTTCCAACCAAACAACACGGTCCTCTAGGTAAGAAACAGCTGCAGACTTGAAGCTTGTGCAAATGGGAGGCCTTTTATTCCAGCATACAGACGCAAACGCCACACTTGGCTTTGGAATCACTATTGCAGGTGATTCAGAAAAAAAACTACAAAAGAAAACCTAACTCAAATGAGAGTTCTTACTAAACATCCAGCACTCCTAACTATCTCAAAACCATCTATACTATAATACAGTAAGGCTTGGCGTGTCCGTCGCCAAGCCTGTACTGCGCATGCGCGCGCAACCAGCAGCGGTTGGCTGCGCGCGCATGCAACCGCCGCGGCACGAGCCGGCTGTGCGTTGCCGCGGCGGTTACAAGATGTGCACGCAGCAGCCGGGTAGAGCTGCGCGCGCATCTGTAGAGCCGGATGCGCTCGCAGCCAACCGCTGCGGCGCGTGCTGCGGCGTTTACAGGATGCGCACGCAGCAGCCGGGTAAAGGCTGTGCGCGCATCCTGTAGAGCCGGATGCGCTCGCAGCAGACGGCTATAGGCTGCACGCGCATCCAATCGCCGTCTGCTCTGAGCGCATCCGGCTCTACAGGATGCGCGGGCAGCCTCTAACCGACGGCTGCGCGCGCATCCTGTTCTCCTGGATGCGCGCGCGGCCGACAGGTAGAGGCTGCGTACGCATCCAGCGTCTGAGCGGGGGGCACTTAAAACCACTTGAGCTGGGGGCAACTATACCCACTGGAGCTGGGGGCAACTCATAGCCATGGGAGTTGGGGGCACTTATACCCACGGGAGCTGGGGGCAACTCATAGCCACGGGAGCTGGGGGCACTTATAGCCACAGGAGCTGGGGGCACTTATACCCACGGGAGCTGGGGGCACATATACCCACGGGAGCTGGAGCAATTATACTCACGTGAGCTGGGGGCAAATATTCCCATGTGAGCTGGGGGCAAATATTCCCATGTGAGCTGGGGGCAAATATTCCCATGTGAGCTGGGGGCAAATATAACCAAGTGAGCTGGGGGCCATAATACCCATGTGAGCTGGGGGCAATTTTACCCATGTGAGCTGGGGGCAATTTTACCCATGTGAGCTGGGGGCAATTTTACCCATGTAAGCTGGGGGCCATAATACCCATGTGAGCTGGGGGCCAAAATAACCATGTGAGCTGGGGCCATAATACCCATGTGAGCTGGGGTCAATTTTACCCATGTGAGCTGGGGTCAATTTGAGCTGGGGTCAAATATACCCATGTGAGCTGGGGGCGATTTATACCCATGTGAGCTGGGGCGATTTAAACCCATGTGAGCTGGGGCGATTTATACCCATGTGAGCTGGGGTAATTTATACCCATGTGAGCTGGGGCCTATTATACCCATGTGAGCTGGGGTCAATTTTACCCATGTGAGCTGGGGTCAATTTGAGGTGGGGGCAAATATACCCATGTGAGCTGGGGGCGATTATTCCCATGTGAGCTGGGGGCGATTTATACCCATGTGAGCTGGGGGCGATTTATACCCATGTGAGCTGGGGCGATTTAAACCCATGTGAGCTGGGGCGATTTATACCCATGTGAGCTGGGGTCATTTATACCCATGTGAGCTGGGGCCTATTATACCCATGTGAGCTGGGGTCAATTTTACCCATGTGAGCTGGGGTCAATTTGAGGTGGGGGCAAATATACCCATGTGAGCTGGGGGCGATTATACCCATGTGAGCTGGGGGCGATTTATACCCATGTGAGCTGGGGGCGATTTATACCCATGTGAGCTGGGGGCGATTTATACCCATGTGAGCTGGGGGCGATTTATACCCATGTGAGCTGGGGGCGATTTATACCCATGTGAGCTGGGGGCGATTTATACCCATGTGAGCTGGGGGCGATTTATACCCATGTGAGCTGGGGGCGATTTATACCATGTGAGCTGGGGACGATTTATACCCATGTGAGCTGGGGGCGATTTATACCCATGTGAGCTGGGGGCGATTTATACCCATGTGAGCTGGGGGCGATTTATACCCATGTGAGCTGGGGGCGATTTATACCCATGTGAGCTGGGGGCGATTTATACCCATGTGAGCTGGGGCGATTTATACCCATGTGAGCTGGGGGGATTTATACCCATGTGAGCTGGGGGCTATTATACCCATGTGAGCTGGGGGCGATTATACCCATGTGAGCTGGGGGACAAATATACCCATGTGAGCTGGGGGACAAATATACCCATGCGAGCAGGGGGCAAATATACCCATGCGAGCTGGGGGCAAATATATTCATGTGAGCTGCTTTGCTTAACAATAGACTGCCCTCTGGGCAGGCTTTCCACCTAGTAATCTAATAAAAGGGAAAAAAAAAACACACAGTATCTCTTTAGAAGTGTTACTGCTCCACACCCTGCTCTGAGCGGTCTGATTAAACACCTTTCTATCTAACAGTCAGCAGCCTGGGACTTTACCTGTGGCTTTAATTGATTAATTGGCAACAAGTGTGTGAGAGGGTAGAGGCCATGCAGGATTCTGGGTCCTGTATACCTTCCCTCCATTACTCTCCCAGATATCCTGTTACACACACACACCCCTGTGCCATTCTTAAAGGATGACAAACAATCCCTAATAACTTAATTTAATTTGGGAATCCATTATGATTAACTTGATTCTCAAAGCTAAAACTGCAAGGAAACCAAGGGTTAAATAATAACTTGTCCTTTCCCTCAACTGCCTCCCATTTGTAGCATAAAGTGCATCTGTAATGCCCAACACGTGTGGGACTCATTTAATCATCTACCACTCCCTTCAGATGTGCTGCTCAAAGAAAGATGGATAGATTGTGTGTGTCATTCAGTATATTTCCAAAATATCAAACACTTTATTAGAGATATATATATATATCTCCATAAATGTATTTAGGTGAAAAGTGTAGGCCCTGTTGCAAGGTGGGATACATTGATGGGGTTGACAGGCTTAAGCCATTTATGACCATATATTGTAAACTAAATTCCCATATTTTGCCAACAGTTTAGTATTAAAAATCTTGTAAAAAGTGTTGAATGGGTTAAGAACTGTTGAGATCCTCAAAGGGTTAAAAGGTGTTAGAATCTTTAAAAGGTTAACATTTGATAAAATCTTGCAATCTTTAAATGTTTCAGCTAATGTTTTGCATGTGTTAGCTGGAGTGCTCACTTTTTGGTTTGTTACATATACAGGGTGTCCATAAAGTCTCTTTACAATTTCAAAAATGTATTACAAAGGCAAATGACAGATGTGTGAAAAATATTACAAAATGAGACGTATATATTTAATTTTTTTTTCCTCATTTAATACACCTCTATATGAGCACCATTAGTTGCATGAAGCACATCGACTGTACTCAATTTCTTGCCATGTTCGCTGTAGCATACCCTCATCCATGGTGGCAATGGCATCAGTGATCCTCTGCTTTAGTTAGTGATGTCCCGTACCTTTGTTCGATACATGATATCTTTAACATAACCCCATTCTTCAGCGAGTCATCAATTACTGCAAATGTTTATCTTGACCTTTTGACTGAATACGTGGCACCACAACAACATGCCCTTCAACCAACCATAATTTTCCAGCAAGATGGTGCAACTGCATGTTCGTGGGTTCCTAAATGAAACCTTTCCAGACCGGTGGATTGGAAGGGGTGGCCCAATTCCCTGGCCACCTCGTTCACCAGATATCACTCCCCTCGACTTCTTGCTATGGGGCTATGTTAAAGATATGGTGTTTGGAACAAAGGTACGGGCCATCACTAATCAAAAGCAGAGGATCACTGATGCCATTGCCTCCATTGATGAGGGTATGCTACAGCGAACATGGCAAGAAATCGAGTACCGTCTTTGATGTGCTTCGTGCAACTAATGGTGCCCATATAGAGGTGCATTACATGATGCAAACAAATCTTAAATATATACGTCTCATTTTGTAATAATTTTCACTTATCTGTCTTATCATTTGCCTTTGTAAGAATACATTTTTTTAAATTGAAAGAGACTTTATGGACTGTGTGTGTGTGTGTGTGTGTGTGTGTGTGTGTGTGTGTGTGTGTATGTGTATATATATATATATATATATATATGTTACGGGTAAAGCCTGAAGTGCGGTTAATCCTAGGATTACCCAGGTAATCCTAGGATTACCCAAATCGCTGGGTAAAACTGCAAAAAAAATAATATTTCGGACTTTACCCGGGTAATTTTAGGACTAAGCAACTGCCCTTGGATAACAGTCTGGAAGAGCTGAAAACTTTGCACTTTACCTGGATAATGTGCAAGCCTGAAGCTTCACCCGGGTAATCTGAGGACTAGCTACAGCTTCACCTGGGTAATCTGCAGAGCATCCAACCCTGCTTGGGTAAAAGTGAATTTTGCTATCATCTATGGATGTTATCAATGAAAATGGCAAAAGACAAACATTAAAATGTATTACTCTGTATATTCAATATATCCGCAACAGGATATGTTTCTTATATGAATGTGAAAGAGTTACATGATCTTTATTATGTGTCATGTATTAAATATCATTTATACAACATAATAACCATTAGGTTACTCTTTATATCATATCTTTATCTTCATAAATTAATTTTCAGACAATTAATGCACAGAGTAACCTTATGGTTATTTAGTGTGGTTTGTGACTGTGGATACTATTTCATTAAAAATAACAAAAAAAACACAATTTTGTTATCAGATTGCAGCTTTATCCGGGTAATCCTCGGAATCCAGTCAACTGTAACCTGCTGAAAACCCAAGAAAAGCGGAGTACCCGGATAAAGTCTGATGTTTTGTTGCACGTCACACTTTATCCAGCAACACTAGGATAATGTGCGAATTACCCGGTTAAAACAGTGCAGAAAAGCAGAGTACCCAGAGGCCTCTGGATACTTTGCAGATTACCCGGGTAAAGTCCGAAATTTCATTTCACTTCAGACTTTTGCTAATGACGCCTGGGTAATGCTAGGATTAACCGCACTTCGGGCTTTAGGCTAGGGTCAGACTAACGCATCTTTCGCGTTTTCTGTGAAAAAGTGCGTTCGAATGAATGGACGCATTTTTTCACGGAATACGCGATAGCGGTCATACGATGCGCATTTTCGTCCGTGATTTTGTACGGATCATCAATAAAACACTTTTTGTGTCTGGACGTTATGTTAACCGTACACTAGCAGTGTCTGACGTCTCCCAATCACGCAAACACGCCGCTATGCGGACGCAGCGCACTCTGTACGTCCGTACTAGCGGTTTGACGTTCTCGAAAAAATGCGTTCGTTTGCCACTTGCGTTGCGCTGCCGCACTTTTGTGCGGCTGTTCTTCATATGCAGCCCGGCATTGGACATCATTTGCTGCTAGCACGGCCGTGATTTAGTGTGGTTAAACGCACGTTAAAACTGCTTTCGTCTGACCTTAGCCTTAACCGTAACATATATATATAATACACAGTACTGTCATGGAGCTGATATAATGCTCCATGCTTCAAACCCCAAGAGACTTTATGTTCAATTTATATCGTGTGATTTTAAATATATTTTACATCGTTTGGTTTTAGTTTAAATTATTTTAGTGTAAAATGGCGTAACTTTATATTCCTGTAGGTAAATGTGTTTCTGTATAGCCAGTAAACAAGCTTTACTGCTGTGTAATTTATGCAACAGGGCTTTCCCCCTTATCTGGCTGCATGCTTAATTCAAGAAATCTGTGATAGTGTTTGTCTTTAATCTGATGTGTTAGAACAATGGATTATGAAAATGTTGTGTGAGCTAAAGGCTAAAGAATGTAAGGAATGTTTATTGTAAATATCTAATTGACATAATGTAATTAGCATATTGGTAGGACGAGGTGCGTCATTTATGCAAATTATGACTGTTGGGTTTCAGCATAAATGGTGGCATTTTTGTTCATTAAAAGTCAGAGAATCCTGTGGGAACATACAGCTCGTCTGGTGTCTCATTCAGGGTACCCACTACCGCCCCCAGAAGGCACAGAGCGGCCCTCTGGAAATTCCTAATGGCTCCAGGGCAGAGAATCAGAAGCAGGCGGTTCAAGCTGCTCGAGGCGCTGAGGACAGCGCTCCCAGTAGCCTGGCTGACCACACCAAAGGGGTGTCTGGAGAGCCAGGACAGACGGAAGAGAACGGTTCCGTCAAAAGTACTTACAACGGTTGTGGTGGTGGACAAAAAGTGAGATAAAAAGCCTCCACGCTATAATGGTTCTGTTTATGTAGCGCTCACCCCCGAAGGAGCTGCTGAATAAACCTCGGGATAGTCTCACCACACTAGGAATTATTACACACCAGCACTGTTGTGGATTTTCTAGTTTTATATACTTTACTAAAAGATAAAGTGTCGTAAAATATAAATGCGCGTTGAATGAATTTACAGGATGCGTCACATGGGAAAAACACGCAGCGGAAAAAGAACGGTTAACCCCCTCAGTTCTGGAGTGCAAGTCCCGCAAAATATCTCAAAATATATATGTACAAAGTTTAGGGTACTGTGTTCGACTGGCCAGTGAACAAAAAGAGCAATCTTCGACTAGTCACCGTTGGTGCCCTGTGAATTTAAACAATATTGCAGCGTGCGTTTCAGTTTTGGAACTGTGGCCTGGAGGCCTCTCACCCATCCGTAGAACGAAACTGTCCAACACTCAATGCCTCGACCAAAGGATCTTTCTCCGCTGTGTACTGGGACTCTGTGCCACCGAATCTGCTCCCTGCTTGCCAAATCTCCGCAACTTTAACAATTAATCCGCCACCTGCACTCCCAATCGATCGGCACGGCCTCCTAACACAGGGTCCTGCCGGAACCAGCTTGTCCTCCAAACCTCTCAGCACTGGGTAGGTAGGTCACAGCACGATTTCTGTCCCGATCTCCAGCACCAGTAAGGCAGCATCTGCACTCTGGCCTGGTTGCGATCCCTGACAGCTCCAACGTGTGTCCTCCACCTTTCACTGCTCCGCTCACTCTCCCCGCGCCAAACACGAGGCTCCCCAGTATATCCTCCTCTTTGTATCACCCGCTTCCTGTCCTCACGCAAAGGGTGCTGGGAGATGGAGTCCGCTCTGTCCAACATATTCCACAATGTCTCCCTCTGGTGGCAGCAATAATTCAATGCACCAGAATACAGTTTTTAAAGCAGCGCTACACTCTCCCCCCCTAAACTCTTGGGTTCCTGCAAGAGAGTGTAACAGATACATAACGTTGCAATATTTACATTAATCAATACATTCAGGCTCAGTAACAGACATATAATGGGTCAGATATTTATCCTCAAGTTGACTCATGTCCCTAGCTACCTCAGCGTAGCAGACACTTCGGGCAGCCTTCACACAGTGGTAACAGCTTCTTCAGTGCTATGTCCCAGTCAATCATAGGTAAGTCTCTGAGGGGGCCGGATCGAACGTTTGGACTCAGGTTCAATCATCTCCTCTTCGGGTGGAAGTGCCACATTTACAGGCTCAATTCTCTCATCTACAGCTGGAGCAGACACCTCTGAGTATGAGCCTTCCAGTGAAGGCATAGAACTGTAATCTATGGACGCATCTTCTGGAACTACAGGAACTTCCAATGTCTCTGGTACTTCAAATCTGAATTCAGGAGCCTCAGGCCTCAGGTTACTTTCACACTGTTCAGAAACTGGAATGACTTCTTCAGGCTCAGGCGGACACACCCAGTCCAGACAAAAACTTCCTCCTTTACTGGTCTCCTCACTTTCTTCAACAACCCGTGACTGCTGAGATCGAGTAACAGGAGCCGAACGAGGAACAGGCGTGTTCAGCAAAGAAAGTTTGTCTCCAACTGGTATCCTTACAGCTTCTCTCAAAGGTAACATGATTTCGGTGCCAGTTCTTTGAGCCTTTCCGTCCGGCCGGATTTGGTTAACTGTCAGACCAGGCAGTTGCTTGCAGACAATGTAAACTTGAGAATTCCATCTATCAGCCAGCTTGTGCCTTGCAGAAACACCTAAGTTTTTCAACAAAACCCGATCACCGGGTTGTAAGTCCTGTACCCGAACTCTCAAATTGTAATTTTGCTTGTTTCTCTGTTCTCTACCTTCTGAGGTCGAAAGGGGCCTGTTCAAATGCAGAAGCCAAATTTTTCCGGAGTCTGTCCACATAATTCTTGTGAGAAGTGACAGATGTCTGGTCAAGAGATAGGCCAAAGGCTAGGTCTACTGGCAGCTGAGCTTCTCTTCCAAACATAAGGCGGTAAGGTGAATATCCAGTAACATCACTCTCAGTACTGTTATACGCGTGCACCATTGTAACTATGTGACGACTCCAATTCTGCTTCTCTCTGTTTGAAAGTGTCCCCAACATATTCAGTAAAGTGTGATTAAATCTTTCCGGCTGAGCATCACCTTGGGGGTGATACGGAGTAGATTGGGTCTTTTGAATTCCTAACTGTTCTAGCAATTTCCCAACAAGTCGGCTCTCAAAGTCTCTGCCCTGATCTGAGTGGATTCTCTTTGGTATTCCATAATGAACAAAAAACTTCTCCATTAAAACTTTTGCCACTGCAGGAGCACGTTGGTCTTTGGTAGGAAAGCTTGAGCATAACGGGTGAAATGATCAGTCACTACTAAAATATTTCCCTGCCCACTAACATCAGGCTCTAAGCACAGGAAATCAATGCACACCAAATCCATGGGTCCTTGGCTTTGCAGGTGGCTCATTGGAGCAGTTTGGGTTGGTAGGGTCTTCCTCTGAATACACCTCAAACACGAATGTCAATAACTTTCAACTTCAGATCTCATACAAGGCCAGTAGAATCTGTCTCGCACCAGTTTAAAAGTTCTCTGCACCAAAATGTCCATGGTCATCATGCAATGCTCTCAACACACCTCTGTGCTTGATTGGGAGGAACAGCTGTTGCGTTTCTTCAGCATTGTTCGAGGGGCCCCTTCGGTAGACCACCCCATCCAGCATCTTCAGCCACTCCCATTCCTTGCAGACCAATCGCGTTCCTTTGGGGGAATTAGTCAGTAGAAATCCCCTTTGACCCGCGTTCATAGCTTTCATTGTCAAGGCAATCAGAGGATCTTCAGCCTGATCTGCTCTCAGGTCCTGTTTTGAGAGAGTAGGTAGGCTTTCACTCCTCAGCTGTGTAGGATTACAATAAAGCTCTGGAACGCCCGCAGCCATAACTCCTATAGCAGAAGAATCTGTGTTCTGGGCGCCACCTAGTGGTTCCTTTCACAATTGTTCATTTGTTGAGGGTTAATTAACCCCTCTAGACCTTTAAGAGCAGAAAAAAAAAAAAGGCAGCAATAAAACTGTAAATTGTGAATGTTTCTCACAGTAAATCAGCAGCTTGTCCGTTCACTCGGGCTTATCCCTAGAACCCAGTTAGAAGCATAAATAGAGAAAAAATGTGGCGGGACAGGCGCTTCCTTCACACTGCCAGGGATGTCCTCACTTAAATGACAGTTCTCCCCTCTGTTGGATGAGTGTAAACCTCAAACAGAACAGAAAACAAAAATAATGGTGCAGTATGTCAAGGCAGTATACTATTAAAATAAAGATAAGAGGATTGCACTCACATGGTGTGGTGTCTTAGTATCAGACACCAGATGTTTATAGCGGCTGGCAGAATTATGGAAGGAACGCCAGACTTCCCTTGGTGGTGCTCCAACGTCTGTGGTGGTCCTCCAATCTTTGGGTACTCCAAGAGCCTTGATGTTGTTTCAGTATCCGTTCCCCTGATCCTCAGCAGCGGTGTAGATCACAATCATGTGGGGTACAGCAGCCAGGAAACAGGAAGAATAGGGACAGCAAGCAAGGTATAATGGGATTTATTGGTATAAAATAATTAAAATTAAAATAATCTTGGTACATCCATGGATGTACCAAGATTATTTTAATTTTAATTATTTTATACCAATAAATCCCATTATACCTTGCTTGCTGTCCCTATTCTTCCTGTTTCCTGGCTGCTGTACCCCACATGATTGTGATCTACACCGCTGCTGAGGATCAGGGGAACGGATACTGAAACAACATCAAGGCTCTTGGAGTACCCAAAGATTGGAGGACCACCACAGACGTTGGAGCACCACCAAGGGAAGTCTGGCGTTCCTTCCATAATTCTGCCAGCCGCTATAAACATCTGGTGTCTGATACTAAGACACCACACCATGTGAGTGCAATCCTCTTATCTTTATTTTAATAGTATACTGCCTTGACATACTGCACCATTATTTTTGTTTTCTGTTCTGTTTGAGGTTTACACTCATCCAACAGAGGGGAGAACTGTCATTTAAGTGAGGACATCCCTGGCAGTGTGAAGGAAGCGCCTGTCCCGCCACATTTTTTCTCTATTTATAACTCCTATAGCTTCTGCTTCAACTGCTCCCTTGACCCGGCGCTCTGCCCCCTGACATAAGGCTTGCACCACATCTGGAGTCAGCGGAGTCCATTCTGTAGTGTAGGGCCTTCTTGACAAAGCATCTGCATCTCGATTATTCCCTCCAGGGCGATACTTAAGGCTGAACCGAAACCCTGACAGAGCGGCCAACCATCAATGTCCCGTTGCATCCAGTTTTGCAGTAGTAAGGACGTACGTAAGAGGATTGTTGTCAGTCTTTATCACAAATTCAGCCCCATACAGGTAATCTTTCAGCTTCTCTACTACCGTCCACTTCAAGGCTAAGAACTCTAGTTTGTGGGTAGGATAGTTCTTCTCTGAAGGCGTAAGGCTTCGGCTTACATACGCTACAGGCCTCAGCAATCCATCATATTCTTGATATAAGACTCCCCCTAGACCTTCTCTGCTGGCATCCACATGCAATTCGTACGGCTTATGAGGATCAGCGCAAGCCAGGACGGGGGCTCGAGTCAGACTCTCAGCTTCATAAAGGCACTTTCACATTGATTAGTCCATTCTTCTTGGATGGATTCTCGAGCCTTCCTTGGCCCTTTAGCCAACGAACTTCGATTAGAGGCCTTGGAGTCTTCTCCCACTTCTTCTTTTCGTAGGAGCTTATTCAAAGGTTGAACAAATCCCTCTACGAATCTTCGGTAGAATGAGCAGAACTCCAGGAAGGATCTAAGTTCTGTAACATTCCGGAGTCTAGGCCAGGAAGCTACGGCTTCCAACTTTTGAGGATCCGTCGAAACACCGTCTGCCGAAACAACATGTCCCATGTACGTAACTGAAGGTAAACAAAATTGACACTTCTCCAGGGACAGTTTCAACCCCTCTTCATGGAGCCGCTTCAAGACCTCCAACCGTTGCTCATGTTTTTCCAAAGTCTTCCCGAACACAATAATATCATCTAGATACACCAACACCTCTATCAAGTTCATATCTCCGACTGTCCTCTCCATTAACCGTTGGAACGTGGCCCCCGTGAGGCCTTGAGGCATTCTGTTGAACTCAAAGAACCCCAGTGGGCAGATGAACGCAGTCTTCTCTTTGTCTTCAGGATGCATTGGTATCTGATGATACCCACTTCGCAGGTCTAGTACACTAAACCATTTTGCTCCAGACAAACACTGTAGGGCATCTTCTATCCGTGGAGTAGCATATTGATCCAGAATGGTCCTCTGATTTAGCGTGCGATAGTCTATACATAAACGGATAGAACCGTTCTTCTTTCGAACCATCACTATGGTAGAGGTAAGGACTCCTGGACTCTTGAATCACCTTAGTCCTCTGTAGTTCATTCAGCTGTTCTCGTAGATCATCCAAGTCTCCCAGCGGAACTCGTCTTGACCTTTCTCGAAACGGCTTATCCTCTTGTAGTCAAATGCGATGTTCAGTACTCTTGGCGCATCCCACATCAAACTCATCCTTCGAGAACAAGTCCTTCCATTTTAGGATCTGGGACTGAAGTCGTTTCTTCCATTCAAGCGAGATGGGCGCATCTTGAGGATAGAACCGTTCAGCTGGAATCTCCTTATTCACTCCCCCCCCTAGATCGGCAGGGGAGAGAGGCGTAACAGAAGCCACTTATCTGATGGGCATTCGTGCTTTCAGGACCACTGGAGAATCAGACACATTACACACACTATCTGAAACTCTTCCTTGTGTCCATTTCAAAGCTTTT
The DNA here is from genome assembly GCA_009667805.1 of Leptobrachium leishanense. Lineage (NCBI taxonomy): Eukaryota > Metazoa > Chordata > Amphibia > Anura > Megophryidae > Leptobrachium > Leptobrachium leishanense. Next base: position 109,427,250 of record CM019071.1, on the reverse strand, counting down.
GTAGAGATTATTTCAGGGATTACTTCTACTCCGGCCTCACTCCCATGACTGAGATCAGTTTCCAGTACCTCATAAGGGCCCGGTTGTGATCTGTTCAACTTGACTAAAGCCTGGAAACTCGCCACTTCTCCTGATTGCAGAACCTTCTCTGTTCCTCCCAATCTCCACAGATGCCCCACTTCGGCAGGTGCCCTCTGTTATTCGACCATTCGTTGATAGACCGGACGCAACATCGGATGCACTCCTTTGGTAGAACCTTCTTCCATCACTATCGGAGTCAGAAGACGTCTCCCCAGATCAGTATTTGTCCCCACTATCATAGAACTTCGGCTGGCCACCGAAGGGCGAGGACACACAATGGCCAATGCATCACAGACCTCCAGACGGTCTTCGGATCCAATTTCTAACTTCACCTGTAGATATCCATCATAGGGAAGCTTCTCAGTTCCGATACCCCAGATCTCAAGGTCCTTTAGTTTCTAGAAGGGTACGTGCTTCAAGTGCTTCTCGTAGAAGTCTCGATAGATCAACGTCACTTGAGCACCTGAGTCTAACAGAGCTTTACTGTAGACTCCCTCTACTTAGGTCCTTCTCCCATCGTTCCAATCCATCGGCCGGTCAGGAAACTTGCTTGTAGCAGCAGGAGATCTAGACCCAGTTCGATGTACTCTAGCCTTCCTCCTGACTCGTGGAGGTTTTGGGTGTGCATTGCTTTCCCGTGACATAGGACCGGCTACTAAGGGAGTAACCCTTTCAGTCCTGGTAGGCCCAGCATTTGGCAAGGATCCGGACCCTCTCGGCCTTTCAGTTCTGGCTTGAAAATTGGAGCAGTTTTCAACCATTTGGCACCTAGTTTGCTCCCTCACTTGGGCCCTCTGGCTTTTCCCGTCTGTGAGGTAGATAGCAGCCCTTCTAAGGCCTTTAAGAACTCTTCAACTCTTTTTCCTTCAGGCCTTCGGTTTTTACACTGTGCTCTGAAATGACCTATTTCTCCACAACTGAAGCATCTCTTCTTTGAAGACGGAGGCGCACTTGCTCGTGGTGATTCGTTTGAAGGACCCTGGCCAGAGGCCACAGCAACTCCTGTTGTCCGCATATCGGTGAGGAACTTCTGCAGATCGGTCTGTCTCTGCCACCTTCAAAATTGCCCGGCACAGGTCCGTGTGTGCCTGTTCCAGTTCAGCTTGAGCTTCTTGCACCTTCTTAACAGTCTTTTGTATCTCACTATATGCCGGAATTGTTGACTCTTTTGCAGCACTCTCTGTTGATATAGGAACAACCAGCTGCTCTTGTCTGTCAACTTCGGACCCATAGGCATCCAACGAATCATCTTCAGTTGGCGAATATTCGTTATGTCTCACGGGTTGTGCGTAAGCTCTTTCTCCTCGTCTTAAGGATTTTTCTTCCAGCAGAGCCTCTTCCTCTCTAACAGCTCGAATCAGTTCCAGGTATTTCAATTCTCGGGTATCTTCTCTGGTTTTCAGCTGTAACATCACAGGATCTAGAGGTTGAGCGCCCCTCAATATCTGCTGCATTCAGATTTTATTTATTGTGGCGGGTTCGGCCCCTTTCTTAAGAAGTATCTGGTGCAGAATCTTATCCAGGTGCCTCATATATTCAGTCATTTTCTCACCCTTTTGCTGGTAGGTGTGTTCATACTGGTACATGAGCTCAGCAGCCTTTTCTATTCACCCGAAAACTTCCTGTAATGTATTTAGGTAATCTAAAGCAGTACAGTCTTGCTTACTCAACTTCAGGTTTTGGACAGCCTCTAATGCAGGTCCCTTCAGGCTCTCTGTAATTCTGTTTTTTCTGCACTTCAGGGACGTCCCACTCATCCAGAGCCTGCATTGCCTGTTCTATTCATTCCTCAAAGGTTTCTTCTCCTGCCTGAGTTGGTACGTTTCCTGAAAATTTCCTCAACTGTCGGTAACCAACATTAGTGCGAGGAGGGTTTGTTCTTTGACATTTAGCCAGCAAGTCTCCGATAGCCACGATGAACTCAGGCCTGATCATGGCCAGCGGACTGGGCACGGGAACATTCGCGGGATCGCCACGTGGCGCACTTGGCAGAATCGGTTGAACTTCCACATCATCGGTCAGCTTTACACTCGTGCCCTGAAAACTCACTGGAACACCCTTTCTCCACTCAAAAATAACATATGTGTGAGAAGTCTCTGGGTTTGCTTTAATGTCCAGAATTAACCCCCGATGATCTGGTGTCAGTGCGGCCACGGCCCGGCAAATCTGGTCTTCGGCCTAAGTATCTGCGGGAATGTCCAAAACTACACTTAACCCTATCTGGCTACTGTGCTCCTCACACCATTTGGAAGCACTGTCTGGATCCATATTAACCTTTTAATTGCGGTATCTAAGAGACTGAGATCCCGGACGAGCCCCCACGTGTAGCGCTCACCCCCGAAGGAGTCGCTGAATAAACCTCGGGATAGTCTCACCGCACTAGGAATTATTACACACCAGCACTGTTGTGGATTTTCTAGTTTTATATACTTTACTAAAACATAAAGTGTCGTAAAATATAAATGCGCGTTGAATGAATTTACATGATGCACAGGAAAAACACGCAGCAGAAAAAGAACGGTTAACCCCCTCAGTTCTGAAGTGTAAGTCCCGCAAAATAGCTCAAAATATATATGTACAAAGTTTAGGGTACCTGGGTACGGTGTTCGACTGGCCAGTGAACGAAAAGAGCAATCTTCAACTAGTCACCGTTGGTGCCCTGTGAATTTAAACAATATTGCAGCGTGCCTTTCTGTTTTGGAACTGTGGCCTGGAGGCCTCTCACCCATCCGTAGATCGAAACTGTCCAGCACTCAATGCCTCAAACAAAGGATCTTTCTCCGCTGTGTACTGGGACTCTGTGCCACCGAATCTGCTCCCTGCTTGCCAAATCTCCGAAACTGGAACAATCGATCTGCCACCTGCACTCCCAATTGATCGGTACAGCCTCCTAATGCGGGGTCCTGCTGGAACCAGCTTGTCCTCCAAATCTCTCAGCGCTGACTAGGTAGATCACAGTACGGTTTCTGTCCCGATCTCCAGCACCATTAAGACAGCGTCTGCACTCCGGCCTGGTTGCGATCCCTGACAGCTCCAGCGTGCGTCCTCCACCTTTCACTGCTCCGCTCACTCTCCCCGCGCCAAACACGAGGCTCCCCAGCATATCCTCCTCTTTGTACCACCCACTTCCTGAGATGGAGTTCACTCTGTCCAGCATATTCCACAATGTCTCCCTCTGGTGGCAGCAATAATTCAATGCACCAGAATACAGTTTTTAAAGCCGCGCTACAATTATTCAGAAACCATCTGCACATCACAGCATTTCAAAGAACTGCTTCTCAGAGCTCCTGTGCTACATTCCCCATATGCAGCAATTAACTCTGGGTAGGGTCTATAATACACAGTATATATAGTCCAGTCCTGCTCCATGCTAAAAGGAGGACAAACAATCCCAAATAGTTTTGTTTCAGTTGGGAATTTATTTTGAATAACTGGATTGTTAAAGCTTAAACTGCAGGGAAACCAGAGGTGTTAAATAATAACCTGTCCTTGCCCTCAGCTGTCTATGTACATAAAAGCATGGGGAATCTAATCCACATTCTCGCTCAGAACTAAACAATCGCAATAAGAACATTAACGCTTTACTGCTTACATATAAGCTGTATTGCTTTTGTGTAAGTGGCGGCATGTCCGTCTAATGATTGTTATGGACAAATGAAAGCAAGATCCACAAATATAAGTCCTTGGTTCTCTGACAGGTTTTCTGGGTGGTTGAGTTAAAATCTAAGCATGGAAGCCCTGTTTCATGAAACCTTTTGAAAACTGTAACTTTAGTGACAGGATTTTGTGCTGTAGTCACTCCAGCAAGCTGAAGCAGTTATGGGGTGTCCCTTTAAAGTGGAGGATGTCCACACGAATGCATCATTTTAGGAGCCCTATGATATGCTTAAGTCATCATAGTAATATCCTCCTATCTTGTGCAAAGGTTGTAATACTCAGTCTTCAATCAAATTTATTAAGGGCTAGCTATGGTAAATGTTGTTTTAACTTTCTTGTCCTTCGTGATTCTGCATTGACCTGAAATGTTAGATGGGATGGTTCTAAAGATTGGCTAGTGACTAAAAAGTAGGCCCTCTATTTGGACAGAAGTCCTTAAGTGGCCAGATAAGCACATAAATTCTCATAAATGCTTAATGTAGGCCCGCAACTAACAATTATTTTCATATTCGATTAGTTGGCCAATGCATTTTTTGATTAATTGGATAATTATTTAATAAACACAATCTTTTTTTAATTTACTTAAAATAATTTAATGAACAAACTGAAGGGGGAGAGCGATCAGAGGAGGGAGGGAAAGTGTTTGGGGAAGGGACTAGACCTCAGGGTGGGAGGGGGTTTTTAGTTAAGGGACCGGACAGAAGGGAGGGCTGGCAGCTCCGGACTTCTCCAAAGAAGGATAAGAGATAAAACATTACAGCAGTACTCCTTCACCAATGTGCCATAGTTCTGCAGCTGTTCTAAGCTAAATAGAAATAAACTGGTTATGACTAAGGACATAACCCTGAAGCTAAATCATAGTGTTTAAAGCAGCGGCACGTCTTCTCCAGCCAGCTCCGACGTAGCGTCTGAACTTATTAAAGGAACACTCTGGCCAAAAACTGACCCTCCATTTTCTTCCTCTTAAATAATTGTGCAGATGCTGCGAACAACATCTGCACAATTGTGTTTTTTAAAATATTTATTTTAGGTAGGTGTGACGGACACTTGTTAGTGCTGTTTAATTTATTTAAAGTTTAGCAGTTTTATTTAGTGAGCATAAAGATCCCATCCCCCCATATATTGTGACAGTAAAAGAAACCTGGATTTTTCCATTTTGTTTTATTTGCTGTAAATCTTCCTCGGCTCAAATTCCTGTAAGCATCACAGTGGTCCAAGGGTGTGGAATTAGCTTTGTGGTACAGGGGTATATGGACAGGCTATTGTTCCGGGGTCACTGCTTTGGTGGGGGCTGGTTTTTGGAAACTGTATAATCTGTTTTGTCCCAGTCCTGTTGTAACACAGCTCCATGTCTTGTCTTGTAATTGCTCTGCAACTACCTAATTTTCTGACGTCTCCAACAGGGAGGACGTTCTACCAATGTCACGACTGGGTTGCAGGGTCGAAACCAGGTGCGGTGACAAAAGTGGAACAAGACAGATATATGGGGTATAAACAGATAAAGGTTTATTCAACTGCAGGGACAAACCAAAAGGGAGCACTGAATAATGTATAACTTATAACAGCTGGCTGGGCGAGACCGGAATGGGATCGACGTATAAGGCACAAGACACAGGATAGGACACACCAGGTGGGCAGGACAGGAACTGGGCAGGACAGGGACTGGACAGAGTAAATACAGAATGATGAAGCAAGAGTCAAAGGGGCAGGACAGGAAGAGAACTGACAGTAACAGAAAGACACAGAGCAACCGGAGAAACACAAGGACACTTACTTGCAGAGGTGTAACTAGAAACCTCAGGGCCCAGGTGCAGGAACCACGACGGGGGCACCCTCACCCTAGGCAAAAACATATTTTGCCCCCCCTCCCGTCAACATGCACTGGTCCCACCCAGGTCCACAATGTTGACTCCAATCAGTGTCCCATTTTTACCAGGTCCACTATGACCTCTTCAGTCCATCCCATTTTTAATGGAATGTGCACTATGTGTATCTCAGAGCTCCCCAGCAATAAACCTCACAGTAATGTGCGCTGTCTATGAACGTATCACAGAGCTCCAATGTGCAGTGTGTATGAGTATATAACAGTGCTACACAGCAATAAAACTCACAGTAATTTGCAGTGTGTATGAGCGTATAACAGAGCTCCACAGCAATAAAATTCACAGTAATTTGCAGTGTGTATGAGCGTATAACAGAGCTCCACAGCAATAAAATTCACAGTAATTTGCAGTGTGTATGAGCGAATAACAGAGCTCCACAGCAATAAAATTCACAGTAATTTGCAGTGTGTATGAGCGTATAACAGAGCTCCACAGCAATAAAACTCAAAGTAATATATGGTGTGTATGAGTGTATCACAGAGCTCCAAAGTAAAACTCAATCATAAGCATATATTTTCAGACCCAGGCAGGCGAGTGTGGGTCCCCCCAAACTCAAGGGCCCGGGTGCGGTGGCACCCTCTGCACCCCTGGTAGTTACGCCCCTGCTTACTTGGAATAAGACAGAACAAAGGAGGGGGCCAAAGACCAGGAAACACTGTGGATATAGTTCAGGCAAATATGGGTATCAGGCGAGGTCTCCAAAAGGGGAAATGCAGTAGGTGCAGAGCAATTACAAGACAAGACATGGAGCTGTGTTACAGCAGGAATGAATCACCATTACTGGGACAAAACGGATTTACAGTTTCCAAAACCAGCCCCCACAGGAGCAGTGACTCCGGAACAATAGCTATCGTAGTCAAAGGTTATAGCATGGCTCGAGCCAGGCAGCTGGCACAAAAATAATCAGAGTCCAGAGCAAATGTCATACACAAGGGAAATTCAGTGGTGGCGGTATGGCAGGATCTTCAGAACAAGTCGCTGATGTGCACTGCATGCAGGTAAAAGGCATCTGCTAGACTTCAATGTAGAAGCTCTCCCTCTAGGGTGGAGGGCAACTATAAAGGAGGCCCAGGCCCAGCCCATGAATGTGGTTTGGATTCCAGGAAAAACCTGGTGTGGACTCCTGGGCACCTGGACATAGGAACAGGGGGAAAACCCAGTCTGGACTGTCCATGAAGCGGGAACAGCACCGTATTTGGCCTTTTACGGCCCTGGTGATGAGGGCCTTGAAAACCAAAGATATTCATGTGGAAATAATACAGGGTGTCTGTCACAGTAGGTTAACAGGTGCTGGGCTCCGGCTCCGGCTCCAGGGCTTCCATATATGAATGTCTCTGCAGCTTCTTACGCAAATTGCATAGCTTTCGTAACTTGGGTATTTTTCGCACGTACATGAGTGGCTGCTGTCTTTGTCTCTCCAAGTGCACTCTCGCTCCTGTGAGCGGTAGTGGAGACAGGATGATGTCAGCATGGAGAGCATACTGACATCAGTGGTTCCTGAGTGGCTTCCCTGGCAGACAGGATATTCAAAAAAATTTCTACTGAGTGACAGCTGTGTAGGTAGAGGCAACACAGTGCTACCATTTGAAATAGGGCTACGGGGGAAGCACTCTATGCAGCCTGACCTCTTAAATAAGCCGTAGTTGACAGGGTTCATAGAGTGCTCCTTGAAAGTTTGACTTCGTCTTATACTAAACAATGCGTGCTGTATGCTGACCAAATAATTAACCAACATATTAATTTTCATTATGGGAATAGTGGACAACTATATTCATAACCGATCAGTGGTCGATTTAATTGTTTCAGCCCTAGCTTAACGGGTTAACTGGTAAACGTAAACCATTTTGGATGGAATTGAATCTGAATAGACTGCACAGCTCTAGTTAATTATGACCCGGAGGTGAAGTAACCAACAAAATATCTCTATGTATGCTAATTGTGATTTTATTTATTTTTTTCCTTTTTAATTTTTTTGTGGTCACATTATTTTTTTCCCCACGAAAGGTTCAATGCACATTCTTGCTTAATTAAAATAACCTTCAGTGGTATTTACGTAAGGAATGGAAATCAGGTTTCCGCTGCATAGTAGCTTGATCCATCCCCATGCCTGTGATCTCAGTTAATAGTAAGTGTTCCTTATTAGACATTGCATTACCTGTGTAAATGACATATCTATTTTAAACAACTTAAGTTGAATTCGGCATCAGCATTATTAAAAGTAAATCAGAATGTGTGCACAAACAGCCGAAAGAAACATAGATCGTACCAATGGGTAAGCATTATGCTCCATGGATTGTGAAGGTCTCAAACCCTCTCGGCTCTGTTCCAACTTTGGTGGAAACTTAATCAAAGCTATTGCAAACTTACCAGAACCATTAAAGTTTATGGAGTTAGGTTTAAACAAAGCATTATCTCAGCAAATGGTGCGCTTTGAAAAATGGATTTTAGTTCCCTGAGGTATTTCCTATTACCATTTGCTTGCCTCTAGTCTGGACTGAAGAACAGCTAGGAGGTCCAAGTGTACTTGAATACTGATATTCAGTGGCTGTACACCACTGCGTTCAAGGAGTTAGGCTGGGGTCAGACGAGTGTAGTGTTCACGTCCGTGATTGCGCCTAAAAGTACGTCCGTGATAGCATGACAGCCCATTGGAGCCTGACACATGAAGTACGTCCGCACTGAACTGCGGACGCACAACGGCCGCGGCCCACGGACGCAAGGCAGGCAAGAACGTACATCCCCTAGAACGGCCGCACAAAGTGCGCTGCGTCCACAACGTCTGCATAGCTTTGTGTGTGAGTGATGGAACGTGGTCAGACGGACTGCATTTATACGTACAGCATTTTTCACGGACAAAATGGTTTTGCTTTTTAATTTATTTCCCTCCTACATCTGTCAAAATATCCGTCAGTGAATAAACGGACTGTGTGGCCACTACTGTGTCTTCCGTACTGACGTACGTCCGTATGCACGGACGTACAGTCTGTAGAAATCACGCTCGTCTGACCCTAGCATTATGATGAACCATGAAATACTCCAGTCTCTCTCCATGTGCTGGCTGGCTGGAGTAGAGGTAACATCACTGCTCTATAACCGTGAAGAGAGACTGTGGAGACACAGGTTCGATCCCTGCAAGAGCACTTCTCCAGTAAGTGTCCTTGGGCAAGACACCTAGGACATAGGTGAGAACGAGATAAATCTCAATATATCCCTCCTGGTAAAATCCTTTCTCAAAAAAATTAAAATATATCAGAATAAATGAGCTGTATGTGGAATTTCATGGTATTATTGGAAAGATAGTTCCACTCATCCTCCAACTACAGACTGTGGATGACGGCTAAGTATTATCGAAAATTCATGATACTTTTGCAAGATTTAGACCACAGAGCCAAAATAGTTGATGATTTTCTTTTTATTCTAGTTTGCCTATGTTGGATTCAAATGTTTATGTGTACTATCCTATACAGAGTGACTCAATGTGTTTTTATATTATGTGCTGTCCATACAGTAATACGCCATTGCCAATCACATCATTTCAGGTTTCTGCATTAAAGAATCGACTGAGAAAAGTGTCTACGACGACTGGTGATGGAGTGGCGCGAGCTTTGCTGAAGGCTCAGGCATCTTTATTTGGAAGCTATAGAAGTGCACTAAAAATTGAACCTGTGAGTAAATGATCACTTTGTTTCACTGGAAAGTGCAGTCAGTAAATGTACATGTGTGCTTACCAACAGTGATAAATCCCTTCAAATGTATTCATTCTATGATCTGTAATTTCCCACGTGCACATCTAATGCCTCCATCCTATTAAATGGCGCACACTCAGATGGCATGTTTAGTGATGACACATACAATATTGGCATCTGTATGTAGCTCATTGTTTCCCTTATTCAGAGCTTAATTTAATTTTATAATCCACATTCTAGAAGTAGGATCAGCTATTTGATATTTATTGCTGTGTGATTACCTTGATTGCAGGGATTTATTATAGCATATACTGCATCCAGCTGGACCTAGGGCAGTGGATGTAGGGGGGGGGGGACATTGTTTCGTTTGAATGTCCTTTCTTCTAGAAGTGGGTTTGTCTAACAGGAATGAGCTTCTAGCCATCATAAATGTTTCTAGCAATCACTTTGTGTATGTAAGATGCTTTGCTTTTCCTACAAATAACAATTGTTTTTTAAAAATATATATATAAATAGCCCTGATAGGGCATGATTATTTGTCTGAATTTTATCTTCATTTAAATGTTCCTATTTATTTGTTATACCCTTGGAGGGGGCTGCTGAATGTAGTGCTTAAGGCAGCACCAAGCCTATCTATGCTTCTGCTTGATATTGTTCCTAGCTGTCTGGTTAACTACGCAACTATCAGTGAATACACGTAAACAATTCAGGTGTGTGTCTCTATATTCTGGAGACATCCCAAAGGATTTTCCTTTAGTTCCATGTTTAGTTCCATGTTGATTTATTCTTCACAACATACTCCTGATGACTCTGACAGGTGCACAGGAGAATAACAAGTGTCCGGAAATCTCCATATAATGCCTTAATGCTTTTCTGACTTCTGTCTTATTGTATTACTTGAAACTGCTTTAAAGTAAGGCTGATAATCTCTGGACCCCAGAATGTTTCTGAACTGCAACTCCCAGGATTCCCTGGCTATCGCATTGAAAGAATTCTGGAAATTGTAGGCATCAACATGTGGGGTGCTGTGACGTTTTTAAGCCCTGTTTTAAAGGGCACACACCTTATGTCAGGTAACATTCAGCTAGAAATTCCGCAGTGCAGATAAAGGCAAATTAAAGGCAGGTCACACTAACTGGATCCTGACAAGATGATTTATCTGTTGGCTTGGACAACTGAGCCTTTATCAAACTTTCTAATACCACATCAATCCTATATGGAGTCTTTATATTCGTAATTAGAAGAATTTAAAATGACAATTTATTATTTTATTTAGGTCACGGTTCCATAAACCAATTACTTTTTCATCTAAGCCAGCCTGATGACATTCTAATATATTTTCTGCGTGTTTTACATCTGTGATCTATCCACCTGTAACAAATGTAAGCATGTGTTAAGATTTGGGAATCTGCAAAAGCCTTTGAAACAAAAGTTTTTGATATTATAAGGAAACAATATCATTTGTGTAAATTGCTACTAGTGTCCATGGACTACATCGACGTACAGCACATTGCCCCCTATATCCAAATGTGCACTAAAAAAATGATACAAGGATACTCTTCGGTTAAAGCAAGAGAGGGGAGGAAACCGACGGCTTAAATATTAAATCCTCCCAAACCTTTCCGCACTCCCCCTTCCAATGTAACCCTTTAGTTTCCTTTAAGAACTTGCCTAAATCCAGCACTGATCTCCGAGCCATGCAGGATGTTATATGCTGCCAGTAGCAGCGTGTCACGTGACCACAGAGAACTGGATGCTTCCACCAAGCCTAACCTGTCCGCAATTCGAAATAAATCTTCTACAAGTTGGGATAATTTTAGAGTTGCAGACTGTACCATTATCTGTGCCCCAAAGTGACAGTTAAGGGACTACCAGTAAACTATTAGCACTCACTTGGTCTCTCTGGTAAACAAGTCAAGCACAGATACCACAAACTGTTCCAGTTTTAAAGACTTGCCATAGAGCTAGATTGATCTATCCTTGGGATGGACTAAAATTGACAAACAGTTACCCGAAGAACCTGGTAGAAGAGCTTTTGGGAAACTGACTTCTGTGTGTCCTTACCTTTTTGGTTAGGATGTGTGCCAGTTGCATAAAGCCCTTAGTTACTGAGCCTCTGACATCCAATGCCTCTTGACTTGGAAAACCGGCCCTGTGTGTTTTCCCAAACAAAGCCATCGTTTTCAGTTTTATCTGGTAATCGTTATTGGATGCATACAGAGAAAGCGGTGTCACGCCCATGCCTACCAGGGTGGCTGCAATGACCAGGAATAACAATCCAGTTCGTGTATAAAACTTAACAAGAAAAAGTTTTCATCTGCGCTCATTTCTACACAACTCTATGTGAAACAATACACAAAGGTTTTGGTTTACTTGAATGGCCATTGAAGTGTAAGCTCACCTGCCCCGTCAAGGCATCTCTTGGTAAGGTGAGTCTGACTCCTATCTAATGAGACCAAAAGCTGCTCCTCTGTGGAACTGCACACTCTCTTGCTGCTTCTTAGCCAAGAGGCAAAATGGTGGGTTTTATTTATACGCTTACCAAATGCTTCCCCTTTGGGGTTGCAGTCGCCCTGGTGGGCATGGGCGCGACACCACTTTTTCTGTATGTATGTATATTTTGTCATAACACTAGTTAAGTCATTTTTGCTGCTGTTCCTTTTTCCATGATTTTTTTTTAACCCTAAAAGGGAAGTAATTAGTAAGTGTATAAAAACAACCCACCATTTTGCCTCTTGGCTTAGAAGCAGCAAGAGTGTGCAGCTGCTTAGAGGAGCGACTTCTGGTTTCATTAAGTAGGACTCACATTACCAAGAGGTGCCTTGATGGGGCAGGAGAGCTTACACTTCAATGGCCATTCAAGTAAACCAAAACCTCTGGTTGTGTTTTTCTTTCACATGGAGTTGTATAAAAATGAGAGCAGATAACACTTTTTTTCTTAATAGTTATCAGATAAACTATTTTCTAACTACATGAATGCACAATAAAAAGGCGAACTATTTGTGATTCCTTGGATGTAGTGTCTTACATGAACCAGCTTCTGGTACCAAACTGCTGGTAGACATTCTCGATGTAAGCAAAAATTCACAAGGCAATTGACTGTTTTTCCCCGGAGGTCCAGGTGGTCAGTGCTGCCACAGGTGGGAAAGTGAATTTGAGATTACTTAACATCTCCTGCAAAGTAGGTGTACTGGAAAATATGTGTCCCATTTCTGGCAGACGTCAATCTAGACACCAGGGGTAAATTTGGGGAGGCAACTACAATAACTGTTTCCTTGGGCCCAGCAAAAAATTAAGATAGGCCTGTATGGATAATTTTTCACTGAAAAGGTCACTAAAACCAGATATTAATCTTCAATAATAAAAGTGATTGTGTTTTAAGCCGGTAACAATGTTTATATAAGCAAAATTGACTTGTTCTCACAGCATATTCCTATACATGGTACAATCTGAGACAAGATCCTGACACAAATGTAACTGTATTCAAATATCAGTCTCTCTGCGTCTTCAGCTATTATATTCCCAGTTTCAAAAATCATTACACAAATCAAGCTGAAGTAATGTTCCCTGGAGAGTAAGTATTCCGATGGGAGAACTGCTTCTTACCCGTTACAATGCAATCCAAATACATTTGGAATATAGCTGCCTGAATTAGCAATACGTGTCATGCATCAAGAAATGTTTGACAGTTCCAAATCAAACCCGAGCTGACCGTCAAATGTCAAAAAATACTGTAATTACAATCCAAGCGCATTAGCACCATTTTCTGTTGGACATTTGCATGACGTTTTCTCATTCACAGAACAGCTGTATCAAAAATACATGGTTTATTTTGGTGAGGTTTGATGGAAGTACCAGTATATCCCATTAAAAGGGAGAAATTGTTACCTGTTCTATCTCCCATATTGTCTCTTATGACTTCAAACATAGGAGTTATGCTGACAACTCTGTTCTGGAGCGGCCCTTGCCGAACACGTTCACTGTGATAATATTGTATCATATATATATATATATATATATCTCACCAGATTATGGCAGTGAATAGTGATACCTTTTTTATTGGACAAACGTTACAGAACTCTCTTCTTCAGGTCTGGAAGCTATACTGCGCAAAGTCATAGAATCGAACAATAAACAGCAGAGCAGAAGGATAGAGGGTCAGGATGGGTACTCATAAATACTGAATAGTGGAATAGTATGGTCAAGAAAGGTAAACAAACAGAGGAGAGAGATCATAGACCCATAAAAACCAGAGATGAGCATCTTGATGTGCTTCTGATGATCCTGGCTGAAGAGGAAAAAGTCAATGAGACAACTTCAGAAAGCAAACAACACAACACATAAACCAGGTTTACATTTGTCACGGCCCTCGCCGACGGTGCCGCAAAAAGGCAAAATAGGCGCCTTTTCCCTCTCCATGAACATTCCAAACCAGGTTTTCCCCTGTTTTAAGTCCAGGTGCCCTGGAGACCATGCCAGGTTTTACCGGTGAATCTCAACCTCTGGTGTGGGCTGGGTCTCTTTAATAGTGGCACTCCACCCTAGATCGAGTGCTTCTGCATTAATTGAAGTCTATCAGTTCCCTTGAACCAGCATGCTGTGCACATCTGCGACCAGACCTGTCCCAAAAGATCCTGCCAAACTCAACCATATCCTTTGCTATTGGATATCCCGTGTGTGACATTCTACTTTGTACTTTGACTAATTTCTAGCCTGCTGCCCAACCCGACCCGACCCTTGCTTGAACTCTGACCATGTTACTTGGATTACCCCTCTTGGATACCTTGCTGGATTTCTCCTATTGCCTGAAATTTTGCCCATTGTGTTTCCTGGTCCTCATCCCCTTCCTTTGTTCTGTCTCATTTCCAGTAAGTGTCCTTGTGTGTCTCCAGGCCCTGTGTTTCTTTCTGTTACAGTCAGCCCTCTTCATGTCCTGCCCCTCTGTCTCTTGTTAAAGTATTGTGTTTATACTCTGTCCAGTCCAGTTCCTGTCCTGTCCATCTGGTGTATCCCTATCCTGTGTCTTGTGCCATGTATGTCAGTCCCATTCTTGTCTCGTCCAGCCACCTGTTATAAGTTATACGTTTTTCAGTGCTCCCTTTTGGTTTATTCCTGTTGTGATTCACCTTGTATAGTAAACCGTTTACCTATTTTGCCCCAAAAATCTGCCTCTCTCCACTTTTTCACTGCACCTGGGCTTGACCCTGCAACCCCTACACAATCCATTCATGACAACAATGCTGAATGTTTCTTGACGTTATGGTAGTGAGTTAAAAAGCCAGAATCTACAGCGAGTCCCTCCTAGAGATGTGCAATTCGTTTCGTTCCGAATCAAAATTCGAACGAAAGTCACCATTTTCGGATTTTGGGGAGCATTTCCGAAAACGAAATGTCGACCATCTGAAAATTTCAGATCGATCCGAAATTTCAACTCTATTCGGATCAGTGATTTGGATCGATCCGGTCATTCGGGTGATTCAGATCAGTTGGTTTTCTGTTTTTTATTAGTTATTTCATTTTTTAATGCTTATTTAAGGATGGGAAGTAGATTACTACCAATAGAATGAAAATTTCTTTACTTATTTTTTTTTTTAGGATTATTTATGCATTTTTTGGTTGAATTTTTAGGTTTTCTAACTATTTAAAGAAACAAGGCTTTTTAACCTATAGGTTTCAATGCAGCCTATGAATCCACACACTGCTGGGAAGCGCTGTTCTACAGTATAATTAATGCAGCATATGAATCTGCACACTGCGTGGCAGCACCTCTCTTCAGATTGATTCGGTGATTCGGATCGATTAATTTTTTTGGATCAGTTTTTCATTTTTTATGAGTTATAATTAATGCAGCATATAAATCCACACACTGCTGGGAAGTTCTCAGCCGTGTGCGGATTCATATACTGCATTAATTATACTGCAGAGAGGTGCTGCCCCGCAGTGTGTGGATTCATATGCTGCATTAATTATACTGCAGAGAAGCGCTGTCCAGCAGTGTGTGGATTCATATGCTGCATTAATTATACTGCAGAGAGGTGCTTCCTGGCAGTGTGTGGATTCATATGCTGCATTAATTATACCGCAGAGAGGCGCTGACCGGCAGTGTGTGGATTCAAATGCTGCATTAATTATACTGCAGAGAGGCACGTCCCAGCAGTGTGTGGATTCATATGCTGCATTAATTATACTGCAGAGAGGCGCTGACCGGCAGTGTGTGGATTCATATGCTGCATTAATTATACTGCAGAGAGGAGCTTCCCAGCAGTGTGTGGATTCATATGCTGCATTAATTATACCGCAGAGAGGTGCTGACCGGCAGTGTGTGGATTCATATGCTGCATTAATTATACTGCAGAGAGGAGCTTCCCAGCAGTGTGTGGATTCATATGCTGCATTAATTATACCACATAGAGGCGCTTCTCAGCAGTGTGTAGATTCATATGCTGCATTAATTATACTGCAGAGAGGCGCTTCCCTGCAGTGTGTGGATTCATATGGTGCATTAATTATACTGCAGAGTGGCGCTTCCCAGCAGTGTGTGGATTCATATGCTGCATTAATTATACTGCAGAGTGGCGCTGACCGGTAGTGTGTGGATTCATATGCTGCATTAATTATACTGCAGAGTGGCCGCTTCCCAGCAGTGTGTTGATTCATAATGCTGCATTATTTACTGCAGAGTGGCGCTTCCCAGCAGTGTGTTGATTTTCATATGCTGCAATAATTATACTGCAGAGAGGCGCTTCCCCGCAGTGTGTGGATTCATATGGTGCATTAATTATACTGCAGAGTGGCGCTTCCCTCAGATGTGGTGTGTGGATTCATTATTCATATGCTGCATTAATTATACTGCAGAGTGGCGCTGACGCGGCAGTGTGTGGATTCATATGCTGCATTAATTATACGGCAGAGAGGCGCTTCCCAGCAGTGTGTTGATTCATATGCTGCATTAATTATACTGCAGAGAGGCGCTTCCCTGCAGTGGTGTGGATTCATATGGTGCATTATTATACTGCAGAGAGGCGCTTCCCAGCAGTGTGTGGATTCATATGCTGCATTAATTATACTGCAGAGTGGCGCTGACCGGCAGTGTGTGGATTCATATGCTGCATTAATTATACGGCAGAGAGGCGCTTCCCAGCAGTGTGTTGATTCATATGCTGCATTAATTATACTGCAGAGAGGCGCTTCCCAGCAGTGTGTGGATTCATATGCTGCATTAATTATACTGCAGAGAGGCGCTTCCCCGCAGTGTGTTGATTCATATGCTGCATTAATTATACTGCAGACAGGTGCTGCCCCGCAGTGTGTGGATTCATATGCTGCATTAATTATACTGCAGAGAGGCGCTTCCCAGCAGCAGTGTTGATTCATATGCTGCATTAATTATACTGCAGAGAGGCGCTTCCCAGCAGTGTGTTGATTCATATGCTGCATTAATTATACTGCAGAGAGGCGCTTCCCAGCAGTGTGTTGATTCATATGCTGCATTAATTATACTGCAGAGAGGCGCTTCCCTGCAGTGTGTGGATTCATATGGTGCATTAATTATACTGCAGAGAGGCGCTTCCCAGCAGTGTGTGGATTCATATGCTGCATTAATTATACTGCAGAGTGGCGCTGACCGGCAGTGTGTGGATTCATATGCTGCATTAATTATACGGCAGAGAGGCGCTTCCAGCAGTGTGTTGATTCATATGCTGCATTAATATTTACTGCAGAGAGGCGCTTCCCAGCAGTGTGTGGATTCATATGCTGCATTAATTATACTGCAGAGAGGCGCTTCCCCGCAGTGTGTTGATTCATATGCTGCATTAATTATACTGCAGACAGGTGCTGCCCCGCAGTGTGTGGATTCATATGCTGCATTAATTATACGGCAGAGAGGCGCTTCCCAGCAGTGTGTTGATTCATATGCTGCATTAATTATACTGCAGAGAGGCGCTTCCCAGCAGTGTGTGGATTCATATGCTGCATTAATTATACTGCAGAGAGGCGCTTCCCCGCAGTGTGTTGATTCATATGCTGCATTAATTATACTGCAGAGAGGTGCTGCCCCGCAGTGTGTGGATTCATATGCTGCATTAATTATACTGCAGAGAGGTGCTGCCCCGCAGTGTGTGGATTCATATGCTGCATTAATTATACTGCAGACAGGTGCTGCCCCGCAGTGTGTGGATTCATATGCTGCATTAATTATACTGCAGAGAGGCGCTTCCCAGCAGTGTGTTGATTCATATGCTGCATTAATTATACTGCAGAGAGGCGCTTCCCAGCAGTGTGTTGATTCATATGCTGCATTGAAACCTATGGGTTAAAAAGCCTAATTTCTTTAAAAAAAAGTTAGAAAACCTACAATGTCACCCAAAAATGCCTAAAAAAAATAAACTTTCATTCTATTGGTAGTAATCTGCTTCCCATTCTTAAATGAGCAATAAAAAACAAAATAACTCATAAAAAACGGAAAACCAACTGATCCGAATCACCGAAACAAAAAACTGTCTGAAATGATCCGAATGAAAGAAAAAGACCCGAAAATGTCCTACTTATTAAATTATTTTTATTGTATTCAAATTAGCACTTCCTGAATATCCGGCCTCTGGAGGAAGTGTCAACATATGCATCTGAGATCCCACCTTCTCAGGTTATTGCATGTCATTATTGTAACAACAACACTTTGTGGTTGCTGCAGGATAAAGTCACTGTTTAAATGTTTCCTAATTCTTGGATCTGCTACCTAAAAATGAAGTAGAATCATTTAGTTACGGATTGGGATAGGTTAAACCCTAACCCTAAATAAGATGGCAACACAAACTCTTAAGCCTTAAAGTAATTCTAACACTAAATAAAACCTAAGGAAGTAACCCTTATTACTTGCCCTGATTCAAATTCGAACCCCCTAACACCAATGTAGATTTTGCACTTTATTGGTGGCAGTACAATGATGTGCTAGTCCAGTGCTAAGTTTCACCGGAAAATGTGTACCTTTTTCCCCCAAGTGTCATAATATTAGGAAACCTTTTTAAACGGAGTCCACAAGGTGGTGACTTTTCTGCAAGATATGCGTCTGGATGTCACAATTACCCATATACTTATTGTTATTTATTTCATTGTGTGGGCACTGAATTCAAATATTGTTATGCTTTCCCCCATCCCCCCATACAGTGATAGTTTTAGGCTTCGCATTAATGAACTCTAACACATTTCAGTTAGTTTGGTAATTTTTTTCACATCTAAAACACAATGATTAAATGAGTAGGTGAAATAATGAATCAAAGTACTCATTCACAGCTTTCTTTGATTAGTTTTGCAATTATCTGCATTTTTAGGAAGCCTTATAATTCAATACAATTCAAAAACTCCCAGGTGTTCTTTGCTTCTCGCTTGTACTTCAAGTGCTTTTTACTGATTAGCATCCTACAATATTTTGACATGGGGTGTAAATCCATTCCACAAAGTCTTTAAGGTGTTTTTCGTACGGTGTGGATCGATGGAGAATTGAACATTTGTGGCAAATATTGCAGAATTTGAAAAATCTTCCATCTCCATATATTTCTCTATAAAGATCAATGCATTATTGTATCACTTTAGATCTCACTCTGTGCTACTTATTCTATCTCA
Organism: Leptobrachium leishanense; assembly: GCA_009667805.1. Lineage (NCBI taxonomy): Eukaryota > Metazoa > Chordata > Amphibia > Anura > Megophryidae > Leptobrachium > Leptobrachium leishanense. Next base: position 109,408,322 of record CM019071.1, on the reverse strand, counting down.
GGGCTGGGTGCCACCACGTTCCTCCTTTTACAGAGGTGTCTGGAGGGAAGTTGCGCATGTCTGTGTGATTGGCTCTTTGTGCAGACTTTACTAGTTCTTTAGTGAGAGCATCATCAGTCAGTCGCTTTGCTACTGGTTGGCTCTTCCGTTCTCTTTGATCACCACTACATCGACAAGCCCTCGGAAGTGACAGTGAATGTTTCATAACAAATATACTCAAAGGGTCTGGTGTGGGACGGCAGACCTCTTGGTGGAGCACCCAGAGGATTTTCATACAACAGGTTTGCGCCCACTGTGGTAGCCACACTTTTCTGCCTCTGCATTATACGCAAAGGTTCCTATATAATGTATTGGCAGAATCATTGCTACATGTGTCGAATGGAATTCCCTATCAAACTAGCAAATGTGTTTTTGAGCCAAACCGGTTCACTTTAAACTGCATCTGTACTGTGCAAGTGCACTTTGTCTGCGATATATCATCAGGGGATGAATATCAAATTGGTTTGAGATCACTTTGATATGAGATATCTAATTTTCTACTGAACCCAATTCAGGGACAGGCACCATCATGTTTTGCCCACCATGGGTGGCGCTAACTGGAGGCCATTGCGCAGTGATGCATGACTGGCCTTCAGTGTTGACATTGAGTTGTACTCACCGAGAACAACAGCCAATTAGACTCACAGATGGAGCAAAGGGCAGTCTCTCTGCTCAGCCGTCCCTCCCACCTGTCGCAAGGGTTCTGCAACTTTCCCTAATTATAGTCCATCTTTTTCCAAATGCTTCATAATTCTTCAGTCTGCAAAATCATTAAAGCGGTTACCATTTTACTGAAAAATCTTTACAAGGTCATTCAAAGAGAATCGAAAAGTCATCCCACGTTTGGTGACTTTTCGTTCTCTTCAATTCGGTGCGATTTTGCGATCCCATTTCAGCGACCCCGCGGTGTATTCAGCAAGCACCACAGGGCCGTCGTCGTGCAGGGAAAAGCCGCCGAAAAGCCGCCGCAAAACCCAGGCGAATGCACACCGAAACCCGCAAAAACATCTGGATTAACCACGCCGGAGAAACCCGAGCAGGAGCCGATCATAGCGCAGAGCAGCCGCTGGAAAAACCCGACACCGCAGACGAAGGAGGTGAAGAAAAAAAAACAGTACGCTTGACTGTTTGTTTGCAAACAGCGTTTCACTTTTCAAACTACTGAGCGAAAATGTCTGAAATTTACATATGAGATCCAATGAATGATAATAAGAAGGGCTGTTACAGAAAAAAGAAAAAACGATTTAAAAAAACGGGAAAAAAATGCTTTAAAGATCCTAAAAAATCTAAAAATAAAGAGACTTTTTACTGCAGAATATTCTAATCAACGGTTTATTAGATATTGAATTAAAACTAGAATATTTTTAACATTGAAGCCTATGGGATTCTCCTGAATAAACCTGTCAAATGAAACCACCGAATGGCAAGGCATTTCGGCAACTTTTCACTGCTGGTTTTTGTTCTCTGAATAGACGAAGCTATTGGGATTTCACTGCCCTCGAACAAGCACCAAACAGGCACCGTATGTGCAGGCAATTCGCCAACATTTGTTGAACTGCCTGCTCTCTGGATAGCCGAATGGCCAAGAAAGGTAACGCAACGCTGATTTTCAGCGTTCGTTACATTTCGGCAGCCATTCGGATCTCTTTGAATAATCCTGTTAGTGTTTCACAGCTGAGCGTTTTCTCTTCCTGTCACTTTACTCTGTAACCCAATATCAACACCATTGTTCCCTTCACAAAATAGCATTGAAGCCATTTCTCCATTAGTGTTAAAAGAAAGAAAGCAGCAGAAACTGCAGTATTGTGAAACACAAATCCTGTTACCGACACAGTATCGTGAAGAATTCTGAATAAATTGGATTAACCTCTTGTAGGCATAAAACAATAGATTCAGTTGCTTGTTTGCATATTTTAAAGGAATGCTCCTTTTAATTACATAAAAATTTCCAAAAAAGTCCTTGTGTGCCAGAGCTTTTTAGAAAATAAAGAAAAATAAATATTAGTAATTAAAAAAAAAAAAAGGTATACATCTTGAATGTGGTTCTACTTTCTTAAATGCCCCCAAAACATTCCAGGAGCAACAATATGTATCTAGTAGATATTATAGGTTTACATATACAGTGGGTATTTACGTGTTACTTTCATGAACGCTTTGTATGGTGTTTTTTTGGACTTCCTGGCTTAGCGAACATATAGCAAAAAAGCAGTCAAGAAGAGAAAGGCAAGCTCTGCCACTCAAGCTTCATTTGTATTCTGAAAAACAGGTTGTTGGCATCTGCAAAATGTGATTCCAGGTCTGGAGCCAGAATGTATTTAGCATCAGAGTACAGCCGGTGGGCACTCAGTGAAAGCAGGCTCCTTGGCACGACGTGGTGCCAAGGGTCCCAGCGTAGCGAGGAGCCTCGTGTTGGATCCCAATAGACAAATACACACACACAAGCAAAGTCTGGAACTGGATCAATATGTGAATACTTCAACTGCACCAAATCTTCTTCCAGTTCAGCTCTGCTGCAGTCTTTGTGCTTCATCATTTTCCACTTAAATACTTCTTTTCTCTACTCGTCTTTAAGAGGGGAAACTTTTTTTTTCATGAATGTCTTGCATACTAGGTTGTCGATGAAACAATCAGGGTTATTCAGAGAGTGGTGAAAAGCCGGAGAATGACTGGAGAATGGAAAATTCTAGGTCAAAATAGCCGATTTGGAAAGTGAGATGAATGGGAGAATTTTTCTGGTTTGGCTATTTTGACCTAGAATTTGCCATTCTCCAGTCATTCTCCTGTTTTTCACCACTCTCTGAATAACCCTGAATGTGCTGCATCATCAGCTCCACACTTGCTGGTATTGTAGGAAATGAGATGGTGAGTTAGCGCAGCATAACTGATCACTTTTGAATTGTAAACTTAAAAAGTGCTGCATTAGTAGAAAAAAAAAATATATATATTTTTACATAAATCTAACTTTTTTTTATTTGGTGTCACTATAAAGGCCATAATCATACCTTTCCAATGATATATAATATGTCCCTCTAGCCCTTACGGCTCCAGAGATACAGCGGTCTAAATGAATGTGTAGAAAAAATATATATATATATATTTTTTACACAGAGCAAGGTGCCCCCTTGTGGCAGGTGCCTGTTGGCACATTTGTCTAGTTCTATATCCGGCCCTGGTGGCAAGGTGTCTGCTCAACACCACATCTTTTTATATTTACCCCTCTGGTGGCTTTATTTGAAGTTGTGACTGGTCATAAACAACTTCTGGGCGATGGAAATAAGCCTGTTTTGGCTTAAACACATGTGAGTTCATATCCATTTTAAAAGGAAAGATTGTTTCCAGCAGTGTGCACTATAATTAATTTCTTGATTTTGAGGAACTGTATTGATGAAAATGCAGTCAATTAAAGAGGCTGACAAGTGGCCTGTAAACTCAAAAGTGGAAGACTGGTGTAACAGCGTTATTGGGAGTTAACCTCCAGATCACAAGTCTGCTGGTATAACTCTGTTTCCAGATTTTATTTCTTCTGTTCATGTGGGCCACACCTGACTGTCGAATTTGGATTGTTTAGTACCACATGTCTGGTGGATGCATGTTTTTGAGTTGATGAAGGCGACAATTGGTCTGCGATTTAAAGTCCCAGTTGGTGCTGGTGTGGGTTTTCGGTGCCCTTGCTGACTGCATGCGCCCCGGCTGGGTTTGCGCATGCGCTTGGATCTGCCATGACGGAGAGGAGCCTAACGCCGGGTACAGCATGGGTCTGCTAAGGTCATCACTAGCGGCCGCTAGTTCCTGCGCAACACATGTAGAATGCACTTTGAGGTACGGAGCTTGCGATTGTGCCATTGAATTCACTTACACTATATGCAGCACTTTCGGTGAGTCTTTATGTACTCTTGACAAAGGCTATTAGCCGAAACGTTGGGACGCCTGGTATCTGGTACCTGGTTATTTTATATTCAGGTTTGCGTTCTGTTGGTTTGTGCGGTTGTTATAGAATGTACTTTTGAATGTACATATTGTGAGTATTCCATTTTTGTTCATACGGGCCAGATTTATATCTTTGATAACTATTTGGTTTTGTTCCCAGTTTATAAGGACCATCATAGATTTTGATAAGGTGCATATTGTTTATCCATTGCCCGTGGTGCATATTATATATACATGTGCTGGTGTCATTGAATCACGTACATTCCTGACCTTTTTAAGTTTTGATTTGCAGTAAAATAGCTTTTTACTATATGGTGTGCTTTCTTGTTGTGTTATTTATCCAGGGATATACATATAGACTTCGACTAGGCCAGGCCGCCTGGGAGTCGACTAGGAACGGCAGCCACTTGCACCTCGACTAGGCCCGGCTTTCGGCTAGGCCTCGGCTGGCTCGTTCAGGGAGTATGTGGGTGTGGATGTGTGGGTGGATATGTGGCGCTCTGTGATACTCGTACACACTGCACATTACTGTGAGTTTTATTGCTGTGGTGCTCTGTTTTTTTTTTTGGGGGGGGGCAGCATTTCATCCATGAACCCAAGCAGCACGGAGTCTTGGGCCAGCCTAGGTACATATATACAGGGTGTTCATAAAGTCTATTTACAATTTCAAAAATTTATTACAAAGGCAAATGAAAAGACAGGTCAGGTAAGTGAAAATTATTACAAAATCAGACATATACTTGTTTTTTTTGCCTAATTTAATACACCTCTATATGGGCACCACTAGTTGCATGAATCGCTGTAAAATAACCTCATCAATGGTGGCAATGGCATCAGTGATCCTCTGCTTTAGATTAGTGATGGCCCGTACCTTTGTTCCATACATAATATCTTTAACATAACCCCATAACGGCAATGTTACTGCAAATGTTTACCTTGACCTTTTGACTGAATATGTGGCACCACAACTATATGACCTTCAACCAACCATCATTTTCCAGCAAGATGGTGCACCACCATGTTGGGGACTGCGTGTTCGTGGGTTCCTAAATGAAACATTTCCAGACCGTTGGATTGGAAGGGGTGGCCCAATTCCCTGACCACCTCATTCACCAGATATCACTCCCGTCAACTTCGTTCTATGGGGTTATGGTAAAGATGTGGTGTATCGAACAAAGATATGGGACATCACTAACCTAAAGCAGAGGATCACTGATGCCATTGTCACCATTGATGGGGGTATGCTACAGCGAACATGGCAAGAAATAGAGTAACGTCTTGATGTGCTTCATGCAACTATTTTTTTTTTGAGAAAGGATTTTACCAGGAAGGATACATTGAGATTTCTCTCATTTTCAAGTATGTCCTGGGTGGCGAGTATGTACCGTTAGGTGTCTTGCCCAAAGGACACTTACTGGAGAGGTGCTTGTCGGGATCGAACCCATGACTCCACAGGCTCTCTCCACGCAGAGCAGTAATGTTACCTCTACTCCACCCAGCTGGTGCCCATATAGAGGTGTATTAAATGAGGCAGAAAATCTTAAAATATATACGTCTCATTTTGTAATAACTTTATGGACACCCTGTATGTTCTATGACTTATGAGGATAACTAAATTGTTTGGTTAGCACCCACTATTTTCTCTACATAATTGGTGTGCATTACAACGATTCTTGAATTTGTATTTTCTCTAACCACTTGTATCTCACTTCAGATTTCTTCATCTTCTGTTTCATGTAAAAGGGTTGAAAAGCTTGTTTCTTTTCGTGCAAACCTTAAGTTTCCAGAAGTCAATGAGAAAAATGACATATAGGAAGAGTAAGAAGAAACGGAATATGCTAGCAGTGGACCAGAAATTGAGATGGATTAAATTGTATATGTATGTTGCTAGTTCGCTAATTTCCCCTTTGCGTCCCAGTTTCACCAGTGGATTACGGGCAGGCGCTGAGTCCAGCAGCCTGCCTGGTAGTGGCCACTAGACATGTGCATTCATTTTAGTACTAAAACGATTTAGTCCAAATTTTGGGATAATTTAGTTTTCGTATGACTCAAGAGAAACGAAACTGCTCAGTACAAAAAACGAAAGACACTAAAATAAAATGCACTACATTTTAGTTTCAGTCCTTTTTGTGATATTACATTGAGTGAAGGAGACCAGCAATGAAGAGCGCAACATCCGAAGTTCTGCACCCTCCACATGTCAATGCAGTAGGATGTTCTATACAGAGAGTGGCATTAATTAATGCAGGAGGATGTTCTATATATTATACAGAGAGGGGTATTAATGCAGGAGGATGTTATATACATTATACAGAGAAAGGTATAAATTGAGGAGGATGTTCTATACAGAGAGGGACATTAATTAATTCAGGAGGATGTTCTATATATTATACAGAGAGGGGTATTAATTAATGCAGGTGGATGTTGTATACATTATACAGAGAGGGGTATTAATTAATGCAGGACAATGTCCTAAACATTATACAGAGAGGATCCTTTTTTTTGTCAACCATTGGCTCCAGTGGCTGTGAGCGCGGAGATTGGCTGCTTGTTACATTATCTCAGTACAATGTATCAGGCTCAGCTGTTACAGTAACTGACTATCAGCACTCAGAGTATTGTTCTAACCTCTTATATATAAAAATATTATTTACTAGTTTTACTGAAACTCTGAGCGCTGTGATGAGCAGCAGTCAGTTACTGTAACAGCTTGGCCTGACACGGGGCAGTATTACAATGTTGGTGCTAACTTAACCAGAGCTGTTGTAAACTGAAAACCTCCATAGGCTATAATAGCTCTGGGAAGTTTACAACAGCTCTGGTTAAGTTAGCACCAACTATGTAATATGGCCCACATTGTGCTGAGAGTGAGAGATACTGTAACAAGCAGCGATCTCAGCCCTCTGAGGAGCCACTACAATAGTAATTGTATCCACTGGTTTTCGAATGAATGAAATTAGTTTTCATACTAAAGAACTGAAAACGAATTTCTTTAGCAACTAAATAAATTGCATTTTAGGACTAATCCATTAGTTCAAAACGAAATTTTGTGCTGTGCACATGTCTAGTGGCCACTAGGCTTGAGGCAGTGCTAAAGCGCCGTCGCGAGCATCCCTTCCATGGAGTCCATAGGAGTCCATGGATGCTTCTGCTGCCTGGTCACATGACTGGCAGGATCTTGCCTCTCGCGAGATCCTGCAGGTCGGCGGAGGGAGACTGGGGACTCTTTCCCCCAGTCTCACTCTGCTCTCGGCAGCCAGAAGCAGAGGATTGGGTCGCCGTTCTCCTTGCCAGATGAGAGCTGAGTATTTGTTTTTTGGGGCTGATTCTGCAGAAGCTCTGAGCTGGTGTTAACTTTTTGAGTTAGGTTCACAAGGTCCTAATGCTAGTCAATCTCTGCATACACTTTGCGCTCCCCATGTTAAGTATAGGGAGCTCAAAGTACAGTAAGAAAGTGCTAATACCGATTCGCTAACGTGTTTTTTAACCAGTTAGTGTATTGGAGGTGATCTGTGCGGAGCGCTATCACCTCTTTTAAACTAGCGCTAACGTGAGCGCTAGTGTTAGCTTGAAGGAGGTGAGCCGGCCCAAAGAGTCCAGTGTAATGACACTTTGAGTAATTTTTTATATTGTGGTATATGCATTGTGTGTCGTATTACTTATTTGGTTCCAATGTAATAGCAGTTTTATTTCTAGTCTGTTATGACTGTTCTGCCTCCTTAGAGACAGGTGGTTTAAGCTAACCAGCTTATCCCCTTAACTGATCATTTCCTGATGGATTCATACTAAGGGCTATGGTCTTTTCCATTGTGATCAAACACTTGTTTGTTATAACGTCAGTAAAAATATATATATTTTTTATATAGATAGGTTGCAGCAGATGGGCATTTTATATAGATCACAAACCTACAATAAATGTAAATCTGCATGAGCTATGCTTTACATTCATATATGACGGTTGGGTGAAAGCATTGAACGAATATGAAGGTGTATTTTTCTCTGTTCTTAGTGCTGGAACAATTATCTTTATCTTTAACATTATCTTTCAGTGAAGAGTTAATAAACAAATTGAGTAAATGTTAATTGTTTAGCAGTTTCAATGCCTTTACCACTAAAAATAATAATAATAAAAAGCTAGAAGTGAAAACAAGTAACGAACGGATGCCGAATAGAAATTATTTTCTTTTGATTCATGCTCTCTACAACACTGCCACCTAGTGGGTAGCAATGAACACGAGACGTCTGCTCATATCCTATTTCATTTTGTTTTTTCCAAACAGGGTTATTCAAAGAGATTCGAAAAGCCACCGCACGTTCGGTGACTTTTCGTTCTCTTCAATTCGGTTCGATTTGGCGATCCCATTTCGGCAACCCTGCGGTGTATTCAGCAAGCACCACAGGGTCCCCGAATTGCAGGGAAAGGTCACCCACCGCAAGCCCTCCGAAAACTAACCGCAAAACGAGGGCAAACGCACACCGAAACCCACAAAAACATCTGGATTAGCCGACACCGCAGACGAGTGAAGTGAATAAATTCGAAAAACCGTTTGCTTGAATGTTTGAAAAGTGAAACGCTGTTTGCAAAGAAACTACTGAGCGAAAATGTCTGAAATTTACATATGAGGTCCAGGGAATGATAATAAAAAGGGCTGTTACAGAAAAAATAAGTAAAGGTAAAAAAAATCTGAATTTTTTTTAAACAAATCCCGAAAAATGCTTAAAATATCCTAAGAAATCTATAAAGAGACTCTTTACTGCAGAATATTATAAGCAACGGTTTTAGATATTGAATTAAAACAGGAATGTTTTTAACATTGAAGCCTATGGGATTCGCCTGAATAAACCTGCCGAATGAAACCACCGAATGACAGGGCGTTTCGGGACCTTTCACTGCTGGTTTTTGTTCTCTGAATAGCCGAAGCATTGCTTCTCTATGGGGATTTCACTGCCCTCGAACAGGCACCGTATGTGCAGGCAATTCGCCAAGATTTGGCGAATTGCCTGCTCTCTGGATAGCCGAATGGCCAAGAAAGGTAACCGAACGCTGATTTTCAGCGTTCGGTTCCCTTTCGGGAGCCATTCGGATCTCTTTGAATAACCCTGATAGTTTTTCAGCTCTTGGCCTAAATTTTGCAACTATTCACCACGTATAGAACTCTGCAGCTATTATTAAAGGGATTCTATGTTGAAAGTAGAGTTCCTTATTTCGCCCTTAAATGCTGCTGATGGCCTCTGCCCAATTATTTTAGAATTTTTCGTCTTTTTGGGGTGATTCTATCCAGGGCAGCCATCAGAAATGATGGGGCCCCTTACTAAACCTCACGATGGGGCCCCCCCCAGGGCCCCCCCCTCAACCTCTAACAGCTTTTCTCCCCCTTCAAAAAAAAGGACATAACATAGCACCACAGCAATAAAACTCCCTGTAATGTGCAGTGTGTATTAGCTTATCACAGTATCCACAGCAATAAAACTCACAGTAATGAGCGGTGTGTCTGAACATATCACAGAATCCACAGCAATAAATCTCACAGAAACGGGCTGTGTATGATGGCCTTTGGGTCTGGGTCTGGGCCCTGGGACTGGGCCTTGGGGTCTGGTCCCTGAGGTCTGGGCCCTGGGGTCTAGCCTGGGCCCTGGTCTCTGGGTCTGGTCCCTGGGGTCTGGGTCCTAGGGTCTGGGCCCTGGGTCTAGGTCTTGGGGTCTGGGCCCTGGGTATGGGGTCTGGACCCTAGGGTCTGGGCCCTGGGTCTGTATTTGGGCTTTGGGGTCTGGGCCCGGGGTCTGGGCCCAGGGTCTGGGCCTAGGGGTCTGGGCCCTGGGTTTGGGCCTAGGGGTCTGGGCCCTGGGTCTGGGCCTAGGGGTCTGGGCCCTGGGGTCTGGGCCTAGGGGTCTGGGCCCAGGGGTCTGGGCCCTGGGTTTGGCCCTAGGGTCTGGGTCTGGGCCTGGGCCCTAGGGTCTGGGCCCTGGGTCTGGGCCTTAGGGTTTGGGCCTAGGGGGTTTGGGCCCAGGGTCTGGGCCTTGGGTCCTGGGTTTGGGCCTAGGGGTCTGGGCCTTGGGTCCTGGGTTTGGGCCTAGGGGTCTGGGCCCTGGGTTTGGGCCTAGGGGGTCTGGGCCCTGGGTCTGGGCCTTGGGTCTGGGCCTTGGGGGTCTGGGTCTGGGCCTTGGGTCCTGGTGTCTGGGCTTGGGGTCTGGGCCTGGGTCTGGGCCCTGGGTTTGGGCCTAGGGGGTCTGGGTCTGGGCCTTGGGTCCTGGGTTTGGGCCTAGGGGTCTGGGCCCTGGGTTTGGGCCTAGGGGTCTGGGCCCTGGGTTTGGGCCTAGGGGGTCTGGGCCCTGGGTCTGGACCCTGGGTCTGGGCCTAGGGGTCTGGGGTCTGGGCCCAGGGGTCTGGGCCTAGGGGTCTGGGCCCAGGGGTCTGGGCCCTGGGTTTGGGCCCTAGGGTCTGGCCCTGGGCCTTAGGGTTTGGCCTAGGGGGTCTGGGCCCAGGGTCTGGGCCTTGGGTCCTGGTTTGGGCCTAGGGGTCTGGGCCCTGGGTCTGGGCCCTGGGTTTGGGCCTAGGGGCCTGGGCCCTGGGTCTGGGCCCTGGGGGTCTGGCCCTGGGTCTGGGCCTGGCCCTAGTGTCTGGGCCCTGGGTTTGGGCCTAGGGGCTGGGCCCTGGGTCTGGGCCTAGGGGTCTGGGGTCTGGGCCTAGGGGTCTGGGCCTGGGTTTGGGCCCTAGGGTCTGGGCCCTGGGTCTGGGCCTGGTTTGGGCCCTAGGGTCTGGGCCCTGGGCCTTAGGGTTTGGGCCTAGGGGGTCTGGGCCCAGGGTCTGGGCCTTGGGTCCTGGGTTTGGGCCTAGGGGTCTGGGCCCTGGGTCTGGGCCCTGGGTCTGGGCCCTGGGGGTCTGGGCCCTGGGTCTGGGCCCTGGGGGTCTGGGCCCAGGGTCTGGGCCTTGGGGTCTGGGCCCTGGGTTTGGGCCTAGGGGGTCTGGGCCCTGGGTCTGGGCCTAGGGGTCTGGGGTCTGGGCCTAGGGGTCTGGGCCCTGGGTTTGGGCCCTAGGGTCTGGGCCCTGGGTCTGGGCCCTGGTTCTGGGCCCTAGGGTCTGGGCCTGGGTCTGGGCCTTAGGGTTTGGGCCTAGGGGGTCTGGGCCCAGGGTCTGGGCCCAGGGGGTCTGGGCCCAGGGTCTGGGCCCAGGGTCTGGGCCTAGGGGTCTGGGCCCTGGGTCTGGGCCCTGGGGGTCTGGGCCCTGGGGGTCTGGGCCTTGGGGTCTGGGCCTGGGTCTGGGCCTTAGGGTTTGGGCCTAGGGGTCTGGGCCTTGGTCCTGGTTTGGGCCTAGGGGTCTGGGCCCTGGGTCTGGGCCTTGGTCCTGGGTTTGGCCTAGGGGTCTGGGCCCTGGGTTTGGGCCTAGGGGGTCTGGGCCCTGGGGTCTGGGCCCTGGGTTTGGCCTAGGGGGTCTGGGCCCTGGGTCTGGGCCCTGGGTCTGGGCCTTAGGGTCTGGGCCCAGGGGTCTGGGCCTAGGGGGTCTGGGCCCAGGGTCTGGGCTTTGGGTCCTGGGTTTGGGCCTAGGGGTCTGGGCCCTGGGTCTGGGCCTAGGGGGTCTGGGCATAGGGGGTCTGGGCCAGGGTCTGGGCTTTGGGTCCTGGGTTTGGGCCTAGGGGTCTGGGCCCTGGGTCTGGGCCCAGGGGTCTGGGCCCAGGGGTCTGGGCCCTGGGCCCTAGTGTCTGGGCCCTGGGTCTGGGCCTTGGGGTCTGGGCCCTGGGTTTGGGCTTAGGGGTCTGGGCCCTGGGTCTGGGCCCTGGGTTTGGGCCTAGGGGGTCTGGTCTGGGCCTTGGGTCCTGGGTTTGGCCTAGGGGTCTGGGCCCTGGGTTTGGGCTAGGGGGTCTGGGCCCTGGGTCTGGGCCCTGGGTCTGGGCCTTGGGTCTGGGCCTTGGGTCTGGGCCTTAGGGTCTGGGCCTAGGGGGTCTGGGCCAGGGTCTGGGCCTGGGTCCTGGTTTGGGCCTAGGGGTCTGGGCCCTGGGTCTGGGCCTAGGGGTCTGGGCCAGGGTCTGGGCCCTGGGCCTAGTGTCTGGGCCCTGGGTCTGGGCCTTGGGTCTGGGCCCTGGGTTGGGCTTAGGGGTCTGGGCCCTGGGTCTGGGCCCTGGGTTTGGGCCTAGGGGGTCTGGGCCCAGGGTCTGGGCCTTGGGTTTGGGCCTAGGGGCCTGGGCCCTGGGTCTTGGGTCCTGGGTTTGGGCCTAGGGGGTCTGGGCCCTGGGCCCTAGTGTCTGGGCCCTGGGTCTGGGGTCTGGACCCTAGGGTCTGGGCCCTGGGTCTGTATTTGGGCTTTGGGGTCTGGGGTCTGGGCCTAGGGGTCTGGGTTTGGGCCTAGGGGTCTGGGCCCTGGGTCTGGGCCCTGGGTTTGGGCCTAGGGGTCTGGGCCCTGGGTCTTAGGGTCTGGGCCCTGGGTTTGGGCCCTGGGTCTGGGCCTTAGGGTTTGGGCCTAGGGGGTCTGGGCCTTGGGTCCTGGGTTTCGGCCTAGGGGTCTGGGCCCTGGGTCTGAGCCTAGGGGTCTGGGTCCCGGGTTTGGGCCTAGGGGTCTGGGCCCTGGGTCTTAGGGTCTGGGCCCTGGCTCACCACTCGCTGTCTTCTATCTTCTTTTCTTCTGTCTTCAGCTCTTCTTTTCTTCACCTTTTCTTTAATTTTCTTCTCTTCTTTTCTTCTGTCTTCTTCCCGGTCCCTCCAGCTCCAGCGCGCAGCTCCACTGAGTGGAGGGGCGGAGCCAAAGCAACGTGCTTGGGAGGCCCCTCACACGCTGCTTGGCCCCGCCCAGCCAGGAAGTGAAGCTGCCAGGAGCCGGAGGAGACACAGTGTCTCAGTCTCCTCCGGCTCCTGCAGCAGCAGCAGGGACACAGCTCCGGATTCGGACTCATCGAGTCCGATACCGGAGCTGTTAAAGGGCGACGCCGCTGCCGTCGGGGGCCCGGGATCCTCCCCCTAGGCCCCGGCGGCCCGGGCCCCCACCGGGCCCGGGCCCCTTACGGCAGTATTGGGCGTAATGCCCTGATGGCGGCCCTGATTCTATCCACCCTTTGTCCCTCATTGCATGCAGCTCCTTTTCTTCGGCTCAGGAACTCTCAAACCCGGATGTCCCTGCAGCTATCTAAAGCAGCTTGCATAGTGTAGGAAGTGCAAATTGCGCTCCGTTACAGGACTTCGCACTTTGCGTCCACAGGTTCCGTAGTGCCGGCTCACAGTGATGGATTGGAGCTCCATATGCATGAGCATGAACAGATCCGATCATCGCTCCCTACCTGAGACTGATCACTGCCACAGGTGGTCTCAGAGCTATGCCTCACTTACTGACCACGTTAAAATAATAAAGTGGTCAGGATGAGTAGAGTGTCCATTGAAACATTGACCACTGTACACTTTACAATATGGAAATAATGGATTTGAAAAGCAATGCTACAAGATATGAATGTGAGCGTCACACCGTATATATGACATGTATATTACTGGCTGTGGTCCAACTTAGCCATCAAGTACAACGGCCCCCAGGGGTAGAGTCCTAAAAAAATAAGTTTTGGAACTCTCCAACATTTCTGTCCATTCCGGTTTTAAAGATTACTGGGAGCCGCAGCAGCTGCAGCGCTTCATTATGCACGACCATGCCATTCCTCTGGCAAACACTGAGAAATTAAAATTCCCGTGCATTTTCAATGTACTGAAATCCAGGAAAACCCCTTAAATATAGTTGTATAAAGTGGTGTCTATAATGACAGGTATTGCAGCCTCGCAGTATATCCGCCAAAAGGGAACGAAGTTCCTTCTGGTAAAATAGTGCACTGCGTTTCCAAGCATTTCCTGCAAGACTTGACCCGTGGCGCCCCTCTCATTAACTTAATGACGCCACTTGTTAATGTAATTGCTAGAGTCCCTATTCCAACTGACCCGCCAACTGACTTGCGGCTTGGCTTTAGCAGCTGCTTACTTTAATTAGTGACTCCCATACTTTCTATAGGAATTGTAAACAGACCTGCTGGAGAATAACGCTCTCTTTCCTGGTAGCTCACTATTCTCGGCACGACCCAGTGTTTTGCGGAATTAATACTTGCTCAGAGACTCTGGTGATAAGTGATTCTGCTTCTGTAAAATACATCTAGTCCCAAGGCACAGCGGGAGCCGGGACCTGAATGTAGCAAAACAATGGGATCAAATGGTTCCCAGTGTCCGTCTGGGGCACTTTTACTATCCTGCTTATGCAAACTCGGCAGGGTCGCGCTGGTGTCCATGGAGTCTTATGGACTCCAGGATCTGATATCCGCAATGGTGCTGTGCCTCTGCTTGTATCATGTAGCTCTCCTTCCTGTTGCGACTCGAGCTTCTGATACAATGGCATGGTCATAATTGGCGAACGCCAAATGGTTTTCATCTCACGCAGCTATTTGGAATTTTAGTAGCTCGGTGTTCATGGCCATGTTGGAAACGGGCTCAATGTTTTTAAACCATTTCTACTTCAAATCACATCAATATTGAAGGTTCTATTGTATTCTCAACATATGAGATTCATTCGCTTTGCTGCTAAAGGGCTTCTCCTTTACATAGGTTTTACTCAGGCCACTCTTAATGGGCCGTGGTTCCAGTTCCAAAATATACATTTCAAACACTGCTCATCCATCTAAAAGGTTTGCGAAGCAGATTCAGGGATGTTCTATGTTTCCTAAATCTGTTAATTAAAACGAGAATAATTTCTTACCTTAAGGTTTTCCTATTTGAAAGCAGAATTGTCCCTCGAACTAAACACATGCACTTTATTTACCAACGCCAGTTTCTGCAGTGCACATCTACATACACCTATCAGGAAGCAGGAGGTGGTGCAAGCACTTCTAAATAAAGCAGAAGAGATTAGACCCCGTTCACACCTCAGCGTTTTACAGCGCGTTCCTGTGTGCTGTAAAATGCAGAGACATGGAAATCCCATGATTTCCTATGGGTCCCGTTCACACCTGGGCGTTTTACAGCACGCAGGAACGTGCTGTAAAATGTCCTACGACCAAAGAAGTACGGGAGCTTCTTTGGGGCGTATTTGCAGCGCGTTCACACTGTAGTCTATGGCCGTGAACGCGCTGCAATGCGTGTTCACGCATTTTTTACGTTTGCGCGATACGTGCTTTAAAAAATGTGCGTATTGTGCGCGTATAAAACGCGCAGGTGTGAACCCAGCCTAAGGGCTGTAGTCCACCCCTGGTGGAAACGTAACCAGAGCGGCTTTAAATGTGACAGAATCATTAAAGTCTATGGAGTTGCTAAATTTGCAACAGGTCTGCTCAGGCCCTTGAGTGGGGGAGGGGGGCACAATTGGCCGCTTTGGCCTTTGGACAGGAAGAATTCAGCCCCGTCCCTGCAAAAAAAGAGGAAAGGTAACAAGTATATATTTTTCAATATAAATTATGTTATTATAATTTTTATATTTTTCTTTTAGGCTAGGGTCAGATGAGCGCATTTTGTACGGACTGTGCGTCCGTGCAGTACGGACGTACTTTCTGACTGACGACAAGGTAGTGGCCACACAGTCCGTTTTTTTCACTGAAGTTATTTTTTGACTGATGTAGCAGGGAAAATAAATTACAATGAAAAAACATTCTGTCCGTCAAAAATGCTGGACGTATAAATGCAGTCCGTCTGACCACGCTCCATCACTCACACACAAAGCTATGCGGACGTTGTGGACGTGGCGCACTCCGCACGTCCGTTCTAGCAGTATTACGTTCTTGCCTAACCTGCGTCCGTTTGCAGCGTCCGTCATGCCTCCGCACTTCTGTGCGGACGTACTTCGTGTGTGGGGCTCCATTTAACACAATTGTATGCTATCACGGACGTACTTATGTGCGGCAACACGGACGTTAACACTGCGTTCGTCTGACCCTAGCCTTATTCGTATTAAAATAAATTAAATATATTTTTAATTTATTTTAATTCTATTTTAGTTTATACGTATTTGTGCTTTGGAGCTCTGTGAAACGCTCATACGCATCGCATCTTATCCTTCCTGGTAAAATACTTTATAAATAAGTAAATATTACATGGAGTTTTATTGCTGTGCAGCTCTGAGATATACATAGTGCACGTTACATTAAAAATGGGATGGGCTGAAGTGGTCATAGTGGACCTGGAAAAAAATGAGACTCTGATTGTCTGGAGTAGACATTATGAACCTGGAGGGTATGATTTTGCCTAGGGTTGGGGACCTTCATGGATTCCCACCCCTGAGGCTTCTAGTTACGCCTCTGGGTAAAGTTTACACCACGGTTGGAATAAAGCCCTAATTCGGGAGGGAGAAGTCTGTGGAAAAACTTGCTAAATACAAGTAGAAATAATGAATGTAAAGTAGGAAATAGCTTGCGTTAAGATTCTGAAGTTGATTTAGCCAAGCTATACAACCTCCTTTTAACCACTTGGCTGCGGAGGACACGCTCAACGCGTCGTCGTGAACGTGCCCAGCGTGTGGCCGATGTGCTGGGCACATCCTCACTTTGTAGCCGCGATCGCCCAGGATTTTGACCAATCTCTGTGGTCTTCTGGTGTGGGCTGACATCTTTGATGTCAGCCCTGCCTCCGCGACCATGGACGGGGTGCGATGACGTCAGATTCAGGAGCCCCCCCCCCACCCCGAGAGTACCCCATAGAATGTATAACCTCAAAGGCTCGGATGACAACATATGCAAAAATAATTTTTATATGCTATAAATGATTGATATCGGAATGGAAATTAGATTTTTTTACATGTTATGTCATAGCACTCTGACAGGACTTATATCATTGTTATGTTATATATATATATATATATATATATTATGAATCTGCCGAGTCTGACGTAAAAAAAGAATAATTTGTCTGGTTCATGTAATAAAACATGACTTAAAATCGCGTTTAAACATGATGAGCAGTAAACAGTCAAAAGGAGCTGAGCACATGGGGGTGAAATGGTCCAGCAGTGAAGGGGTTAAAAGAACAGGGGAAATGGACAATAGAACGACATAACCATCTAAAATATTCAGCGCCATGATGCTTTTCTCAAGCTGAGTGATTAGTTTGTCTCTCGGTGTATTAGAAATGTAAACTTTGAAGTGTTTTTGTTGTTGTCGTCCCATGGTTGGCACTTTTGGATGTTCCAGTTTGATGGATGTGTAGATGAGCTGCTCGTCTCTCCTTTTAGATGCATGTGGGTGGCTCAATTTCTCAAAGCTTTCACTGGATTTTTTTTTTTTTTTTTGCACAATATGAGGAATTTTGGTTGAGTTTCTGAACGGAGCGTGCCAGCTGGAAAGAAAGCAGAAATCGTTAACAAAGCATCATTGGCCTTGAAGAAGCTGCCTGGCAGTGCCAGGTGGGATTTCTTAAACTAAGGCACTAGTCCGTACCAAGTGTTCTCTTACCCTGCCAATTGGGTAAACTTGTGGGAAAGTAAAAATCCTGTAATGAAATTCCCTGATAGCATTTTGTATTCTTATTTTGGTTTCTAACAGAAACATTTGTACTTTTACTGGAATGAACACAGAGACTGACCAGGCTTACCATCTTGCCAGGCCCTAACTCACTGGAAGGGTAGACCTACCGGTCTTCAGCCGATCACCATCCACTAGATCGCAGCAATGAAATGACCTGTACTTTTAAACGCTACCTTGGTTTTATATACATAATCATATTTTCAGCTTTGCAGCCGCTGCATTTCTTGTATTCTCTTTATCATGGAACCAGATTATTTAGTTGTTTCCTCCCTATGCTTTTACTTAACAATGGATTAATCCACTGTCCCTGTCTAACTCGCATAGTTTGTTTGGCCCAGTTTCCTTTGCAGCAAGGGTTCATTTCCTGCACTCTATCCATGGAGGCATGTGAGGAGTATTCTGTTTTACCTTCCTCCTATACCAGAGCACACTACCAGAGAAACTCTCTCTATCCATCTTCATCCCATAACAAATCACTACAGAGAAACTCTCTCTAGCCACCTTCATCCATAACAAATCACTACAGAGAAACTCTCTCTATCCACCTTCATCCCATAACAAAGCACTACAGAGACGCTCTATCTACCTTCCTCCCATACCAAAGCATACTTGGAGAAGCTCTCTCTATCCACATTCTTCCCGCACCAAAGCAGAATACAGAGAAGCTCTCTCTATCCACTTTCCTCCCATACCAAAACATACTTGTAGAAGCTCTCTCTACCAACAAAACACCTTTTATTTGCCGTTACGTTCTCAATAAAGTGAAAAAATATAAAGATTGTGGTGTGCTTTCAAAAGGACAAGTTAAGCTATCTGACTTCAATCATATCCTGCGTGGCATTCCCTTCTTGCATTTGGCCCTGGGTTTCCAGAATACTGTTAATTTCTAGCTGGTTGTTTTGAATCAGATTTTGGTAACTGAACCCCAACAAATTTGGCTGAAAAAGTAATTACATTTCAGATAAATTCAGCTCTGTCTGCCCTGTATATAGAAATGTGCATGGGGATAGAGTGAGCGGAGATCTGGTCAGATTATTTGTTGCATTACCCATGGAGCTTGTCCAGCATATAAATCATTCTATTGTTTGTGTGTTAAACTTTAATAAAAACCAATCTAGTGAAAGAAGCGTTTTAGCAAGTGAAACTATTTACTTGTTTTCTTTCTACCAGGGGTTAATCCTCTTTCACAGTAGGGAGTGAAAGATCATCTTGGAGGGAGTGAAGGTGGAAGAAAACAAGTAGAAAACGTGTGGTAATCAAATAAAAGCTAAAAATGACATTATTTGCCAAAACTCTTTAAGATCTGGTACAGTTTGTAACAGTGTATTTATGATGCAATGGAACACTATACAAATATAGCTTTTAGGGTGTGCATCATGGGATAATAGAAGCCTTGTGGAACTAGGATTGCAAGGTTAGCAATCACCGTATTCGTATGGCTTGTTTCTGTCTGACATGGTTTTCGGTGTGATGGGCACGTTAAGAGCTGACACCCAGGAAATAAAGCAGGGATACCCAGCATCGCATCCCCAGGATACTGCTGTAACCGATCCTGTGTTAAATCCCTCTACAAGACTTCTCCAGGCAGTCTGTTTTCTGCTCCCGTCATCCCACCAGCCAAAGCTCATTAGTCTCATTTTCCACCTCTGCGTGTGTTAGCAGCCATACACAGATTCCCTACATCCCAAATGAGAACAAATGGGCTTTTCTTGGAGTCATTATGTGTGAGGATATTTGTTTTATTCTGAGCTTCGTGGCACCTTTTAATATCTTGTCATTTGTCCCAAGTCTTCCCCCAGGCACCATAATTTAGACTGCATGTGTAATCTTTTCTTTATACTGTTTTTATTTATTTCATTAAAGGCCTTATGAGGCAAAACTAGCACAGAATCTCTCTCCGGTGTAAGATCCGAGCAGGGAAGATTTATATGGATGTTAAATAAGCAAGACTTTTGTTATTTTTCTATAAACACCTTTACATTTCTAATTGTTAGGGATTTGGGAATTGGATACGGCTTTGTTTTCAATGACTGTATTCTTAGAAATTGAATTCAGGCTTTTTTTAATGTTTAGAAGAGTATTGTGCAAATATTTGTAATTGTGCATATGGGAGGTTGATGATGAATGGGATTCTTACCTGACATTTCCTTGTCACTGTGATTAGTCTTGGCATTTAAAATTTGCCATTGTGATGTGTTCAGTGTAAACATTTATTATATCATTACCATGAAAACACACAGACATTTGTAAGTAAACATAAAAAGCTATATCTATAAAAATCTTAGACTCGTAATGTTTGTAAAAATCTGAATCTTACGATATTGATATTTCTGTTTAGAGTGCTACATGACAACCGTTAATAGACACGAAAGACATTAAATCATGCCTCCCAACTGTCCCATTTTAGGTGGACCAGTAACAGTTTTCAGGCAATGCCCATCTTTTCCATAACCGCAATCTGCCTGATTTCCCAGTGAGACAGCAAGAAACGGCCCTTTCCTTTTAGGTCGTGATCACATGAGTGGGGAGGGAATATCCTTGAGAATGGGCGTTCTCTCCGCACGGACGCCCGTGTGACCACATCGTTGAGTGTATGTTAGTGCGCTCAGCCCTACAAAGTGCAAGCCTCCTATGGAGGATCGTGCTTTGTGGGCTCATCCAATGTCCGTCATAGTGTTACGATGGGGAGGGTATTAGCACGACCGTAGTAACATGCCATACTATTATGCACATTACACTGTGTGGCCCTCCCAATTGAGATATCATAGCACTGCAACAGATGCTGGGAGGAGGGGTCACACAGACGCACTCGGTGCTCTTGTGTTACCGTGGCCATAGAAGTGGGCTATCCCGAACATGCCCCTTTTCTGGGCCTTTTTTTGACCTGCTAATGACGCAAGTCATTAGCAAACTCCCTACTAGACCAGTCTCATACCACAAACATTTGGGCGGTATGTTAAATATAGAAATTGCTCAAAATGAATTCTACCTGTTATATTGCATCACCAAATATATATCCTATAGATATCTGTTCAGATAACACGTGGCAACTAGGTGACTATTAATGATGATGTAAACGGCCCAAAGCATACATACAAATCAACAAAGGAAGGCTTCACCAGAAGATGATTAACGTCTTAGAATGGCCCATCCAGAGCCCAGATCTGTGGAGTGATCTGAAGAGGGCTGTGCACAGGAGATGCCCTCGCAATCTGACAGATTTGGAATGTTTTTGCAAAGAAGAGTGGGCAATTATTGCCAAGTCAAGATGTGCCATGCTGATAGACTCCTACCCAAAAAGACTTAGTGCTGGAATAAAATCAATAGGTGCCTCAACAAAGTATTAGTTTAAGGGTGTGCACACTTATGCAGCCATATTATTTTAGGTTTTTATTTTTCCTCCCTCGACCTAAAAGATTTCAGTTTGGTTTCCCATTGAGTTGCACAGTTTATAGGTCATATTATAGGTGGATGGAGTTCTGAAATGATTCATCTTTTGTCTCATTATTTACTGTAGCTCAATTTGCTGAAGAACTTAGTCGTGGCTATGATAGAAGGGTATCAGAACACATTTGAGACATACCACCTACCTAGAGATTGTTGCAGAACATGTACGCACCTTACATGTCAACCGTGTTCCCTTAAGACGTGGCCTCTACCAGAAGAAAAATGCTCCCTGCCAAAAATTTGCCAAAAATTTCTCAGGAATGGTACATGACAAAGATTTCAAGGTGTTACCTTGGCATCGAAAATCCCCAGATCTTAATCCGATTGAGCATCCGTGGGATGTGCTGGAATAGCAAATTTGGTCCCTGAAGGCGACTGGCGGGGCTTAAAGGATCTCCTGCCAATATCTTGGTGCCGGATACCACAGGACACGTTCACAGATCTTGTGGAGTCCATACCTTTACACATCAGAACTGTTGACAGCATGAAGAGGAGCTATATGGTATTGGGCAGGTGGTTGTAGTGTTGAGGCTGATCAGTGGACACTGAGGGAGTTTTCTCAAACTTTTATAGGAAATTAAAGTGATACTATACACTAAATGGGAAAGAAAACTAGAAGCTGCTAACCCCTACTGACAGACAACCTGTTTTTATTCTGGGAGGAGGGGGGGTTGTTTAGCATAGAGCGAGAACTCCTCAACTTGTGTGTGCCATGCCAATCCAATGCATCTTATTGCTTCTGCCCACCTTCTATCAGACAGATGGGTTGTGCAGTGAAGGGGAAACATACAGAGATCACTATGACCATGTTAATTAAGTGATCGTTCTGACTAGAGCCTCTCTTTACACTTCCAATTCTGTAATATTTTTATCCAGTGGTTTTTATTTTTCTGTTTGCTCTTTAAGTATTGGCCATCTGTAAGATACTCTAAAATCGGACTTCTAAAGCTGCAGTCACCAGTTGTACGTACATGCTTTGTGGTCTTCTATAATCACATTCACTTAACTCCTTCACTACAAAGTGGTTTTCTGGGAAACAATGTTACAGTGTGAAATCCGTACACCACATTTACATACTGTATGTCCTGTTTGACGGGCAGAGGACTCCCTCTCCTGGCCAAATTGTGGTACTGCTGCTGCAATGTAGCTGGGACTGCCACTTCTCCGATAGGGGGCTTATGCTTGTTCACAGTACTTCAGTGCTATGCCCAATGTTCTCCAATGTTGGGCTGCTACATCTGATGTGCTGGATGTAAAGCCTATTTGCTAACAAATCTAGTTTTCAGTAAATTAAATTTGCTTGCATTTCTCTAGATTAAGACTAAAGAGAGTTAATCTCCCCCCGACAGAGGGTTTGCTCACGGATACTCATAACAGCCACTTGTGCTCAAGCTTGATTTTTTACTGTACCAAATCAATGGACCATATCTCAACCCAATGAAACGTATTCCATGGCACTAGAAAATCAACACTAAGGTCTAACAGTTTCAAACTAACTGAATGTGAAAGTGAGTCCAACTCTGATATTCCTTTGACCTGACTATTTTGGCTTAAGTTTTTCAATTCTGCACTTATTCACTTCTTATTAAAGTGTTTCGGTGTTGTTGGATTCAGTCTAGCTACTCAATTATTCCCTGTATTCATGTGAAAAAGATGAGGCATGAAAAGCTCTGGTGGTTAAGTCTAGGGTCAGACGAATGCATTTTTTGCATAGTCCGTAAAAAGTGCGTCCGAGCGCATGGATGTACTTTTTCACAGAATACGCGATAGCGGTCATACGATGCACAGTTTTGGCTGTGATTTTTTACGGATCCAAACCAGGAAACTTTGGGTGTCTGGACGTTATGTTGGCCGGACATGAGCAGCGTCTGACGTCTCGTAATCACGCTCACACGCCGCTATGCGGACGCAGCGCACTCTGTACGTCAGTACTAGCGGTTCAACTGTCTTGCAAAAATGCGTTTGTTTGCCGCTTGCGTTCTGCGGCCGAACTTTCGTGCGGCCGTACTTCGTGTGTGGGCCTGCGTTGGACGTCATTTGCTGCTACCACGGTCGTAATAAAGTGCAGCTAAACACTGCGTTCGTCTGACCCCAGCCTAATTCAGAAAGCTTCTTCTGCCTCTGATTGGGTTATTCATTTGTGAAACTCCAGCGTTGCAAAAACAGCAATTTCACTGGCGTTTGCAACTTTGCAAACACCGGCACTTCCTGAATAACCCTTTTAATCTCTGTACTGGTAACAATTCTTTTTTTTCTCTCTTTCAGGTTTGTCAATAGGTTTCATAGTTAATTTGTCTAGACAGCACAGCCATTTAGAGTTAAAAAAAGAAGGTATATCATATTAAAGTTGTGCAGAATGTGGAAATACATATTAACATAGGATATATGTCCAAACTGTGGCACATCTTTAATTTTAGCTTGGCGATCCACAACATGAATATTTTTTCCAGACAAAAGGCTGAAAAGAAATCTAAAATCACCGTACATATATATGTGTTGGATATTGGTAGCTCGTAAAGCAAATACAAACAAGTTTAGGTTGTTTAAAAGAAGAGGTTTCAAGCAAATGTTATGCAAATAATGCAGCGGAAGCAAAGACCAAATAAGACAATACGTGTTAGAAGTCTGAATGCCTGCTGATTGATAGACTAGCTGGAACGTGTGATTATTCTCTGCAGACCTCCCGCATGATGTATTAACACAAAAAAATACATATGTAGAGTGACATTTTTTGCATGTATTAATGAGACAAGAGCCTTATTCCCCAATTAAATCTCGTCTTTAATATATCAAATTGTGTCATTAGTTTAAGTTCCCCAAATCCTGGTTTTTCTCATCTTTCCTTGTTTTGCAATTCCCTTTGAGGATTGTTATTTTCATGTCCTCGTTCCTTTGATTTGGTTAGTAGCGCCGGTGGCTCATGGGTGTAGAGGTTGAAATAATTTTGTAAACATTTGCATTGTAAAGAAGCCTTAATGTATTTTTTTTTTTTTATGGGACGTCTGTTCTATTAAGGTGTGTCAGTCTACACAAAGGAAACCGATCCATAAGGGTCCCTGTCTTGGTGGTAAGGGGATTTTGTAAAATAATATTAATGGAGTTTGATAAGATGACTGAGTGAGAGTGGCGTTCTAGTCACTCCGGTTTCTGTCAGGTTTTGGGCAGCTGAAGATGAGAAGTAATTGGTGTTTTTCCACCTCTGGAGTATATAGGGTAAGGCTGGCCATCCACCTGCACCGTAGTCATGGCGACCGACTATGGATAACGCCATCTGCCGATCAGGGTCGTCTACTGGAAGCGTCTGGACGACCCAGATCGGCCGATGAACAGGGCGCCGAATGAAAAACCCCCAGTGCGGGTCACTGTGGGGAGAAATAAAAACCTGTCTCTTATCCTGAAAGGGAGTTTTAGGACCAAGGACAGCCCTGTCGAGCGCAGCCGAAGCAGTGGAGGGAAAAAAAACGGAACCCAAAAATTAGCCTAAAAAATACAAGAAAAAATTAGATTTTTTTTCCAATAAATAAGTCTTTTTGCTGCGGATTATTATTATTATTATTATTATTTATTAAGCGCCAACACGTTCTGCCGCGCTGTACAAGGTGTAATGGGTAAAGACCGGACAATTCTACAATACATACAGGAAACAGGTCAGTATTCCAGCCAGCAGATACATGAGGATATGAGGACCCTATTCCCGTAGGAAATTACAATCTAGATGGTGAGTGGATTAGAAACAGGAGGGGGGAGACTGCAGTGATGAGTTAATGCAGGGAGAGGTGAGGACTGTTTTTGGGTCGGTCGGATGTCTTGTTACGGAGTCGGGTGGTAGGCTTCCCTAAACAGAAGGGTCTTTAGGGAGCGTTTAAATTAAGCCAGATTTGGGGACAGTCTGATATTGCGAGGAAGCGCGTTCCATAGGGTCGGCGCCGCATGAGAAAAGTCCTGCAATCTGGCATGTGAAGAGGTAATGATGGAGGATGCCAGGCGCAGGTCATTGTTGGATCGTAGGGGACGGGCTGGGGTGTATTTGGTGATTAGTGAGGACAGGTAGTGAGGGGCGGTGTTAGTGAGGGTTTTGTGGGGTCAGGGTGAGTAGTTTGAATTTGATTCTGCTGTGGATGGGGTGCCAGTGCAGGGATTCACAGAGAGGAGCGGCAGAGACAGAGCGATGGGTGAGATGGATAAGCCGGGCTGATGTGTTTAGGATGGACTGCAGGGGGAGAAACAGGAGATAGGAAGGCCAGTCAGGAGATTGTTGCAGTAGTCCAGATGGGAGATAACAAGCGACTGGATAAATTGTTTGGTGGTGTTAGCAGTCAGAAATGGACGAATTTTGGCAATGTTACGGAGGTGATTGCGGCAAGATGATGAGAGCAATTGGATGTAGGGGCTGAAGGAAAGACTGGAGTCAAGTGTCAATCTGAGGCAACGGACTTGTGCAGAAGGAAGGATAGTGACACCGTCAACAATTACGGAGAAGTCAGAAATTGGAGTGAGAGGAGATTATAAAAATAAACTGTTGAATAAAAAATATTTTTTACATTGAAGCCTATGGACTTCGCACTGAATCACTTCTCTATGGGCAATTTCCCAGCCGCGGCATGGCGGTTTAACTATAAAATTCATCTTTTTCATATAAACTTGTCCCGGCATCGCCCGATAATTCAAAATAATTTGGAAAGATCGCTAATCTGTTGCAGTTGCAAAAAAACATCTGAAATCATCAGATGGTGGTTGGATGCAGTGAAAGATGGGTGCTTCACCTGCATGTTGTAGGATTGGTCGGACGACTTCAGACAATATCAGATGATCGCACAAATATGGCGCTAGTGGACGGACAGCCTTACTCAGACGAGGACCCCTTACTTGAGGTACCTTTTATAAATGTCTGCTGTACCCCCAGACAAGGCCAAATAAAGACAAAACAATCCTCAGGGGTTGTGGTTCCTCTCGTGCAGAGGAGGTTGCCTTGGTACTTCAGCTCTGGCCACCCTTTCTGGGTGCTAAACTGATGTGTGTATGGTTTAACCTTCTCTGTAATGGCACAATGTAGCTAAAACCTTATGAAACCTGAGTGGGAACTCGCCATAGGGCAATCCCCTAGTGACTTTGCTCCTTCTTCTCAGCAATCTCATAAACCTGGTTTCTGATCTCCACCTTTGTCCCCCATTTACGTCTACTTTCTAACTGTTGGAGTCCCATTATTGATTTCTTTTTCTTCTAGAAATTAACTTTGTTTTAACGGTGTTCATTGCTTGTGCAGATTAGTAAGAAACCCCTCTATACGCAACTCGGTTCAATAATTGACCATTAGTGGAATTTGCTGACTTTTCATATAGTTTCTGTTTAAAACAGAGTCCTTCATATTGTTATCTTCTAATCTAAATACATGGTGTTTAGATTAGAAGATGACAATATGAAGGACTCTGTTTTAAACAGAAACTATATGAAAAGTCAGCAAATTCCACTAATGGTCAATTATTGAAGTGCGTTTAGAATAGAGGGTTTTATCCCTAATCTGCATTCTTTCATCGAAAGAATGGTGGTTTTTCTTCCTCCGACTACAGTATTATATTTGCTGTGCAGTGAAACTACAATGACTTCACCATTTAAAGAACTTCCACCATAATGTGCTGTACTGTTCCCCGTTATTTCCACTATAGTTTCTGCCTATGTTGTCTAGAGTAGTTCTCAGCATAGGTTTAAATGTTGTTTCCACCATAGTTTATGCCCGTGTTTCCCAAACCTGTCCTCAGGACCCTCCGCCTCGCCAGGTTTGCAGATATCTGAAGCACAGCACAGGTGATATGATTTGCTGCTCAGTGATTGCAGGATTCAGTCTGCATTTCTCGAAGGTGATCTGCAAAATCTGGCCTGGTTGAGGGTCCCGAGGACAGGTTTGGGAAACGGTGGTTTATGCCCTTGTAATTTTATGTAGATTGCTCTATAGTTTCGACACTTGTTTCAATCCAAGCTGTTCGGTGTTGTTTTTACCTTCTATTTATAGGAGTTGCATGGAGATTGAAACGTTAAGGCTAGGGTCAGACGAACGCAGTGCGAACGCACGTGCAGCCGCACTTTATCACGGCCGTAGTAGCAGCAAATGATGGCCAATGACAGGCAATATACGAAGTACAGCCGCACAAAAGTGCAGCCACGCAACGCAAGCGGAAAACAAACGCATTTTTTGGAGAATGTCAAACCGCTAGTACGGACGTACAGAGTGCGCTGCGTCCGCTAGCGGCATGTGTGCGTGATTAGGAGACGTCAGACGCTGCTAATGTTCGACCAACATAACGTCCAGACGCAAAAAGGGTTTTATTGATGATCCGTACAAAATCACGGATGAAAATGCGCATCGTATGACCGCTATCGCGTATTCCGTGAAAAAATACGTCCATTCGTTCAACGCACTTTTTCACGGACGACGCGAAAAATGCGTTCGTCTGACCCTAGCCTAAGTCCTCATTGTTCTTCACCTGTTTTGCAAACGCCAGAAAAACCATGGTAATTGGATAATATTCACAGTTTACGTTTTACGCAAGAAAAACTTTGGTACAGTATTATTTTCACTAACTTCACGTGCGGTTATTGGATATTCCTTCGTGGATAGCTGTACAGCCATGGACAAATGTTTTAAGACTTACACAAATATTAATTTTCATAAAGTCTGCTGCCTCTGTTTTTATGATGGCAATTTTCATATACTCCAAAATGTTATGACGAGTGATCAGAAGAATTGCAATTAATTGCAAAGTCCCTCTTTGCCATGAAAATTAACTTAATCCCAAAAAACATTTCCACTGCATTTCAGCCCTGCCACAGAAGGACCAGCTGACATGTCAGTGATTCTCTCGTTAACACAGGTCAGAGTGTTGACGAGGACAAGGCTGGAGATCATTCTGTCATGCTGATTAAGTTAGAATAACTGACTGGAAGCTTTAAAAGGAGGGTGGTGGTTGAAATCCTTGTTCTTCCACAGTCAACCATGGTTACCTGCAAGGAAATACGTGGAGTCATCATTGCTTTGCATAAAAAGGGATTCACGGGTAAGGGTATTGCTGCTAGTAAGATTGCACCTAAAGCAACCATTTATCGGCTCATCAAGAACTTCAAGGAAAGGGCTCAGTTGTTGTGAAGAAGGCTTCAGAGTACCCAAGAAAGTCCAGCAAGCGCCAGGACCGTCTCCTAAAGTTGATTCAGCTGTGGGATCAGGGCACTGCCAGTGCAGAGGAATGACAGCAGGCAGGTGTGAGTGCATACACACAGTGAGGCAAAGACGTTTGGAGGATGGCCTGGTGTCAAGAAAGGTAGCAAAGCGACTTCTCTCCGGGAAAACCATCAGGGACAGACAGATATTCTGCCAAACGTACAGGGATTGGACTGCGGAGGACTGGGGTAAAATCATTTTCTTTGAATCCACCTTTTTGATTGTTTGGGGCTGTCAGGTTTCTGATCTATGCCAGCACTTGAGGGCCGCACTCCTCAAGTATCTGCTCATCTCTGAACCAGCACTAGGAGTCCTGCACACAACCAGTTAATCACACACACAACACATGACCTGACCCTAATAAAGGGCCTACGCTCCCCTCTCCACCTTGCTTCAGCATTGTCAACCTCTACTTTACCGTATTTCCCAGCCTTTCCCATGTCTCCATAACCCTCTGTATACCAGCATGTCCAAGGTTCCATTGTTCTGGTCAGTTTTCTGCATTCCCCTTTGTCAGTCCTCTACGTGTCCTGCCCTTCTGCTTCAAACCGTTTATTCCCTTGTATCCTGCTACTCAACCCTCTCCACATACCCCTGAACTTGTGTATTAATGCATCCTGGGTACAGATCCTTACCAAACTGGTACCCACCCAGTGCCTACATCCGAGAGGGGCATCAGGAAAAAAAGTTTGTCTGGAGAAGAAAAGGTGAGTCTACCACCAGTCCTGTGTCATGCCAACAGTAAAGCATCCTGATACCATTCATGTGTGGGGTTGCTTATCAGCTATAGAGAGTGGGCTCACTTACAATTTTGCCTAGGATCACTGCCATGAACAAATAATGATACAAAAACATCCTCCGAGAGCAAATTCACCCAACCATCCAAGAACAGTTTGGTGACGAATAATGCCTTTTCCGGCATGATGGAGCACCTTGCCATAAGGCAAATGTGATAACGAAGTGGCTCAGGGAACAAAACATTGAAATTTTGGGTCTATGGCCAGGAAACTCCCCAGTCCTTAATCCCATTGAGAACTTGTGGTAAATACTCAAGAGGTGGATGGACAAACAGAAAACCACAAAGTCTGACAAACTCCAAGCATTGATCAAGAATGGGCTGCCAACAGTCAGAATGTGGCATAGAAGTTGATTGGCGGCATGCAAGGGTGAATTGCAGAGTTCTTGATAAAGACGGGTCAACACTGCAAATATTGTCTCTTTGCATAAACCTAATGTAATTGTCAATAAATGCCTTTGACACTTATGACATGCTTGTTTTTATATTTTCATTTATATATTTCAGTATACTATAGTAACAAAAAGATCAAAAAACACTGAAGCAGACTTTGCGAAGACTAATATTTGTGCCATTCTCAAAAACTTTTGTAATGGCTGTAGTCATGGGTGGATTTATCGTTGGGCAGAGTAGGCATGTGCCTACAGGCGCAAGTCACAATTTTTTTTTTCTTTCTTCCAATAGAAGGATCGAGTCTTGCAGCGCTGAGTGCACTAACTGCGCTCAGCGTGGTGGCCACACGGGCATCAGAGTGGAAGGAACCTCCACTCTCACGGACGTTCCTTCTGCTTTGAAAAATGCTCGTCTGACCCTGGCCATAAACCTACAAGAGAGCGAGCGAGACCATAGAAACATAGAAACATAGAAAAATATCGGCAGATAAGAACCTTTCGGCCCATCTAGTCTGCCCAATTACATGGATACTTTACCTGGATTTATCTTTTGTTTAGGATAGCCTTATGCCTATCCCATGCCTGCTTAAATTCCATTACTGTTTTGGCCTCTACCACTTCAACTGGAAGACTGTTCCATGTATCTACCACCGTCTCAGTAAAATAATGCTTCCTGATGTTACTTTTAAACCTTTGCCCCTCTAATCTAAGACTATGTCCTCTTGTTTTGCTACTTTGTTTCCTTTTAAATATACTCCCTTCCTCTACCTTGCGGATTCCCTTTACGTATTTAAATGTTTCTATCATATCTCCTCTGTCTCATCTTTTTTCCAAGCTGTACATGTTAAGATCATTAAGCCTTTCCTGGTAACTTTTCTCCTTCAAGCCATACACCATTTTAGTAGCCCTTCTCTGAACTCTCTCTAAGATGTCTATATCCTTCTGGAGATACGGTCTCCAGTACTGCACACAGTACTCCAAGTGAGGTCTCACCAGTGCTCTGTACAGTGGCATGAGCACTTCCCTTTTCCTACTGTGTCCCAGTAAGACACATGGTGCCAAGAGCAATGACTAGGGTACATGCTGTATCTGCTATGGAAACCTCGATCCAGTCTAAAAGCCATCATGTAATTAAACCTAAAATACTACCTCCTCCGTTACTAGCAGCATATTTGTCAACATCCTCTATATTCTTCCTATACCTTAGTAATATCTTTTTCTTTTTTTTCTTTCTTCACCCAAAACTTTGATTTGTTTATATCATTTAGTCTGCTTCAACAATAACTGGTCATTATTGCTCTTACTCTTCACAGTATTAACATTTGCACACATCATGGCATTTGCTTACCAAAGGTCACTTTTACAGATTTTTTTTGTTTTTTACATGCAATGTATGCGTTATACTAGTAGACTATTTGGTAATATATATATATATATATATATTTATAAAACAAAACCACGGAGAGAGCACTCCAGACAAACACATTCAAATACCTGCAACAACAGCTCCATGCATGGGTGCATAATACCAGCTTTTACCACATGGTGAAAATTTCTTATCTCTGAGCTTTGCTGAAAAATGGTGGAAATTTGGTTCGCAATGAATGGCCGTGAATTGCTTAAGCCTGCCAACAGCGTCAATGTAATCCACCCTCTGGCAGGTCCTACTCTGCAAACCATGACTGCCCATCATGGGATAAACTCACTTACTGAGGAACAGGTCCCTTCATGGAGCTCACGCAGATCAAGGTTAAATAGAGGAGTACCTGTGGCAGGGAGGGGTGCATACCCAGGAAATACATATGAAAACCACATGGTTGACACTGTTGGCAGGCTTAAGCAATTCACGGCCGTTCATTGCGAACCAAATTTCAACCATTTTTCAGCAAAGCTCAGAGTTAATAAATTTTCACCATGTGGTAAAAGCTGGTATTAGGCACCCATGCATGGAGCTGTTGATGCAGGTTTTTATACCACCATACAGGCTTGTCAGCCCTCATTGAGTCTTACTCATTGTTAACCATCTGCTGGCTCTCCTGTTCCTGCCTCTGCCTTTACCGTTTCCCCCCAAGTGGGTGTATTTCACTGCATGCTGGGCTCATATTTCCAGGCTGGTACCCCTCTGGCACTGTTCCTGACAGGAGTTGAGCAACGACATTTTCTCTTGTTGCTGCTGCAGACACAATGACTGTGATCATTGTCTATGCGGCCCCGTGGTTTTCAGGTCAGCACTCAACGGACCCCCCCCCCGATAAGTGGTGTAAGAACTAACAGTTGTGTTCAAAATTATTCAACCCCACTGAAATTGAGTGTTTTGGCCAGTTTGACATTGATTTTGATCATTCAGTCATCTTGCTTACAATTAAATCAAAGAGGCACGTGTAGGTCAGACAAATATAACCTAACTTTATAATGAAATAACCACAAATGTCTTTTCTGTGCTCACATCATTGTCAGTTTTATTCAACCCCAAGTGACATTCAATCTTAGTATTTAGTACAACATCCTTTTACAGTTATAACAGCTTTTAAACGTGAAGCATAGCTTGACACAAGTGTCTTGCGGCGATCTACGGGTATCTTTGCCCATTCGTCATGGGCAAAAGCCTCCAGTTCAGTCACATTCTTAGGCTTGCGCACTGCAACTGCTTTCTTTAAGTCCCACCAGAGGTTCTCAATTGGATTTAAGTCAGGTGACTGCGATGGCCACTCCAAAATGTTCCAGCCTTTAATCTGCAACCATGCTCTAGTGGACTTGGAGGTATGCTTGGGATCATTGTCCTGTTGAAAGGTCCAACGTCTCCCAAGCCTCAGGTTTGTGACTGACTGCATCACATTGTCATCCAATATCTCCTGGTACTGAAGAGAATTCATGGTACCTTGCACACGCTGAAGCTTCCCTGTACCTGCAGAAGCAAAACAGCCCCAAAGCATGATTGACCCCCCCGCCATGCTTCACAGTAGGCAAGGTGTTCTTTTCTTCATAGGCCTTGTTCTTCCTCCGCCAAACCTAGCGTTGATCCATGGGCCCAAACAGTTCTAATTTTGTTTCATCAGTCCACAGAACACTATCCCATACTTCTGTGGTTTGTCCACATGACGTTTGGCATACTGCAGTCGACTCTTCTTATTCTTCGGAGACCGCAAGGGGGTGCGCCTGGGAGTTCTGGCATGGAGGCCTTCATTACGCAGTGTGCGCCGTATTGTCTGAGCTGAAACTTCAGTACCCACATCTGACAAATCTTTTCTCAGTTCCTCAGCAGTCACACTGGGACTTTTCTCCACTCTACGCTTCAGGTAGCGCACAGCAGTCGAAGTCAGCATCTTGTTTCTGCCACGACCAGGTAGCGTTTCAACAGTGCCCTTTGCCTTGAATTTGCGAATGATGCTTCCTATGGTCTCTCTTGGTATGTTTAACATCTTTGCAATCTTCTTATAGCCATTGCCCTTCCTGTGAAGAGTAATCACCTCTTCTCTTGTCTTCCTGGACCATTCTCTTGACTTCACCATGTTTGTAACCACACCAGTAAATGTCTAGAAGGAGCTGAGTATCACAGTCATTTTAAAGCTGCCTAATTGGTGCTTATTATGCTTTATTGCTGCTCCGTGACATCCACAGGTGTTTTCAATACCTGATTGAAAATACTTGAATAAACCTCTGTTCTTCAGAGTGGTAGTCTTTAAGGGGTTGAACAATTGTGTCAATGAAGAATTCACAAAAGAAACATTTACTACTGTATTACAAAACCAATTGATGTCATTTTAGTTGCATATGGTTCTTTAAAAAGTCCTTGTAGGATTTCATTCTGAATACAATTACAAATGTACACTAAATTCCCTAAAACCCTTTACAGCATTGGGGGTTGAATAATTTTGAACACAACTGTATATATAATTTTTTTTTGCCTTCCCAAGGATGGCTTTTATTTAGAATGCAGGTAATAACTATTACTCGGAACATTGTTGACTATTCATAGCCCTTTTTAGTTTTTTTCTTTATATATAAAAATATGCAAAAAAAGCTACATTAGAGAATAGTGTAGTTTCTGTATTTGCTGCTAATACTCAGGCTTTGTAACATCTACAGTGAGCTCTGCCCTGACCAAGAAGTGACCAAGTCATTCATCATACACCCATTGTTTTCAAAGGGGGTTGAGCAAATACCATAAAAACTCTGACATGTGTTTTATCACCCAGACACATACTCCCAGGATTCTTCACAATGTGCTATGAAAGAACCTGCCACAGCCGTCAGGACTGTATGTTTTACCAACAAAACTATGAAAATAAATGTTTTTTTTACGACAATGTGTGGGACATGACAATAGGGTACATTCAGTAAACTCTCCGCTAGGCCTATCTTCAAACTGCACAGTTCTCTGAACTTTTTAAAATGTGAGATACAAGTATTTCTGCGGAGTGCAAGAGTTTGTAGGTTCTGTCAATCAATAAAATAGGTTCTAGAGCTCACATCTGTTTTGTCTCAAACAGCAGCAACTGTCAAAAAGCAAAACTGTACAAGAAACAATTGTTACAAATAGAACTGTCCAAAAACTAGAATAGATCAGAAGTAGATAAATGCAACCACACAAAGTCTGAGATACCAGGACTTTTTCCAACCCCGTGTTTCAAGGGATGTTTAGTAGCATTCAAATGTATCCTAAATATATCCTATTGAGACTTTCCAGATTCCTTTTGAATGTTCATGTTTATTTTGATGAAAAGATTTTTTTTTTACATTATTAAAGTGGAGGAATCTTTACACCTGATTTTTCAGTGTTTTCTCTTGTCTGTAATCTGATATCAATCATCTCTTCCTGTATAAAACATGGCAAAATCCCACCCGCACAGTGGGCAAGAAGTCAATGGTGCTTTGAAGATTGTGGAATGAATAGGATTAATTCTTTGTAAATAGAAAATAGTTTCAGTTGCTAAATGCATTTTGTTTTTACTAGACTAGATCTATTAAAGTTTACCAAGAACCACTAAAAAAAACACCAAAATAAACACAGCTCTACATGAAAGGTTTTAACGCCTTCACTACCGACATCGTAATATTTGGGGTTTCAAAGGCACCATCCGGTGGCAGATATCTCGATCTGCTGATCTGCAGCCCAAAAAGCAAATGCAATTTTTCTGCAAAATAACTTTGTTTGCTTTTGGGCTGCCGAAGGTGTCCTCAAAGTGGGCATAATGCCCAAAGAGCTATGTAATGGGGTGTATACACGGTTCCCTGAGGCAAGGGTTAACTTGGCAGGATTGGTCAGCCCAGCAACACAAACGAGGGCTTGATGTTTTGGTTGCTGGGGCTTTAAAAGGGACACTCCTATACAGGCGCAGGAGGTTCAATTTGGTGGATCCCCCTTAGACAGACACAGCTCCAAAGGACTGCGATTGAGGATATAATCATTTGTTATCATTACGTTGACTCCTGGATAGCAGAGGGAGTTTTTTTGTTGTTGTTTGTTTGAACTAAGCAGCTGTGCTTGTAACCGCCTGTGCTGTATGGAATAAAGACTGCTTGAGAAACACTTACCCTGCTGTGGTGTTCACGTGACAAGGTCTACTCCGTTACAAGCTTAAAGCTAGGTAAAATTGGCTAACTGAAAGTGCTGACATCGGACATTCTGCAGTCGATACAGTTGCAGCCCGTGGTTCCCTGCAATGGCTGTAACTCAGTTTGGCAGTAGATGGCACCATCTACTGGCCAAAAATGTTAGTGCAGTAGGAATTACAATGAGAATATGCCAAGATATTTCTTATTGTGTAATTAAAAATGTTTTTTTCTTAAAAAAAAAAACACTGGTTCCTGACATGTTTTTTTGGAAAATCACTTGGTAGTGAAGGGGTTAAGGAAGACTTAATATTCCCCCAATGCCCATATTCCTCAATTTGCAACTAATAACATGCGTTGCAAAATTAATCTCATTTGTGTGTGAGAGACATCATTGAGTTCCCTCGCTGTGTGCGGACGATGTCACCCACACATCGTCTGGTTAACTCACAGATCCACTGGCAGAGTGTCTGAAAAACGCAGCAGAAAATGCAGTAGTTGCTTTGTATCTCCACTTCTTTACATCCCACAAGGGTCAAGTAAGGTTTCACCAAAGCATTTAAACACGAGGAAAAATAAGCTCAGCGCACGCAGTTGAAAAGGGTTAATCATAATTTGTGTCAGGAGGTCTGTGTGTTCTGACGATTTCTAGTCTGTTTCTGTAGCTACATGTGTCTTTTGTATGCCAAGCTCCACAGTTCCTTGTGCCCGCACCCCAACTCTCGCCTTCAGACTTCTCCCAAGCTGCCCCCTTTCTATGGATTTCCGGCCCCCACAACATCAGACTCTCCCAGTCTCTCCAGTCCTTCAAGACGTCTCTGAAAACCCATTACTTTAGAGAAGCCTATCTGGTCACTCCCTAATCCATTGTTCATTTCTTGCTCCTTCTTCCAACTCAGCCCACACGCACCCCATTACTTCTTGTACTCTATTCAACCTCACCTAGCGTGTCACCCCTCTCCTCTTAGATTGTAAGCCCTCGAACCGGGTCTTCTCTCCTACTGTTTTGTGTGTGTAATGTGTATGTATATTTTTTGTTCTGTCTCTCCCTTTGTACAGCGCTAAGGAACTTGTTGGCCATTTATAAATGCATGTAACTGAGGGACCTCAGATTTAGCACATGGGTTACCTATGGGTTCATCGTGTGTATATACCGGGGGCTCTATTACATTCTCTGCGCAAAATCGCCCGCGCAGCGCATTTTTGTTTGCGCGCAACGTTAAACGTTAACGCGTGTAAATTAACACTGGTATTACGATCCGAGCTAATTTTTTCATCCGTCAAAAAATATCGCTCGTAAAAAAGACGTGCAAAAACGCGCACGCATTAACGCTGCGTGCAGAAATCTGTGGGCAGACTGTTTTTTCACGAGATTCAGCCAATCAGAATTAAGAACCACAATTGTTTCTCGTTCCGTTTTTGTGCCTGTCAAAATCAATCTGAGTATATATGCTGCAGCAATAATAAAAACACGCACAACCGCTCTATTTTATTATTTGGGTATGTGTAGAATGTGTAACTATACTGTGCTGTATTTTTTTTTTTACTTTCTGGTGTATTTGGTTTTGGCCAGGACGTTCAGATTTGCAGTTACCACCAGCTTTTCAAAGACGTTAAAATTATGCACGCAAACATCGTTCGTAAAAATTTGCGCATCGATTGTAATACCATCCACATACCAGCGCACGAACGCATTTGCGCTCACAATGTTAAGACTGGGATGCGCGCACGAACTTGCACAGGATTTGCGCAGGGTCACTCACGTTAGACGTTAACGCGCATCGTATGCGCAAACGTTGTAATACGACGTTCAGCGCGAAGGGTTTTGCCCCTCGCGTTAATGCGTTTTTGCGCACGCGCACATTTTTGCACGAAGAGTGTAATAGTGCCCCGCATCTTTTACAAAACCAAAAAAGCCTGGTTTTGTCTCGCATGTTTTTTGTACAGGTATTCTTCAGACATCCCGCGCTGCTGGGGTCTTGGTGACATACCGAGGTTCACCTGGAGAGAGTACTTTTGCTAGTGCTGCTTGTCCTATCTTAACTTTTCTGTCCAAAAATTAAATCACATACAGAAAGGTTTTAATCTCAAATTTTCCATATAGAAAGTAATTTAAGATGGGGATTTACTACACCCAGCTCCTTTACAAATAAATGTATCCACTTGCTGTTCAATAGCTATCAAAGTGTGAAATTGAAAAATCACACTGTGTTTGAGGGAAATTCAACTGACACGAATTCGCTAAGAAAGAAAAAAGTGATATAAATCACACCTGCTTTAAATTCAGCTTTTCTATAGAGAACTTGCTTCCAGAAATGACAGATAATCAACATTACTAGATTAATGTCGTGTGCAATACAAATGTTATATATTAGACAATAAGTTATAAGAGCAGAGTTGTTTTTGAAGTTGTAAGGAACATCAGCGGAGAAGTTGGTTAGTAATGTGCTCCTATTTTTTCTTTTTCACGCTTTTGTAAATATACCACCTAATTATAAGAAACAACAAAGCTGCAGTATGTGTTGTCTGATCACAGCACAGGCTGCTCCCGGATTAATTTGCTTTTAAGAGCCTACATGTGCATCTTGTTAAGAGTATTTTAGCTGTTCGTGGGCAGTTCTTCAGCCAGTTCAAGAGGAAAAGTGTGGTCTTTGACTCCAGCAGTGTGGACTTTACTTCATCGGGGAAATGGAACCAAAATTCTAAATAAAAACACATAAGATTAACTATTCAACCCAAAGTATATTAAAAAAACCTATCACAAAATATACTGCACAAAGTACATACATGCAGACATGTACAGCAGCAGAGGCCGAATATAAACTGTACAACAAGACGATCTTAAAACAATATATGATAATCACAGTGTATTTAGGAGTCTGATGACTTGGGGAAATTACAATACCCATTTTCCAAGAAATTATTTGCAGTTTTCTACTTAGATTCTCAATCGGATGTTCTTTTGATAGGTCTCGATAAATAAAAAAATGCAGCCGAGACCTGATATTGTGTTACCAGGCAGAACAGGCAAGCACACCAATCAGAGAGCGCTTTGCTAAGCTTGGGAAGCCTATATAAATGTTGCGTCCTCCCTTTGTTTTATTAATGGCTCCCACTCGTTAGCTGTGGAGGACAGAAATGCCCCGTCCTCTTCCACCACTTTTTTGATAGCCACGGATGGGGGAGGGGTCTTCTTTAAGTCCTCACGTGCAAATGGATGGGGACACTGCCAAGAACACAAAACAGAGCAATAAAAAGAATATTCGAAAATCCCAAATAATTGTACACATTCTCAAGATTACTCCCTTACCATCGTGTGGGCAGACTATGCTGTCCTAGCAGAAGGCAGGCCTAAACGCCCATGGCAACAAAGCATGCCCCATAGCTTTCTGGCACTCCTACGTCTGCCTCCCTTTCCTGTTGCCGATCAATGTCATTAGCTGCAGGGGGACTGCCCAAATTCAGGTTGGTGTTGTCTGCTGGAGGAGGAGAAGCTCCTCCTGATGGGAGTTGTCAGGTCCCCAGCCGCTGGTGGAACCATGCCCACACATGAAGGCAGCAACCTTCATGCCTTGCCCACAGACTGTACCATTTCCACTACAGGCCTGATTGATTCAGCTACTCAGCAATCCCACTCAGGTGTTTCCCATGAAGCACTGGTCACCTGAATAAAGGCCTATGCCCCCATTTCCACTTTGCTTTAGCTTGACACATAGTCAAGTCCTTTTCTGTTCTGCTCCTATTATTCCTACCTGCCAAAGACACTGGATATGCACCTAACCACGCTACCTGGATTACCCCTTTGTACTGTGCCTGGATTTCCCTTGTGTCCCTACAACTGCCTGCTGCCCCCCTGTGCTTTCAACCCCAAGGTACCTTCCAAGTTCACAGTGTTTCCCCAAGTTCCTCGTTGTGTCTAAGACCCTCGTACCCTCCAAGACTCCTGGTTACCTCTCCCGTGTTCCTGATAACTTCATATACCACCATACAGGCTTGTCAGCCCTCATTGAGTCTTACTCATTGTTAACCATCTGCTGGCTCTCCTGTTCCTGCTTCTGCCTTTACCGTTTCCCCCCAAGTGGGTGTATTTCACTGCATGCTGGGCTCATATCCTCCAGGCTGGTACCCCTCTGGCACTGTTCCTGACAGGAGTTGAGCAAACGACATTTTCTCTTGTTGCTGCTGCAGACAATGACTGTGATCATTGTCTATGCGGCCCCGTGGTTTTCAGGTCAGCACTCAACGGACCCCCCCCCCCCGATAAGTGGTTTAAGAACTACAGTTGTGTTCAAAATTATTCAACCCCCACTGAAATTGAGTGTTTTGGCCAGTTTGACATTGATTTTGATCATTCAGTCATCTTGCTTACAATTAAATCATAGAGGCACGTGTAGGTCAGACAAATATAACATAACATTTATAATGAAATAACCACAAATGTCTTTTCTGTGCTCACATCATTATCAGTTTTATTCAACCACCAAGTGACATTCAATCTTAGTACTTAGTACAACATCATTTTACAGTTATAACAGCTTTTAAACGTGAAGCATAGCTTGACACAAGTGTCTTGCAGCGATCTACGGGTATCTTCGCCCATTCGTCATGGGCAAAAGCCTCCAGTTCAGTCACATTCTTAGGTTTGCGCACTGCAACTGCTTTATTTAAGTCCCACCAGAGGTTCTCAATCGGATTTAAGTCAGGTGACTGCGATGGCCACTCCAAAATGTTCCAGCCTTTAATCTGCAACCATGCTCTAGTGGACTTGGAGGTATGCTTGGGATCATTGTCCTGTTGAAAGGTCCAACGTCTCCCAAGCCTCAGGTTTGTGACGGACTGCATCACATTGTCATCCAATATCTCCTGGTACTGAAGAGAATTCATGGTACCTTGCACACGCTGAAGCTTCCCTGTACCTGCAGAAGCAAAACAGCCCCAAAGCATGATTGACCCCCCGCCATGCTTCACAGTAGGCAAGGTGTTCTTTTCTTCATAGGCCTTGTTCTGCCTCCTGCAAACATAGCGTTGATCCATGGGCCCAAACAGTTCTAATTTTGTTTCTTCAGTCCACAGAACACTATCCCAAAACTTCTGTGGTTTGTCCTCATGACTTTTGGCATACTGCAGTCGACTCTTCTTATTCTTTGGAGACAGCAAGGGGGTGCGCCTGGGAGTTCTGGCATGGAGGCCTTCATTACGCAGTGTGCGCCGTATTGTCTGAGCTGAAACTTCTGTACCCACATCTGACAAATCTTTTCTCAGTTCCTCAGCAGTCACACGGGGACTTTTCTCCACTCTACGCTTCAGGTAACGCACAGCAGTCGAAGTCAGCATCTTCTTTCTGCCACGACCAGGTAGCGTTGCAACAGTGCCCTTTGCCTTGAATTTGCGAATGATGCTTCCTATGGTCTCTCTTGGTATGTTTAACATCTTTGCAATCTTCTTATAGCCATTGCCCTTCCTGTGAAGAGTAATCACCTCTTCTCTTGTCTTCCTGGACCATTCTCTTGACTTCACCATGTTTGTAACCACACCAGTAAATGTCTAGAAGGAGCTGAGTATCACAGTCATTTTAAAGCTGCCTAATTGGTGCTTATTATGCTTTATTGCTGCTCCGTGACATCCACAGGTGTTTTCAATACCTGATTGAAAACACTTGAATGAACCTCTGTTCTTCAGAGTGGTAGTCTTTAAGGGGTTGAATAATTGTGTCAATGAAGAATTCACAAAATAAACATTTACTACTGTATTACAAAACCAATTGATGTCATTTTAGTTGCATATGGTTCTTTAAAAAGTCCTTGTAGGATTTCATTCTGAATACAATTACAAATGTACACTAAATTCCCTAAAACCCTTTACAGCATTGGGGGTTGAATAATTTTGAACACAACTGTATATATAGCAGCATGTTGACCAGCAAACGGGTAGAAAGACTGCATTGGAAATATTTTACTCCACCTTCTCAGTATAATTTCGCATCAACAGTTGATTTACTCGAGTCCAACATTATTTTGTATGAGCAGTCTGTAAATTGTGAGATATATGTACACAATTCTAAGTATTGTGTCTGTAGGGTATGCTGTAAATTGATTCTACATGTGAAAGTTTCTTAAAGCTTCATGGGCTCTAAGGCTGCAGTCACACGAGCGCACTGATTGCACACAGTGCGTCCGTTGAAACGGATGCACTTTATAACGGATGAGATTGTGGTTACATTGTATCAGTTAGTTTTGACTGCCATTGAGAAAAAGAAAAAAAATGCAGGGGTTTCTCTACTTCCGTTGTAGCTTTTTCACGTCAATGTCATTTTGGTGTCTGATGCAACATGCGTTGCCCGTGCGTGAAAAAATGCACACATGCTTCATGTGTTATTCTCTATTGACTCCTTTAAAGCTACAACGGACAGAAAACAGTGCGGTCAGATGGACATGAAAAGAGCGCTCGTGTGACTGCAGCCTTAGGCGAAGGTCAGATGAGCGCAGTATTAACGTGCGTTTAGCCGCACT
The DNA here is from genome assembly GCA_009667805.1 of Leptobrachium leishanense. Lineage (NCBI taxonomy): Eukaryota > Metazoa > Chordata > Amphibia > Anura > Megophryidae > Leptobrachium > Leptobrachium leishanense. The sequence continues at coordinate 109,366,989 of CM019071.1, read as the reverse complement.
AAATCACGGCCACGCTAGCAGCAAATTACGTCCAATGCCGGGCAGCATACGAAAGTGCGGCCGCGCAACGCAGGTGGCAAATGAACGCATTTTTTCGAGAACATCAAACCACTAGTACTGACGTACAGCGTGCGCTGCGTCTGCTAGCGGCATGTGTGTGTGATTAGGAGACGTCAGACGCTGCTAATGTCCGGCCAACATCACGTCCAGACGCAAAAAGTGTTTTATTGATAACCGTACAAAATCATGGACAAAAATGTGCATCATATGACCGCTATCGTATGACAGCTAGGACATAGTCTTAGATTAGAGGGGCAAAGGTTTAAAAGTAACATCAGGAAGCATTATTTTACTGAGAGGGTGGTGGATACATGGAACAGCCTTCCAGTTGAAGTGGTAGAGGCCAAAACAGTAATTGAATTTAAGCAGGCATGGGATAGGCATAAGGCTATCCTAAACAAAAGATAAATCCAGGTAAAGTATCCATGTAATTGGGCAGACTAGATGGGCCGAAAGGTTCTTGTCTGCCGACATTTTTCTATGTTTCTATTGTGTATTCTGTTAAAAAATGTGTCCATTCGTTCAAACGCATTGTTCACGGACAACGCGAAAAATGCGTTAGTCTGACCCTAGCCTTAGGCCGTCATTGTTTCAGCACAAGTTACAGTTTCCAAAAAATAGTTAACGTGGGTGAAAATATGCATATTTGCTTTTAAGATAAAAACCAAACTATTAATTCTTCAAGACTGGGAAAATATTGATAGTGTGCTCGTTCGAAGACTCAGGACTATTAACCAATACTTATAAAATCTCATATTTTGAAGATGCCTTCACTAAGGGTCAGATCAGGGCATTTAACATCTATAACTCCTGCCTGAAAAGTGCTTGTGTAAATGAGCGCAACCACTGCCCTACGTTGAGCAAAAGCATACAACGAGCGAGACAATGTGTTTTTTTGTTTTGAAGTCATGCATTCTTCAAAAAGGGACCCTGCATCACTACCAGGTCTTGTATATATCCGTTGTCATGTTTATAGTGGCTGAAACTCTCTGTAGTATTTCTTCCCAGCTGAAAGAAATTGGCAGAAGATAACACAATGCAAACTGAGCATCAAGGAAATAAAAAGCGTGTCAGTGTTCAAGAAGCAGCAGACACATAGCAATCAAAACAGTGACAAAAAGGGGCTGCTTTATTTATGAGTACACTGCAGTAACAGGCACCCGGTTCCTTGTTACAAAATTCAGTATCGGAGACACGGATTCACTTTTCTTTTTTGAGAAACTTTAAATGATGCCAATTTTCATTCACAAACTTACATTTTGTAAATTGTTTTGTATAGGGAAGTTTTGCATTGGAAGGCAAAAATTATATACAGTGGGGCAAAAAAGTATTTAGTCAGCCACCAATTGTGCAGGTTCTCCCACTTAAAAAGATGAGAGAGGCCTGTAATTGTCATCGTGGGTACACTTCAACTATGAGAGACAAAATGAGAAAAAAAATCCAGAAAATCACATTGTCTGATTTTTAAAGAATTTATTTGCAAATTATGGTGGAAAATAACTAAATATTTGGTCAATATCAAAAGTCCATCTGAATACTTTGTTATATATCCTTTGTTGGCAATGACAGAGGTCAAATGTTTTCTGTAAGTCTTCACAAGGTTTTCACACACTGTTACTGGTATTTTTGCCCATTCCTCCATGCAGATCTCCTCTAGAGCAGTGATGTTTTGGGGCAGTCGCTGGGCAACACGGACCTTCAACTCCCTCCAAAGGTTTTCTATGGGGTTGAGATCTGGAGACTGGTTAGGCCACTCCAGGACCTTGATATGCTTCTTACGAAGCCACTCCTTCGTTGCCCGGGCGATGTGTTTGGGATCATTCTGCTGCTGAAAGACCCAGCCACGTTTCATCTTCAATGCCCTTGCTGATGGAAAGAGGTTTTCACTCAAAATCTCACGATTCATGGCCCCATTCATTCTTCTCTTTACACGGATCAATCATCCTGGTCCCTTTTGCAGAAAAACAGCCCCAAAGCATGATGTTTCCGCCACCATGCTTCACAGTAGGTATGGTGTTCTTTGGATGCAACTCAGCATTCTCTCACCTCCAAACACGACGAGTTGAGTTTTTACCAAAAGGTTCTACTTTGGTTTCATCTGACCATATGACATTCTCCCAATACTCTTCTGGATCATCCAAATGCTCTCTAGCAAACTTCATACGGGCCCGGACATGTACTGGCTTAAGCAGGGGGACACGTCTGGCACTGCAGGATTTGAGTCCCTGGCGGCATAGTGTGTTACTGATGGTAGCCTTTGTTACTTTGGTCCCAGCTCTCTGCAGGTCATTCATTAGGTCCCCCCGTGTTCCTGTGGTTCTTGGATTTTTGCTCACCATTCTTGTGATCATTTTGACCCCACGGGGTGCGATCTTGCGTGGAGTCCCAGATCGATGGGATTATCAGTGGTCTTGTATGTCTTCCATTTTCTAATGATTGCTCCCACAGTTGATTTCTTCGCACCAAGCTGCTTGCCTATTGCAGATTCAGTCTTCCCAGCCTGGTGCAGGTCTGCAATTTTGTTTGTGGTGTCCTTCGACAGCTCTTTGGTCTTGACCATAGTGTAGTTTGGAGTGTGTCTGTTTGAGGTTGTGGACAGGTGTCTTTTTATACTGATAACAAGTTCAAACAGATGCCATTCATACAGGTAACGAGTGGAGGACAGAGGAGCCTCTTAAAGAAGACGTTACAGGTCTGTGAGAGCCGGAAATCTTGCTTGTTTGTACTGTACAGTAGGTGATCAAATACTTATTTTCCACCATAATTTGCAAATAAATTCTTTAAAAATCCGACAATGTGATTTTCTGGATATTTTTTTTTTTTTGTCGTTTTGTCTCTCATAGTTGAAGTGTATCTATGATGACAATTACAGTCCTCTCTCATCCTTTTAAGTGGGAGAACCTGCACAATTGGTGGCTGACTAAATACTTTTTTGCTATATATATATATATATATATATATATATATATACACACACAGTATTTATGTATGTTACGGTTAAAGTCCGAAGTGCGTTTAATCTTAAAATTACCTGGGTAATCCTGCCATTACCCAAAACCGCCGGGTAAAGCTGCAAAAAAATGAAACATTCACACTTTACCCGGGTAATCTTAGGACTAACAACTGCTCTTGCAGGGGCGGATCCAGGATGGCAATGGGGCAACCCTCCCTGAGAAAATATTATCGCCGCCAGCGCCAAACTGAAGCACTGAATACTAACTGAAGCTGGGCCGTGTCGGCTGCCTGGCTTGATGATCTCACTCTCTCTGAAACGCTGTCGCTGGCTGGCCGCACTCAGTGCGCGCAGCGTGTAGTCACGTGATTGCCTCATTGCCGGTGACGCAATATCAAGGAATAAAAACACATTATTAAAGACCTGTTTAAATAATGTAAAGTTTGACTCACCCCCCAATCGTGTATACGCTGCGTCTGAGGCCACGCCACAAATCAATTCATCGGCGTGCCTGTGCTGGGCACATAGCGTGTGACGCATTGGTGGAGTACGTCATAATGGACGGCGGCAATGCTTGTTGCCATAGCAACCCATAACATTCGGGGAGCTAGGTGCCTTATGGTAACGGACCATGTGTACCAGCATAAGGATGGTCGGGCTGAAAGGGAAGCATTTATCCAATGCTTGAAGAAGGCAATTGAACGGAGTATATGGATGGGCTGATAGGAGTGGCAAGCACAATGCATGAAAATATATGTGATGGGAAGAAAAGGAATGAGCAATGGTAAAAAGAAACAGAGTTTGAAAAAATTGAAAAATAAAACTAATTATAAAAATAAAGATAGGAAAATAATAAAATAAATAAAAAATATAATAATAATAAAAGGAGAAAGAGACAAAAACTAAAAAAAATGTATAATGTAAATAAAAATAAATATAAATGAAAAATAAAGATAAAAAATTAGAATGAAAAATTAAAAAAAGGAAATGAAAAAGATAACAAGGTGAAAAAGATGATAAGTGTGTGTGAATAAGTGAACTCCCGTATGTGAATGTATGCTAAGCGTGCAATGCAACATTAATAAAGGGTGGAAAAAATAATAAAGATGGAGTGAAAGTGGGTGTGCGGTGGAAAAATGAAAAAAGTGAGAAAGATGTGAAATAAAAATGTGCAAAACAAATATGTGTAAAAAAGTATATAATGCCTGCATAAAAGTGAGAAGTTAGTGATGATGCCAATGAAAGTGGAAAAAAAGCAAAATGGATGGTGGGTGGGTGAAATCGAGAGTAAAGAGATAATGTAAATGTAGAACAAATGAGAGGGATGAGGTGAGCAAAATGTAAGGTGTATGATGTGAAGTAAAAAAGAAGGCAGAGGATATCTGCGAAATAGTGACGTACGGGGTGAGACTGAAGGCAGAGTATATCTGCAAGATAGTGACGGATAAGTGTGTGTATGGAAAGGTCCATGAAATTATAAATGTGAATGATTAACGCTCATTTAAGAAAGATGTATATGAACAATATTCATTTAGGCCATGAGGAACCAGAGTTCGTAGGGTGCTGATCCAGAAAGTCTCTCTTTGTAGGAGGAGTTGGGAACATTTCCTCCTCTGATGAGGGGAGGGACGTGGTCAATAGCAATGAACTTCAAAGCCGGTAGGCGATGCCCCATCTGTAAAAAATGCTTGGCAACAGACTTTTTTAGACAATGTAGAGCCCACGCCTCTCGTAACAACGGCCCCATGGATATGCACGCAAGCTCTATTCAACGCAAGCAGCGCCGAAGACCTACCCGACGAGGGCAAAAGGGCAAAGTACACCAATCACAAGGGCAAACCACCCCTATTCAAGAAATGATGCCAATTTTCAACTTATCGCGCAAACAACTTACAGAGCATCACATTAGTGTTCTTTCTAAAGGCCTTTCATTTGTCCCAACTAGGTATCTATCACCCTTCCAGCAGGAAGTTGAATTTTTTCATACTCACAGAACACTTGCCTTACAAGAGAACTTTCAAAAAACTGACCCCCACAACAAATCTGCTCTTAAACTTAAGAGCACCCACGATATCAAAGCAACTAAGCACTTTGTACAAGCCTTTAATAAAATGATCTCTAAGGCCCAAGTTCATTCTGACACCACACGAACCTCCAGACCTATCAATAATTTGACCTTTAACCAACGCCAGGCACTTCAAGATCTTGCTAACGATCCCACTATAATCATATGCTCAGCAGACAAAGGGGGCGGGATTGTCATTTTAGACTATGGATACTACCGTGAGGAGATTTTCCATCAACTGACAGATTGCCACACATACCATATCTTAGCCATGATCCTACGCAAATCTTTTCAAAGAAAATATCTGAGCTCATTGATATAGGCCTTCAAGCCAATTACATCACAGAAACTACAGCTAGATACTTGCAGGTCAAACATCCTCGCATACCCATCATGTACACAATCCCTAAGATACACAAAAATGCCAGCCAACCACCCGGACGACTGATAGTTTCGGCCCGGGGAGGATTACTCGAGCCTCTGGGAAAGTACATTGACCACTTATGCAAAGATACTATGCTAAACTTGCCTACCGTTTTGAAGGACACTCCCCACCTCTTGTCTATGTTGCAAGATAACCACATTCCGGAGGGTGAAATCACCCTGGCCACCCTTGTTGTTACCAGCCTTTTCATGGTCATCCCCCATGAAGAGGGTGTTGCTGCCTTTAGAACCACATTGGCACAATCAACTACCTATTTCGGACCACCTATTGAATTTATGGCTGAAATGTTACGTCTTACTTTAGAATGTAACTATTTTCGTTTTGAAAAGCATTTTTACTTACAGCTATCTGGAACCGCAATGGGTGCAGCCATGGCTACGGTTTATGTCAATTTCTACATGTCAGAATTTGAGCAGCACAATATACTCAACGCATACCAACCGCTCATCCTAACCTTCATGTGTTTTGTGGATGATATCCTTATCATTTGGCGTGGTAATCCACAATCTTTCCTGGCCATGGTTAATGATGTTAATGCTTTACCCACACCTATCAAGTTGGTGGCTACAACTAGTACCACTATGATCAACTTCTTAGATATTGAAATAGCTCGCAGTGGGCAAAATTTGGATTTTTCATTGTATCGCAAACCCACAGACCGGAACATTATACTTAGGGCGGATAGTCATCATCCCCCTCACTTAAAAAACTCATTACCTATTTCCCAATACCTACGGGTCCTTCGATACAACAATTAACCAATGAAAAGGGTCCAGCAAATTGAAGAAATGACATCCAAATTTCTCCACAGGAGTTACTCTCGTGAAACCTTAGACAGAGCACTCCAACAGGCTCAGGTCAAATTTTCTACACCTAAGAAGACTCCCTCTGATCATCCTCCTAGAATCACGGTTCCCCTTACTTTTCATCAACACGGCTATCCTCTTGTTCGTAAAATTTGTCAACATTGGCATATCTTTCAATATGACAATCAACTACCACAACAGTTTCACCAACATCCCCTACTCAGCTTTAAAAGAACTCGGAACCTTAAAGATATCTTGGTCAAAACAAACCTTAACGCCGCATATAATCCATCACGCAAATTTCAGAAATTGGGCTGCTTCAAATGCACGGGATGCGTAACCTGCCATCACATGCTTTCAGCAGCTTCCTTCGTTCATCCCACCACAGGTCAACGATTTCAGATACGCCATTGAATCTCTTGTACCACTGATCATGTCGTATAGTTAATAACCTGCCCATGTGGTCTGGGCTACGTGGGCAAAACAGATCTCCCCCTACGCGACAGAATTAGGGGCCATCGCTCTGCCATCAATACCGCATTTCGCGATCGGCGGACGGACAAGCCTGTCGCCAAGCATTTTTTACAGATGGGGCATCGCCTACCGGCTTTGAAGTTCATTGCTATTGACCACGTCCCTCCCCTCATCAGAGGAGGAAATCGTTCCCAACTCCTACAAAGAGAGACTTTCTGGATCAGCACCCTACGAACTCTGGCTCCTCATGGCCTAAATGAATATATTTAATATACATCTTTCTTAAATGAGCGTTAATCATTCACATTTATAATTTACTGGACCTTTCCATACACACGCCTATCCGTCACTATCTTGCAGATATACTCTGCCTTCAGTCTCCCCCCATACGTCACTATTTCGCAGATATCCTCTGCCTTCTTTTTCACTTCACATCATACACCTTACATTTTGCTCACCTCATCCCTCTTATTTACTCTACGTTTACATTATCTCTTTTTCCCTTCACTCTCTACTTCACACACCCACCATACATTTTGCTTTTTCTCCACTTTCATTGGCAGCATCACTAACTTCTCGCTTTTATGCAGGCATTATATACTTTTTTTACACATATTTGTTTTGCACATTTTTATTTCACATCTTTCTCACTTTTTTCATTTTTCCACCGCACACCCACTTTCACTCCATCTTTATTATTTTTTCCACCCTTTATTAATGTCGCATTGCACACTTAGCATACATTCACATACGGGAGTTCACTGATTCACACACACTTATCATCTTTTTTAAATTCTTTATTTTTGAAAGTTTGCATCGACATAGAGAGTCAACATATAATGAAAAAGACCTCGCAGGGCCAAAATAAGTCAACTGGTAAACTATAGAAGAAAAACAAAAAAAGAAATTTAAGATCATTCTCGGAAAACACATTTAGGCTAGGGTCAGACGAACGCATTTTTCACGTTGTCCGTGAAAAAGTGCGGTCGAACGAACGTACGTATTTTTTTCCGGAATACGCGATAGCGGTCATACGATGCGCCTTTTCGTCCGTGATTTTGTACGGATCGTCTATAAAACACTTTTTGTGTCTGGACGTGATGTTAGCCGGACATTAGCAGCGTCTGACGTCTCCCAATCTCACACACACGCCGCTATGCGGCCGCAGCGCACTCTGTACGTCAGTAGTAGCGGTTTGACGTTCTCGAAAAAATGCGTTCGTTGGCCACTTGCGTTGCGCGGACGAACTTTCGTGCGGCCGTTCGTCGTATGTTCCCCGGCATTGGACGTCATTTGCTGCTAGTACGGCCGTGATTTCGTGCGGCTAAACGCACGTTAAAACTGCGCTAGTCTGACCCTAGCCTTAAATGTAAGGTCTCCTGCAAAAAACACTCTAGAGTTTAAAGTCATCTGCGAAAAACACATTAAGATTTCAACGTCATCTACAAGGAATGCACTCAACAAAATCATCCCCTATTAGGGGGGTCTCATCCAAAAAGCAAGTTATAGGGAACTAATGGCTATTAACAGCCAGAGAAAGTCTTCAGGTAGAGAACAGAAACATAAACATAAAAAATTAATAATAATAGCCAGCCGGGGACATCAAGCTGTAAAAGAAAGAGGGGGGGGGGAGGGAATAAAAGATGGCAAAGGCCAAAAATGTGCCTGCCTTGGCGACTACCCAGACGGTCCATAAGGCCGCAGGGAGGCCAAGGGGGAATAACGGCACCTGGCCCGGGCGCTCAGGAGCAAGCCGGGCACCAGGCCACGGTTGCGTCCGAGATGTCCCGGAATAGCCAAATTAAAAAAAAATAAATAAATAAAAAAAAAAAATTGCCAAGCGGGGGGGGGGGGGGAGAAAAAATAGCTCGGTGGGATTTTCCACAACTCAGCGAGGAGAAGAGTCCCAGGGGGGGGGACAAAAAGAGGTCCCCATAGTGTGGCTTTCAACCCGGGTCAGTAACCGCCCGATCCAGAGCGAGACCCGCTCCTAAAAGCACTGGCCAGGCTTCAGCCGGTTCCGGTATATTGTAGAGAACGTTCATGTAGGTAACCGCTAGTGAGCCAGCTAGCCCCCAGCGGTAGCGGACTCCCTTATGCCGTAGGAAGGCTGTCACGTCTCGGAACCGTCGACGTGCCACCAGGGTCATGAAGGGCAGGTCTTGATATATCGTCAGTAGGGCTCCGTCAAATCGAACAGGTGCTCTAGCTCCAGGGGCCGACATGAGTCGCGTCTTAGTTGCCACATCTGCGGCTACTGCGATAACATCCCTCGGGGCTTCTTGGGGGGCTGTCGCAGCTTTGCGGATACGGTACACCCCCCAAACACGTCTGCTTTATCGGGTGGGGACTCGGATACCTGACGAGCCAGACGATTAGCATAGACGAGCAAGTCCGCAGCAGAGATCGACTCCGGGATACCACGGATTCGGACATTGCGTCGACGATGGCGAGATTCCAGTGTCTCCACAGATCGTGTCAGCAGATCAACTTGAGATTGTAGAGCAGACACCTGGGACGAGAGAACCACCTGCTCAGTCGCAAGGTCCGTAGTTTGGGCCTGGACCGCCACCACTTGGGATCGTATCACCTCCACATCAGCTTTCACTTTAGACATCTCCGTGGACAGCAGCGACTTAATTTCGGCGATGAAGCTCCGGTAGTCCCTCATCGTTGTGGGACGTGCATCATCCGAGGCATCCTTAGTATCCTCTCCAGAGGAAGTCGCCTCCTCAGAAGGAGCTCCCATCTCCCCTGCGGGCAACCGCTGCAGGACATCATAGCGAGGAGAGCGAACGGCAGGCTGCGGTGAATCCCCGTCATCTGTGAGCGGTAAGTTTGCGTCAGTATAGCCCAATAGGGGGTCAGGGGCAAGAACCGCGGGCTCGGGAGAGGTCGCCACCACAGTCTTCTTGCGCTTTTTCTGTGCCCTCTTCCGCGCAGCAGGGCTCATTGCTGCCGGAGCTCGGCCTCGGGACCCCGAGGGCAACCAGTCAGTCTCAGGCAGACACCCCGATAACCAGGAACCATCCTCCTCTTCCGACGAGCCATACCCCAGGGGAAGGGTAGAAGCGATGGCTGTCGCTCTGGCAGGGCATCCACCCCCCAAGGACTCCCTGATGTCCCGCTGTCTGGAACTCACCGATCCGCTGCTCCGTTTAAGTAGCGTTTTTTTTCCCATCTTCAGGGAGAGAGGAATGGTCGACCGCCGGGAATCAGTCCCACGCCAAAAAACCTCTGATGTCTCTTTGTCTGGGGCCCTCTGGGTAAAAATGTGAGGCCGACGGCCGGGATTCAGATCTGCTATGTGCAGCAGGAAACTCCCCAGGCTTCACAAAATGGCCGCCACCGCAAGGCCGAACTAGGCCCGAACTTCGACCGTCCCAAAAATGTCTCTGCGTGCCCGAGGAACAGCGATTCCGATGCGCTGCGGGTGTCAGGTCACCAACAAGTTGAAAGCAGAGGGAGAGGATCGCTAAAAATCTGTCAAAAAATGCTGGAAATGCTGAAATCACAGCAGAGCTCTCACTGCATGCGACCTCTCTCATCCGCTGCTGGCCACCACTTATCATCTTTTTCACCTTGTTATCTTTTGCATTTCCTTTTTTTAATTTTTCGTTCTCATTTTTTATTATCTTCATTTTTCATTTATATTTATTTTTATTTACATTATACAATTTTTTTGTTTTTGTCTCTCCTCTCTCCTTTTATTATTATTATTTTTTTATTATATTTTTTATTTATTTTATTATTTTCCTTTATTTTTATCTTATTTTTCAAATTTTTTTTAAACTTGGTTTCTTTTTCCCATTGCTCATTCCTTTTCTTCCCATCACATATATTTGCATGCATTGTGCTTGCCACTCCTATCAGCCCATCCATATACTCCGTTCAATTGCCTTCTTCAAGCATTGGATAAATGCTTCCCTTTCAGCCCGACCATCCTTATGCTGGTACACATGGTCCAGTACCATAAGGCACCTAGCTCCCCGAATGTTATGGGTTGCTATGGCAACAAGCATTGCCGCCGTCCATTATGACGTACTTCACCAATGTGTCACACGCTATGCGCCCAGCACAGGCACGCCGATCAATTGATTTGTGGCGTGGCCTCAGACGCAGCATACACACAATTAGGGGGGTGAGTCAAACTTTACATTATTTAAACATGTCTTTATTAATGTGTTTTTATTCCTTGATAAAGGTTCTTAGGAACCGAAACGTCGGTAACTTAGTTCATAAAGTTTTTTATTTTATCTATCCCGGAGTGCGCCTTATCCTTGGATTCTTTATATGCGCTCATTGTGCAGCACCCGGGCCATCTACATTTTTCCAAATCTTTAGGATTGATCGCTTCCTCCATTTTGTATATATATATATATATATATATATCCCCCAGCTCTTGTATTGCGCCCAGCTCTTGTATTGCGCCCAGCTCTTGTATTGCGCCCAGCTCTTGTATTGCGCCCAGCTCACATTGCCCCCAGCTCTCATATTGCCCCCACCTCTCACATTGCCCCAGCTCATATTGCCCCCAGCTCTCATATTGCCTCAGCTCACACATATATTGCCCCCATATTGCCCAAAGCTCACACATATATTGGCCCCCAGCTCACCCTCCCGTGCTGCCAGGCTCCTCCGGCGCTCCTGCCAGGCTCCTCCTTGGGGCAGCAGCACATTGCCAGGCTCCTCCAGCATCTTTTTCCTTTGAGTGGCCGCCGGCAAAGAGTTATAGCCTGGTCGCTCATTGGGAACCACGCACAGCCGCGGTCTCGCGAGATCCCAGAGTTCACGAGATCTCATGAATTCCACGATCTCTCAATATCACGACAGGTGGATCCCAACGAGCGGCCGGGCTACAACTCTTTGCCGGCGGCTGCTCAAAGGAAGAAGATGCCAGAGGAGCCTGGCAACGCGCCGCTGCCCCAAGGAGGAGCCTGGCAACGCACCGCTGCCCCAAGGAGGAGCCTGGCATTGCGCCGCTGCCCCAAGGAAACTGGCCGGCAAGCCAGCCCAATGCTGGCTTCTGGTATCGGTTTAGGTATTGGGGGGCCTCTGCACGAGTACCAGGTACTCATGCAGGTCCCGGTATCGGCACCGATACTAGTATCGGTGTATCCCTACATGGCACCACTTGAATGCAGACAAAAGTACAGACATTTCCGCTTAATATGGCACACAGGATGTATTGCTGCCTTCACCTTCAATCTACGGGTTTCATAGTTACCCTACTTTGATAAGACACAGATTTCCTTGACTGCTGATACTCTGATGTGCAGGTTAGACTTCGACCAATAGACTCAAACTTGGAATTTCAGCCAGGCTTCCACAGCAATCTAATATTAATTCAGGAAAGCTATGAAAAATTCAAGAAAGAAATGGGGAAAGAGTGTTCCTTCATAACTTCAGTGTCACAATAAAAAAAAATTTTCAGCTTTGTATTGTTGAGCATGGCATGTAAAGCAAATGGTAATTTCAGGTTGTAACAACATTAAATGTAGATTTGTCACCTGGATTGAATATTTTTTTCTCAAAGTCCCCTGTAGTTGGCAGTAGTATGGGGATTTGTGTTTTTTTTTATTCTGTAATGTAATACATTAAGTGCCTTGAGCCATTTTCCTTTCAGGCAGTCACTGATGACCAATCACAATGCAAATGTGTTAACAATTACGAGATTTTTTTATTTGTAGAGCTACTTCTTTTGAATATAACTTCTGACAAAAGAACAGAACATATAAAAAGCCAAATGAATAAATCATTCCACTGTTGTTAAGGTTCTCAGTGGTGCACTGCTATAAGAAAGGCCACAAGATGCCTTGTACGTCCAACTTACTCTCTCCATGAGAAATACAAAACACCTCCTGCCTTTTGTGCTATCAAATCACTCTTTTTGCTTCTGGCGGATTAATGTTTCAGTACAATTCATCGGAGCCCTACCTATCCGAGCAGCACATGTGCATGAATTGGGGTTAGACACCACTGTGAATCTTCTTCTGTGAAGTGGGTGTAGACGTAAAAATATAAATCTAATGAGAAATGAATGCAGGCGAAACATGAATTCTGTTGATTTGGTCAAATAAGGTGATTAACAAGCAGTAACCTTCTCAGGTGTGCATTTATTTTCACTTTTTTTATTGTTGTAAAATTCACAATGAGTTTATCATTCTTCATCAATATGAATAAATTAATATGATTTATTAAATAATTTTTGCCCCCCCCCAGCTGCAAATCCATTATAGAAGAAACAGCAAGGGTGTTTGGACCCCTGTATCTCCAGTTCAATACACCCCACAATGTCAGTTGAGGTGTCATCGCCTAAGCCAGAGGCCTTTCAATGATACCAAACATGAATTTATAAAATGTAGCAAAAACGTTTATGAAATAAAATTTAATTTCCCCCCCCCCATCTAAAGCAGCAGTATTGTCTGCTTTTCAATTATAAAGTGAACAATGTCGCTGCAGTAACTCGCTTTCTCATTTCACACAGTGAAACATTGCTGTACGGGGTCTGTCAGGTGGCACCTGCCCAACAGACCCTGTGTGAAAATGTTCTGGAGAGAGTGAGTGTGATGTACCGCGATTTAACAGCCTTTGAACGTGGGATGATTGTTGGCGCTCGGCAGTGGCGTCACAAGGGGGTGGGGGTTGAGCCCCGCACCGGGTAACACCACCCCCTAGGATGACACCCTAAAAATATATATATATATATATATATATATATTATAAAAAAAATTACACAAAAATATTTTACCAGGAAGGATACATTGAAAATTCTCGCATTTCCAAGTATGTCCTGGGTAGGCCTAGGCTGGCACTTTCCAGGAGGCGGCAAAAAAAACACCACAAAGAGGATATTCACAGAGCACCGAAATATTTCAGTGTTCTGTTGTTCCCACACTTTGGGAATCAAATTTCCCTGGTGAATTCACCACAGGGTCCCTGAAGTGCAGGGAATCAGCCACCGAATGCCGCCACAAACCCGTCGCCCGCTGTTTTAAAAAAAAAAAACTACTGAACGAAAATGTCTGGAATTAACATATAAGATCCTATGAATGATAATAAAAAATTAAAAACTGCTATTAGAAAAAAAAATGCCTAAAAGATACTAAAAAAATAAAATCAATAGAGAGATTTTTTTTACTACGGATTAAAGGAATAAACGCTTTATTAGATATTGGATAAAAACAGGAATATTTTTAACATTGAAACCTTGGTGTTCGTTCGCCTGAATAAACCTGCCAAATGAAAACACCTGACATCAGGACATTTCTTTGCTGTTCGGTGTCTCTGAATAGATTAACCATTACTTCTCTATGGGGACTTTCACTGCCTTCGAACAGGCACCGTACTTGCTGGCAGTTTGCCAAAATTTGTGTATGAGCATATCACAGAGCTCCACAGCAATAAACCTCACAGTAATGTGTGCCGTGTATGAGCATTCAGTGTTATATGGGAGTACTGATTTAAGAGTAAAAGTAGTTAAAAAAAAAACCATAAAACTCGGGGGGGGGTGACACCATAAGTTACCGCACCGGGTGACACCAACCCTAGTGATGCCACTGGCGCTCGGAGACATGGAGGGAGTATCAGCAAAACAGCAGAATTCGTTAAATGTTCAAGAGCAGCTGTTGTTAAAGTGTTTAAAGACTGGACTGTCAGCCGAAAAATTGGGTCTGAACGTGTGAATTGTGGCCGTCAGCGACTAGTCAATGTTAGGGCAGAACGGAGAGTGGCAAGATTGGTACAAGACAACAGAAGGGCGACAGTGCATCAAATTACTGCAGATCTTAATCAGGGATCCTCTCAAATGATCTCTGAACGCACTGTTTGCCATACACTGCACCGAATGGGATATGGAAGCGGAAGGCCTGTTTTAAGATACGTCTCCAATTTGCACAGGAACCCAAGGATTGGACAGTCGAGCATTGGAAAAAAGTCATGTGGTCCGATGAATCACGTTTCCAGTTGCATCATGCAGATGGCAGAGTTCGAATTTGTCAGAAACAGCATGAAAGCATGCACCCCACATGCATGAGTACAACCCTTCAAGCTGGTGGGGGCAGTGTTATGGTTTGGGGCCTTTAAATTCCTGTGGAACCACGTCTGAATAGCACAACATACCAAAGCTTTGTTGCTGATCAAGTTCATCCTATCATGTTGATGGCGTATCCCAATGGAGATGGCTTCTTTCATCAAGACAATGCGCCATGCCACGGTGCTCGTATTGTGCAGGAGTGGTTTCAAGAACATGAGGGAGAATTGAACTTGCTTAGGTGGCCCCCACAATCACCAGATCTCAATACAATTGAGCATTTGTGGGACGAAGTTGAAAGAGCCATCAGGCAGCTGGTTCCACAACCATCGAATCTCACAGAACTGGACAGTATCAGGCATGGTGTCAGATTCCTCGCATCACCTTTCAACAACTTGTGGAGTCAATGCCAAGAAGAATCGCCACAGTATTGAAGGCAAAAGGTGGCCCAACGAAGTACTGATGGGGTGGTCATAATAATCTGGCCACTCAGTGTATATAGGACACCAGACATTGCGCAGTACCCGATTTTGATTTCATAGAATTTTAAGAATGGATGCGGTTGTTTTGCCTTCAGGGAGATTCTAGTTAACCCCCTAAAAACATATTTAGCAACAGTTGCTTAGAAACCTTAAATCATAGTTAAATCTAATTTCACACGTAATATATATTGTTTCATTTTAATTTTTTGATTTTTTTTTTTAGATCTAAATGAAGTCGGAATCGTTTTGTTAATTTCTTTATTTTGAATTGTTTTCCCAAGGGTTTTGTATTATCAAACGATAGTTGTGCCACTGTTTTTATTGTATTATACAACAGTGATGCAATTCTATATGACCTTAGAGAGTTACACTCCTGTTATTGACCAGCTCACTTTCCCACAGGGCACTCTCCTACTCACACCTGCCTCATTTTCATTAGTATCTATGTCAGCCAGCAGAAGTGAGGTATAGGGACCACATGTTTTATTTTCTAAAAATCAATACATTTGTTAATCGTTTGGATGTCGCAATGTGGAGTAGAATTTTACTTTTTAAATTATGTGAAGTTCAGTTTAGGGTAACATCATCACTTTCTGCAACTTATGAAATGCACATTTCAGTCATTTTTGAAGAAAGCATTATTAATTTTTGTGAAAGACAAGTAGACTTAACGTTTTATTCCCCAACTGATATGTATTCTGCAAGCATCACAGGAATGGCCACGGTCCAGTGATGAGAGATAGCTGCTTTCTCACCAGACCCAGTGATCATACAGGAAACAACTCGAGTGAGAATAATAGACCAGGACACAAGTGCTGTCTTGGGTGGTTCTTTTACTCTGGAGTAAATTTCATACATTCAGTAGTTTTATCAAAAATAGGAGCGCCACAAATTCATGAATTACAAACCAATACATCAGCAATATAGGAACATGTTTTTTCTACTTTGGGCAGTACCTAGACTTACAAACATTTCCTGTCCTTGCCTAGTAGGCACGCCTAAATTGACGTCACAGCTATATCCTATTCTAGAAATAGGAATATTCCATAGGATGCATTAACAATAACCATCTGTGTCCCTCCCTTCCTCTCGGCTGGTCAGCCTCTCTTAGTTTCTAGAGGAAATGGAGTTGAATAGAAAATTTGCACTCCTTGATAAAAACAGGAAGCCAAGAGAAAGACCATACTCAGCATTACCTCATGAACACATTAGGCATTTACTGAGCAGTCAATCAAATATTACTAAAGTAGAAATATGTATTCAGTGAATTAGCTACCATATTTCAATTTCCTTTCAATCCGTCTTTTGATCATGTATCACGTGATCATTAAGTAAAAAAGAAAACTAAACTAAACTAGTGAACCTATTACAAGTGGGGTTACATTGTCATCATATTATACATATAAATCATAATGATTAAAAGCAAACCAACAAAAATACAACAGTTCTTGGAAAAAGAGCAAAACATCTCGGTAGTAGTTCTAGCAATAGACACTGCAAGTGTAAAATCAGAGTTAATACAATATGTATTACTTTGTGAAAAAGGAAAGTTCATCAAAAAATAAACAGTTCGTGTAAATGAGGAAAAAAAGGGTACTACTCTTCAGGTTGAATAGGACAGTTAATAGGCATAAAAAATAAATTGGGGGGGGGAAAACGATTCTTCAGCTGGGAAACCAGCCAACAGGTTAGCAGGGGCTTACAACTGCTGTGGCCCACACTCCAGATTAATCAGTGGGATACGTCACAGGAGGAGGTCATCTAGAAGCAGGGGTCATCGATTCCACATCTGGGGTTGAGGTCACAGGTGGATCAGGAATGAAGTCATCAGGGATGAATGGCGCTTTCTTTATCCTTGATGCATGGATCCAGGAAGGTGATTCATCAGTCAGCACGGCGGTTCTGGTCACAGCAAGGACGGTAGTCAGCTCTCCATATGGTGGATCAATGGTTTTGTGACGATGCAGGGCTTTCACGAGCACTCGATCTCCTGGAACAAAACGGTGAGTAGGATCTGTGGAGAGAGGCGGAAAAGAGCAGGAGACCGTTCTATGGAAATCATGCAATGTTTTAAGCAATTGAGTAACATATGCTTCTCTAAATTCATCCAGATCACCTGGTAACATTACCAGGGGACCTTGCTTAGGAATCCATGGGGTAGGAAAGTGTCTTCCCATGAGAACTTCAAAGGGGGAGAGGCCAGTGACAGAATGGGTGGTCATTCTTATTTCTGCAAGAATGGCTGGAAGGTAATCCGGCCAGTTCTTGAAGGTACCCTCAGTAGCTTTTCTAAGTTTATTTTTGATATTTCTATTTTGCCGTTCCACGATTCCGGAACTTTCCGCATGGTATGGGCAATGAAACTTCCAATGAATGGCCATTAATTTTACCAATTCCTGTGTGATCTTGAAGGTAAAGGCAGGACCATTATCTGAATCAATAGATATGGGGCATCCATATCTGGGTATTAATTCTTTACAAAGAATTTTGGCAACAGTTCTGGCATTTTCTCTTGCAGTAGGGAAGGCTTCAGGCCATCTAGAAAACTTGTCAACTATTACCAGAAGGTATTTCAGGTTACCTTTTGCAGTGGGCATGTGTGTAAAATCAATTTGGAGTTCCTGGAATGGACCATTAGCTGGCGGTAGGTGTTGAGTTTTAATTTTTGGGCCCTGTGTATTATTTCTGGCACATATAAGGCAACGAGAGAGTTGGGAATTAATCATAGCCTTAAGATTACAAACAGAAAAATGTTTAGCCATTTCGCTGTATGTGAGTTTGGGAGATCTGTGGCCAGGACCGTGAACAGAAAAAATAAAGATTGGCGCTGCTGCAGCAGGTAAGCCAACTCTCCCTCCTTTCTCATAAATTCTAACATCAGGCGGAATTTCTTGAGACTTCACAAGGCATTCTGAGGCCCAATGATAAACATCAGCTTCAGTAGCACCTGCCTGGAGTTCTTTAAGCATCCATTTCTGGGGCAGCAGAAAAGGAGAAAGGTAGCAGGTGACAATTGGAGGGTGAGGAACAAGAGAAATGGTAGGAGATGAAAGAGCAGCAGCTTTAGACTTAGCGTCAGCAAAGTGATTGCCACGAGAAACAAAAGAGTCAACAGGATCATGACCTGTGCATTTAACAACAGCAAGACGAGAAGGCAATAGAATAGCAGACAGGAGATCAGAAATCAGATCAGAATGAGAAATAGGACGTCCATCAGCCGTAGTAAAACCAAGGAGATGCCATAATGCACCAAAATCATGCACAACACCAAATGCATAACGAGAGTCAGTATAAATGGTGACAGGGAGATCTTTAAAAAGTTTACATGCAGCTGTTAAAGCAAAGAGTTCCGCAGCTTGCGAAGAATTTGAAGGAATGGAAGCAGATTCATGCACAATGTCAGGCAATTCAACCACAGCATAACCAGTCAGATACTGTGAATCAGAAGGACGAGAACAGGAGCCATCAACAAAGATATGACGAATATCAGGACCTTCTAGAGGAGTGTCAGAAAGATCAGATCTAGGAGAGGTCGTTAGTTGAATGAGCGGAAGACAATCATGTAATTCACGAGGCTCCTCTTGGTCTTCGCGTAGACGCAGGAGAGCATTTAGAACAACAGAAGGACCAGAAGAGTATTTGACAGACAAATTAGAGGTAGAAGTTAGTACAGTTTCATAACCAGACAAACGTTGGGAAGAAATGTGCTGGGTAGAAAGGTTACGAAGTACATGCAAGACATTGTGTTGTGTATGGAGAATCGTGTCAGTACCTAGGGTTAAGGACTGAACTGTTTCCACAGCCATGGCACAGGCAGCCAAGGAGCGGAGACAATTTGGCATTCCCTGAACAACAGGTGGCATGACTTTTGACAAAAATGCAGTTGGACGCAACGCCCCCCCGTGGACCTGTGCAAGAACAGCCGCCATTGTGCACCCATCCTCCCTACAGTAGAGGTGGAAAGGCAGTTTATAGTTCGGTAGCCCCAGTGCTGGTGGAGTAGCCAACAGTTCCTTTAACGTATCAAAGGCAGACACCATGTCCGGAGACCAAACAATTTGGTCCGGAGCTGTGCGCGCAGCAGATGCACGAAGAACAGAGTCATAATAGGAACAGTCTGGTATCCAGTGACGACAAAAATTCACCATCCCTAGAAAGGACAACATGTCTGTTTTGGAGGCAGGACGCTTGAGCTGGAGCAGGCTCTGAATGCGGGACGGTGAGAGGACACGAGATCCCTGAGTGAGAACGAAACCCAAATATTCAACAGAGGTGGAGCAAAATTGCATCTTTTTTCTGGACACCTTGTGGCCTTCTGAGTGTAGATGGTTGAGGAGAGCAACAGAGTCAGTGTGACATGCAGCTTGGCTGGGGCTACAAAGAAGGAGGTCATCCACATACTGTAGTAAGGTGGAGCCTTCCGGCGGACTGTAACTCAACAGAGTCTCACGCAGGGCACCTGCGAAAGTCGCAGGACTGTCAATAAATCCCATAGGTAATACTGACCAACAAAACTGACTACCTTCAAATGTAAAGGCCAAAATGTGTTGTGTATCTGGATGTACTGGACAGAAAAAAAGGCATTTTTTAGGTCTATGACTGTAAAATGTGTGGAGTCTGGGGGTATGGAGGTGAGAAGGGTTGGGAGGTCAGGTACAATTGGAGAAATAGGAATTATGATTTCATTGAGAGATCTGAAATCCTGAGTAAAGCGATATCCATCTCCTTTAGGCACAGGATTTACAGGAGTGTTGTACGAACTTACAATGGGACGCAGAATGCCAGTAGCAAGGAAGCGGTGAATGAATTCCCGTATTCCTTCAACTTTAGCAGGTGACAGATTATATTGCTTGTGATAGACAGGAGTTGCAGATTTTTTTAATTTTGCCGAATATGGGGTGCAGGAGATAGAACCCACATCATATTCGTCAATTGCCCCTACATCCGGATGTACACACAATTCGAGATCAGGTGCTGAAAGGAAAGCACAGTGAAGAGGAGAGAAGGAATGGGAGGAAGTGTTAGGTGGAGAGCAAAGAGTGGGGCTGTTGGGGGATGAAATGTGCTGGGAGCAGCTTCAAGAGAAAAGAATGGAGAATCCACATGTAAAGATCCAGATGGCATGCAGATAATAGACACAGCAAGCAAAGAAAGCAAATCTCTGCCTAACAAATTAACAGGATAGGTAGGGAGAACATGAAAAGAATGAAACACAGAGGCAGGAGAAGAATTTGAAGAAATAGCAATGGGTGGGGTGACAAACGTTTCTGTTAGGACTCCATTAATCCCCAAAAATGGCATCTCAGCAGGTTTAATTGACCACAAACACCACTCTATTGTAAGCGTCGAATTTGTAGCACCCGTATCCACAAGGAATGGGGTTTTATGATCCTCCAAATTAAGGATCACTAAGGGCAAATGGTCAACTGTTTCTGAAACCTGAACACATGAGATGGAGCATGCCTCTGGGCCACATCATGCATTTGATTGGTTTTGCCAATCAATCTTATGACGAGGTGGATCACAGGCATTGTTAGGAGAGGTAACAGCATTGCTTGTTGAAGATCGTGGCTGGGGGTTCATAGCAGTATTGCCAATGTTCCTGGGATTATGAGGGCATTCATTACGCCAGTGATTTGGATCACACAAATGAAACAAGTACCTGGGGTACGTGTGGGGTGTTGAGGACGATAATAAGTCCGTTTAGGGCGAGGACCATTATTACCTGGGGGACCTGAAGGACTGTTAAAAACAGCTAACATATATTTAGAATGCTGCAGGTCAAAGCAACCTGCAGAATCTTTAACAAGGAGCCTATTATTAAGATCAATAGGTACCACTGTTGGCCAGTTATCAATCACCTGTTTAGCAATTCTCTGGGTATCATCTCTGAGATTACCCATGAGAGTTTGAGTGTAGAGGAGACCCATATCTCCATCTAATGTCATGCCGGCATCCTCCTTCCAGTTCTTATGGAACCGGTGGACGAATTCGGTGACAGATTTTTTGGCATTTTGTTTGCATGCAATGGCTGCGACCATAGAACGTCGAGCTCCATAATTACGAGTCCATTCATCACAAACTTCTGTCCACATATCATCAATCTGGACCGATGTTTGTAAAGGCAAATTTTGGGGTGTAATAGGGGCACCTATTAGAGGAACATGGGGGGGTTGAAGTGAGAGAACACGAGTCCAATCAAAACCAGTGTCATCAGCATATCCCATGACACCGTTAATGATCAACTTGTAATCTTCCTGAGTTAATTGCAATCCTCGTGTCGCCCGTTTAAGGTATTGTGTTGTCGCAGTCGGGGAAATTCGGGGATTAGGAGAACCCTTAATTATAGAATTTAAGGTTCCTATATCAGGGAGCATAATAACGCCATTATTTCCTGCAATTAAATAGGGCATCTGATATCTAGCAGGGGGGTTGATAGTTTTGCCAGATTGGGTCCTAGTTATTATGTTCTGAAGTTGGGGTTCAAATTGGTCAATAAAAGATTGCATTTGGGGAGAGTATCCTACACGGTTGGGTTTGGAAGTGGATACAAATGAAGATGTACTGAATTTAGATTTAGGGGTTTTATTTTGCCAATCATATGTGCTAGTTTCATCTTGTTCTGTATCAGATTCTGTTTCAACATGGGGTATTCCTACGATAGCACCTAAAACACCTATATTTTGTGTTAGGGCTTCGGGGGAAGGCAGAGGATTAGTAGTGGTTTCAATAGTTGTAATCACAGCTGCCAAAGTCTTAGGGTCAAGGCTGGGATAAAGGGAAGAGGGTTTGGGAGTAGGTTGTGAAAGGGCAGGAGGAAAGGAATTGTAAGGTGGGGGATGATCTATGGACCATGATACATCTTTAGGAGTTTTAGAAATGGGGTTATATGAAGAGGACAAGTGAATCCACACTTTACCACATTCCTTCATATATTTTCTATCCCAATTTGAGTCAGGTTGGAAATATGGGAAAGCTTTCTGGTCGCCAAGACATAAGCCTTTTATCATGGACATATGATAGGAAGAGAAGCTTCCTGAATTTGGGAATGGATCAAAAGAATGCATGGCTGTAGTCCAGCCAGCGAGACAATCTATAAAGGGCGTGGTGAAATATTCGCCAGCAACACGTTGTATATAATCGGCGGGCGTTTCAGCAGGGCCATTTTGGGGCATTAACTTCTTATTGAAGTTATCTAATTTGCCCGTTGGTTTTGGATCTATATGGGAGGACCCATATCACAAAAAAAAAGGCGCGGTGGAGGGGGAAGGAGAAGGGCCAGCGCAATTAAAAGGGTGAGAGGGAAAGGGTCGCAAAAATGCGCAGTTTCCTCTATTCTCACTGAGCCAAATCACAAAACAGCAATCTCCATTCTATTTAAAATCTTTTTAACTACACTATCAGGGAGAACACGCACAAATAGGAAATAACAAGTAGTAAGGTAAATAGAGACCCAATAAAAAGAAATATAATACTCTTTACAACACAATTCAAATGTGAGTCACTAACAGCGGGGACATCCAACAATTGATCAAGGAAACAAAGAGAAAGGATCACTATTCTTTACCCAGACGATTGTAAAAAATCCTATTTTTCATTCACCATCACTTAAACAATCAAATCATTCAAAAGAAACTCTTGCACTATCCAATCAAATAATGCGAGTTCGAAAATTTGAACAAGCAAGTTGCCTATGATGAATATTAGATTCAATAAATATTAATAAAATAAATATGTAACCCATACTCACCAAGACAAGTTGATTAGTTCAAATCCCACTTCTAACACCAAATTGATATGTATTCTGCAAGCATCACAGGAATGGCCACGGTCCAGTGATGAGAGATAGCTGCTTTGTCACCAGACCCAGTGATCATACAGGAAACAACTCGAGTGAGAATAATAGACCAGGACACAAGTGCTGTCTTGGGTGGTTCTTTTACTCTGGAGTAAATTTCATACATTCAGTAGTTTTATCAAAAATAGGAGCGTCACAAATTCATGAATTACAAACCAATACGTCAGCAATATAGGAACATGTTTTTTCTACTTTGGGCAGTACCTAGACTTACAAACATTTCCTGTCCTTGCCTAGTAGGCACGCCTAAATTGACGTCACAGCTATATCCTATTCTAGAAATAGGAATATTCCATAGGATGCATTAACAATAACCATCTGTGTCCCTCCCTTCCTCTCGGCTGGTCAGCCTCTCTTAGTTTCTAGAGGAAATGGAGTTGAATAGAAAATTTGCACTCCTTGATAAAAACAGGAAGCCAAGAGAAAGACCATACTCAGCATTACCTCATGAACACATTAGGCATTTACTGAGCAGTCAATCAGGCCCTATATATTTATATAGCTATCAAATATTACTAGAGTAGAAATATGTATTCAGTGAATTAGCTACCATATTTCAATTTCCTTTCACTAACCACTGTTCTTTCATAGTCTTAAAGTTCAGCAAACCTCAGCAAAATCTGGTGAATTCACGGTCTAGTGAATTGCCACAGTTTGCTCTTTGTTTCTGCCTTAGTTTGTGCTAATCATGGGTATAAAGGGACATGCCTATTCTGTCAGTGTGCCATGAAAAAGGTGTAATACCTTTTGAATGAGTTAGTCTCATTCAGCAGGCATAAAAAGCAAGTAAATATAATATTTTTTCATATTTACCTGCTTTTCCTTATTGGCATTTCCCACACCCACTTCAGGAAGCACACTGAGCTAACGAATCCGTGTGTATTCTGTGGAATGCCTAAAAAACACACTTGGCATTTGCGACCGAGTTGCTTTACCTCCCTCCTGCACTGTTCGTCCCTCCCTCCCTTCAGCTGAGTGCCAACCCAATCTGTAACCCTTTCACCCCCAACTACTGCAGATAAAGATAAAGAAGGAACGAAATCCATACACACAGTGAGAAAAAGAGACGGCAGAGAGTGGGACAGCAAAAAAGCACAGAGACACCACAAGATCTAGCAGAGGGCCATCAAGAAAATGCATAGAGAGCGCAACAAAAGGCACAGTGAGAGAGGGTGCGTACAAGGGACAGACAGCACAAGAGTGTGTGACTGTGTGAGGAAGTTTGAGTGAGACAGGTAGTACGTAAACTATGAGAGCGAGTCAGTGGGTGAGTGTGCAAGCGAGCTTGAGTGTGTGAGCGAGTCAGCTGGTATGTGTGTGAGTCAGCTGGTATGTGTGTGAGTCAGCTGGTATGTGTGTGAGTCAGCTGGTATGTGTGTGAGGCAGCTGGTGTGTGTGTGAGACAGTCAGCTGGCGAGTGTGTGAGACAGTCAGCTGGCGAGTGTGTGAGACAGTCAGCGGGTGAGCGGGTGAGTGTGTGAGCGAGTCAGCGGGGGAGTGTGTGAGCGAGTCAGCGGGGGAGTGTGAGAGCGAGTCAGCGGGCGAGTGTGAGAGCGAGTCAGCGGGCGAGTGTGAGAGCGAGTCAGCTGGCGAGTGTGAGAGCGAGTCAGCTGGCGAGTGTGAGAGCGAGTCAGCTGGCGAGTGTGAGAGCGAGTCATGTGAAGCTTTGACGGGTGGAGTAGTGGACAGGGAATATATACAGGACGTTGGAGCTGAACAAACACTCCTAGCTGAGGGGCATCGCCAGAGAAGATGAAATAAGGGTTTAAAGCTAGAAAATATTTTTTTTTATAGCTTTTATTGATTTATTCTAGTCTATTATTTATAAAAGTGTTTTAACTGGCAATTAGGAAAAAAAAATTCTAGTCATGCATGTCCCTTTTAGGTATGCTTTCTACCTGTGTTTCCACCATAGTTGCATCCCTATGTAAATTGCATAACTTTTACCATTGTTTCCCGATATTCTTTTTGACGAAGTAGTCCCAGCATTGTTCTTAACTTTCTTAGCACTGTAGTTTCTATGGTTTTATTGCAGTTTATGGAGCTCGTCCATTATTTCAGACAATGCTGAAACAATGGTTTAGAGAGAATAGCCCCAGTTTACTCTTTTTACGTAAGCACAGCTCTGGTAATGTTGTTGGCCATAGTTTAGGGTAACTTTGTTCACCAGTGTAGGCTTTTTTGCCTCCATGGATTGGCGGATTGGCAGTTCACACACTAGTTGCAACAACATTGTTTAGTAGATAACCCTCTATAGTGTTATCAGCAATTATTTTTTTTGCGTGACATGTATTTTGGGGATTTATTTCAATAAAGTTAGATAAATGCAAAACACATTAATACAAATCTAGCGTCTCTTTTGCAGAGAATTTGAGGAAAATTAATCTGAAAGTGTCTCCACCATACACACTGGGCTGTTTTCACACTGGCAGTGAATAGAGCTTAGTGCTGGGTGTGTTTTGCTTCCATCCTGCTGTTTCGGGTCATCCTTCAGCCCTTATGCTTCTTCGTTTGTTCTTTCCTCTTGAACTTGGATTGCTCTCTAATGTGACAGATTTGAGAAGTGAAAAGATATAACTAGGTTTGAAACCATGTAGCAAGAACAGTAGCGGAGAGTCGTTCACATCCGTGAATGCTCCAGTACGTGCCCAGAGGAGTCTCAGCCGTTGGAAGAGGCAGGTTGGATACGTGCTTTGGCTTGATTTTGAGGAATACGAGAAATCCTGTACAACTGGGAAGCAAAGGCACGAGATGTCTCTCCGCAGTCCGTACAACGTGTCCTGGACAGGGTGCTATTCGTGTCTGTTCCATTCCAGTTCTTCTGCTGAAGGGTTGGCCTACTTAGTGAAGAACTGTTGTTGGATGACCCTTCTATGTAGAAGAGGTCAACCGTCTGCATGACATTACTCCTCACTTGAGTAGGAAATATATGTGAGAACTCACATTTACAAAATATTCACCAATTTAAATTGTTTTTGAGACTTGAAAAAATAAAAATATAACCTTTAACAAAGGATTTAATTTCAAATATAAAATGTTCATCGACCTGTCCAGACAGTTCAGCAAGCCGCTGGCTCTCAAGACCCTACATTAGCAAGAAGAAAGCACACATATCGAGTCTTTATATACAGTATTTTTAATAAATGGGTTTAAATGTTTTTTTTGCCAAATGTATTTTCGCTGCCTGTCAGTGCAGTCTGTGACAATTCAAGACCCATGTGTACTTTTTGGAAATTGTCTAAAACCGCATATAATCTCAATATAATATGAATGTATTTTGTATTTTTTTTTCTTTAATTGTATTATTTATTTATTTTAGTTCCAGGGCTTTATTTTTTTGTTTCTACAAAAAAGCTTATTTTATTGTATTATTATCAGTATATTCATGATTATTATTGTAGTTGTTTTATCCGTGAAGCTAAAGGCTGGTAAACAAATCATTTGAAGCCAACTAGCCTTGTAGCTAACCCCAATTAAAATACAGATTTTTCTTTTGTTATCCCTTTTTGTCCTGACAGAGTGGGAGCATATTATTGCCTTAAAGGGAGTTCAGTTAAGTTAATGAAAGATTATACTTTTTAATACCTCATTAACGAGAACGATGGCTTTATAAGCCACGCCATGGGCTTCTCTGTTGTCCATTGTCTTCGAAATAAAGAAATTGGTCCTATTAATTCTCAAGCCGAATATCGGCTTGGCCACTGCTTACTGTGATGAAGTATTGCTTGCAGTGCTAAGGGGAGAGAAATTCATTGTTTTTCCTTGCAGATAAGATCTGTCTGGCTTTAAAATGGCATTAAATGCCACTGGTGATAGCTGAATACCTATGTTGAGATTGTGCATCCTTTGTTTTTGTGTATAAATGAGAATTACTACACATACATACATCGGGAGTTTGACCGATGGGCACACTTAATGGTTTTCGAAGCCACTGAGAATAATTTGGGAGCCAAGCTGACATTGGTTTCATCAACTAAAAAAGCATATACAGTAATACCTTGGATTGCGAGCGTAATTCATTCCGGAAACGAGCTTGTAACCCAAAGCACTCTTATATCAAAGCAAATTTCCCTATAAGAAATAATGGAACCTCTGACGATTTGTTCCACAACCATTTACTCATATGAAAATGGTTACCGTAATACAAAATACTGTGCAGTATAAAGTAAAAATAAAGCAAGTTAACCTGCACTTAACCTTTGAGAAGAATCGAGGCTGGTGGGAGGGAGGGAGAGAGGAGGAGGATTATTGTGCAGGACGTTTATCACTAATGGGATCACTATCTGTTGGGAGAGTTTCAGCACATCTGGTGTAATGTGTTATACTATTACACACGTTACACCATGTGGCCTTCCCCGTCGAGCTGTCAGGATGCTGGGATGGACGCAGGGAGGAAAGGTCAAGACAAATGCACTCGGTGCACTCGTTTGACCACGGCCTCAGTTGTGACATGGCGCTCGGCAGACAAAGCGTACGTACTGCTCGTATTACAAGACTTTGCTCGTTTATCAAATTCAAATTTATAAAAAAATTGTTGCTCTTCTTACAAAACACTCTCAAACCACGTTACTCTCAATCCAAGGTATTACTGTATATATATTTGTATGTAATTAATCCATAGAGGGCTCTTAGTTCTTCCTTTTCTCCTTGTCTGTTGTTTTGGAGACCCTACGTGCACTTTCTATAACTATATACTAGGGTCAATCTAGAAATATATTAGATCTAGGACTACTTTGAGGGATTGTTTCTATCTTCGCATTCGCTTATATTTTGTATTTCTATCCCTGTGGCTTGTTAGTATATTTTTATATATAGAAATATTTATGCAGGTTTGTTTTTGTCCTTGTGGCCATGCTTTGGTTATAGGTGTCTCATTGCAGATGTATTGGATATATTATTCGATATTTGTGAGCATAGAAGTTGCATTTATCTTTTATTGTAGGCTCCTTTATTTTCAGGATTCTCTATTTAGATCTACAAGAGGTATCTAGTCATTATATTGTATATTTTTTATCCTCCTTTTTTCTTTTCTTGTTATATATACTCCAACAAATATTTTTGCTTCTTGATACACCTAGTACAGAGGAGAAACCTCAGGCTTTCCACAATTTTGTTTTGTTTATAGTTCTAGATTAGTGGGTTGAATCCTCGTACGTTATTGGGTGATTCTATTTTGGCTCACCGGTGCATTTTGGCTCACCGGTTTGAGCACCTGTCAGCTAGGATGCTGAACCATTCCAACTATTTCTGGTTTTCAAGATTGCAGAGTATTATGGTGCTCATAATTCGAACAAACCAGCCCCAGATATATAGGCTATCCTCATAATTCAATTTAATTTTGGACTGTTAAAGCAAATAAAATGCTGGTATAAAAATGGGCATTTTAAAACCTGATGCTTTTGGTATCTAGACTTATATCTGAAAGCTATTCTAAATAAAGTAGCAGTTACTCAAAAGTCAACGTTCACCATTGTTTCAATCAATGGTGCAAATAACTATGGTTGAAACCACGGCGAACATCTGCAATGCAGAAAAGGAAAATTAAACAGCGGCAGATGAAATTCCTGCAAACACTGACCAGTTGCACCACTGTTGTTCTTATGTGAAATTACTAAAACAAGGCTATTTCTTCATTTTAATTTCATCTTGTTTGCAACACTGATAAATACATATTGACAGTTTTAAAGTGGAAAACGACAGACCGACAAAAATAATGGTGTAGAACGTCAGCTGAATGCCGTTGAAAACGTTGATGAATAGCATCAGTAACCCCACAGGAAACTACATCAGAAACTGTAGTGGAAGCAATGGTAAACAGTAAGACAAACTATGGTGTCCTTAAATAGTGAATTCATGCCATTACCTCCTTACAGCTTGCGTGAAGCCTTCTAAGTGAAGCCTTCAAAGTGAGCACTTAGAGATCTTCTGGAGATACTCTGGAGGTAGTCTGAGGTTAGACAGGAGGTAGAAAACCTACAAAAAGGTAAGATTTGTTGGTTTAAATCCATTCTTTTTATAATGGCAGGCTTGGTCCAGTGTAAGAGCTGTCATGCATTTGTTTTTAGATCCAGTTTTTGGAGGTTTGGAGTGTGCCGGATATGTAGGCAGCTCTCTTTATTGCAGCAGGAAATTGCCTGTTTGAGGTCTGAGATTTGTAAATTATCTGTTAGACAAACTCAGGCTATGGCTATGACTGTTACAAAGCCACTGCCACAGAGGCCTCCTAGGAGCGGCAGATGGACTACTGTAGGATCTGGTAGACTTAGAGTTGTGGATAGAAGGCATGTCCCACAGTCTGTGGCTCTTTCAGAGTGTAGTGGTGACACGGAAGTAGGCTCAGACACCATAGTTGAGGAACCACCATCCCCATGCCTAAGGTATGCAGGACTGCAACCAAGAACAAAAAGGAAAAGGTGGGACATGATAGAAGGCAATTGTTGCTGGGTGATTCGATCATAAGAGTTGTTGAGCTGGAGAGTAGTGGTTTGGTGAGATGTCTTCCTGGGGCTACTGCTCGTAGAGACAAGAGACGTATTCTCAATATTGTCAAACAAGCAAAGCAGCAAGGGGAAGTGGACGTTCTAGTCCATCTAGGGACAAATGACTTGGCTAGCAATGAGGTTTCTGAGATTAAGGAAGATTTTTGTGTTCTTGGAGGTGAAATACAGCAGATTGCGTCCACTGTGTCATTCTCTGAAGTTTTGCCTGTGCATAACATTCAGGATAGGCAGATGCGCAATAGGGAATTTAATTTGTGGCTTCGGGAATGGTGTCGGGAGCAAGGATTTGACTTTGATAGCTCTAATTGGAGCAGAAAGGAACTGTATAAAAAAGATGGTTTGCATCTTACTCATAGGGGAACATATGTTCTCAGTGAGAAGTTCAAAGGTTTCACAAAGAAATATTTAAACTAGGAGGGGGGACAAAAGGGTAAAAAACAATCTGCCTGATTGTCCCCAAAACTAAATCGGAGGGTGCAAGCAACATGCGGGGAAAAAAATGACAAGCTCAGAGTCGTGTCTATAAATGCTCGCAGTTTAGTCAATAAAATCAATGAACTGGAGGCAATGATGGCAGCTGAAAAGTAGATTTAGTGGTGGTTACTGAGACATGGTTCAGTGAGAAAAATAACTGGGACATAACAATACCGGGGTACTCTTTATATAGAAAAGACAGAGAAGATAGGAAAGGAGGAGGAGTGGCCCTGTATGTGAAAAACAACATAAAAACGAATCAAATAAAAGTGAGCGAGGTGAACATAGAGTCAGTTTGGGTTACGCTAACACTTGACAATCATACAGTAGCTCGTGTTGGTGTGATCTATAGACCCCCTGGACAAGTAGAAGAGCTAGATAATCTGCTGTTTGAGGAAATAGCCAAAATGGCAATGAAGGGGGAAGTTATTATCATGGGGGACTTTAATCTTCCTGATGTGAACTGGAAAACCAAAATAGCTGGGTGCACCAGGAGTACAAATATTCTAAACTCCCTACTGCAGGGATCTCAAACTCTGGCCCCCCTGATGTTTCTGAACTACAGCTCCCATGATTCCCTAGCCATCTAATGCATTCAAAGAATTCTGGGACTTGTAGGCAAAAACATCTGGGGGGCCGTGAGTTTGAGATCCCTGCCCTACTGGGATTATCTCTAACACAAGTAGTTGAGGAGCTGACCCGTAAAGAGGCCATATTGGATTTAATACTCACAAATGGAGGTTTGGTATCAGACGTTGTTGTAGGTGAAAATTTGAGATCTAGTGATCACCAGTCAGTGTGGTTTAATATAAGAACAGGGATGGAGCCACACCACACAAAAACAAAAGTTTTAGACTTAAAAAAACTGATTTTTCTAAAATGAGATTTTGTGTGAATGAGTCATTATCAGACTGAAGGAGTTTAAAGGGAGTCCAGGAGAAATGGGATTATTTAAAGGAGGCATTATTGAAGGCCACAGGTAATTGCATTTGGCTTGTTAGCAAAAACAAAAAAGGGAAGAAACCACTGTGGTACTCTTTTTTTTCTAGGGCGAGGTGTCCAACAAGGATGTCCTCTTTCCCCCCTTTTATTTGGTATTACCATAAATCCATTGCTTCGTGCCATAGACTCCCTACCATCTCTTTGCAGTATTTCAGTTGGAGACAGAGAGCTAAACGTCTCCGCATTTGTGGATGACCTAATCCTGTTCACGGAGTACTTAACTCTAGCTCTGCCTTCTTTACTTGGTCTCCTACACATTTTTCAAGATCTCTCTGGCTTAAACGTCAATTGGGTCAAATCCACTGCTCTCTACCTGCGTCACACCCCTCCTCCTCAACTACCGACAGAGACACGCCTCACATGGGTCACAAGCCCCCTCAAATATCTGGGAGTCCATAGCGAGAGACCTACAAACTCTTTAAAAAATTAATATCTCTTTGTTAGTACGCTCTGTCTTAGATGACCTTACTCGGTTGCGAAGACTCCCCTTGTTACTGGTAGGTAGAGTTAATAAAGTTTATAAAATCATCAGTTTTCCTATATTGCTTTATTCATTGCTAGTATTACCTGTTCCTTTAACATATAAGGATGAAAAGACTCTGAACACGGCTCAGATTTTCTCTGGAATGGTTTGGCAGCTCACCTTAGCCTTACTAAGCTCTACAAACCTAAGCACTGCGGTGGCGTCAACCTGCCTTATGTCAAAGATTATAGTTTAGTGACGCAATGCAGACATGCAATCCATCGAATTAAAGATTGCTCCCAATTTTTTTTATGTTTCTTTAGAATCCTCCTTATCTCCTCACCACTCCCTTCTTTATTTGTTACATTGCCCATATAAAGATATTAGATATTCCACTACTCTATATGACCATCAAGTCTTGGAAACTATCCCGTTTTAAGATGGCTGCTCTCCCCACCTCCTCTCTGTTTCTACCGCTTGTAGCAAACCCCCACTTTGGTAGGGGCTTGCCATCCCAACCCTTTACAACTTGGGCAGAGGGGGGATTGCGTTCCCTATATCAATTCTTGAATCCGTCCCAATGCACTTTTCTATGTCTTCAATCCCTTAAGGCCAAATATCCCACTTTGCCTTTTCCATGGTTCGCACACTTTCAACTGCGATCATACTTCCACAAAAGTCACTTTGTCCTTTACAAAGAAGAATTGGACTAATCGACTTGACAATCACATTAAAAACAGCCCCCAAAATGATTATTCTATTTCCTCACTGTATAATATAATTTGTTTGGGTTCAGCAATAAAACATGACTTCAAATAACATGTAAAAGTGATTAGCAAAAAATGGTGACAATGAGCTCAGCACCTGGACAACAAAGGTTTCTGTTCCCTGTTATAGGCGTTTCGTGATTGCTGCTGAATCATCCCCATGTTTGCCTTCTCCATTGGGTTGACTGATGGCATTTATAACACTAAAGGTGTCTCATGAGATTTTGCCTTGTAGCTGAAAATGGCCAAAGTTAATAATTGGTATAGCTACTCAGGAGCTTCACCTTGATGCCATCATGTGAGCGTATGCTTCATTGGCCATTTTAGTGAGTGGTACTAAAATCCTCAGTTATTTCTATAAATTGAGGTAATACGACCAAAGGACATATTTTTATAGAAAGTATAAAGGTATACTGAGGTTGTTTTATGTTCTCAGGAATTGTATTGAAATTGGGTGTTTATATATTTATAAATAAGTTACTTTATTAAAAATGTATTTACAAACTTGTATGTAGTCCTGAAAATGAAATGCACAGGTGGGTGAAGCGCTTCACTTCTCTATACATATTTCTTTTACTTGGGTGGCATATTGGGAGTTACTCTTTTGTTGTGTTACATTGACTGTCAGGGTTATTCAGAGAGAGGTGAAAACCAGGAGAATGGCAGGAGAATAGAACAATCTAGACCAAAGAGCCGATATGAAAAGTGAAATAAATGGGAGAATTGTGACCTAGAATTTTTGCTTTTCCAGTCATTCCCTTGGTTTTCACCTCTCTCTGAATAACCCTGTGTTTTTTAGTTTTTTTATTTGCTAACTGCAGCGAGGTTCTGGTCGTAATGAACTTTTGGGTTCTACTTTAAGTATCTACTTCAGTTAAATTTATAGACAAATACGCCTCAATGTAGGTATATCTCTTGTTGATGTGTCTTATATGCCGAATAATATTTAAAGGCTGGCTGTGAAGTGCTGAGGTGTCACTGGAAAGTAAATGGTCACATACAAGTTACTATAGCTTGTCTGTGTGTTGGGTTATACACGAACATCATAGCTTGTGTATAATGTCTAGGAGGTGTTTGCAATTCTGTTTAGGTTTTGATTGGTCTTAGACCAGTTTGATCTTGCCTGTATTGAAGCAGCGATGAGAAAGTTCATTCTATTAGCACTGCCAGACCTTTATTTATCATAAGTTACACAATGTAAAGCAACTCTTGAACATTATTTTTTAACACTTATGAAGCACCAGAGTGGCAGGGCTTCCTACATTAGAACCGTATGCAGTAATCAAATCAAATCAAAATAAGCTTTATTGGTAGGACCAAATACATTTTAGCATTGCCAAAGCATATGGGGAGGTTATATGGGGTGGACGGGTAGTGGGACATATATGTGGGGGAATGGGCAAGTCCATGGACCTTATCAGGGGTAAGGGATAATGTGAAGTGGGATGGGGGCCAGTCCGTGTTGGGGATTTATAAGTCCGGGATCTCTCATGTTCCTCTCAGTCTGTGACATTCTGTGACGCATTGGGCAGATATTTTCACCGCCGGCTCCTCTTCTCCCAGTATGATGTGGAGTTTCCTCATCTCTTCTATAGAGGTGAATTCCGGGATGAGCGTGGAGAGTCTCTGGAAGTGAGTTTCCCTCAGTGCAGTATATATTTCATGTGCCAAGTTGGATTTCACAGCCATAATAATACGTGAACTAGAATATCAATGTATTTTTATTTTTTACCTTGTAAAGTCACTCATGTAATTGATCTGATCGGGAGATGGATACACATTCTCAGTTCTTTAAAATAATGAACTTTTACGATCATTATAACCACTTTACGTAGTCAGCAGGCGGTTTATTGATCTATCACCTTAGACGTAAGTTACCATAGGTTTTAAATAAACAATTATAAACACATAGGTAAAGTTTACAGAATCTGGTTAAAAGTTCCAAAAAAAAGAGGAAAAAACTGACGCACCTTAAGACGTTACGTGTTTAATCCGATCCTCTGGTGCGTGTCCTTGCTCTGTAATTACTGAAGTAACATAAATCTGGACCATCTGATCTCTCCAACCTGCCGAAGCAATTTGTAGGGATTATCAAGGTGATTATCTTCCGTTAGCCCATCTGTCCATGTGTGTAAGAGGTGAGCAAAGTTAAGGTTTGCCAGTTAATGACTTGTTACCTGTACTCGCGGGAATTCAGGCTTAACACCATCAGGTGCTCTGACATTGTGATCTAATATCAGGGAAAGTATTGGTTTAACAAGGTCCTGTGGGTTTGTGACTTGTGTAATCCTTCAAATAGTGTGACATGGAGAACGTGATCACTTACAATGTCTATCAAATCACAACTATTGTTGTCCTTTTAAAACATTACTTTCATTGTGAGGAAAGCCTAACACAATTTAGGTGTGTGTAGCTTGGATGAGAATATAGTGTATGTGTAAATGGCTCTTATGGTGGAAGAACCATGTAAAATAATCTTCATGATTGATCAATACATTTGTTTTACAGAAAAAAAAGCTAAAATTGTACTAATGTACCTTGCTTTGCTCTTGCACCTTGCAAAAGACTAGACAGAAAAATCATACACAGCACTTCCATAGGATTTCTGTATCCACGTGCTTTTATATAATTGTCTTATTCATGTCTTAATTCATTTTTTTTATGTATTTGTTAAAGGGACATTCTAGGCTTAAAATACTGTGAGGTGGAGAAAACAAAGTTAATTGTCAACCCAATATAACTCCCGCCTCCATTTTTACACTTGCAGGGTTATTGAAAGAGCTCCGAATTGCTGGCGAAAGGTAACCGAACTCTGAAATTCAGCATTCGGTTACCTTTCCTGGCCATTCGGCAATCCAGAGAGCAGGCATTTTCGCCAAATGTTGGCGAATTGCCTGCACATACGGTGCCTGTTCGTGGGCAGTGAAATCTCCCATAGAGAAGCAATGCTTCGTCTATTCAGAGAACAAAAACCAACAGTGAAAGGTTGCCGAAATGCCTTGCCATTTGGTGGTTTCATTCGACAGGTTTATTCAGGCGAATCCCATAGTCTTCAATGTTAAAAATATTCCCGTTTTAATACAATATCTAATAAACCGTTGATTAGAATATTCTGCAGTAAAAAGTCTCTTTATATTTAGATTTTTTTAGGACGTTTTAGGCATTTTTTTGGGATTTTTTTTCAAAAAAAAATTTCCGTTTTTTTTCCAATCGTCTTTTCTTTTTTTCTGTAAGCGACCTTTTTATTATCATTCATTAGATCTTATATGTAAATTTCAGACTTTTTCGTTCTGTAGTTTCTTTGCAAACAGTGTTTTACTTTTCAAACATTCAAGCGTATTTTTTTTTTCTCCATTCGTCTGCGGTGTCGGGTTTTTCAAGCAGCTGTTCTGCGCTGTGATCGGCTCCTGCTCGGGTGTCTTCGGCGGGGTTAATCCAGATGTTTTTGTGGGTTTCGGTGTGCGTTCACCCTGGTTTTGTGGGGAGTTTTCTGCGACTTTTCCCTGCATTACGGCGGCCCTGTGGTGCTTGCTGAATACACCGCAGGGTCGCCGAAATGGGATCGCCAAATCGAACCGAATTGAAGAGGTCGAAAAGTCACCGACCGTGCGGTGACTTTTCGATTCTCTTTTGAATAGCCCTGATGTTCATATTTAAATTTAAATCTTCCCTCATGCTGTGGTGTCCTTTAGGACTTTTCGGACTGGCCTTCAAGGTGGAGAGAAGGACTTTGATTTATCCTTTCAATACCTAGTTTTGATTTATCCTTTCAATTTTGTTGAATAAAAAAAAAAATCATATTTATTTTAAAATGGGACATACAGTCAGGTCCAGAAATATTGGGACATTGACACAATTCTAACATCTTTAGCTCTATACACCACCACAATGGAGTTGGAATGAAACAAGCACCATGCGCTTTAACTGCAGACTGTCAGCTTTAATTTGAGGGTATGTACATCCAACTCAGGTGAACGGTGTAGGACTTACAGCAGTTTGCAGATGTGCCTCCCACTTGTTAAGGGACCAAAGGTAATGGGACAATTGGCCTCTCAGCTGTTCCATGGCCAGGTGTGTGATATTCCCTCATTACCCCAATTACAATGTGCAGATAAAAGGCCCAGAGTTCATTTCAAGTGTGCTATTTTCATTTGGAATCTGTTGCTGTCAACTCTCAAGATGAGATCCAAAGAGCTGTCACTATGAGTGAAGCAAGCCATCATTAGGCTGAAGAAACAAAACAAACCCACCAGAGAGATAGCAAGAACATTAGGTGTGGCCAAAACAACTGTTTGGAACATTCTCAAAAAGCAGGAACGCACCGGTGAGCTCAGCAACACCAAAAGACCCGTGAGACCACGGAAAACAACTGTGGTGGATGACCAAAGCATTCTTTCCCTGGTGAAGAAAACACCCTTCACAACAGTTGGCCAGATCAAGAACACTCTCCAGGACGTAGGCGTATGTGTGTCAAAGTCAACAATTAAGAGAAGACTTCACCAGAGTGAATACAGAGGTTTCACCACAAGATGTAAACCTTTGGTGAGCCTCAAACAACACCTAACAAAGCCTTCACAGTTTTGGAACAAGATCCTATGGACAGATGAGACCAAGATCAACTTGTACCAGAGTGATGGGAAGAGAAGAGTATGGATAAGGAAAGGAACTGCTCATGATCCTAAGCATACCACCTCATCAGTGAAGCATGGTGGTGGTAGTGTCATGGCGTGGGCATGTATGGCTGCCAATGGAACTGGTTCTCTTGTATTTATTGAAGATGTGACTGCTGACAAAAGCAGCAGGATGAATTCTGAAGTGTTTCAGGCAATATTATCTGCTCACATTCAGCCAAATGCTGCAGAACTCCTTGGAAGGCGCTTTACAGTGCAGATGGACAATGACCCAAAGCATACTGCAAAAGCAACCAAAGAGGTTTTGAAGGGACAGAAGTGGAATGTTATGCAATGGCCATAAGAACAAGCAGGAACTGAAGACAGTTGCAGTAGAGGCCTGGCAGAGCATCACCAGGGATGAAACCCAGCGTCTGGTGATGTCTATGCGTTCCAGACTTCAGGCTGTGACTGACTGCAAAGGGTTTGCAGCCAAGTATTAAGAAGGGAAAGTTTGATTTATGATTATTATTCTGTCCCATTACCTTTGGTGCCTTAACAAGTGGGAGGCACATCTGCAAACTGCTGTAAGTCCTACACCGTTCACCTGAGTTGGATGTACATACCCTCAAATTAAAGCTGACAGTCTGCAGTTAAAGCACATTGTGTTTGTTTCATTCCAACTCTATTGTGGTGGTGTATAGAGCCAAAGATGTTAGAATTGTGTCAATGTCCCAATATTTCTGGACCTGACTGTATATATAGATTAATCTTGCACATAGGGCAGGGGTGGGCAAACATTTTCTACGGCGATCCACATTGAAAACTTTGTTGTTATCGGGGAGGGGCATATAAACAATACTGCATTCTTATGATTCCTGGCCGTTAAAGCCATTATCAATAACACCCCCCCCCCCGCAATGAGAAAGAGTGTGCTGAGAATCAGTTGCTAGGGCTCAATTTTCAATAGACAACACCTCACCAAACAATGCCATGTTATTTAATTCTTTGCTTAACATTGGTCAAAAATTTGTATTTTTTTCTTAAGAATATTAATGACAATATAGCAAATTGTCCTTGTCCTTTTTTGGACTTTTTCTTGGTCATTTATTATGGGTATATTGCCCCCAGCTCATGGATATATATTGCCCCCTCAGCTCATATGGATATATATTCCCCCCAGCTCATATGGGTATATATTGCCCCAGCTCATATGGATATATATTGCCCCCAGCTCACATGGGTATATAGTGCCCCCAGCTCATATGAATATATATTGCCACCAGCGCATATGAATATATATTGCCCTCAGCTCATATGGATATATATTCCCCCAGCTCATATGGATATATGTTGCCCTCAGCTCATATTGCCCCAACTCATATGGATATATATTGCCCCCAGCTCACATGGGTATATATTGCCCCAGCTCACATGGGTATATATTGCCCCAGCTCACATGGGTATATACTGCCCCCAGCTCATATGGGTATATATTGACCCAGCTCTCACCACCTCTGTGGCCCCAGGCTCCGCGTCCGCCGGCGTTCTTCTACTCCTGAGGCAAGTGGCCACTGACATGCAGCTTTGCCGCTCGCCGGGGATGGGAAGCACCTGACCAGTCGTGTTCTTGCGAGATCGCACGCTGGTCAGGTGGTTCCCATCCCAGGCGAGCGGCCAAGCTGCATGTCAGCGGCCGCTCGCCTCGGGAGTAGAAGAACGCCGCTGGTTGGCGGGCCGCAAAAAACTCGGTGGCGGGCTGCATGTGGCCCGCGGACCATAGTTTACCCACCCCTGGGATAGGGTAAAGTAGCAAATTTGCTTAGAAATTGTTATTTTGAAACATTTAAAAGGTTAAAATAATGTATATTTACTCATTTGTAATTTATTTATTATTTATTGAACAGATATATTGCTGGGAAGAAAGGTTCTAAATGGCTGATGGTGCCCCTGGTATTACACAACTTCAAATGTTGTCTGTTATTACCATACAGACAGGAATGGACAGGGTGTCAAATACAGTAAATGTGATAAAGATATATAAAGAAAAATAAAGATATAAATAAAAAAATGTCAGGTATCCTGCTTATATGTATATGCAGAGAAAACGGTTTTGCGCCTAATCCCTACCAGGGTGACTGCGTAAACCAGACGTATACAGGCAACTTCATGTATAAAACATAACAAGAAAAAAGGTAATTTGCGCTCACCCCTGTGGCTCCATGCGAAACAAAACAGGGATTTTGTCACATTCCTCCCCGACAACTAATAAACTAATCCCTGTACCCAGTATAGCTGTCACTTCCGATCCTTGATGGTCGGCACAGCTGTCTATTACCAAAAACCAGAGGTCCAGGAAGCGTAGGGAGGTTCACACACACAGGGTTAACATAAAGGATGATTGTAAACCTGAGGCCAGGATAGTCTTGAGCCAGACAGTCAGAGGGTAGATAGCACAAATGCCCTGCAGGGGTCAAACCAGAATATGTCACCAGAACAATAGCGAGCAGTGTGGAAGACGATGCCAGTGGCCAAACACCGCAGACGGCGTGGGATGTGACAAAATTACAGTAACATTCTGTTTATGTACCATACAGGAATTTTCCGCAATTACAGCAACCTGAGTATTATTCCTGAACAGTAGTGATTGATCTCCGAGCTCTCCCTGTATTCTGTGCTTTTATAGGGCTGCAGTAAAGTTTCTGGAACGTTGTTACAGTGAAGGGTGGTGGGCTGCACCATGTGGCTTCTTTACAGTAATTGAGGGTGACAGCAGTGAGATTGCAGAGAATTTAATTTTCCCTAAGAAGCACAATAATCATGCATTAAAAAGATATGCAAATGGTATTTTGCATAATTTTAGTTTTTCGTTGTATTACAATGCTACACTGTAGATACAGTATACACGGCTTTGGTTGTGAAAGGATTAACCATTATGGCTACAGAGTATCTCTGCTGATTAGACTTTCCTTCATCTGAGTTCTAGAACCAATTCTTCATACATAAAACAGGTGACTTAGAGAGTCATGCAAGTAGCTAGTGTTTCCACCTGGCTCACTATCCTATTCCTGGTCGTAGATTTAAGGGGTTATTCAAAGAGCACCGAATTGGCCACCAATTTGCACCGTACGGTGAACTTTTCCTTACGGTGCAATTTCCTGGCAATTTGGCAATTCAAAAAGCTGGCAATTTGCCAGATAATGGCAAGTTGTAATGGAAATACAGTGACTTTCGGCGGTAGTGAAATTCCCCATAGAGAAGTAACGGTCAGAGAACACCGAACAGCAGAGAAAAGTAGGCGAAATGCCCAGATTTGCAGCAGTCTCTTTCGACAGCTTTAAACAGGCAAAAAGTCTCATTAATAATAAATTTTTTAGGCATTTTTCGGGATTTTTTCCATGAAATTTTTGATTCCAATATTTTTTTTTAAAACATTTTTTTATTCTGTAACAGACCTTTTTATTGTT
The DNA here is from genome assembly GCA_009667805.1 of Leptobrachium leishanense. Classification (NCBI taxonomy): domain Eukaryota; kingdom Metazoa; phylum Chordata; class Amphibia; order Anura; family Megophryidae; genus Leptobrachium; species Leptobrachium leishanense. Next base: position 109,326,531 of record CM019071.1, on the reverse strand, counting down.
ATTTATAAGACCTTATGTGTTATTCACAGGCATTTTCATCCATTATTTTTGTTTAAAACACGTGGAGTTTTTTGCTTTTGGTTACCCCTGTTCGGCAGCTGGTCGGCTTTTTCCGGAGGCATTCGACTGGTTGTTTTTGTGGATCGTCTTTGCAAGGTTTGTAGCTCTGATCGGCGGTTTGTCAGATGCGTTCGGCGGGTCAATTTGGTGCACTTCAGGGACCCTGCTGTGAATGCTGAATTCACCACCGGGTCGGTTAATTGAGGTCACCTAAGGAGAGAGCACCGAAATTTTACTGCTCTCTGAATAACCCCTATAGTTTGTAAAACCTATTACTATTTCATTCACTGAATCAATGGAAAGACCGTGGAAATTCAAAATTTAAATTCTGAGGAACAAGATCAGTAAATATGTGAATGACCAAGAACTGCAAGAACCCCAAATCTTGAGTACAAAATAAAGACAATAAGGCCCTGTTCAAACCTGGGCATTTTACAGCATGTTCCTGCGCGCTGTAAAATGCCCAAGCACGGAAATTCCATGATTTCCTATGGGGCCCATTCACACCTGGGCGTTTTACAGAGTGCAGGAACGCAGTGTAAAACGTCCTACTCCCAAAGAAGTACGGGAGCCTCTTTAGGGCGTATTGCAGCGCGTTCACGCTGCAGTCTATGATCGTGAACGCACTGCAATACGCATTTGTGCGGATTTTACGTTTGCGCGATCCGTGCGGCAAAAAACGCGCAGGTGTGAACCCAGCCTTAAGCTCAGTAAATGTTATATTAATTCATGTATGTCGTTTATGTAAAATGCAATTTCCTTGCGTGAATGAGTTTGAAATGTAGAACAAGGTGCTTACATAGGTTTTACTCATTGAATCTTATATGACCTTACAAAAAATTAAATTTTTGTAAATAATTAATTAATGCAAAATACAATCTTTAAATCCCAACTACACCCTAGTAGCTGGTAATAACTGTAAACCTTTGAAATTAAAAAATATAATTATCTTGGAATTCATCGGTTTAATAGTAATGAACAATAGCTGCAAATCTACCAATTTTAAAATACAGCCGGTGTGTTCGCATGTTATACTTTGAATTTTTGAAAGCAAATTGTGTGAAGCGGAAAGTATAAATGGCAATATCAAACGTAACGTAGTAAGCTGATATGCAGTAGATTGAGGTTGGGATCAGTCTTAGGCAGCTTCCTTCTTTGAAAGTATTATAAATCCTTGAAAGATATTGTATCTGACCCTGAGATACACTGCAAGCGTAGCGAAGCAAACATTTTGCAGCTTTGACTTCACTCCGCTCTGCCTCGCAGCCAGTCTACACTGGAGTACATTTGCTTCTGGAGAGGAATCCAATAACTAAATTAAAATGTACATGGCAAAACTTTATTTTCACAGAGCACATGCCATTTAACTCTACAAAAGAAACAGAACCCTAAAACAAGCACTGATAGTATCTCTAACCCTAAAACTGACACAAGGTGCATGAGAAGTGTAAAAAAATATATATTTTTTGCCTCCGGTGAAACAGATATCGTAAACTAACCCTACTAATCCATCATTTCTGAAATGCTCCATTTTGGGAGAAATAAAAAAAATTGGGTGAAGCTGAATTATTAGGAAAAATATTGATTCCTCCAGAAATTATTTTGATCATGTCAAAAAAGTGTCTATTTTCCTCTGTGTCCAAATTGGAAAGTGGTTTTTTTTTGCCCCACTGTATTTTTTTTATTTTTAGAATTCTGTATTTTCATTTTCAAGTAAAAAAGGGCAACATACAAGAAATACAAAGTGCGAAAACCAACAATTGCAGAGCCCTCAAATTCCTTTCAAGCAACAGTAAGGACAGATCCTCTAAGAGGGGAGGAGAGAAAGAAAAAGACCAAAGAAGACGCAGTGAAGAGAAGTAAAGGATAGAGGGAAAACCCCAGAGATAGGAGGGAGGGTGGGAAAGGGTGCCACTCCCAAAAGGCAATAATTAACTGTCCAGTAACCCACCAGAGAGCCAGAAAACCCACCCTCAGCCTAGATCATAGTCCAACCAAGAGTCCCAAATTTTATGATAATGAGGCGAGGTATCATGTACGAGAGCCGATAACCAATCCATTTCCATATTGTCTCTGATCTTAAGGCGCACTTGAGCCATGGACGGGAGGGACAGAGACCTCCACCCTTAAGCCACGGCTCGCCTAGCCGCCAATACTATTTTGTGCAAAAGTTTATTTTCCGGTCTCGATAAGGTCTCCTGTGTGCGATGTAGGAGGAATGTCCAAGGATCCATGACCACCCCACATTGCAGAACCTCCTATTCAAGGGCATGAATCTTGAGCCAAAAGCGACGAATTAGGGGACATGTCCACCTCTGTATCTTTTTGAAGTTTCTTTTTTGATGTCTCCTTCTAATAGGAGAGCCCATATTCTACCACGCAATACTATGCACCGCAGTACCAGAAAGACGGAGGTGGTACTTTTACTCAGAAAATCCTTTTATTTCCGCACTGATCTTTGCGACAGGACTTAGGCGGCTTATCGGATGCTTCAGAGATTTCCTCAAGATAAGCAGCCTTATTTTTTTACGAATTAATATACAGTATATCCCGAACACTCATTACTAGCCACTGCACATTTATCCAAATAATCAGAAAACATTCAAAATCTTTCTTCAGACCTTTTGATTACCATCTCTCATCTAGAAAGGGTCATCCAGTTTGACACTTTTGGAAACTATGGCATTTGTTCCAAAAGCCACTTGATTGTAGATGTAGAGCCATCAAAATGTTCCTTAATATTATGACATTTTGTCAATCGGATGTACGCATACCCAGAACTCTTTATGCATGTTTGGTTCAGTGCCGAAGCAAGGATTTGTCTTCTGAGCTCAGTGACCAGCAAAAATGGATTTAGCTATTAAGGAGCAGATTCAATAAAAGTGCCTCTCAGCTACATACTCCCCGGCATTGGCATCATTTGTCGTGCCCAAGTCTAATTAAATTTTGTCAAAACACAAAGTCACCGCTGACCTGATATATGTGCGCTGCCTCTTATCCAGGGGGCATGTTCCCATAGGTTGGCCACGCTGCTATGCTTTATCAAAGTGGATCTCATAATTAGGTTAAGACGTACGTTCATAATTGGAAATCTTTGTGAGAAGAGACGCTGGGGAGAAGAGCGCAGAATTAAGTCCTAAAAAAATGTAATGGCAAGAGAATGTTGTACTCAGCGCACTGCCTTTTAACCTGTGTTCAGATACATTCTTTTCAAATGCATTATGTTAGTAGAAAACTACTTTTCAGTTTTGCCTTTACTGTGGGGGGGGGGGGAGTTTAGAAAATAGTGCATAGGTGCAATTTTGTAATTTTATTTTTTGCTCCTGTTGTATGTAGTAGATTACGAATATGATTAATAGAAAATCTTTTAAAGGTTGTTTTTCCCATGTGACAGTGTTTTACAATTTGTTCTTAATGACAGATTCATAATAACATTACCTTAACGAAAAATAGAGATTTAGTCCACCCACTGAGTTAGAGTAATTAGTATAAATCAGGATAAATGACATTATGAAATTGGTTATCTTCTTATAGTGAAATATTTGTTTCCATAACCCTTTCCTGAACTTAAATATAGAAAATATCATCAGCGGATTTTATTTAACATCAGCAGAAGGGCTTTCCCAATATTCATACAGAAAAAGAGGGGAAGTATTGAAAACACACACAGGGTTATTCCGAGAGAGGTGAAAACAAGGAGAATGACTGCAGAAGTGAAAATTCTAAGTCAAAATAGCCGATCTGGAAAGTGAGATAAATGGGAGAATTTTTCTGGTTTGGCTATTTTGACCTAGAATTTCACTTCTCCAGTCATTATCCTGGTTTTCACCTCTCTCTGAATAACCCCGATAGCATCGGAATGATACATTTATTGATTTTAAGGTAATTTAGGGGGATATTCAGTTACTGACGTGGTTGGCAGATGTTGCAAACACCAGAGAAAATTGTCTGTATTGTGCTTTACAAAATTATAGATAGGAAAGAGACAGGATATTGCTCTTTGGAGTTTACATTTGTGAAAACTCTGCGTTGCAACACTGACAAACACTGGCACATACGGTATAACCCCCTTAAAATGCAAGCTTTCATGTTCACTTAGGTCTTCAGAGAAAAAAAAAACCTTGTAAATCCATGTTAACCGGTGCTATCTTCTGAATAGTACTGGCTGGGTGGAGTAGAGGTAACATCACTGCTTTAAACCGTGGAGACATGGAAACATAGAAAATGTCAGCAGATAAGAACCTTTCGGCCCATCTAGTCTGCCCAATTACATGGATACTTTACCTGTATTTATCTTTTGTTTAGGATAGCCTTATGCCTGTCCCATGCTTGCTTAAATTCAATTACTGTTTTGGCCTCTACCACTTCAACTGGAAGGCTGTTCCATGTATCCACACCCTCTCAGTAAAATATTGCTTCCTGATGTTACTTTTAAACCTTTGCCCCTCTAATCTAAGACTATGTCCTCTTGTTTTGCTACTTTGTTTCCTTTTAAATATACTCTCTTCCTCTACCTTGTGGATTCCCTTTACGTATTTAAATGTTTCTATCATATCTCCTATGTCTCGTCTTTTTTCCAAGCTATACATGTTAAGATCACTAAGCCTTTCCTGGTAACTTTTCTCCTTCAAGCCGTACACCATTTTAGTAGCCCTTCTCTGAACTCTCTCTAAGATGTCTATATCCTTCTGGAGATACGGTCTCCAGTACTGCACACAGTACTCCAAGTGAGGTCTCACCAGTGCTCTGTACAGTGGCATGAGCACTTCCCTTTTCCTACTGCTAATACCTCTCCCTACACAACCAAGCATTCTGCTAGCATTTCCTGCTGCTCTATTACATTGACTACTTACCCTTAGATCCTCTGCAATAATAACCCCTAAATCCCTTTCCACAGATGTTGAGGTTAGGACTGTATCAAATATTCTATATTCAGCCCTTGGGTTTTTACGTCCCAGGTGCATTATCTTGCAATTATCCACATTAAAACTCAATTGCCACAGCTCACACCATTTATTTAGTTTACCTAAATCATTTGTCATTTGGCTGATCCCTCCAGGAACGTCAACCCTGTTGCAAATCTTTGTGTCATCAGCAAAAAGACATACTTTACCATTAACACCTTCTGCAATATCACTAATAAAAATATTAAAGAGAATGGGTCAAAGTACTGACCCCTGAGGTACCCCACTGGTAACAAGACCTTGCGCCGAATAAACTCCATTTACCACAACCCTCTGTCGCCTGTCACTCAGCCACTGCCTAATCCATTCAACAATATTGGAATCCAAGCTCAAAGATTGTAATTTATTGATAAGCCTTCTATGCGGAACAGTATCAAAAGCCTTACTGAAATCTAAATAAGCAATGTCTACTGCACCACCTTTGTCTATGATTTTTGTTACCCAATCAAAAAAGTCAATAAGATTAGTTTGGCATGATCTCCCTGAGGTAAACCCATGTTGTTTCTGATCCTGTAATCTATGTGTTTTTAGATGTTTAACAAACCTTTCCTTTAACATGGTTTCCATTAATTTCCCCACTACTGACGTAAGACTAACTGGCCTATAGTTCCCCGATTCCTCCCTACTACCCTTCTTGTAAATGGGCACAACATTTGCTAAGTTCCAGTCTTCTGGGACGACTCCCGTTAACAGATTTATTTAACCAATCCTTGTTAACGGTTTTGCTATTACACCACTGAGCTCTTTTAATAATTTAGGGTGGATCCCATCAGGCCCCATTGACTTATTTGTCTTTACTTTAGACAGCTGCTGTAGCACCTCCTCCTCTGTAAACTCATATGTAAATGTCTCTTTAGTGTTTCCTCCTAACTGAGGTCCCTTTCCTTCCTTTTCTTCTGCAAAGACTGAACAAAAACATTCATTGAGGCAGTCAGCGAGACTTTTATCCTCTTCTACATACCTTCCTTCCTTTGGCTCTTTCTGCCTAATCTTATAGGTTTGCCTATCTTCTTCACTCTGAGTTTTTTTTATAATTATTGAATGCTATCTTTTTGTTCTTCACTATTTTGGCCACTTCTGTAGAGTACCACAGTGGTTTCTTCCCTTTTTTGTTTTTGCTAACCAGCCAAATGCAATTACCTGTGGCCTTCAATAATGCCTCCTTTAAATAATCCCATTTCTCCTGGACTCCCTTTAAACTCCTTCAGTCTGATAATGACTCCTTCACACAAAATCTCATTTTAGAAAAATCCTTTTTTTTAAAGTCTAAAACTTTTGTTTTTGTGTGGTGCGGCTCCATCCCTGTTCTTATATTAAACCACACTGACTGGTGATCACTAGATCCCAAATTTTCACCTACAACGTCTGATACCAAACCTCCATTTGTGAGTATTAAATCCAATATGGCCTCTTTACGGGTCGGCTCCTCAACTACTTGTGTTAGAGATAATCCCAGTAGGGAGTTTAGAATAGTTGTACTCCTGGTGCACCCAGCTATTTTGGTTTTCCAGTTCACATCAGGAAGATTAAAGTCCCCCATGATAATAACTTCCCCCTTCATTGCCATTTTGGCTATTTCCTCAAACAGCAGATTATCTAGCTCTTCTACTTGTCCAGGGGGTCTATAGATCACACCTACACAGGTTTGAATCCCAGGAAGAGCGCCTCTCCAGTAACTGTCTTTGGGCAAGACACCTAACGGTACATACTCGCCACCCAGGACATACTTGAAAACGAGAGAAATATCAATGTATCCCTCCTGGTAAAACTATGTTCTCAAAAAAAAATGCTGTGATATGTATACACAAACTTTCATATAGGTTATCCAGTTCATGATAAATGAGACAGCCACAGTGTTTGTGTGCCAGTAACCTGTGAACTGGGAGGAAGACTGCATGTACTACTAAAATTATGTATTTCCAAATAAAGTGCCTTCATATTTTAATGTGCCTCAGGCCCTCTTTTCTCTTCTATGGATTGACCTGTTAACAGCACTTAGATCAGTATTCTTTCTGAAAGTCACCACCTCATGGCTCTGACTAATAATGCCGTAATAGGTCTTTTTTTCTTTTGTTATTGTATTTTTTTTATAAAGTATCGTGAGCTTAGACACCATTAAAAAATATGTAGATTTTCAAAAGGAAAAAAACAGGCATTTGCAGCTTTTTGTTTTTTGCAACGTAACACCAGACTCCTGAAACTTTTCTAACGTGCGTACAATGCTAAAACATTTAATTCATTTGCCTCCCAAGTCACTCCTGCTCAGTGGCTACTCCCCCCTGTAGTGCCTGATTATGTCATGTGCTGTGGATATGTGTTTGATTTTGTATGATTTTTTGTTTACTGCGCTTTAATTTTTTTTTTTATTATAAACCTGGTTCTTGTCTTGCACACCTCCGTATGCTTTTGTTTTCCGCTATTCATACTGTATGTATGCTTGGATCCGGTAATGTTCATACACTTATGGCTTTATTATTGTATTTTGTGGGAAAAATATTTTTTAATAAAGTGATTTGTTAAAATTTTTTAATTCATTTTAGTTTTGGGGTTAACATTTGTGCATATTGTAGGATTTAATTTAAGGTTAATCCTAACCTCTCTCCTGATGGCCAGATTCTGCTGTTTTTTCTCCTCTGTTTAAGGCAACACATTCTGCTCCTTCTTGTGATGCTGTCATCAATAGAAGTAGTTTGTTTCTTTTGTGCTCACTCAGCTCAGACAGTGACCAAACCCATCCGCGATGACTGTTTTGGCAGAGTCACTTCTGGGACCGTCATCGCCGCAGATGGAGAGATCCTCAGCCTGCCAGTGCGGACGGAGGGTGCATGCTCGGTTTAAAACGACTGTGCCCTCTGACGCCGGGGTTTCCATGGTCTCTTTGAATCCGGGAGTATCAAAAGTGAATGCGGGTGTCGGGAAGCCTGCATTCACTTCAGGGAGATTCCGGAACTTTCAGGAGACTTGGGATCCCTGGGCATTTTCAGAATGCCTATATTCGTACCCACTAGAGCGGCATTTGCTCAACTTTTAGGCTGGGGTCAGACGAGCGTTTTGAAGAGCGGAAGGAGCGTTCGTGAGAGTGGACGTTCCTTCCACTCGACGCCCATCTGGCCACCTCGATTAGCGCAGTTAGTGCGGTCAGCGCTGCAAGGCTCATCCTCCTATGGAGTATCGTGCTTTGAAGCTCCATCAACGCGCGTCCTAGCGGTTTGACAGAGAGGCCTGCTGCACGGACGCACCACGGCCGCTGTTGCGCGTGCAATTCGTGTGTGCACAACAGCGTCTGGCCGGCCCCGTCACAGCGCTGCGACGGATGCCGGAAGCCACGTCAGTACGGGCGCACCTAGTGCGCTCGTCTGACACTGGCCTTACTCGTACACTCCTCTTTTAATTTTCAGAGTGTTGTACTGTGCATTGCCTTGGTGAATGCCTCATTAATAGCGTTCACATTTTATTAGAGCACTGGGATTAAGATTTCCGCTAAATTTTGCCACCTTTATTTCAACTTTGACCTGGATATAAAGTTTTTTTCCCCCTGTATTTCTAATTTCTTCTTTTACTTTTTTCTTTCTTTGTTTTGTTTTGGTTTTTTTCCTTCTATTCCTTGGCACACTGTTAACATGAACAATGATTTTGATTCCTAAAGCCAGTACTTTGGATGTTTAGGGTACATATTGTTCTTGGGCGCCAACACCAACCTAGAAAGGCAACTCTAGTACCTGAAATGGCCAGATATGTGTTTAATAACGTTTCGTTCAGTGCACACTTCACACTGTTAACCACTTCTTATGGTTTCTTGGATAATTGAAAATGTCACAAATGCAATCTCAAAGGTGAAAGTTCCTCTTTAAGTAGACTACACCTTTATAATGAAATCTATGCATATTTAGAAAAAGTAAACTTATTTTTCTTTAATAACCACAAGGAAGAGAATCTGTCAGAGATGTCACGAGAATCAGTATGGTGGCAATGTATAAATATCACAATACCTCCTCCAGTCATCCATCGTGTCACCTTTTTAACAAACATTTTTTTTTCCTTAAGACTAAATATATTAACAATAATAAAAAATAATGTCAGGAGTAGCAGCCCTTTCCGTGGTGTCTGAAATGCTGTAGTATTAATTGGCTGTCAGGTCGTGAAAAACTAATGGATTAACGTTTTTGATCGCAGCGCGGTGTTCAGAGACTGAAGTTTGATCCTGATGTCCCCAGCCTCTTTACTTAATGCAATTACAGATATGCATCCAGGACATCTGAGTGAATTGCATTTCATTAAAATGATTGGAGCGGACAGCATTAAGCTGCTTTCAGGGCCCTCTTTGACAGCTAATTACTCGAATGAGGCTTGTACACTGATAAAGAACAATAGAGCACTTGTCTGAAACACTAAAGGGGGTCCTTTCTCAGGAACACCGACAGCACTGCCCCAAACCTAAGAGAGGTCTTTATGATTTTCAGTATTGTTCTATATTGGGGGGGGGGGGGGTTAAATAAAAACTCGTAACTTGCTGTACAAATCTGACACCCGAGGGGTTTTGTAAAGGATTTGTCTACAAACATTTTTGATATCTTATTGTCCAGCAGGAAACTTGCCGATGGATTAATTTCATTGCCCTTTCAAGTGAAATCTTCTCTCCAGGTAAATGTGGAAGATAGTAAAGAGTATTAAAGACTCGGGCAAGTCCAACTTGAAGTCTGTGAACAGTACTGACCCACAGCTGTGGCGGTGTTCTATGTTAAAGTTACTTTGTTTTTTTCCATCTTAATTTTTTTTTCCTTAAATGAAAAACAAACCTGTAAAATGCACTTATTTTAATAGTCAAGATTTTTCTGTCCTTAAATCAAGAACATTTTCTCAAGTGTTTTCTTCATATTATTTAACACACTTTTGTTTTTTTGTTTGAATAATTATAAGGTGCGCATACAATGAAATTGGGCTGAAACAATTATTTCACGAATTGTCTACTATTTTCATTAATATTAGTTGATTAGTCTGCTTACAGCATGCTCTTTTTAGAGTCAGTCTGAGTTGAACTTTAAAACTTCAGTCACTACTTTGGAGCGTCTAGGAGAAAACCTGCCAGCTGCTGTAGTCAGTATAATTTAGTTCTAGGGTTATGTCCTTACACATGACCAGTTTGTTTGTATTTCGTTTACAACAGTGGCAGAACTATTGCATGGACTCTGGAGTACTGCCACTGGGTGGAGGAACAGTACTTCCAGTATTTTATCCATCCTTGGCGCTGGAGTCCTGTATCACCACCCCACCCTCCCTGCCTCTGCAAACTCTCGCGAGAGTTCACACATGTATCTGATGTCTGGGTATACGTGTTTCTGGGTATACGTGTATCTGAGGTCTGATGTCTGGGTATACATTGTATGCAAGTTGTATTTTTGAGGATTCATTTTATTATCGAACAACTACAGTGCTCTCGGACATTCCAAAATGTTAATAAACCTCACACCTGAATATTTAAAGTAAAAGTGAGGTTTTGGTTTTCTTAAGAGAATATCTATGTGTGCACAATTATTGGGCAACTAATATTGTGCAGAATTATTATGCGACTAAATTAAAAACGAGAAATTTCCCATCTCACTTGTCTATGTTCATCTGTTAAAGTGAGAATAATAAACTACTGAATTTACAAATAATCATTCCTCACATTTTCAAAAAACAAATCCGTGACCAATATAGCCACCTTCCCTTTCAATGACAGTCATAAGCCTTCCATCCATGGAGTCTGCCAGTTTCTTGATCTGTTAACGTCAGCTTTTTGTGCAGCAGCAACGACAGCCACCCAGTCGCTGTTTAGGGTGGGGTCAGACGAACTCAGTGCGAACGCGCGTGCAGCTGCACTTTATTACGGCCGTAGTAGCAGCAAATGACATCCAATATACGAAGTACGGCCGCACAAAAGTTCGGCCGCGCAACGCAAGCAGCAAACTAACGCATTTTTGGAGAACGTAGAACCGCTAGTACTGACGCACAGACTGCACTGCGTCGGCATAGCGGCGTGTGTGTGTGATTAGGAGACGTCAGACGCTGCACATGTCCGGCCAACATCACGTCCATTTGTTTTTAATAGCTCCGTCAAAAATCACGCACGTAAATAAGCATCATATGACCGCTTTTGCTTCTTCCGTGAAAAAAAGACGTCAATGCGTTCGGACGCAGTTTTTTACAGACGATGCGATAAATGCGTTCGTCTGACCCTAGCCTTAGAGAGGTGTAGGATTTTCCTCTGTAAATCTCCTGTTTAAGAAGGGCCCACAAGTTCTCAATAGGGTTTAGGTCAGGCGAGGAAGGGGGTCATATCATTATTCTTTAATCTATAAGGCCTTTACTGGCTAGCCACACAGTGGAGTACTTCCAAGCATACGATGGGGCATAAATATCATGGTCTTCTTGAAAGATGCATACTTTTTTCCTGTACCACTGGTTGAAGAAAGTGTCTTCTTAAAACTGGCAGTATGTTTGGAAGTTGATTTTGAGTTCATCTTCAACTCTAAAAGATCCAACTATCAAATTTTTAATAATGCCAGCCCATACTAATACCCCACCTCGCGCGTTTTTTCGTTTGCGTGATACGCGCATCAAAAGACGCGCAGGTGTGAACCCAGACTTAGCAATTTCAAGAGTGCTACATCCCTCTGAACGACTTAATACAATTTGTGACTTTTCAGTCGGTTAATTCTCTTTTTTGGCCCATTTTGCCTGTGGAGAAGAAGCTGCCTAATATTTATGTACACCTTCATATAGGGTGTTGATCTCCTAAAGCCACACCCTCCCTCATTATACATCACTGATGTGCTTAAATCCAATAAGCAGTCAAGTTTATACAGCTTGAAATTGGACAATATGTATAAAAATGATAATTGGTCAAAATGCTTGCTTAATAATTATGCACACAATGTACATGTATCAGAGGTCTGGTGTGTGGGTGTCATATATATTATATATATATAATATATATATATAATATATATATATATATATATATTATATATTATATATATATAGTCAGGTCCAGAAATACTGGGACATCGACACAATTCTAACATATTTGGCTCTATACACCACCACAATGGAGTTGGAATGAAACAAACACAATGTGCTTTAACTGCAGACTGTCAGCTTTAATTTGAGGGTATGTACATCCAACTCAGGTGAACGGTGTAGGACTTACAGCAGTTTGCAGATGTGCCTCCCAGTTGTTAAGGGGCCAAAGGTAATGGGACAGAATAATAATCATAAATCAAACTTTCCCTTCTTAATACTTGGTTGCAAATCCTTTGCAGTCAATCACAGCCTAAACTCTGGAACGCATAGACCTCACCAGACGCTGGGTTTCATCCCTGGTGATGCTCTGCCAGGCCTCTACGGCAACTGTCTTCAGTTCCTGCTTGTTCTTGGGGCATTTTCCCTTCAGTCTTGTCTTCAGCAAGTGAAATGCATGCTCAATGGGATTCAGGTAAGGTGATTGACTTGGCCATTGCATAACATTCCACTTCTGTCCCTTCAAAAACTCTTTGGTTGCTTTTGCAGTATGCTTTGAGTCATTGTCCATCTGCACTGTGAAGCGCCGTCCAATGAGTTCTGCAGCATTTGGCTGAATGTGAGCAGATAATATTGCCCGAAACACTTCAGAATTCATCCTGCTGCTTTTGTCAGCAGTCACATCATCAATAAATACAAGAGAACCAGTTCCATTGGCAGCCATACATGCCCACGCCATGACACTACCACCACCATACTTCATTGTTTAGGTGGTATGCTTAGGATCATGAGCAGTTCCTTTCCTTATCCATACTCTTCTCTTCCCATCACTCTGGTACAAGTTGATCTTGGTCTCATCTGTCCATAGGATCTTGTTCCAGAACTGTGAAGGCTTTGTTAGGTGTTGTTTGGCAAACTCTAATCTGGCCTTCCTGTTTTTGAGGCTCACCAATGGTTTACATTTTGTGGTGAACCCTCCTGTATTCACTCTGGTGAAGTCTTCTCTTGATTGTTTACTTTGACACACATACACCTACCTCCTGGAGAGTGTTCTTGATCTGGCCAACTGTTGTGAAGGGTGTTTTCTTCACCAGGGAAAGAATTCTTCGGTCATCCACCACAGTTGTTTTCCGTGGTCTCCCGGGTCTTTTTGGTATTGCTTAGCTCACCGGTGCGTTCCTTCTTTTTGAGAATGTTCCAAACAGTTGTTTTGGCCACACCTAATGTTCTTGCTATCTCTCTGATGGGTTTGTTTTGTTTCTTCAACCTAATGATGGCTTGCTTCACTGATAGTGACAGCTCTTTGGATCTCCTCTTGAGAGTTGACAGCAACAGATTCCAAATGCAAATAGCACACTTGAAATGAACTCTGGGCCTTTTATCTGCACATTGTAATTGGGGTAATGAGGGAATATCACACACCTGGCCATGGAACAGCTGAGAAGCCAATTGTCCCATTACCTTTGGTCCCTTAACAAGTGGGAGGCACATCTGCAAACTGCTGTAAATCCTACACCGTTCACCTGTGTTGGATGTACATACCCTCAAATTAAAGCTGACAGTCTGCAGTTAAAGCACATTGTGTTTGTTTCATTCCAACTCCATTGTGGTTGTGTATAGAACCAAAGATGTTAGAATTGTGTCAATGTCCCAATATTTCTGGACCTGAATGTGTATATATATCTGAGGTATGGTGTTTCTGTGTGCGCCGGCCTGTGCAGGGGGTAAATGGAGTGTCTGGCCATGCATTTCAATATACATAAATTGGACAGGCTTTCAGCAAAATCCTAAATTATTTATTGGAAAGCGTCCAATGACATTAAATAAAAGTATTGGTGAGAACCTGAAAAAAAGTATTGGTGCTCATTCTTAACAAAAAAAAAATGGTACTGGTGCGTCCCTATTTTTTACTATTACTTTCAGTCTGCCAGCTGTACCTGGGTAGAAATGGTCCTTGTAAAGTATGGCAAAGTTCACTTTTTATGATATTTAAACATTATCTATAGACTAACCCCTCCCCCCGAGGTGTAAGACAACAGCAGATCCTCGAAGCCGTGCATGCACATGTGCTGGAAATAAGGTTTACAGATTGGCGTCATTACCGAGGGGTACTATGTCAGAATGTATGTCCCCCCAGACGGTTTAGGAGGTAGACGGGACCAATGGAAGGTGTTCCTTTATTGTAATGTCCACTAACGTGTTGGACTTTCGGTATTCTTCACTTAAAGTAAATTAAACCTATCTGAGTATCTCATTAAGCAATGTGATTTATCATTGATTTTTATTACCAATAATTATATTATATTCACTGCTTAATTAGATGATTCACAAAAAGTTTAAATTTTGATGACAGATTTACTTTAATTAGATGTGAATGTACAATGAAATTCAAAGATGTGATGACATGAAAACAAATGTGTCCTGCAAATGATAAAGGTGGCCCAGAATTGGCCTTGATCCCACAGACCTCACATTAATTTGCAGTTGGCGTTGACTTTCAGACACCTTTCAAACCACTTGTTACTCACTGGAATCATTGCTATTCTATTGTGAAGTTCTATAAATAAAACTTATGTTTATTTATATTTTCTTAAAGATCTAATAACATTGTTTGCAACTACAGAGCTCTTATATCTATAATGGAAGGCTTCTTTCCAGCCCTTCTCACTAACCACAAGCAGGACTACGTAGACTTATAACTTAACTCCCTGCAGGAATCTTGCCTTTTTTTTTATTTTGGTTTTAAAGAGACATTACCATCAAAAATGAAATATCCTATTTTATGTTGCTGATATCTTTCGTGTGCTTTGTTTTTTTCTTGTATGTTTAGTTAAGAAAATATTTTACTCTTTATGTGTCACTGTATGCATCTACAGTATTTTGTTGTAAACTACCCCCATAGTATCTTTCCATCACTTGCTCCTCACTGGGTGGCTTTGGCTATAGAATGGAGTTTATGGTTCGATCACGGACTCAAATCATTGTATTATGTGGGATGTATTCAAATGTTATCACCTGGGGGTAGATTAGAAGTCTTTTAGCGCCTTGGCCATCCCTTATTTTGAGTAGCCTGGAGAACATAATAAACCCCCTGCTGCCTTACCTAAACAGTCCCTCCTACACCTCATTAACTAATACTGTGCACGATAAAGCACAGTCACAAAGTAAAACTCCCCATAAGATTTGGTAAATGTTGCATCATGGGAAAAATACAGAAAATGGAAACAGGAGATAAAACCCTAATTTTAGGGTTATTGACAGGTTTTGGAAACACTGTTATAGAGGGATAGAAGCAGTCTTAAACGGTCTCTCTTAAAACAGACATTAAGCATCAGATACAGACCATTCAACTAAAAAGATAAAATGTCTTTTTTGGCAAGTATTTTTAAAGATTTAAAAAGAATCATGATGCAGTTTGGTAGTAGGTAGAATATATTTAGGATACAATTGAAGACTACAAAACTAGCCATTTAATCGAAACATAATCTTAATAGTATTCTAGTAGTTCTTTTGTACATTGCTTCAATAAAGCTAAATTATTGATCTTACCTCAAACCCAGTACAGTATGGAACTGCTGTATGAATTCTCTTGTTTAGTCAAACTTATCCACGTGTTTCAGCTACAGTTTTTTTGTAAGACAAAATCCAACCAGACTGTTAAAGTTTTATCCATTACACATGAGGATACAAAAAGCAAGCCGATTTATCTGTGATATTCAAAGTTCACAGTTAACTTGGTGGACTTTGGGGGTTCAACCTACATTACTATGTAAGTTTTTAGCACTTGTGTATCATCATTATATTAGCCCCATAGTGATCAGGCGATATTACCATTGTCTCCCGACTCGACTATTGCAATAATCTCTTATCTGGCCTCCCTCTGTCCCGCCTCTCCCCCCTACAATCCATCGTGAACGCCTCCGCCAGGCTAATTCACCTCACCCGCCGCTCTGTCTCTGCCGCTCCCCTCTGCGAGTCCCTTCACTGGCTCCCCATCCACTGCAGAATTAAGTTCAAAATCCTTATCCTTACCTACAAAACCCTCACTAACTCAGCGCCCCACTACCTGTCCTCACTAATCACCAGATACACCCCAGCCCGCTCCCTAAGGTCAAACAGTGACCTGCGCCTAGCTTCTTGCCGCATCACCTCTTCCCATGATAGACTCCAGGATTTCTCACGCGCAGCCCCCACTCTCTGGAACGCTCTCCCTCGTACTGTCAGACTTTCCCCTAACTTCTCTTCCTTCAAACGCTCCCTTAAAACATTCCTATTTAGGGAAGCCTACCACCCAACTCACTGACACAACCATCAATCACTCTCACCTTACAGTCCTCTCCTCCTGTTTCCAACCCCAACCCTCCTAGATTGTGAGTTCCTACGGGAATAGGGCCCTCCTCTCCTCCTGTACTGTTTGTCAAATGTTGTTCAATGTATTGTAACCCTGTCTATACTGTGCTTATTGTACAGCGCTGCGGAATATGCTGGCGCTTTATAAATAATGAATAATAATAATAATAATAATTGTCCGAAAGTACCCACTGCTGTTTTTACATTTCTGCGCTGTTTGTGTTTAGCTCTAATTTTCCTCTTAGGCTAGGGTCAGACGAACGCATTTTCGCGTTGTCTGTGAAAAAGTGCGTTCGAACGAATGGACGCATTTTTCACGGAGTACGCGATAGCGGTCATACGATGCGCATTTGCATCCGTGATTTTGTACGGATCATCAATAAAACACTTTGTGCATCTGGACGTGATGTTGGCCGGACTATAGCAGTGTCTGACATCTCCAATTCACGCACACACGCCGCTAGCGACGCAGCGCACTCTGTACAACCGTACTAGCTGTTTTTTCTCGACAAAATGCGTTCGTTTGCCACTTGCGTTGCGCAGCCGGACTTTTGTGCGACCGTACTTCGTATATTGGCCGTCATTGCCCGGCATTTGCTGCTACTACGGCCGTGATAAAGTGCGCCTGCACGCGCTTTCGCACTGCCTCAGTCTGACCCTAGCCTTACTCGTTTATGGAACCCACACATATTATATACCGTTTTTCTCGTCATTAAATGGACAATCTAAATATTCTATTATTTTCATCATATCTTATCATTTACTATAAAAAATATGAAATATAATGAAAAAATTTGAAAAAAACACACTTTTCAAATTTCAGTCCCCAAAATCTAAAAAAGACCTGTCACAGAAAGAAAAAAAGCTACTTACCCTGCCGTGACGTGTGAAGGGAAAAGCAGACAAGGGGTTACAGCTCCAAGCCTCTGGACTCACTAACGCTACCCACTCTCAGGGTCTCAAGTTATGCAAACCCAGCCCCCGTAAGCCGTACACACCCTTACAAGTATATGCTGCCACCACGAAAGTGATTAGGGCACTTTCGAAACCCAACTAGCTGTAGAACACCCCCAATCCAGGAGCCCAACCATATACAGCTAATATATATATATATATATATATATATATTACACCAAATGTTAAATACTACGGTAACGATAAACCAAGAGTTCTATTCTTGAAGCATGAATTATCTAGAGCACAGACAGTATTGGTTTTAAAGTTTTAATGGAAGAAGATAAAAAATACAAACTTTACACAGTGCCAGTATCACATAAAACAAGACATACAAAATATACGAAAACGTGCAAATACAGTTCTTGAAATAAAATGGGACTTACATAGAGAACCTAACTTGAGTAGGCAACTTCCATGGGTATTTCCAGATTTCAATTGTCCCCGTAGATTCTTTGGATGTTACCCTCTCCAAGTCTTTTGTCAAAATACCCTGAGTTTTTGATTTGTATGCTATACCACAAGCTTGTCCCTCACCCTCTTTGGATCATGTTTCCATTCCGCCCTCCACCCAAGAGAGCAGTTCAGATAAGATTGTAAATACCAGTGACCTTGCCTTGCAAATGCAGTTGCAAAGACCAGAGAAAAAACCACCACCAATTCTGCATTTAAAATCTTACTCACTGCTTGCAGAAAATGATGCCAGCTGAATAATTTCTAAATTTTGTCCTGAAATTAGAAATAGCCAATTTTTACATACTTTTGCTTTTTAACCCCTTCACTGCTGAGCCATTTCCATTCTGTGTGCTGAGCTCATTTAGATTGATTTATGCTCACCATGTGTAAGCGTGATTTGAAGTCTTATTTTATTATACCCCCACACATTAAAAAAAAAAAACTTTTTAAATTTATTTTTTAATTTTACAACAAACCTGATCTGGCCTTTCAAAGGATACCAAACATGACCCTCTAGCTGCCACGGATCTAGAGATCGGGGGCCAAATTACCCCCTAGCTCTACTTGACAGCTAGGGGATTAACTGGCCAATTGGTGTAATTGCACATATGGGTGGGGGTGACCCCAGAGGTTTGGCTAACATCCAAGATGTCAGCCACCTCCGGTAGCAGGTCACGATTTGGCACTGAATCGTGATCCGTCAACTAAAGAGTTAAAGAGAGGCACCGCTGGAAATAGCAGACACTGCCCTCTCAAACGATACCTCTCTTTTTTTTTTTCTCCTTTTTTTTTATGTCCATTCGGGAGAGAGAGAGAGAGAGAGAGGTCCAAAGGACCCCCCTCCACTTTCAGGTTCTCCCCTGCAGGAAGCCAGACCGACGTGGGACCCCCAGCTAGAGAGGGGAGTATAGGGAGGGAGAGGGGGTTAAAGGACCATGATGTACATGGTATGTCCTTGACCTTAAGGTGAATTTTCCCCAGGTTGTACTATGTACGTCAGTGGTCCTTATAGGGTCAAATGTTGCCTGTATATGGGTTGACTGAATACAGGTATTTTACATTAATTTTGTTTTGATGAGTGTCCTAGTGAATTATTAATTTCATTCTGAGTTGGCTTTATTATATTATTATTCTGTAGCCTTATTTCATGCTTTAGAACTTTGTCTTTATTTTGTTGCATGAAGGTATGTGCGTATAATATACATATACACACATATTTTAAAATTAACATTATGACAAAGTCAGATAAGTTTTCATTCTTTTATATAAGGGGCAGCCTCATGCCAGAAGACATGCAATTTCCTGGCACACATACAGGGCAGGCGTCGCCTGAGAGCGGCTGGTGTTGTGTCCTGCAGGCATTCGTGAGTAAGCCTGGAAATATATAGATATATATGTATGGCAGGGTGCATCATTAATTAGCTGCCAAGAATTTAGAGTGACTGTGGCCCATTTATTGCCAGAAACATATGCAACGCACTGTAGATTGTGGGACTTCTCTATTAAATTCCTGCGGTTCAGCATAGGTGAATAAACATCACGAAACACGTCTGTCAAACTCCAAAAACAGCTGTGTATTTGGTGAATTGGTTTTTAATGATAGGCTTGTTTTTTATAACGTCTGGTGATCATTGCGTATAATGACATCTTGTATAGTGCTGAGAGGAAAAAGAAGCAATCAAATCTAAATCTGGTATTAGTCCATTATAGTAACATGTTCTTTGGATAATTGTAAGGAGTTCATAGTGAACATCAAAAAATATTATTTTAAGAAGACTT
The DNA here is from genome assembly GCA_009667805.1 of Leptobrachium leishanense. Classification (NCBI taxonomy): domain Eukaryota; kingdom Metazoa; phylum Chordata; class Amphibia; order Anura; family Megophryidae; genus Leptobrachium; species Leptobrachium leishanense. The sequence continues at coordinate 109,306,969 of CM019071.1, read as the reverse complement.
TGTAGGAAACAAGCCAAGCAATACTGTGAAAAGAAAATTATTTGGGTTGAAGACTAACCAGAGAATACCTGTGCCAATTGTGGAAATGGTTACAGTTACAAGTATTTATGAAGTGCTAACAAGTTGCGTAGCGCTGAACAATGGGTGAGGCAGAATAACAAATGTCCTTAAAAGTTAAATCCACAATAGGAGAGAGGACACTATTCAAGAGCTTACAATCTAAGAGGGGAGGGGTGACACACTAAGTGAGGATTGTCACAAGAGTTGAGGTCCAATATTTTCCCTCTGCCGCCGTGATTCGTTCGCCTTCGCCATTTCCCGGATTCTCCCATCAGCAAGCAGCGCTGAAACAATGTCCTATCTTAATTTCTCCCAATAAAGCAGATGACACTATTCATATTGGGTTAAGCAGACTCTCCCTGGCCATTTCACATGGCCTGCTTTTATTTGGTTCAGAATCGGATAACAACAGTTAACATCCCCGTCCCCCAGACATCCCGGCACCCCATTTAGCCTGCTCTCCATCAGGTCCTCTCAGTGCAAGCTCTTGAGCAGGGACTTCTCTGATACTGTTCTATGTGTTTAACTTGCATGTATATTGGATATCCTGTCTCTCCCATTGTACAGCGCTACGGTACTTGGTGGCGCCTTATAAATAACTGTAACTGCAGTCATACAGAGCAAGGGTCCTTGTTTGGGGGGGATTGCAGGGAGCTGCGGCAATCCAGGCATACCGTCTGATAGCTCAGGCCCCTAGGGTGTCACAGTCCAAAAAGCGCCTAGATCTGCAGGCAGGGACAAGGATGGCAGCGTGTAGCAGTTACACCCAGCTGAAGCCGCATGGTCACTGCTGCCTGAGCTCCTGGGGCCAAGAAAGGCTCGGCAACGTGGGTTCCCAATGGAGCTCCCTCTTGAAAATCACCACAACGGTAGCTTCCATGAAGAGGACCCTAACCCCGAAAAGAGCACCCTGCTGGAGCAAAGGATTTTCAGGGCACCGAGGTTTAAATTTTCTGAAGATGGTTCCATTAAAGTAAATGCTGTGCAGTCTTTGAATGGGATTGTCACACTGGGGACCCACTTGGGCCATCATGGTGGCTTGGAACAAAGACTTCACAAAGAATAACAGAGCAAGGGGAGCAAGAAGGGTAAGGGTTAAGACAGACAGAAATCCTACACTGAAGAGGTCCTTGTATGTTGGCCTCTGAGTAAGCTAAACTCAGACAAACAAGATACATAAAACATAGGAATGGTCAAGACTAGCAGAGATTGGCAACCGAACAGGCATACAGTAATACAGGGAACAGGCAATAGAGAGATCCAGAGAACACGCTAAGGTCGTACACAGGAATATCTAGATGTTCGGTAGAGGGTACAGGGAATAAACCAGAGAATAAACCGGAACCAGAGCCAGAAGTCATACACAGGAGTGGTTCATAGCCAGGCCAGGTCAGTAACAAGATTAGCAGGATACAGTGTACAGGGAGCAAGAAAGAGAATATCCAGGAACATAAGCCAAAAGTCAAAACCAGAAAATACTCGACATGAAGCTATGCAGCAACACGGGAATCAGGAACAGGACACAAGAACCACAACCACCATAGAACTCCACAAAAGGGCAACAAACCTATGTGCTTCTGGGATATATATAAGGAGTGGGTCTGTGTGATTGGACCAGAAGATCACAGCAGAACCCCAGATCGGCCCCAGACAGCACAGCCAAGATCAAAACAGGGGAAAACAGACACGAATGCCTCTCACCACCAGGGGGCGCGGACAAGACCAGGGAAAATGTAACTGTGATGGGTTGGCCGTCTAGCTCCTTGGATTGTGATTGGCTGGGGTTTTCAAACCCAGCTCATGTTGTCAAGCCCAGGCTTCCCCTGGTGTCAGATAACACAGTGAACATAAGGGACAGGCTTAAAAGGCATTTGGATTATGTGTTGATGGGGGGGCGGCACAAACCACCACTTTTAACATTAAAACATAAACAGACAAAGAGCTTACATGAAGGGAATAGCAGAGGGGGGAGGTTTTAGTACAGTCCACAGTCTCTGAGCAAGGGGTTCTGTGACAAGATAAATAGAATACATGAAGTAGCAGGTGCATGGGGGCTGTGTGGGAAGGTGGCGTTAGAAATGTACAGTGGGGAATCATGGAGTGAGCTGATAGGCTTCTCTAAAGTAATGTATTTTCAGAGACTTCATGATGGACTAATGGGGACAGGGAGAGTCTAATGTTGCGGGGAAGGGAGTTCCATAGCAAGGGGGCAGCTCTGGAGAAGTCATGTAGGCGAGAATTAGGGGTGCGGGTACGAGTAGACGTTAACATCAGCTCATTGATGAAGTAGTCAAGATGGGATGTACCCGTTAATAAGGAGATGTAGGCAGGGGAGCGATTATGGAGAGCTTTGTATGTGAGCACCAATATTATGAATTGGATTAGAAAGGAAACAGGAATCTAGTGTAGAGATTGTTAAAGGGGCAGGAGGTGAGGTGGATTAGCCTGGCACAGGCATTTATTACAGCCTGCAGAGGGAGAATCTGGGCTCTCCTAAAGCCAGAAAGAAAAAGGTTACAATAGTCAAGGCGGGAGATATGCGCTTGGATGAGCATTTTAAGTCCTGAATAAGAAGGGGCGGACGTGTGCAATGTTTTTTTTTTAGGTGGAAATAGCAAGATTTGGTTAGCAACTGAATGTGAAAAGTGAAGGAGAGATCAGAGTCAAAACGGACACTGAGGCAATGAGCCTGAGTGATAGAAGTAGTGGTGGCACCATTCACCTGAAGAGAAATATGCACAGGAATGTTGGTGTTAGATGGAGGGAGGGAAGGAACACGAGAAGTTCAGTTTTAGAGAGGTTGAGCTTTAGGAAACAGGAAGTCATCCAATCTGACACAGCCAATAGGCAGGCGGTAACATGGTCCAACACAGGAGAGAGATCGGGAGAGGAAAGGTATATTTGGGTGTCGTCAACCTAGAGATGATATTGGAATACATAGGAATGGTGGTTACAGACCAGGCATTCTAAGAGGTTTCCAGGCGAGGCAGTATAGATTGAGAAGAGTAGGAAACCCAGAACAGAGTCTTGATGTACCCCAACTGAGCGAGGAACTGGGGGTGAAGAGGCACCAGCTAAGGAGACACTGAAGGAGCAAAGAGAGGCATGGGAAAAGAACCAGGAGAGCGCAGTGTCACAGAGGGCAAATTGACACAGACGGATTAGCAGGAGATGGTAGTCAGTGGTGTCAAATGCAGCGGAAAGTTCAAAAAGAATATGCAGGGAGAACTGACCTTTTTCTTTTAGCAGCACCTTATAATTAGTCCCATTAGTAAGAGCAGTCTCACTGGAGTGCTGGGAGCAAAAGCTGGACTGGTGTGGATCAAGTAGATAGTTAGCGAGAAAACTGGTGAGCTGGTTATAGACCAGGTGTTCTAAGATTTTGGAGACAAAAGGGAGCAAAGAGATGGGGCAGTTCAAAAAGGAGGTGTGATCAAGAGATGGCTTCTTTAGAATGTGGGTGATCAGAGCACATTTAAATGCAGAGAAGTCTCCAGAGGAGAGGGATAGGTTGAAAATGAGTCAAAGCAGGGAAAATAACCGGTTGAACAGACCAAATAAGGTGCGATTGAATGCTGTGGACAGGTGGCCAGGTAGGAAAACATGAAGTGCTGAGACATCCACCTTTGAGACCAGAGAAAAGGAATACCTAGTAGAAGAGGGGGCAGGGAGTGAGGGAGTAAATGAGGTTGAATGGAGGAGGGGAGGAGGTTTCTAGTCTAAATTTAGTAATCTACAGATGGAGAGTGGTGTGGACATCAGTCGCTTTGTCAGTGCAGTTGGATGTTGAGATTGTAAGGAGAAGAGGATGAATAGCGGTGGAGAATTGCTTTGGATTCAGTGCACCAAGGTGCCTCCGAGGTCGAAGAGGAGTGGGGGTAGAAACAGGAGGCTGGGTTGGTGGCAGATGTTTCCAGGAAAGGAGCTGGTGATCGGAAAGGGGGAGAGGTGTGTGAGAAAAGATGGAAATGTACATAGGCTGGAGAAAATAAGGTGCAGGGTGTTGCCAGCTTGGTAGGTAGGAGAGTTGGACCACTGTGTGAAGCCCACCGAGGAGGTGATGGAGAGCAATTTGGAATTGCGGGGGTTGGTAGGAGAGTCGATAAGAGATGGATTGTTAGACGAGAGAAAGTGAGAGAGCCAGGCTGAGAAATGTTCCAGAAAGGGTCCAGGAGAACCAGGAGATCGATAGATTACCGCAACACGTAGGGTTGTGGGGTAGAGGAGTCAGACGGCATGAACTTCGGAATGAATAGGAGGGGGTATGGGAGGAATAAGCTGATAAATTCAGGTTTGAGAGAGTAGATATCTGGAATTTGAGTGTGTGAGAACAAGGATTAACGGGTAATGCCAGGACTTCCATTGAGGAAGGCACTCTCTTTAGTGATCTATACAGGTGTGTGTGTGTCTGTGTATAAGCGATAAAGAAGTTGCTCGAAAGCAGATCCACAGTTTTTACTGACGCTACAACTCCTGTGTTGCATTGTGCTTCTTATGGTTGGCATCAGTGGTATTTAGGTTTTGTACTGCCCTAGGCCTGACTAAACTCGTGCACCCCCTAATTTAAATTTGAGGCACCCCTTCCTGTCAAGGGCACACCTCTTCCTGGTTAATCCCCACCCTTCCTCTTTAAGCTCCACCTTTTCCTCTTAGAGCTCCGCCTTTTCCTCTCTTTATATTAAAAAGTGGATACCAAGTACCTACTTGTATATTTTGTATACCATTTCAAATGTATCGAGATAAATAAAGTTATGAAATGTTTAAATTCAAGCATTTTTACAAACAGCCACGCATGTCAAGTATACTGGATCACAGCCGCTGTAATTGGTTGAACAATAAAATCCACAGAAATGTGCACTGCATATGAGCATATCACAGAGCTGCACAGCAATAAAACCCACAGAAACGTGCACTGCATATGAGCATATCACAGAGCTGCACAGCAATAAAACCCACAGAAATGGGCACTGTGTATGAGCATATCAGAGCTGCACAGCAATAAAACCCACATAAATGTGCACTGTGTATGAGCATATCACAGAACTGCACAGCAATAAAACTCCCAGCAATGCAATGTGCGGTGTGTATGAGTGCATCAGAATCCACTGCAATAAAACTCCCAGCAAACCGAGTGTATATGAGCAGACAGCAATTATTTATTCTATATTTACCGGCCTCCGTCCGCGGTAGGGCTGTGTGCAGAGTCAGCAGGGACTGTGTACGGACTCAGCAGGAGGTCCCTCCAGGCCACATTAGGATCGCGGCTGTGCCTGTGCATGGAGCCATCTTGTCAGCAGTGGGGTGCCACTGCCAGAGGGTGCACCGTGGCTTTGATTCCCTTCCCGGTGGGTGTTCAGTCCAGAATAGAGTGAGAGTCCGTGTTTACAAAAGGGTGGGCAGCTGCGTGCGTGCGTGTCACGTGGTTCAGCCAGTCAGGTGGTACTGACCTGCTGCACGCAGCCTCACCAGGAGCCAGGCAGGCTCAATGACAAATTTCTGTCACTGCAGTGCTGGTTAAGGAAAGGTGCACTTTAAACAGCAGTAAGCAGACAGGGCTTCATATTCTGCTGATACCCCCCCCCCTTTATCTGCCGTTTACTGTCATCTTCTCTCTCTGCACACAAATCACATCCCCTCCCCTCTCCTAGAGCTGCTGCGGGGCAGGGGAGGAGCTATGGAGGGAGGAGAGGGGGGTTTTTATTCTATTTGATTTTGTTCCGTATGCAAACGCCCTGCTCCGCTGCTCGCTGTTTGAGAACACAGCTCAAAGCTGACACACAGTGACCGTGGCACCTCCTAGTACCCCCTAATGACACCCCAATAATCACTGGTACCTGGAGCGGCCCACCCTCCGCCACTCCCCTACGTACACCACTGCTCTGTGATATGCTCACACACAAGTTTGGCGAACTGCCAGCAAGTACGGTGCTGTTTGAAGGCAGTGCAAATCCCCATAGAGAAGTAATGGTTAATCTATTCAGAGAACACCAAACAGCAGAGAAATGGCAGTGAAATGCCCTGATGTTCGCTGGTTTCAATCAGCAGGTTTATTCAGGCGAACCCCATAGGTTTCAATGTTAAAAATATTCCCGTTTTTATGTGATATCTAATAAACAATTTATTATTTTAATCTGCAGTAAAAAGTCTTTATTTATTGTTTGTTTTTTTTAGTACCTTTTAGCAATTTTTCAGATTTTTTGGGCAAAATTTTCCCCTCTTTTTTTTAATAGCGGTTTTTCTTTTCTCTGTAACAGAACTTTTTATTATCAATCATAGGATCTTATATGTAAATTCCAGACATTTTCGTTCAGTAGTTATTTTGAAAACAGCAGGCCACGGGTTTGCGGTGGCAGCATTCAGCGGCCAACTCCATGCACTTTGGGGACCCTGCGGTGAATGGTGTATTCACTGCAGGGTGGGGAAATTTTATTCCCCGAAGTGCAGGGAACTACAGAACACCAAAATGTTGGCGACATTTCGGTGCTCTGTGAGTAACCCATTTAGTGGTGAGGTTTTTTGCTCCCCCCTGGAAAGTGAAAGCCTAGGCCTTGCCTACCCAGGACATACTTTAAAATTAGTGACATCTCAATGTATCCTTCCTGGCAAAATACTTTGCAAAAAAAAAAATATATATGTTTTAGGGGTGCGGCCCACCGCCCCCTGGAGAGTGCCGCACTAGGCCTTGTCGGCCTAGGCCAAAATACACCACTGGTTGGCATATCAAATTGTGGTATTACAACTGCTAATCTACCAGTCATCCAGGTACTTGCCACATCAATAGTGTTTAGTGGAAAAGGAACAAATGCCACTTGTCATTTATAGTGTAGTGAACATATGCCCTGATTAAAACGAAAATTTACATAGAGAACAATATTAATCTAAACCTGAAGTATAGGGTTGCATGCACAATACCAGTTTTTTTTTAAGTTGAATATATCGGTGTATGTGCAATGCGACCTGTGTCACCAGCCAATGTTCTGCAATGCTATGCTTCAGAACACTGGATAACCCAATCAGGCCTATTTTGTATGCCTTTAAATATTTAGGGCAACTCTTTAAAATGAAATTTAGAAATTCTAGTTTGGCAAGGAAGGGTCCTTTAGTAGAAGTTAACAGCAAATTTGTTCAAAACAATTGTCAATTCAGCTGTTTCATTTTTTCTACTTTTGCAAAAAAGCTTATAACAACTAAAAGAGTCCAATTAAGAGGACGCAGACCAAATGTGTCCAGAATTAGAGCTCCACCGATTATTCTCTGACAGTAGGTTTTAGCCAACTTTATTGTCGATTCTTATTAAATCATTCGTCCTTCACGATGCTTGATTCAGCTGTCAGGCTTCAGGCATTGAGTCCTGGGCTGCTGGTTCTTTTGATTCGTATTGATATTGGAGTTGAAGACTCTAAAATATTTTTTGGCCACTGTCCTAAAGACTGCATTAGAGACATTACAGCTTTAAGGGAATATTCAGATTTGTTTCAGTGCTCAGGTGCTCAAGAAATTCCCGGCAACATCACCCAGGAGCCTCTCCGAAGATTACCAGGTTTAATGATTAGCTTCTACACGATGCAGCTGATGCCAGACTCTACCCCTTTACACCTAATTAGCCTCATTAATGAGCTCTCCTGCTCTCCACAGAGAGGGCTTCCTTCTTACACTATGAAGCAGAAATACCTCGCTCAGGTAGGGCCTTCCGAAACCATTAATTACTGCCCCGAACCTGCAAAAGCCTGATAACTCCTGTTGCCTGAGTGATGTTGCTGAAATGAAACCAGCCTTGTTTACCATGGCAGCGGTAGATGATCTTAATTCTTTTGGATCCCCTGTGAGACCTATCGTCTTACCTTGAGCATTAACGTATAAAAAAACCTTATAACTCATAATAAATCCTCACAAAGCAGCCTAATTGGTATAATGTGTGCCTTTAACTTAATACACAAATGCTGGTAAAGGGACACTCCTGGGTGTATTTACCACCCATTAAGCAGTATGTCGATAGTGAATTAAACCGTTACAAATGAAAGGTATTTCCCTATGAATGTATCTAATTTCCAGGTTTTTCGGTGAATCTATAGTTTGAATAAACGCGGAAGTTGCAGAGCTCTCAGCCAGTCCTGGTCCATCTTCAGGAGGACTTCTGTGAGTAAATGATAATGGATACACGCTGGCAGATTCTTCGGGATAAGGAAGTTAACTTTGGTCATGTACACAATTCTCAAGCTGGCTAAAATTAATGTATTAAAACCTTCAGGTGCTCCAGGAAAAGTGCTTAGTTTTTATTTACAGTCACATTATTATTTTGCAGTGAAGTCTGTGATATGGAAGATGTCTTTTCATAGTTACTTGTTATTTGTTGTAGTGACAAGGAAGCCAGTGCATTGATTATATGTTCTTCGGCAAATAAGCTTCCCTTTCTACAAACCAGGACAAGATCTTAGAACGACCACACAGACGAACACACACACACACATAGACAAACACAGACACGCACACACACACGCACACACACAGACGAACACTCACACTCGCACACATACAAACGAACACATGCAGACGAACACGCACACAAACACACACACACACACACACACAGACGAACACACACACACAGATGCATACACAAATACAGATGCATACACACAGACGCATACACACATACAGACGCATACACACAAACACAGACTAACGCACAGACTAACACACGCACACACAGACTAACACAAGCACACACACAGACCATCACACGCACACACAGACGAACACACATGGACGAACACACGAACACACATGGACGAACACACACACATACACGGGGACACACACACACAGACACACATACACACACATACACACACACACACACACACACACGGACACACACACACACACACACGGACGTGCACACACACCCACACGGACGCATACACACGGACGCATACACACACACACGTATGCATGCACACGGACGCATACACACACACACGGATGCATACACACACACGGACTCACACACACACACGGACTCACACACACACGGACTCATACACACACGGACTCACACACACACGGACCCATACACACACGGACGCATACACAAACGTACGCATACACACACGGACGCATACACACACGGACGCATACACACACGGACGCATACACACACGGACGCATACACACACGGACGCATACACACACGGACGCATACACACACACGGACGCATACACACACGGACGCATACACACACGGACGCATACACACACGGACGCATACACACACGGACACATACACACACACACGCATACACACAGACTAACACATATATACACACAGTCACACAGACACATACACACACACAGACGCATACACACAGACTAACACATATACACACACACACACAGACTCAGACGCACACACACAGACGCACCCACACTTTCAGGGGCACTATGATGAACATGATGGGGAGCTTGCAGAACTTTTTTTCTGAACATCAGCTAGCTACAACAGTGACTGGTAAAATACCCTATTATATAACGTTATTGGCTCTTAATTTTTATTCCTTATATTTGTGTAAAATAAATAACAAAAAAGCAAACATAAAACAATAAAAATATGCAGTTCTTTAATTATCCAACAAAGTATATTGGAAGACAGGGAATTTAAAAACATTATGTCAAATAGAAGAAAAAAAACAAGTTCATTAATAGATATAACGAGATCTGGTTTTCTGCAGCTCAGCCCTTAGGTGTCTCCTTAGTTTTCTTGGAGTGCTTTATATAAGCTGTAAAAAATAAAATCTTGCTGCCGTATTTGAATTGTACAACTTGTAAATAAAATAATTAGAATCGCATACATAAAAAAATCTTCCTAGGTTGCTTTCCACTGTAAGGGTTAATCAAATATCAGGGGAGATGGATTTAGTGCAACCTAATCCAGTGTATTATTCTGAGATTTGTGATGGAAAGCAGCCGTCAGCCTCACATAAGGCCCCAGGAGACGTGAGGTAGCATTGTGAAGAAAGACATGCATGGAGATGATGGGCAAGGGCGCTGTGCTCTGGAGGGCAGCGAACTTGGCATTTTCTGGCCTTGCGAACAAGCTGCCCATCTGGTCTCTGTCAGATTATGTTAAGAGTGCATCTGGACCCAAGCCCCACAGTGTCATCTCTGAGCAGGTCACGTGGTGGTCTCCAGGACAACCCGAAGCGCGGTGTGAACACCAAGCAATGAACCAGATGCTGATCTTCACGTGTTGTCTAATTAGACTCCTCTCATAAAAGTGCAACCGTCTCACGCACACCCACAGAGTCTCAATCTCTGCATTTTGCTGACCATCTAGAATGGAGCTTCACAAGGAGCACCAGGTGTAAAGGCCAACACCTCCAGTACAATTTGCATTATGCAATAAGAAGGTGTTCTATTATATTCCTTATAGGAAATCTATAATGAACGGTGACAGATCCGTTATACTCCATCAAACATACATAGATTTCCTCTCTAAGGGAAATTAAAAAAAAAAAAGAGAACTTTATAAATCCAGATATTCTGTAATGCTTTACTGGGAATATAATTATTATGCAGCTACATTTCTTTCTATGCTTCCTTATTTGTTTCTTGTTTAAAAAAATAAAATCTCTTTAACATTATTACAACTTTTTTATGGACCACACATATGGGCATCTCCTTTTATAAGAGCATTATTTAATGTGTGAGCTTTTTATATACATCATCTGATCAAGAAGATATAATACGTAATCTTCACTGTGACTCTTACACATTTTATTGTGAATCTGTGACATACAGGGATATTCAAAGAGATCTGAATTGTGGCCGAGGGTTCAGCGTACGGTTACCTTTCCTGGCCATTCGGCTATTCAGAGAGCAGGCAGTTCGACAAATGTTGGCGAATTGCCTGCACATACGGTGCCTGTTCATTGCCTGTTCAAGGACAGTGAAATCCCCATAGAGAAGCAATGCTTTGTCTATTCAGAGAACAAAAAACAGCAGTGTAAAGTTGCCGAATTGCCCTGCTGTTCGGTGTTTTCATTCGACAGGCTTATTCAGGCGAATCCCATAGGCTTCAATGTTAAAAATATTCCCATTTTAATTCAATATCTAATAAACCGTTGATTATAATATATGGAGTAAAAAGTCTATTTATAGATTTTTTTAGGATCTTTTTTCTGTAACAGCCCTTTTTATTATCATTCATTGGATCTTATATGTAAATTTCAGACCTTTTCGTTCTGTAGTTTCTTTGCAAACAGCGTTTCACTTTTCAAACATTCAAGCATACTGTTTTTTTTTTTTTTTACCTCCTTCGTCTGCGTCTCGGATTTTTCCCACAACTGCTCTGCGCTGTGATCGGCGGCTGCTCGGGTTTCTTTGGCGGGGTTAATCCAGATGTTTTTGCGTGTTTTGCGGTGAGTGTTCGGCAGGTTTGCGGCGGCTTTTCCCTGCACTACGACGGCCCTGTGGTGCTTGCTGAATACACTGCAGGGTAGCCGAAATGGGATCACCAAATCGCACCAAATTGAAGGTGACAAAAAGTTACCGAACATGCGGTGACTTTTCGATTCTCTTTGAATAACCCTGATAGTGTCTTGAAGATCTGTAAGGATATTTGGCCTGGCTCTCAAGCCTTTGTTGGACCACGATCCTTAGAGACCAAAACCAAAATTGGATTAGAAAGTGAATATTCAGTCCAACAGTTGCCATGGGTAATGTCCGTGACATAGACCAGGCCGGCCCGTCCATGGAGCCGGATGGTGCCATGGCTCCAGGTGGCCCTTTGCCGGGGCATTTTGGCGTTTTGCTGCCCTGTCAAAGGCTGCAGCATGGGGCGCCCTGGCCTCGACCCGGCACCCTAACAGGGCCTCGACCAGGCATCATCGGGGTTGTGTGTTGGAAAGCTTATGGATGTGTGTGGAGCTCTGTGCTCACACACTTACCCATCAATGTCTCGTCACAAACCTCTTTTTCTCGCTATAAGTTTACAGGGTAATCCAGTTGTGGACCCCTTGCTCAATGTGCCTAGAATGGTGTCAGCTATACCCTCCTGACGAGGCCTAACAAGGCCAAAACGATTGTCTGGGGTTGCTGCACCTCTCGTGTAGGGATGACTTCATTGGCATTTCAGTACTGGCCACCCTTTTTGGGTGTAACGGTCTGATTTGCATATGGAGCAGTTGTCCCTGTAATGGCATAATCAAGATAAAACCTTGTGAGACCTGAGCGGGCACCCACAGTTGAGCAGGCCACTAGTGCAGCTGCTCATTCTCAGGACCCTCACAAACATCTATTTTTCTCCTCCTGCAGCCCTGCTCTCCTCGCTCCTCTTCCTCCATTGTGGGGACAGGAAGTGCAGGAGGAGTCAGGGAGGCAAACAGGAAGCCGGAGGCAGATGCTTTTGGTTTGTGCTTCATGGACGCACAGACCGCATTGCTTCATGGACGGTCTAGTCCTGAAGGGGGACAGTCGGCTAGATGCAACTCTGCTCGGCTGTCAACCGGGGCAACCCGCCCCACATCCCCCCTTAGTATGCCACTGCTCTTATATACTGTAGAAAGAATTACCCTTTTTGATGGCAGGAAATGTTTACCATGAACACATTTGATTGGTTGGGATTCCTAGAGTACACCACTGATCTACACTTTAGATTTTAGATTTAGTTTCACATTGCACAAAACTGGTTCTGATGAATTAGAAACTTAGAGTGAAACTCATACTCATTAGGTTAGGTCCCTTGAACAGAATACTGCCAATGATTGGATTTAAACAGCAAAGACTTGTCTCTCGTGGAGTTAACTTTCCAAAGCGCAATCTTGTTTGTTTTTTTCATTTTACAAAACAGTTTCTGATAGGGTTAGAGTTCCATAGCATAATACGAAGTGTATCGATGGATTTCTAAAGCAAAAGCTTGTCTCTTTGAGTAAAATTTCCCATATACAGTATTCTCTCATAAATTTCGACTGCACGATCTTGTCTTTTGTTATTTTACATTTTCCGATTATGATCTGTCTCGGATTAGGTTCGATCTCCAGAATCTGGAATTTCTGAATAGGGCCTCGATTTAATTTGGCCCGAAAGCTGAGAATGGCACCTTTTTTGGCCCCATTTTGGCAATTTTTCAGTCCAGGAGATTCAAATGCAGGTTTGCCAGCATTTAGATTCCCAGTAACATTCAAATCAAATATCTGCACTTGTAGCTATTCTTTTCAATGGAAATATTGGCTATATTGATTTAATTCGAATTTAACAGTATGCCAGTTTCTGAAAAAATATCAAATTCTGAACGTGTTTGATAAATAGTCTTTAAGCAGCTAATCTTTTTTCCCAAAAATTGCCTGATAGTATTAAATTGAGCCCTAGGTGTCACTTATCAACAATCGTCTGTGGACCACCACGATCATTCGATTGCCTCCATTTCTGCCTTGCATCTTGTGCTCCTGGGCATACTGCTCTTGTTATTGATACTGCTCGATCATGCATCACTCCTGTTTATACGTTTCCTAGTGTGCGTCAGCTACCCGCGACTACGTCTCTTTCATTATTTTGTTGGTGTCCTCTCAGAACATTTTGGCACCGGAAAAATGATGCTAACCTGCCTGTATCTAGTTATATATATATGTCTGAATCACAATTCTCCTAGTGCCCTGTTGTGGATATTTCACCCAAGAGCATGGTGTAATATATTCCTCTGCTGTCTTAATGAGTACCAACTTAAGTTGCGTACTGTTGGATTTGCTGACTTCGGCCTTGACTTATGGGTAGTTTTTCCGAATAGGTTTACCTCGGTATTCCCAGACCTTGGCTTGTATTTTCGATCTGATTCACCTATACACCTCTTCCTCACTTTTAGTTTTTTTGTTTTTGTTTTAACTCTGCCATTGCAAGGCCCTGTGTTCGGGTTTTACCTTTGTGGGTGGTTGGTTCTGTGAGCCGGAATCACAGGTACATTTGGCACTAGGTTACAACTCCACAGCACAATCTAGTCTGTTTCTGGTTTAGATTTCCACATCAAATGCTTGTTTCAGATGTCTAAGGCTGGGGTCAGACGAGCGTACTGACCTGCCTCCCGGCATCACGCTGTAGTGTGCGCACACTACAGCGGCTGTGTTGCGGTCATGCTGAAACCTCCCCATCGAAGTGCTACGACTCGCGTTCGGGGCTGCATAGCGCAATCCTCCATAGGAGGATCGAGCATTGCAGCTCTGATCGCACTAACTGCTGTCAGTGAGGTGGCCAGACGGGCGTCAGAGTGGAAGTAAGGTCCACTCTCATGGACGTTCCTTACACACTACAAAATACCTGTCTGACCTCGACCTAAATTGCAATCTTTTTTTGTTTACCTGTTAGATTTACAAATTATGGAATTGTTTCTGATTGCATTTCTCGCCCAGAATCTTGCCTTTCTGATTAGGCTAGATTTTCACAGCACAATATTGTCTCGTTCTGGTTATGAGTTCTACACAGATGGCCCTATTACAATCTTCGCGTTAAAAAGCTCGCGCAACACGTGAATTTGTGAGGCAAGCGTTAAACTGTAACGTGCGGAAATCAACGCTGGAATTACAATCCTTGCGCATTTTTTCATCCGGCGAGCAATAACGCGCGTTAAACGGACGCACACAAATGCGCGTGCAGTAACGTTGCGTGCAGAAATCCGTGTGTGGACTGTTTTTTTCACACTAAGTTTCACGTTAAGTTTTTGCGCCTGTCAAAGTCAATCTGAGCGTATATGCTGCAGCAATAATACATGCACACACAACTTCTCAAATTTATTGTTTGGGTAGGAGTAGAATGTGTAGCTATACTTTGCTGCGTAATTTTTTTTGGGCTGGTGTATTTGGTTTCGGCCAGGTTGATAGAATTTGCCATTAACACCAGCTTTTAGGAGTTGCTAAAATTATGCGCGCAAAGGCTGTGTGTTAATTCCTGCGCATAGATTGTAATACCATCCACGTACCAGCGCACAAACGCATTTGCGTTCACAATGTTAAGTATAGGACGCGCGCATTACAGTACGCTCACGCAGGGTTCGCGCAGGTTCACCCGCGGTAGACGAATATGCGCGTTTGTTGCGCTGACATTGTAATGCGACGTTCAACGCAAAGGGTTTTACCCCTCGCAATAATGCATTTTTTGCTCCGGCGCAATCGTTTGCGTGTAGATTGTAATAGGGCCCAGAATGTTTGTCTCAAATTAGAGCAAACTCGACTTTTGTTGGGTTGGATTAGCAGATTATAGTGTTTTTTCTCTTTCAGTTAGGTATTTCAGATTTTGTAATTCTGTATATTCTTACAAAAGATCCACACAACCTTCTATTATAGATCATGAATTTGCGACACGTACTATTTTAGATTAATTCATGACACACAATTTAGACATTGTTTCATAAATGTGGCAGGCTTTTTTTTTTTCTATAAATATGGTGTTTTTTAATATGTTTAATATTAATAGGAGCTGGCATAAGTGGATGCGTTTTGTTATTCGCTTTGCTTTGTGTGTTTCTTAGAAATTATTTTCATGTATGCTTTTTCTATCGTTTATTACATTTATTTAAAGCAGGTAGTAAATCTATCCTAAAATAAATTTATCAAATTCAACAAAGATTAGAGACACATGGCTTGAACAGTGAAAGGAGGTGAAAGAATGTGAGCGGTAGTAGATGTGTAAGTGTGAAGATTGGGTGAATGGGTGAGAATAGGGTCAGATTGCACACTGAGAAAACACAAGGTAGGGAGCCATGGAATAGATTGAAGGGCAGGGAGCCATGATCTGTACTAAAAAGGGTGTTAATTTTATGCGCTCCAGAAGGGGATTAAATCAGAAAGCGATAATAGTCTGGAAAATCCAAGGGTGAAAATTGCTCAGAAAAAAAAAATATTTTCGGTTAAAAGAAAAAATGTAATATTTAATGTGAAAGTACACAAATAGTGGATTTTGTCTCTCCACCCTATGTCTGATGCATCAGACTGCTTATAAAAACACACAAGAGACCAGATGAAAGCATCAATTACATCTTTGAGGATTGGCGTTTCAGCAGCGAGGGGGTTAAGTGATTGTGAATTCTCTTTCTTGCATGTACTAGTTCTTGTGATGTGGCGATATAAATTTGACATAGACTAAGTCTCTCAAAATAGCGATCCCAGAGGTCTTGTGAGATTTGCAATCAAAAGGGATTTCTGGCACCGTCTCAGATGTGAATCTGCAAGTGATGGTTCCCGTACCCCGTATTCCAACAGCCATTCATATAACAATGTTTTTCATATCAATTTCTTTGCGCTTTTTGTTCTAATTTATTTTGAGCTATTAAATAGATTCAGGGGATTAAAAAAAATAACTAAGAATTTTCCGGTGATGAATTTGAAACATAAAATTTTTGAATTAATTGGGAATTGGAGTTTATTTCAGCTGGAAGTAATTAAACTTAGTTTGACGCAAACCAAATTATCACTGCAATGGATCAGAGTTGCTGAAGAATTTCTCAGCAAAACTGGAATCCTCTCCAGGATTAAAAACGACACAAATAACCCCAGATTGGAACGGCAGGGTGCATCAATAATAACCCGAATGAAGATAAGATTGTATTTTCACTGGTTACATGGTAAAAAATGGGGTTGGGGTATTTAAAGAATACAAAGTGTTTGACAAAGTTGGAAACAGTGGTGAAAAATCTGCTTTTTTTTGCACTGGTGACAATCGTTGTTTCCCAAAAGTAGTGAAAATTCTAGGTCAAAATAGCCAAACCAGAAAATTCTCCCATTTATCTCACTTTCCAATTCGACTATTTTGACCTAGAATTTTCACTTCTCCAGTCATTCTTCTCGTTTTCACCTCTCTCTGAATAACCCTGTACGTAAAACTCTCTTGTGTTCAAATGTGCCTGACGTTTACAAAACTGACACTTGAATAACACTGCAAAGATGTCGCTTTATGATTTAAAGAATTGAGAATTTTACCTTTTAGTGAAGATTAGTTCGGTATTTAACAGGAAAGGGTCCCCATGACTTTCTGACAACTTAGGGAAACGGTTCACCCTGACTCTGCCTCTATATGTCATTCGAGTTTAATTTGTTTTAAAAGTTTTTCCACTCCTTTTTATTATAGCAATTATTTAGCTGGGGCTTATATTTGTCTTTTTAGTCTCAATTTCTTAAGGGTCTGTTCAGTTTATGGTTATCATACCGCTTCTCTATATAAAAAGCATTAAGACACATTTTTAACTTGTTAAATGTGTAAAAAGAGTCAAAAATAAATAAAGTTACTGGCAGTTTTATTTAGGATGTTCTGTGGAATAGCTCATAGTCACATCAAAAGGGGTTATTCAGAGAACACCGAAATGTCACAAACATTACGGTGCTTTGGTTCTCCACACTTCGGCGGGTTAAATTCGCCGACCCTGCGGTGAATTCAGCATTCACCGCAGGGTCCCTGAAGTGGGGCGAATCGACCCGCCGAACACATCCGAAAAACCACTGCAAAACCATTGCATCACAAAACCACTGAACGAATGGAAAAACCGACAAATGCACCAATCGAAAAATACCTGACGACCCTCCGACCAGTTGCCGGAAAAAGCCAACAAGCCGCCGACCCAGGGTAAAAAAAACACAAAACCCTGCAACTTTTAAAACGAATTTAAAAAAGGAGTGCATGAAAATGCCTTGAAATTTATAAGGTCCTATGAATAACAATAAAAAGGTCTGTTACAGAATAAAAAAAAAATAATAAAAAAAAACAGTGTAAAAAGAAAAAATCGGAATTAAAAATTTTGCTGAAAAAAATCCTCGAAAAATAAAGAGACTTGTTGCTGCAAATGAAAAGAATAAGTGGTTGAATAATTATTTAAATAAAATGGGGAATATTTTTAACATTGAAACCTATGGAATTTGCCTGCTTAAACCTGTCGAATGAAACCACTGAAAATCGGGGCATTTCACTGCTGCTCGGTGTTCTCTGAATAGATTAACCATTACTTCTATATGCGGAATTCACTGCCGCTGAAGAATTTTTGAATAGCTGAATGGCCGAAAATTGCACCGTATGGGAAAATTCTTTGAATAACCCCTAAAGTGTTAATGACAGACAAGATAAATGTTAATTGACGTTGATCGCTGGAGATTATGATGAGCATTAGAAAATATAGTTCAGATTGTGAAGAGTTAATGAGTTTGTGAAGATGATTTCAGGCAGATGATGTGACCTGCTCTATAATAACTCTGCAGAGATATGGGATTATAAAGATCTTTTGAAGAAGGGAAAAAAGTCCTTCCTAACATCCACAGCCACAATTCTTGATTTGTTATAGGAGATGAGAGTTCTAGAAGGTTTCAAAATTAACACATTGAATGATGATGAAATATCACCCAAATTATTATGCATGTAAAAGTAATCCGTACGGGTTGTATATACTTACATAATTAATAAGCAACAAAACATAAACCAACATGAGCATATGCTTGGACATCCCTTGGTGGATTAAATATTAGAGATCTAATTTGTAAATCAAACCTAGAAGTGAAAACAAAACAAAAATATTTCACATTATGAATTAAATATATTCTGGCCTCAAGCATGACAGATCCTTTAAATTCTGGATTTATGTCTTTCACTTGGGAGCTTTTAAAATAAAGGCCATATTTCTATACTTTGGTTCCAAATAATATATCTAATCTTACTAGATGTGGTAAAAAAAAAGTTTTCATTTTCAAAATTTTTATTTTAAAAGACAGCAGTACAACATTGACAAGAGATAAACATCAAAGTGGCCAGCAGAAATGGTACTCAAGGAAAACATAAACACTTATGGGTAATCAAACAGACGTCCGAAGAGGTCATCGAAGAGAAAAATGGGGGAGCGGAGGGGGGGGACAGGGCGATGTTGGGAAGTCAGCAAAGGCCACACAGGGGCTACTATTGTAGCTCAGGGAATGGTGCGTACGTAAAACAGGGTGGGAGGCAAAAAAGGTGGAGAACCGCCATGAGGGGTTGCAGCATTCCCGGCTCCCCCCAGCATCTGACAGTGAACAAGGGGATGTGGTAGAGGTCGCAGGGCTGGGCGACCCAGGGCCAACAGAGCGGGTAGAGCCACTGTGCTCACTCGATAGGCTCACCTAGGTCCACCCATGGTCCTGCCACGAAAAAAAGGGGGGGAGGAAAACCCGAGCCACCGTAGGTCCCAAATGAGGCCAAGTCCCGCAAACCAGACGTCAAATATGGGGAGGGAGGGGGGGGAAGTCCAAAAACTGCGATTTCACCAAAGCGTGGAGGAATACAGCAAAACAAATGAGAGTAAATCAAAAAACAACAGAGGGGCTGGGGGGCAATCACATCTGGGGGAGCATCAGGGCATCAACCATGCAGAGGGGGCCACCAAAGGCAGGGGCCTTCCAGCTCAGCCCGTGGCAAGGAGGATAACATACTGTCCCCCACACATCCAGCAACCAGGAGCGAGGCCGGCGTCGGCATGGGCAGGAGATCACAGGCAAGTCCACGTATCTCTGGCCTCCCAAGCACCCAGGCAGAGCGCAGTGCTCGCAGGTCGAGTGGGCCACAGACAGCAGCATCTCGGAGCAGAATCAAGCACTGCCAGGCTCCAGGAGGCGAGACAGCCATCTTAGACAGCAGGGAAGCACTGCATTGGCGATCCCAGACCTGACCAGTATCCCACAGGCAACCAACAAGGCCAGCAGGAAGGGACGTGTCTTCTGCATTGGTCGATGGTCAGAGGCCTCAGGAACCCTCATAGCCCCAGCTTCGGTGGCACAAGTAGCCAGACCCCTGACATCAGGTGAGTGGCACCCCAGGCGGCTCCAACAACTCAACAATCAGGCCATCGCGCTGAACTGCAGCCTCCGTCAGTCGGTCAGCAGGCACACTGCGATCATCTGCATGGGTGCCAGCATACGGGGTTTCTGCACCCCAGCATGTACGTAGCGCAGCAGCCATCTGATGCAGGTACCCCCTCACCTCCGGGGGGGGGCCCTCATCTCCATCATGCAGTGTTGCCAAGATGGTGTCAAAGCCCACCAGCATAGTCCAGGAGCCAGATCCACCATGGATCCCGGGCGTCTCCATCTTGCGACCTTTCAGCTGGCAAGAAATCAGCCTCGTGAGGCGCCCCAATGCTCTGCACCTCCAGGGAAACACTGAACCGGTGAAAAGACAGCAGCGGGTGGCATCCGGAGCCCCCAGGTGATCCAAAGAGGGATGCGGGTCCAGCATCACCCCTGAATACAGCGCACCGACGGGCTTCCCAGGAGGCAGGAGTCGTCGGCAGTCTAAGAAAATGGCTGCCGGAGCTATGCCGCACAGAGGTATAGGATGTCAGGAGAGCCTGGAGCAACAACTCGGTACCAAAACCCCCACAGCGGGAGCCCAGGTGAGTCTCTACCACAAGGAGATGAGGGTGAGAAAAAAATCAAAACAGCGGATTATCCGAAAGACTGAGCTCCTCAGAATCGCAACTGCTCCCCTCACGCCCCCGGATGTGATTAATTATAATTCTTAATACAATTAATATTAAATACATTAATTTCAGGGACTGCTCCCTAGACTTTTTTTTCTAACGGCAAAAAAATCTATCAATTGTTTTGATTCAATTGACTCGAGTTTTTTTAGTGAATTATTTTATTTTAAATTATTTTTTTTATTGAAACTGTTGGTAACAGGCAGACCTGTGTGTTTTTATATATACAAGGTGTCCCATAAGTCTGGGTGCATAGGTGAGAAACACTTACAGAATTTGTTCAAAGTGTATGCCACTATTTTGTATACATATATTTATTTCTTGATTTATTTATAAAGGATTTTACCAGGAAGGATACATTGAGATTTCTCTCGTTTTCAAGTATGTAAATTTTACAGTTGTTACAGAAATACAAAGTAATACAATGCAAGATATTTAAAAAAACGCACAAATACAGTATACATATTAACAGAAAATAAATATATTCACTATTTTACAGGTGCATTCTGTATTGAGGTATGTTAAATACATGAAGGCAAAATCCCCACTCGCTTTGCACTTTATGCACAGGCAGCATGTACGTGTTCTTTAAGAGAAAAAAATGTCATTTCAAAAACTTATTGGGGATCCAAACTTATATGGCAATATATATATCCATATCAGACAGCCTGTTAAAAGAAATTCAGAATAAAGTTAAAAAAAATACTATATGTAGATGCCCTTCAGTTTCTGTACATACTGTATGCAGCAAACAAAAAAAGATGTTGAACATTCATTCAAAGGACGCAGGTGGTTTCTGGTGCTTCCCTAAGGGATTTGTATCATTATCCCGTGATAATTCTCATTGTGTGACTGAATATAAGCGCAGTATTGCTGTAACATGACTTGTCCGTTATCATGCATAGTATGTTTAAATGGATGTTTTTGCTTCCATTAAGGACAGATTTTTACAATCCACCAACTCCACTCCCTGTCCTCACTAATCATCAAATACTCCCCAGCCTGCCCCCTAAGATCCAACAGTGACCTGCTCGTGGCAGCATCCATTATCACCTCTTCAGATGCCAGACTATAGGGTTTTTCTCATGCAGTGCCGACCCTATGAAACACATTTTCTCACCCTATCAGACTGGTGCCCAAACTGGCTTCTTTTAAACATTCCCTAAAGACACTTCTATTTAGGGAAGTCTACCACCTAACCCCATAACTAAAAATCCAACCGACCCAATAACCATCCTCATCTCTCTCTGAATTAACATCTCGCTGTGCCCCCCCCTCCTGTTTCTTACCTCTTCACACATCTAGATTGTAAATTCCCACAGGAATAGGGCCCTCAATTCCTCTTGTATCTTTTGATGAACTATTGACTTGCTGTTTTCACATTGGGTAAAAAACAGACAATTCTACATTCTACCTTTGTTCAACGCTGCAAAATGTGTTGGCTCTTAATAAAAAATAATAATAATGATAACATAGAAGGACACAAGTGTTTTTTGACTATTGCCCAATGTTCTGCCTGTCCAAGGTCACCACACCAGATGTGGACAAAAAAGGGAGAAGACAGGTTACACAATAAGGCTTGGCTTTAGCAGAAGCTTTATTGAAGGATCAGCAATGTTTCGGTCCTACATTGTCACGTTTCCCACCCTGAGCCCTATAGGTGAGCCTATCCGGGCCGGCTCTTACCCTTGTCTGCTTCATACCTCAGCACCTTCTGCTCCAGGATTTCCCTGCAGTTTGTCAGGTCTGATCAGGTGACCCAGAGCTCTTGCCTATTTAAGAACATCTTTAGCATACTGCAGTGCTCTATTATAAGGGTCTATCCTGCAATCTGTTATTTTGTCATTTTCCTGCTGCTTGTTTATTGCCTCTTAGTATTTTTGTTTTGTTTATTTTGTTCCCTTTTTCCCTTGCTTGGTTATTCCTCGGTTTGCCTTGTCCTTTCTTTTGGTATATCTTGCCGTTTCCTTTTATCGTAGTTTGCTTATTCTCATCCTGCATTTTCCCTCCCTCGATCCTTTGTGCTTTATTTTCTGTTTTACCTTTGCTGCACTGATCTCCTCTTGCCTATTTGACTGCATTTTAGTTTATCCCATCAGTGCTGTTTTCCATGTAGTGAGAAAAGAGGTTTGTGAGGGTCCTGAGAACGAGCAACAGCACTAGTGGCCTGTTCTACGATGGTGCCTGCCCAGGTCTCACAAGGCTCTAGGTCGATTCAGTGGTGTATTTTGGCCAGGCCAACACTTTCCAGGGGGCGGCGGCGGCCCGCACTGGTGGCCCCACCCCTAAAAAATTTTTTTTTTTATTTTTTTTTACTTTTGCAAAGTATTTTGCCAGGAAGGATACATTGAGATTTCACTAATTTTCAAGCATGTCCTGGGTAGGCAAAGCCTAGGCTTTCACTTTCCAGGGGGCAGCAAAAAACCTCACCACTAAATGGGTTACTCACAGAGCACCGAAATTACGCCAACATTTTGGTGTTCTGTAGTTCCCTGCACTTCGGGGAATAAAATTCACCATTCACCGCAGGGTCCCCAAAGTGCATGGAGTCGGCCGCTGAATGCTGCCACCGCAAACCCGTGGCCTGCTGTTTTCAAAAGAACTACTGAACGAAAATGTATGCAATTTACATATAAGATCCTATGATTGATAATAAAAAGTTCTGTTACAGAAAAAAGAAAAACCGCAATTAAAAAAAAGGGGGGGAAATTTTGCTGAAAAATTACTAAAAGGTACTAAAAAAAAAAAATCAATAAAGCCTTTTTACTGCAGATTAAAATAATAAATGGTTTATTAGATATTGCATAAAAACGGGAATATTTTTAACATTGAAACCTATGGGGTTCGCCTGAATAAACCTGCTGATTGAAACCACGAACATCAGGGCATTTCACTGCCATTTCTCTGCTGTTTGGTGTTCTCTGAATAGATTAACCATTACTTCTCTATGGGGATTTGAACTGCCTTCAAACAGCACCGTACTTGCTGGCAGTTAGCCAAACTTGTGTGTGAGCATATCACAGAGCAGTGGTGTACTTAGGAGAGTGGCGGAGGGTGGGCCGCTCCAGGTACCAGTGATTATTGGGGTGTACTAGGAGGTGCCACGGTCACTGTGTGTCAGCTTTGAGCTGTGTTCTCAAACAATGAGCAGCGGAGCAGGGCTTTTGCATACGGAATAAAATAGAATAAAAATCCCCCTCTCCTCCCTCCATAGCTCCTCCCCTGCCCCGCAGCAGCTCTAGGAGAGGGGAGGGGGATGTGATTTGTGTGTAGAGAGAGAAGATGACAGTAAATGGCAGGTAAAGGGGAGGGGTAACAGCAGAATATGAAGCCCTGTCTGCTTACTGCTGTTTAAAGTGGACCTTTCCTTAACCAGCACTGCAGTGATAGAAATTTGTCATTGAGCTGCCTGGCTCCTGGTGAGGCTGCGTGCGTGCAGGTCACGCAGTCCGGCCAGTCAGGTGGTACTGAATCTCAGTACCACCTGAATGGCTGAACCACGTGACACGCACGCAGCTGCCCACCCTTTCGTTAACACGGACTCCCTCTATTCTGGACTGAACACCCACCGGGAAGGGAATCAAAGCCACGGTGCACCCTCTGGCAGTGGCACCCCACTGCTGACAAGATGGCTCCATGCACAGCTGCGATCCTAACGTGGCCTGGAGGGACCTCCTGCTGAGTCCGTACACAGTCCCTCCTGACTCTGCACACAGCCCTACCGCGGACGGAGGCTGGTAAATATAGAATAAATAATTGCTGTATGCTCATATTCACTCGGTTTGCTGGGAGTCTTATTGCAGTGGATTCTGATGCACTCACACACACCGCACATTGCATTGCTGGGAGTTTTATTGCTGTGGATTCTGATACGCTGACACACACCACACATTGCATTGCTGTGAGTTTTATTGCTGTGAATTCTGATATGCTGACACACACACCACACATTGCATTGCTGGGAGTTTTATTGCTGTGGATTCTGTGATGCACACTGCAAATTACTGTGAGTTTTATTGCCCTGGAGCTCTGGGATACGCTCATACACACTGCACATTACTGTGAGTTTTTTATTGCTGTGCAGTTCTGATATGCTCATACAAAGTGCCCATTTCTGTGGGTTTTATTGCTGTGCAGCTCTGTGATACACTCATATGCAGTGCACATTTCTGTGGATTTTATTGTTCAAGCAATTAGAGCGGCTGTGATCCAGTATACTTGACATGCATGGCTGTTCTTTGTAAAAATGCTTGAATTTAAACATTTCATAATTTTATTTATCTCAATAGATACATTTGAAATGGTATACAAAATATACAATTAGGCACTTGGTATCCACTTTTAATATAAAGAGAGGAAAAGGTGGAGCTTAAAGAGGAAGGGTGGGGATTAACCAGGAAGAGGTGTGCCCTTGACAGGATTTAAATTAGGGGGTGTACGAGTGTAGTCAGGCCTAGGGCAGCACAAAACCTAAATACACCACTGGGTCGATTGTGCCATTACAGGTGTACCGTGCCTGGCTTATTACTCTGACTACATCTCTGTACTTTTTTGTACTTCGCACCATTCTACTTTTTCGTTATATTTATCTTCATTCAGCAGTTTTATTTTCTACCTTTAGGACAGATAAATCCATCTAAAGACTGGTATTCAGATTAGTGTTCCCTTTTGTGTGTGTGTGTGTGTTTTTGGTTACCCCTTAACCCTGGCTTTGCCTTCTGGTCTGTGCTGAATCTTGTTTGTTTCTTGCTGCTTTCCCTGTCCAGCAATGTGGTGTCTTTACCTCCTGTCTGCCTGCTATTCAGCCAGCGGCAATCCTGCCTTTTGGGCTCCTGGCCCCGTATATGGGTCCCACCTCGGCTCACGCCAGGTGCCCCCGTGACATACACTCAAGACCTTTCTCAAGCCACTTTGCATGAAAAGTCTTTCTTCTCCCTTTGCTTTACAATCCACATCGACATGCCTCTTAGTCCTCTTGTGAAATGTCACATTTCATATTTTGAGCAGATGTAAACATTTTATAGTATTCTATTTTCTCAACTTTATCATTATTTTGTGTTTTTATTAGAACTTATTAAATTTGGATTAAACTCTCCATGCATTTATTCTTGGTAGCCATTGTGACGTAAGGTGCATGGACCTGGAGGCAGATTTGTAGGATGCAGGCCTCATATCCATATTATTTCTTTGGCCTCTCTCACATGCAGAATGTTTGTGTAATCTCTTTTTATGCCAGAATAATGCTATGGTCTATCTGTCTATTGTCTGGTCCATGTGTATCTTGTTGAGAGGACTAGACTCCCAGGCTACCCTTGTTTTAGGAATGTGTTGATATCTGTTTATATTTTAGTTTGTTATATTGAGTTGGGTAATCTGCTTTATCAGACAAACACTGCACTATTGTCCGCTGTCTGTAATCTTGTCTATCATCCCGATTTACCATTGTCCTGACTTGTTTAGAAATGATACGTAATGTTTAACTGTCTGCCCCTAATCTAATTATGTTTCACATTCCAAGGAGCAGAAGGAACAGAAACATGAGAATCCCGCAGAACATTTCCTAGGGGAAGTTTTTGTGTATGCAAATGACCCATGTGTGACCGTATATAAATAAATGTGTGTCTGTCCCTGATTAAAAAGAGTTCTATTCTAACCCTACATGCTGTCACGACTCAGTGTGGGTCGCAGCTATACACAGTGGTTGCTGTTCGTACGAAAAGCTCCAAATCTACAGCCTCGGCTTATTTCTGGGGGATGCTAACAAGGCTTTCGACCTGTACCTGTCTATGAGCTGCGGCTAAGGACTGGATAAACAGTCACGAGGAGAAACCCGGGTGTCCAGTAAGGAAGCAGCATTGACAGATGTGACCCAGTCATGGTACTGAGATCTGTCACAGCCATCCCTCACCCTCTCTGCATCTTGGTTTACTATCTTGTTTAGCACTTCTGAAAATTCCCAACAGATTGAGGTCATGGATTGGCATCATAATTCTGACTTCAACTTGTGTTTTCAGCTTGGTAAAATCATATTGTTAATATAACAAAATTACATGCAGTAATTTTCTGTTCTAGGTTTTTCAAAGACACATTTATAGCAATCAAACAATCTATAGTTATTTATAGGACAGATTCACTTTAAGTGCACTTGTCTTGTGTAAAAAAATTTGGGCTCATTAAACAGGCAATCATTCCTTATACGGTGTTGGCAGGTTATCTCTTTTTGCCAATGTACATAGTAAACGTTAAGGTTATTCCTTGTCAATGTTGATGTCACTGCTGGTGGCTTGCGGCCAGAGTAGTTGACAGCTGTGAGCAGTCCTCCATCTTCCAGGAAAGCCCTCTGCTCACTCCAAGCAGCTGATTGTACTTGTTACCGCTAAGACGTCACTGCCGAGGGCCAATAGCTTAGCACAATACGATGGCCCTCAGTATTGATGCCCTGTTAAAAAAAAGGAGTTCCCTTTTTTGCCCTTAAATGATTTGGCAAATGATTCCAATAACATCAACCAAGCACTTATGGTAGCTGTGGATTGGACCTGCACAAAATTCAGGAAGAATTTTGGACCACCCTTCCTTACAGAGCTGCTTCAGCTCTGTTACATTCTTTGATGTCTGGGTGTACAGCTCTCTTAAGGTCACAGAATTGGGTGGGAAACCTTTTATCTGCCAAGGGCCATTTGGAAATTTATAACATTATTCGAGGGTCATACAAAATTAACAACTTAAAATTTAGCCAGCTATATTTAGGAAGACATTTTTATAATTATTAAATTATATATTTTTTTGTATTTTATATATATATATATATATATATTAGTTTCTTTTTATCTTTTCTTTAGGTTTGATCTGAAAGATAAATCCAATTTTCTTATTTTGTGCTCTTAAAATAAAAAAATTTGCATTTAAAAAATAAATATGGGAGGTGAAATTAATTAAATGGGAAGGGGGTGTGTGTGAAATTAAATGGGTGAAATTCATCCCCCCCCCATATTTCTTTTTTAAATGTTTACCTTTTTAAGAGTACAAAACCAGAAAAAAATATAATTTATTAATTATATAAAAATGTCTTCCTAAATATAGCTGTCTAAATTTTAAGTTGTTAATTTTGTATGGCCCTCGAATGATGTTATAAATCTCCAAATAGCCCTTGGCAGAAAAAAGGTTCCTCATCCCTGAGCATGACTGGTTTTTAAGACACATTTTTAAATGAAGCAATTTCTAAAGAGTTCACATACGGTTTCTTTCCTCTGTATGTAATCACAATCCAGAGAAGAGAGTGTATAGTGTATGGACAATACATTTTAAGACCACAGAAGCATTTGAGCTGAATTCTGGTTTTCTTTTATATTTTCCTTAAACTTTAAAAAGAAGAAACCTGTTCTTGACAAATGCCTAATAAACGAAATGGATATAAACTGTATTAATTGGGCTATTGATTTTTAGTGGTATGTATATTTTTCCTTTCACTTAATTCTGTCAATATATTGTGCATGAAAATATACTGGCAAATACAGTTTTAAAAAAATTAACGCCTTCTAACCTGAGGATTGATTGACCTGAAAGAGGAGCCCCCTTTTACATACTCTTCAAATCATCGCAAGGGATGAAGTGTCCCAAAGCATGGTCAACCTGTAGAAGGGTGGAGGAGTTGGTCCAACACTGTCAACTGGCGCCCATCCACCGAAAAAGGGTTTATCCCCTTCACTACAGATATTGAGATATCTCTGGCTTCAAAGGCACCATCTGGTACCCCAATATCGAGATATCTCGATCTGCTGATCTGCAGCCCAAAAGCAAATGAATTTAGTTTGCTGCAAACAAATTTTGTTTGCTTTTGGGCTGCAGAAGGTGCCCCCAAAGTTTTAACCCTGTGGGCATAATGCCCAAAGAGATAAAACTGTAAAATCAGCTGCTGAAAGCTCTGAAATATCAGGCTTTCAGCAGGTGGCAGCAACCGATGCATGGAGAAAAAGAAAACTGAACAGCCACTCAAACGGCTGTAACTCAATTTGGCAGTAGATGGCGCCATCTACTGTCCAAAATAAGTTATTTACAGTAATAAATACAGTAGGTATAAACTCATATTTCTTACTTTAGAATTAAAAATGATTTTACTAAAAACACTGGTTTCTGACACTGTTTTTTTTTTAAATCACCTGGTAGTGAAGGGGTTAAATATACCTGCTGATGGCCACCCCATTATTATTTTTTGTTTGCGGGTTAGAGTATATTTTTAAAAGATTAGTACTCTACTGTGGCTGGGAAAGTATTCGAGGGGTTACTAAGGGATAATATTCAGGAATTTATTGGGAGGTATAATGTTATTGGCAAAAATCAGCATGGTTTCACGAAACACAGATCATGTCAGACTAACCTAATTACGTTCTATGAGGAAGTAAGTAGAAGTATAGATCAGGGGGTCGCAGTGGATGTGATTTACTTAGATTTTGCCAAAGCTTTCGACACAGTTCCACACAAAAGGTTACTATTTAAATTAAGAAAAATTGGTCTAGATGAAAATACTTGTTCTTGGATAGAAAACTGGCTAAAAGATAGGGTACAGAGAGTGGTCATAAATGGTACATTTTCAAGATGGACACCAGTGGTAAGCGGTGTCCCTCAGGGGTCTGTTATAGGACCAATACTATTCAATTTATTTATAAATGACCTTGAGATAGGCATTGAAAGTCATGTATCAGTGTTTGCAGATGACACAAAACTAGGAAAAGTAATACAATGTGAGCAGGATGTTATTTCGCTGCAGAGGGATTTAGATAGATTGGGGGACTGGGCACTTAAATGGCAGATGAAATTTAATGTAGATAAATGCAAAGTTATGCACTTTGGAGGCAAGAACACACAAGTAATTTATACCCTAAATGGTACGGAGTTAGGGAAATCCAAGCAGGAGAAGGATTTGGGAATAATCATAGACTTCAAACTAAGTAACAATGTGCAATGTCAAACAGCAGCTGCCAAGGCAAGCAAAGTATTGGCATGCATTAAAAGGGGAGTTCACTCACGGGATGAAAACATAATTTTGCCTCTGTATAAATCAATGGTCAGGCCGCACCTTGAATATGCCGTGCAATTTTGGGCACCTGTCTTAAAAAAAGATATTATAGCGTTAGAAAAAGTGCAGAGACGGGCAACTAAATTAATAAGGGGAATGGAAGGGTTAAGTTATGAGGCAAGACTAACAAGCTTAAACCTGTTTAGTTTAGAGAAACGGCGCCTTAGAGGGGATCTGATAACCTTATATAAATATATACGGGGCCATTATCAACCATTGTCTGATAACCTATTCATTAATAGGACTATACATAGGACAAGGGGTCATCCATTTAGACTGGAAGAAAGAAAATTTAGCTTAAAGCATAGGAAGGGTTATTTTACGGTGAGAACAATAAAGTTGTGGAATTCTCTGCCTGTTGAGGTGGTTGGGTCTGAGTCTGTACAGACTTTTAAAAAACGACTGGATTACTTCCTGCAGACACAGAATATTAAGGGTTATAATATTTAATATGTGGGTAAAAGCTTCTTGATCCAAGGAGAAATCTGACTGCCATTCTGGGGTCAAGAAGGAATTTTTTCCCAGTATGTTGCATATTTCAGACTGGGTTTTTTGCCTTCTTTTGGATCAACAGCAGTAGGTTATGTGGGAGAGGCTGAACCCGATGGACGCATGTCTTTTTTCAGCCTATATAACTATGTAACTTTCATCCCCTGGCATGTGGTTCCTCCTTCATTTGGATGCTGGCTCAGGACAATCCTCTCATGTCAGTCTTCCGTACATGCAGCCAATTAACTACTTAGCACATTAATGCAGTGCTTTGAAACTGGGTGGAGTGTGCCCAGCATTGGAGCACGGTTAGTGGCTGGGGATTGCCATCCTTTAAGAAAGAGGTGAGACCTGTGCCCTGAAGCACCATTGCAACAGCCAGTCTTCTGTAACTTGTTACCCTCAATGGTGATGGTGGCCAGAGTGTCCCTTTAATTTGTATAAACCCAAAGCAGTAGAAACAAGCGAAGAATGGACGGCGCCCAAACCTATACCGCCACCAGTAAACCAAGCCCACCAGAAATTTAGTGGTTTCCCCCAAACCAGTAAACAACAATCAATACAGTACGTATCTGGAGGCGCGATGAAAGTCGCTTAAGGGTAGCTGGTGGTTCTCTTAGTTCTCTTAATAGACTCGTCCACATGGATCATAAAAGAAAACAGAACAATGATCGTGCAGAGTGTTTGTATATATCTAGAATACTGATACGTTGTATACACTCACAAGTATAGAGCCCAGACACTGGCTCTAAGTGGGTCAGCGCATTCAGATGTTATCGCATTCGGGTGTTTCAGGTTCTTTGCTTAGGAGGCCCATACTCGTCCATAAAGGGAGAATCTTCTCACAGGTAACCCCAAAAAGACAAGAGAAACTTTCTCGTGCAGGTCTCATAAGTATGGTAGCATATACAATATATGAATTGCCAACTCACGTGTGTTGGAGCTTTAGGACCAAGCTCAAGGTAAGCGCGCGTATGGACTTCTTTTAGGTAAAGTCCAAAAAACCTTTGGAGCTCCCAGGACTTTGAAGAACGGGGAAAAGGATAAATAAATTTTAAAATGGAATTTATTAAAACATAAAAACAATATTATAGGTATTGCCTAGTAGCCAGTTATAGGTATTGCCTAGTAGCCAGAACGCGTTTCGCCAGATCAACTGGCGAAACGCGTTCTGGCTACTAGGCAATACCTATAACTGGCTACTAGGCAATACCTATAATATTGTTTTTATGTTTTAATAAATTCCATTTTAAAATTTATTTATCCTTTTCCCCGTTCTTCAAAGTCCTGGGAGCTCCAAAGGTTTTTTGGACTTTACCTAAAAGAAGTCCATACGCGCGCTTACCTTGAGCTTGGTCCTAAAGCTCCAACACACGTGAGTTGGCAATTCATATATTGTATATGCTACCATACTTATGAGACCTGCACGAGAAAGTTTCTCTTGTCTTTTTGGGGTTACCTGTGAGAAGATTCTCCCTTTATGGACGAGTATGGGCCTCCTAAGCAAAGAACCTGAAACACCCGAATGCGATAACATCTGAATGCGCTGACCCACTTAGAGCCAGTGTCTGGGCTCTATACTTGTGAGTGTATACAACGTATCAGTATTCTAGATATATACAAACACTCTGCACGATCATTGTTCTGTTTTCTTTTATGATCCATGTGGACGAGTCTATTAAGAGAACTAAGAGAACCACCAGCTACCCTTAAGCGACTTTCATCGCGCCTCCAGATACGTACTGTATCCAAAGCAGTAGAAGCAAGAGAGGTGTGTCCATTGCTTTCAGTATTTATGACAATACGAGGAATTCCAAGATGAAAAGCGTGAAAAGCAACTGGCATATCCAACAAAATGAACAAGATATACATGGCAGTAAACTAAAAATTCCATAATCTGTTTAGACATGCCAGCAAGAACCCGCAATTCTGGATTTTTCAGTATATATTGACTCTACATATCTCCACAGCACATTCTAGAGACGTCTCCGGTAATGCTAGTATGCTGGTTTAATTGTAAATTGTAGCTAATTTTGATAATTAGCTTCAAGTCCATAGTCTGTCATTATAATGAGCCTGTGTTCACATGTCCACCTCCTCCTTTACTAATGACCTCTCTCTTCGCTTGTGAATGTTGTAGAGGACAGTTTGACTTTTACTAAGTTGAGCAACTGATGGGTGGGCTCTTTTGCAGTGTCACACACATCTTTAGGAACATTTTACAGCCATTTGTTTGCAGTCATTTACAAATTCCCTGTTTTGATTTTCTGCTCATAATTCCACATCTCTTTTCAGCTTTCATTAAGCCAGCTCTTTATTAGGAGCCTTCATTGCTCCCCTGCGGCTAGTATCTTTTACTATAAATGTGTTTTCTTC
The DNA here is from genome assembly GCA_009667805.1 of Leptobrachium leishanense. Taxonomy (NCBI): domain Eukaryota; kingdom Metazoa; phylum Chordata; class Amphibia; order Anura; family Megophryidae; genus Leptobrachium; species Leptobrachium leishanense. The sequence continues at coordinate 109,274,504 of CM019071.1, read as the reverse complement.
ACCATTGTGCCAACATCTGCTGTTGTGAGTTCCCTTTAAACAATTTATTACAGCTACAAGTTAGTTTTATACTTGTTGGAATGGTCAAATCAGCAAATAAATTAGGAGACTCTTAGAATTTAGAAATTCACCCAAATAAGCTTTTGACCATAACACTGTCACAGTGTTATGGTACATATCTATACCAGCACTGGTTAGATGGAAGGAAAACGTGGACAAACAAGAGGGAACAGTATCGGACCAATCTAAAAATGATAAATTAGGAGAAAAAAATACTCTAATTATTGTTGAAACAGAAAAAGTAGAAATGTTAATAAGTCTAGATTCATATTGACTATGTAGCGCTCACTCCCGGAGGAGCCGCTGAATTTAACCTCGGGTTAGTCTCTCCGCACTAGGGAATAAATATTCACCAGCACTGCTGTGGATTTTATAAATTATATACTTTAGTGGTCTCAATAAAGCGGCATATATAATGTGCATAGAAAACAGGATTTCGTAATACGAGAAACGCGCAGCGGTAAAATAAAAGTTTAACCCCTTCGTTTTTGGAGTGTAAGTCCCGTGCAGGTTATGTCCCAAAAAGGTGTGTGTGTGTGAGCTCAGGTACCCGGGTACTATATTTCAACACTGGCCAGTGAAAGGATTTGGTAAATCTTCGACTAGTCACGTTGGGGCCCTGTAGATTTAAGCAATGCTGCAGCGTGCTTTGTTATAGTTTGACTGTGGCCTGGAAGGCCTCTCACCCATCCGCCAGACACTCTGTTCCGCTGCCCGATCAAGGACGTCTCTCCACTGGATTTCCTTGGGACTCTGTGCCACCGGATCCGCTTCTCCTGCTTGTCCGTCTTTACAGCAAGGTCTCGGCCTACCGCCTGCACTCCCTGTGGATCATCGCGGTCTCCTTACTCGGGGTCCAATCTGCTACTCTGCGTCTGTGCAAACCTCTCCGCGGTGGATTACTAGGTCTTTGGCAAGTCACTGTATCGATCCCAGCATCGGCAAGGCAGCGCCTGCTCTCCGGCCTGGTAATAATCGCTCACAGTCTCACGTGCGTCTCACTTGGTTCACTCCTCGGCTCACACTGGTTCTCCTTCCACGAGGCTGCGGATATCCTCTCCTCAATCCCCACCCACTTCCTGTCTCTGCCCCAAAGCATGCTGGAAAACGTAGTCCCATTGTGTCCAGTATGTTCACATTGCGCTTGTCTCCCTCTGGTGGCCAAAACTGAGCAATGCAGCAACAGAGTTTTAAACAGCACTACAACTATATAGACAACAAATGTTATAATGTTGCTGGTTTTTTTTTTGTTTTTTTTTTTTAAATGTGCAGTTTATTGAAAATTACAAACAGGGCACAATAAAGAAAGCAAGTCATCAGCTCAGGAGATACACATAGCAATCAACAAACTATGAGCATCCGTGTACAAAGACAGTATTTGTGGCCCACCCACCACCCTGGGCCCCACCCATGCCCAGAGATTCCCTTCCCGCAAGGAGGCCTCCTAGCAAGGGAGGTGACTCCTACTCCAGCTTGGTTATAATGTTGTTTAAACCCCCCCCCCAGATGGTATTCTCGAGTGTGGCTCAGGGTTAGCTTTCATTTCCGAAACTAGTAACCCCGAGCCACACTCGGGCTGGATTCATACCTGTACTGCGCTCCCATGCTGACCTCGCCGGAGGAGAATGCGATCGCGGCATTTTGATTTCTGGTTCTGTTCTCGCGAGAAGGGAACCAGGAAGTAGGATGTTGCGATCGCTGGAGGAGAATGGGGACAGCGAGGGAGCACAGGAACATGTAAGTATCCAGCGGCAGCCCAAGTGTGGCTCAGGTTTAACGCTTTTTGCAATGCATTTAACCCCAAGCCACACTCTGATACCGCTAGGGGGCCACATGAATTGTTCTGATTCTGACATATAAAATATGTCAAGATCGCAATGCTAGGGAGGTTAACGGAAAAATGTGAAAATGCTAGAGATTATTTATCCACCTACTCAAAAAAAAATTACTTATATGGTTTATAACAAGTATGGTTTTACAGTATTAGTGAATATATTCAAACATCTGTTAAGACAAACTCTATGGCCCCTATTACAATCCTCGCGCAGAGTATTTGCTTGCATGCGCGCAAATGCGCTTTTGCGCCAAGACAAAACCATTTGCGCGGAACGTCGTATTACGACGTTCGCGCAAACGATGCGTGTTAGCGTCTACCGCGATTGACCCTGCGCGAACCCAGCGCAAGTGCGTGCGCGCATCTCATAGTTACCATTGTCAGCGCGAATGCGTTGGAGCGGATGGTATTATGATCTTCGCGCAACGTCGTACGAACGACGTTTGCGCAAAGTATCGTAACGTCTTTGATAACCTGGTGTTAACTTACAATCTGAACGTTCTGGCCGAAACTAAATGAACCTACACAAAAAAAAAATACAGCACAGTACAGTTACACATTCTACACATGCCCAAACAATAAAATTTATTAATTGTTTAATTTTTTATTTTTGTTGCAGCACATATACGCAGATTGACTTTGACAGGCGCAACAACCGAAACCTAGCAAATTAATTCTGATTGGCTGAATACCGTGAAAAATCTGTATTTTTATTTTTTTCTCTCGAGTGTGGGACATAGGGAGGTAACCTGGGTGAGCCACTAGGATGGCTACCTAGGCTCTGCTCTTTCTCCTGGCCCAAGGTCCCCCGGCCCTGTGACTCTCTCCATTTCCCTCTGTTCCCTTGGGTTGCTGGGGTGAGCCAGGAGGGCCACAATATCTTGGCAGTTCCTCACCACCTTTTTCTTTGTTTTTGTTTTTTCTCCTTTCGGGGTGGCCACCCGGTGAACCTCCACTGCTCATTTGTTTTTAGAATGGCCCTTCTGATTAGATTATGCACCTCCTCCCCTTCTTATCTTACCCCCCCCCCTTCCCCAATGTTAGATTTCTTGCAGATACATCTGTGACCCCCTTTTTCAGTTTTGTATGTTTCTTCTGAAAATTTCATTTTTGGCCCTGCGAGACCAACCTTTATTGTTCAGTATGTGAACCTTTGTTATTTATAAAATAAAATCTTAAATACAAAAAAATAAATAACGCGCGTAAAAAAGATGCGCAAAGACGCGCGCGCATTGACGTTGCGCGCAGAGATCGGTGGGCAGACTGTTTTTTCGCGTGATTCAGCCAATCGGAGTTAGGAACCACAATTGTGTCCCGTTGAGTTTTTTGCGCCTGCCAGGATCAATCTGAGTGTATATGCTGCAGCAATAGTAAAAGCACGCACATCTTCTCCAAAAAAAAAAACCTGTCTGCCTGCCGATTCCTGCACACAACGGTCATTTGCGCCCAGCTTTGCGAGTCGGATTTGCGCTCGAAAAAACATGAAAGCTGAAAAACTGCGCTCGGATCGTAATACCGCATTAATTTGCGCACGCTAACGTTTTTTTTGCGTGCGCAAAAAAAATTGCGCTACGCGAGTGCATTTGCGCGAAGATTGTAATAGGGGCAAAAGTGTGTTATAAAAAGTTAATTATGTGTTAATGATCTTTCTTTATCCATGTCTGCTACCACCACAGTGTATATTTCATATAAGTTATTTTATCGAAAGCAACTGTGTCATCAAGCTCCCCCTATAATCACGATCCCTAGCTAATAAGTCAAATGCTGCTTTTCTATTATTTTATACAAAACTAATATAAATGTGCACACTTTATTCCTGCACTGAAATGTTATTGCATTAAAAAGGTAAACAAAATATACTACTTTGAATGCATCATTTTAAAACCTGCCTAAAGTATCACCCACTTATAATATGACATCATTGATCGCTTCACAATAATATGTGGATCTGAAGATGGAGCCAAGATAACATAGTATACAATTAAATTAGACCCCCCCCAAAGATTTTGTCTGTGCCCCCCAAAAAAATAAAACAGGTGGAAGAATAGGGATTGGCTGAAAGATCTCAGCAACGTTGATCTTTTAAGGGTTACTCTTGTAGTTTAATTGTACCCATAAATATGTTCTATGTACTATGACACTGCACCATGATGATCTTTAAATCTTTGAAAAAGTTTGACAAAGAATTTATATTTATCTTTTTAGTTGAATATTGTGTGGCTTCTACTACTTTTTCTGTTTAAGGCTAGGGTCAGACGAACGCATTTTTCACGTCGTTCGTGAAAAAGTGCGGTCGAACGAACGTACGTATTTTTTCCCGGAATACGCGACAGCGGTCATACGATGCGCCTTTTCGTCCGTGATTTTGTACGGATCATAAATAAAACACTTTTTGCGTCTGGACGTTATGTTAGCCGGACATTAGCAGCGTCTGACGTCTCCTAATCACACACACACGCCGCTATGCGGCCGCAGCGCACTCTGTACGTCAGTAGTAGCGGTTTGACGTTCTCAAAAAAATGCGTTCGTTGGCCACTTGCGTTGCGCGGACGAACTTTCGTGCGGCCGTTCGTCGTATGTTCCCCGGCATTGGACGTCATTTGCTGCTAGTACGGCCGTGATTTTGTGCGGCTAAACGCACGTTAAAACTGCGCTAGTCTGACCCTAGCCTTAAAGTAGAACTTTCTTACTACTTCTATCCCTCTGTAAGATTATCTCAATCCCTATGTTCCACAGTATAGAGATACAGAAGTCTGAGATCCAAATACTACTGCTTTCCTTTCTGTGAACCAGAAGGAGAAAAGATCAGCAATCCAAAATATGCTGCTGAGTGTGACAGAAATGCTCTTGTCCGCCTGTCATGCTCTCCAGACACCCCCTTGCTGCGGTCAGCCCGGCTACTAGGAATGCAGTCCTCCGCGCCTCTAGCAGCTTGACCCGCTTGTTTCTGCCTGCTGGGAAACATGGGCTGGCTGGTAGGGATCTGTGCCAGTGCTGGGCCGAATTTACAGCAGCTTCTGGGGATCTGCAGGCTTTCAATATTTTTGCCGATTCGATCTCCCGACTTGTAGACTCGATATTATATCAGTCTTTCAGATGGCCGCTCAGTGCCTTCTGATGGTGAGTGTACTGGAATAGTGCAGAGGAATAACACACCAGACAAGCTGAATGTATAAACCAGGAACTATCTGCTTTTACTGAGTTTTACAGGAGTATTTATACTTAATACAGTGACACAGATTCATTCGCTCAGTTAACAGTTACAGGGTAAAAGCACACAATTAGTAATCCGTTATCAAACATTTACATAATCCATTGAATCAGATTGGGACAGTGTTTGCCCACAAGGCTGACTCAACTCACATGCAGATAAACAGATAGACATAGCATTCTTGCATAATCACATTTCAACACAAATGTAACCAACACAGCAAATGAAAATAAAGTCTTTCTCAAGGCAATTGTCTGTTTTTCTTTGGGATTTCTGCCATGGGAATAAAAATCGTGGGAGCGCCATGTCAGTTCCATGACACTGAGAAACTAGTATTAAGTCCTTGTAGGTAGATAATGCAATAAATAGCTAAAAAGCTTTTCTTTTTAATTCTTTTTAATTTGGTGCCCAGTCCTCATTTACTGCTCATTTAAAATACCAAAGAAATGCAATAGTATATGCTTTATTTTGAAGAAATATTTTTCTCATTTGCATCTATTCTGCACCTTACTAGTTGATCTTCCAAATGTTTTTGCTTCTTTATTTGGAGACAATAGGTTTTCCACGGCTGCAAAACTTTTCTTGTTTTTTCTCTGTTCTTATGAAACCAATCAATTTAATCTCACAATATTGACGCCTCATGCCTTCTTCCATCTCACTAATTTGTGTTTCCCTCCCATCCACCCAAAGCACGGTATCATTTTCCCTGCTGTGTCTGAAATAAGTTGCCGTACAGGCCTTTCATTTGACTACTGTACAGATTCTCGAAAACATCAGGAAGCCGTAACAACTTTTTAACGAGCTCCAATAAAATAAGCCAAAGGAGGTTTAACAAAAAAAAAAGGCTTCACCTTGCATTAGGAAGAATCTCTTAAGCCCAGAAATATATGCTACGGCTAATGAGATAATCAAATACAGCTCCGAAATTCAAACTAAATAACATGCCGTATATGACCCATGTGGATTTGCAACATAAAGGTTTTTGACGTATAAAGAAAATTTAAATTTGTTGAAACCTGGTTTGTACAGTTTTTATTTTTTATTTTTTAAACTCTCGCCCTATGCTGTTATTCTCACTAAAAAGGGCATTCACTAAGCAAGAGAATTGAAATGTTTCCTCCAAATTACTCGTATACCAAAACTAAAAAAAAAATGTTTCTGGAAAGTTGCAACTGCCTAGTGATTATTTACCAGTTCACCACTCTTTCTTCAAATGTGATTTACAGAAAAGTGTGTGTATAAAGTCATTGAAAATCGAGCACAAAAAAAACATCTGGACGTGTAAAAGAAATGCATGTAGGTCTGCTCCTGCCCTGTTTCTGGCTATTTTTTTCACCCGGATTACTAAATATCCCCAATATATATATAATGATCCCTATACGACCACAGATATCCTACACTTCCGATCGTTTGAGTGGTCCTTGCGTCTACCTATATCTGAATCGAAAGAGTATGTAACCAATAACAGCCCAGGGGTTAATACAATACGGAACGTCAAGGGAATGCCAAGAATCCTATAACAGAGAGGGTAATCAGGAATTCCAAGGGAGGGATACCAGGGCAGGTCATCAGGAATGCCAAGGGTCGTATCGCCAGAGTGACAGCCAAATGCCAGATGTCGTGTGCCAAATTGGGTAGTCAATGGAAAGCCAGGAGTTAAGAGCCGGGATGAGAGTCACACAAGCCAAGTCGATACACAGAAAATTCAATAAGATAATATGTAAGCACTGAGAGGAGTGAGAGCCACCTCAGGGCAATGACCGCTTCTCAGACGTCTGGTTTTGAACCTGGCTTGTGCTGCGTCATCACGCCATGCCCTGCCCACAGTCATACCACGTGACTGCAAGTGCCCTGCATATCACTCGGCGCCTGGCCAGCAAGCAGGCGAGGAAAATGCTGCCAGGGGACCAGAACGGCTTGGTACATGACATAAAGTTCAAAAAGAATGTGTGCATTTATTGTACTATAACCTAATGTGGTGCATGGAATGTCTCCTTAAAAGGATACCCAGAGGTTAAAATAGGAGGGGCAATAAGAAGTAACCCCTCCTGATCCCTCCCTCGCACTTTGACCCTTTGATTATCTTTCTATTTTTTAATTTACCTTCTTTCCAGTGCTAGGCTGCCATTATCCTTGCTTCCTGTAAGCTTCAACGCATCATGTTGCAGTTCGGAAAGAAGCCATTCCACTGGCTTCCAATGCCAAGAGCACTGAGAGTCATTTGTGGGAGCTTGTCCTCAAAAGGTCTCACTCACCGAGCCTTAGCTCAGTCCAGGTTCTGGATGGGCCCAAGCCCCAATACACGAAGGGTGGAATCAGCACTCCATGACCCAACTAGAGACTGGCCTCTTTCTCTTTTTATTTTTCACTGTAGAACAGTTCCACATGACAGACACTTACGGTTTGTTGACATTATTGCATATCTAGGGTTTCACAATTACTTTGAGTCTTTCTTTTGAAAAATTACATCTCTGGAGTTTGGGAAGGACACCGCTAAAAGAACAACTATGGAACCATTTTGTCTTTTGGGTTTTTAGCCTCTGACACTAATTAGTGTTGTACGTGCCATGCCTAATACAATCAGTCAATATTTGGAAATGTGAGGGAGTGAAATAGACTGTTAAAGGGCCTCTACCGCCAAAGAATTAAATGTCGTCATTGTGTTTATTTGATGTTGCTGATACCTTACATGTGCTTTATTTTTCTCTTGTATGTTTAGTTAAGAAAATATCTTGCTCTATATGTGTCACTGGATGCATCCATTGTATGATCTTTTGTGTTGTAAACTGCCTCCCTCCCCCACTGTATCTTTACATCACTTGGTCCTCACTCTGTGGCAATGGCCACATAATGGAGTCTATTGGTCTATCACTGACTCAAACCATTGTATTGTGTGGGATGTTTTCAAAGGGCATCACCGGGGGTAGATTAGAGGTCTTTTTAGCTCCCTGTTTTATCTCATTCCGTTGCCATCTCTTATTTCAGTTAGCCAGAAGATCAATAGACCTCCTGCCACCTTATCTAAAGATTCCCCCTCCACATCATTAACTATTAAATAAACAAAAGCCGCAAAGCTTTTGGTAAATATTGCATCATGGGAAAAATACACAAAATGGAAACCAGAGATCAAAACCATACTCTATTTTTTATTTTTACATGCAATTACTTCAAACAAACAAAAAAAATATGCAACATGTGTTTTATAAGGTGGTTTTATTTGTAATGCACAAGTAATCTAGTTTCAACTTGTGTAAATGGCAGTGTCCCGTTAAACAAGTTTTGATGACGGTAGACACGTTTGAGACACAGAGACTACTCAAGAAGGTGATGCGTTAATGGGAAAAGTTGGGCTTTCTTGAATGACTGGGATTTAATCATTAGATGTCTTGTCATAAGACTAGTGCTACCTTCATGGGCAGGACCAGTCTTATGGCATTCCGCTCCTTAGTGCCAATCCTTCAAGAAATGTTTCAAAAATCCATCTTTTCAGATAAACTTTTTACCTTCCACATCAAAAACCCTCTACATTTCCACCATAAATGGTCCTACGTTCTTCTCTCTTGATGTTTTTTTGTTTCTTTTGCTACAAAACCTATGACAATCATGACCACAAATAAGCTAAACTCCTCTAGATTGTAAGGTGTTCTTATCAGAGCCCTGTGCACTGCTTATTTGTTGTTTTTTTTTGTCCTTTTGGTAACTTAATTCCCCACTACTCTAGTCTAGACACTGTGCTATATAAATATAGACAATGATAATCGTAAAGCTTCCCTTTTCATTATCTTTTCTCCTACCCCACTCTTACTCCATTTCCTAACTGAATAGGAAGCCTTGTGTGTTTAGGGTTATGGAATTTATGCTGTGTGAGTAGACATTGGAGACTACAACATGGAGAGGAATTACAGTAAATTTGAATCCTTGCAGTGGGAGGGTGTTCCCCCTAACTAGGGGATGATGGTGGAGAAGACCTCTTGACAAGGGTTTAGGATGGGAGTATGAGTTCATGTTGTCTTATGTCATCATGAGCAAAAACAAAGATTATGGGAGTACTGGGAACGGGCAACAGCACTAGTGGTCTGCCTTATGGTGTATATATAAATCCAGAAGTTTGGGGGGATTTTGTGTTTTTAATGATGTCTTCAATGACTGGCGACACTGGGAGCATTGTTTCAAAACAGGGAGTTCCATTTATAGAGGGCAGTTTGGGAAAAGTTCTAAAGGCACATGAAGATGGTATGAACAGATGCTAATAGCATATCATTGGAAGGGTGAAGTGAGTGTGATAGTATATACCTGCTAATGAAGGATGAGCTGTAGTTAGGGGCTTGGTTATGGAGTGCTCGGTGTGTGAGGACCAGTATTTTGAATTGAATTCTGAAAAAGACAGGGAACTAATGTGAAGACTCACAAAGGAGCAAGATTTAAGACACCAAGGTTGTACTGTAGATGCTTCTAGCAGAGTGTTCATTACAGACTGTGGAGTGATACTCTGGGATTGATTAAGGCCAATGAGAAGATGGTTACAGTAGTCAAGGCGGGAGATAATGAGCATACTTGAAAACTAGAGAAATCTCAATGTATCCTTCCTGGTAAAATACTTTATAAATTAATAAATACATTTTGGTAGAGTCATGTTTTAGAATAGGGCAGATGTGATCAAGGTTTTATAGTTGAAAGTGAAAAGATTTGGTTAATGATGGTATGTGACAAGTGAAGGAGCAATCAGAGTCGACTAGTTACCATCATGTGCTGATCTTTGGCTGTGATGCAGATTGCCAATATTGGTACTACTGTATGGTCTCCGTGCTTTTCTTTTTCCAGTGTTTGTTATCCCCATCAGGCGACAAAGACATGCCGGCGCTTCCTCTCACAGGCCCCATTACTATATTCCTGTGTATTACATTCATTCGGTCTCTTCAGACCTAAGTAAGGAATCTTACTTTTTTAGAATGGCTAATGTGATATCCTTTATTTTACTACTTAAGGCTGGGGTCACATGAACGCGCGTGCAGCCTCACTTTATCACGGCCGTAGTAGCAGCAAATGACGGCCAATATACGAAGTTCGGCCGCACAAAGGTTCGGCCGGGCAACGCAAGCGGCAAACGAACGCATTTTTCGAGAACGTGATACCGCTGGTACTGACGTACAGATTGTGCTGCGTTCGCTAGCGGCGTTTGTGCGTGATTAGGAGACGTTAGTCGCTGCTAATGTCCGGCCTACATAACGTCCAGACGCAAAAAGTGTTTTATTGATGATCTGTACAAAATCACGGACGAAAATGCGCATCGTATGACCGCTATCGCGTATTCCGTGAAATAATACGTCCATTCGTTCGAAACGCATTTTTTCACGGACGACGCATTCGTCTGACCCTAGCCTAAAATGTAAAATCAGCAGAAGTATCTTTTTTATAAGCGGTGTCTAATTCCTGAATTTGCGGTTGTCTGCGATAAATTAATACAATCAGCAGTCACTGGGAGCCTTCATGCTGGGTTCCTGCCAGACAGTGGCAGAATTAGATTGAGTGTGATGATCAAGAAAAGGAAAGGGAACGATTTTTTAAAAACCTTTTTGTAAGCAAGGTACCCACGCTGCACACCAATGAGCTTGAGATATATCATGTAATTCAAGTTTCGTTTCCACCAGTTGTTGGAGGCCTTTGAAATATATTTGGCCTTTTTCTGTATCCCTCGCAGGAAGAGCAACCATAGTTGTAAATTATTACAATGTATGCAGACATTTTCATTTCAGCTTTGTCAATACCGATGACTCCCTAAGCACAAACTATATCACAGACGAAGAAGAAATGGCATTCATAAAACATTTATAAGTGCAGCACAAACTGAATGCTGGCAGTTTGTTATCCAGAAAATAAATTAGCATACGAAAAAAAAATCTAAAAGACCATGAAGTAATATCACTGATGTGACTGTTCCATCGCAATCTGACATTTATCCTTTGTGTGAGAATTCTCGTGAAATAATTATAAGAGCTTCATGGATAAAATGCAGATGTATGACATGTTTTAGAAGACAGATCACAAAGTGTATATAATTGGCGAAGATATGCTGTACAGATTTTGGACAAGTCCGTCTATAGCCATTCAAAGTGTCAGAAGCACAAATCAGCAGAAGCACATATAACCGGGACCACTCCTGCAGCCCTTTTAATGAAAGCGCGTACGACACACTACAAACATTTTGAGACTTATTTCCTTTTTTCAGTGCCGAAATCTAATGACATTTAGAAAACAAACAAAACAAACCTATTAAAGTTTCAAAACATGTATATTTTGGAATTTTCTGTTTCATTAAATGGATTTTTTTTTATCTACAGTACTTCTCCAACAGAGTAAAAAGGTAGCCTAATCCGCCTAGTAGATAACAATCTACTTGTCCTAATATGAAAACTAATTTAAACACGATAGCATTTAATTATGACACCCCCAAAGCACACTGTCAGGAACACACAATCACACGGTTGAATGGTAGACATTAACACTGGACTCCACAGCCGATATTGTATGGTAAGCAAGTATGTACCGTTAGGTGTCTTGCCCAAGGACACTTACTGGAGAGGTGCTCTGGCTGGGATACGAACCTGGGTCTCCATGGTTATAGAGCAGTGATGTTACCTCTACTCCATCCAGCCGGTTCCTTTTTTAATTCAACAAAGTTGTGACAATGTTACGGAAGATAGAAAAAAATGTGATACATCAACTCCCAACATCGATCCACAACCAAGGACAATCCAATGCAAGTGTCCTCTGTTGAGCCAAATATACTGTATACCGTTACACACTGATTTCATTATATTCTGTGTCTTTATATTAAAGTAATAAAGATGTCTTCTGTTATGCCTTGTTGTCAATATAGGTTTTATGCATCATAGTGGAGCAACACAACAATATAATTACATTATCTATACTATAAAAAGGATAAGCTAAAAACTGTCCGTCGCCAAAACCCTACTGCGCATGCGCGACGGACATTTGAAAGCGGCCGTTAGAACACACAGGTAGCTGCGCGTGCCGGCCGCGTGAAAAAAAAAAAAAAAAAAACGGCACGAGCCGCGCGCAGCTACCTGTGTGTTCTAACGGCCAGATGCCCCGATCCTCCAGCGGTGACCGTCCTCCGGCTGCCGGCGGGCCTCTAGGCTTAGGCGAGCCCCCGGCTCGGTTTGGGCCTACAGGCCCAGCCGAGCCGGGGACTCGCCTAAGCCTAGAGGCCCGCCGAGCAGCCAGCGGCAGCCAGAGGTGGTCACCGCTGGAGGATCGGGGCCGAAGTTCCAAAACATACTCCCTAAATCGGCCCTGAGCTCCAGCGGTGACCTCCTCCGGCTGCCCGCTGCTGCTCGGCGGGCCTCTAGGCTTAGGCGAGCCCCGGCTCGGTTTGGGCCTACAGGCCCAGCCGAGCCGGGGACTCGCCTAAGCCTAGAGGCCCGCCGAGCACCCAGCGGCAGCCGGAGGTGGTCACCGCTGGAGGATCGGGGCCGAAGTTCCCAAACAAACACACCCCAAAATCGGCCCTGAGCTCCAGCGGTGACCTCCTCCGGCTGCCGCTGGCTGCTCGGCGGGCCTCTAGGCTTAGGCGAGCCCCCGGCTCGGTTTGGGCCTACAGCCCAGCCGAGCCGGGGACTCGCCTAAGCCTAGAGGCCCGCCGAGCACCCAGCGGCAGCCGGAGGTGGTCACCGCTGGAGGATCGGGGCCGAAGTTCCCAAACAAACACACCCCAAATCGGCCCTGAGCTCCAGCGGAGACCTCCTCCGGCTGCCGCTGGCTGCTCGGCGGCCCTCTAGGCTTAGGCGAGCCCCCGGCTCGGTTTTGGCCTACAGGCCCAGCTGAGCCGGGGACTCGCCTAAGCCTAGAGGCCCGCCGAGCAGCCAGCGGCAGCCGGAGAAGGTCACCGCTGGAGGATCGGGGCCGAAGTTCCAAAAAATACACCCCAAAATCGTCCCTGAGCTCCAGCGGAGACCTCCTCCAGCTGCCGCTGGCTGCTCGGCGGGCCTCTAGGCTTAGGCGAGCCCCCGGCTTGGCTTGGGCCTACAGGCCCAGCCAAGCCGGGGACTCGCCTAAGCGTAGAGGCCGGCCGAGCAGCCTGCTCGGCCGGAGGAGGTCACCGCTGGAGCTCAGGGCCGATGTTGCCTAACACATACTCACCGACATCGGCCTTTAGCTCCTCCAGCGATGGCGGTCCCGCTTGCAGCATCCTCTCTCTCTCTCCGTTGCTCGCCGGAATGACGTCACGAAAGCCTTTGACCCCGGGGGTCAAAGGCTTTCGTGACGTCATCCTGGCGAGCAACGGAGAGAGAGAGGATGCTGCAAGCGGGACCGCCATCGCTGGAGGAGCTAAAGGCCGATGTCGGTGAGTATGTGTGGAACCGGTGGAGGACTCGAGGCCGATGTAGGTGAGTATGTGCTCTACACACACACACACACACACCCTGCTTGCTCGGCCGGTATCCAAGCTTAGGCGAGCCCCCGGCTTGGCTTGGCCTAGAGGCCCTGCCGAGCCGGGGACTCGCCTGAGCATGGAGGCCGGTCGAGTTGCATGCTCGGGCGTCCTCCAGGCTCAGGCGAGTCCCCGGCTCGGCTGGGCCTCTAGGCCCACGCCAAGCCGGGGGCTCGCCTAAGCTTGGTCGGCATCCAGGCTCAGGCGAGCCCCCGGCTTGGCTTGGGCCTAGAGGCCCAGCCGAGCCAGGGACTCACCTGAGAGCTGGAGGACGGCCGAGCATGCAACTCGACCGGCCTCCATGCTCAGGCGAGTCCCCGGCTCTGCTGGGCCTCTAGGCCCAAGCCGGGGGCTCGCCTAAGCTTGGATACCGGCCGAGTAAGCAGGGTGGGTGTGGAGAGCACATACTCACCTACATTAGCCCTGAGCTCCAGCGGTGACTGTCCTCCGGCTGTCGCAGGCTGCTCGGCCGGCCTCCAGGCTCAGGCGAGCCCCCGGCTTGGCTTGGGCCTACAGGCCCAGCCGAGCCGGGGGCTCGCCTAAGCCTGGAGGCCGGCCGAGCAGCCTGCGACAGCCACCGCTGAGCTCTGGGCCAATGTAGGGGGACACATACTCACCTACATCGGCCCTTAGCTCCTCCAGCGATGGCGGTCCCGCTTCCAGCGTCCTCTCTCGCTCCGTTGTTCGCCGGAATGACGTCACGAAAGCCTTTGACCCCGGGGGTCAAAGGCTTTCGTGACGTCATCCCGGCGACCAACGGAGCGAGAGAGGACGCTTGAAGCGGGACGCGGGACCGCCATCGCTGGAGGGCCGATGTAGGTGAGTATATCCACGAGCGGGGGGGCCATATCCACGAGCGGGGGGGCCATATCCACGAGCGGGGGGGGCCATATCCACGAGCGGGGGGGCCATATCCACGTGCTGGGGCCATATCCACGTGCTGGGGCAGTATCCACGTGCTGGGTCAATATCCACGTGCTGGGGCAATATCCACGTGCTGGGGCAATATCCACGTGCTGGGCAGTATCCACGTGCTGGGGCCATATCCACGTGCTGGGGCCATATCCACGTGCTGGGGCAGTATCCACGTGCTGGGTCAATATCCACGTGCTGGGGCAATATCCACGTGCTGGGCAGTATCCACGTGCTGGGGCAGTATCCACGAGCTGGGGCAGTATCCACGTGCTGGGGCAGTATCCACGTGCTTGGGCAGTATCCACGAGCTTGGGCAGTATCCAAGTGCTGGGGCAGTATCCATCCACGTGCTGGGGCAGTATCCACGTGCTGGGGCAGTATCCACGTGCTGGGGCAGTATCCACGAGCTGGGGCAATATCCACGTGCTGGGGCAGTATCCACGTGCTGGGGCAATATCCACGTTCTGGGTCAATATCCACATGCTGGGGCAATATCCACGTGCTGGGCAGTATCCACGTGCTGGGGCAGTATCCACGTGCTGGGGCAGTATCCACGAGCTGGGGCAGTATCCACGTGCTGGGTCAATATCCACGTGCTGGGGCAATATCCACGTGCTGGGCAGTATCCACGTGCTGGGGCAGTATCCACGAGCTGGGGCAGTATCCACGTGCTGGGGCAGTATCCACGTGCTGGGCAGTATCCACGTGCGGGGCAGTATCCACGAGCTGGGGCAATATCCACGTGCTGGGGCAGTATCCACGTGCTTGGGCAGTATCCACGAGCTTGGGCAGTATCCACGTGCTGGGGCAGTATCCACGTGCTGGGGCAGTATCCACGTGCTGGGGCAGTATCCACGAGCTGGGGCAATATCCACGTGCTGGGGCAGTATCCACGTGCTGGGGCAATATCCACGTGCTGGGGCAATATCCACATGCTGGGGCAATATCCACGTGCTGGGCAGTATCCACGTGCTGGGGCAGTATCCACGAGCTGGGGCAGTATCCACGTGCTGGGGCAGTATCCACGTGCTGGGGCAATATCCACGTGCTGGGGCAATATCCACGTGCTGGGGCAATATCCACGTGCTGGGCAGTATCCACGTGCTGGGGCAGTATCCACGAGCTGGGGCAATATCCACGTGCTGGGGCAGTATCCACGTGCTGGGGCAGTATCCACGTGCTGGGGCAGTATCCACCCACGTGCTGGGGCAGTATCCACGTGCTGGGGCAGTATCCACGTGCTGGGGCAGTATCAATCCACGTGCTGGGGCAATATCCATGTGCTGGGCAGTATCCACGTGCTGGGGCAGTATCCACGAGCTGGGGCAATATCCACGTGCTGGGGCAGTATCCACGTGCTGGGGCAGTATCCACGTGCTGGGGCAGTATCCACGTGCTGGGGCAATATCCACGTGCTGGGGCAATATCCACGTGCTGGGGCAATATCCACGTGCTGGGCAGTATCCACGTGCTGGGGCAATATCCAGGAGCTGGGGCAGTATCCACGAGCTGGGGCAATATCCACGTGCTGGGTCAATATCCACGTGCTGGGGCAGTATCCACGTGCTGGGGCAATATCCAGGAGCTGGGGCAGTATCCACGAGCTGGGGCAATATCCACGTGCTGGGGCAGTATCCATCCACGTGCTGGGGCAATATCCACGTGCTGGGGCAGTATCCACGAGCTGGGGCAGTATCCACGTGCTGGGGCAATATCCACGTGCTGGGCAATATCCACGTGCTGGGGCAATATCCACGTGCTGGGGCAGTATCCACGAGCTGGGGCAATATCCACGTGCTGGGGCAGTATCCACGTGCTGGGGCAATATCCACGTGCTGGGGCAATATCCACGTGCTGGGTCAATATCCACGTGCTGGGTCAATATCCACGTGCTGGGCAGTATCCACGTGCTGGGGCAGTATCCACGAGCTGGGGCAATATCCACGTGCTGGGGCAGTATCCACGTGCTGGGGCAGTATCCACGTGCTGGGGCAGTATCCACGTGCTGCTGGGCAGTATCCATCCACGTGCTGGGGCAGTATCCACGTGCTGGGGCAGTATCAATCCACGTGCTGGGGCAATATCCATGTGCTGGGGCAGTATCCACGTGCTGGGGCAGTATCCACGAGCTGGGGCAATATCCACGTGCTGGGGCAGTATCCACGTGCTGGGGCAGTATCCACGTGCTGGGGCAATATCCACGTGCTGGGGCAATATCCACGTGCTGGGTCAATATCCACGTGCTGGGGCAGTATCCACGTGCTGGGGCAATATCCAGGAGCTGGGGCAGTATCCACGAGCTGCTGGGCAATATCCACGTGCTGGGGCAGTATCCATCCACGTGCTGGGGCAATATCCACGTGCTAGGGCAGTATCCACGAGCTGGGGCAGTATCCACGAGCTGGGGCAATATCCACGTGCTGGGGCAATATCCACGTGCTAGGGCAGTATCCACGAGCTGGGGCAGTATCCACGTGCTGCGGCAATATCCACGTGCTGGGGCAATATCCACGTGCTGGGGCAATATCCACGTGCTGGGGCAGTATCCACGTGCTGGGGCAGTATCCACGTTCTGGGGCAGTATCCACGTGCTGGGGCAGTATCCACGTGCTGGGGCAATATCCACGAGCTGGGGCAATATCCACGTGCTGGGGCAGTATCCACGTGCTGGGGCAGTATCCACGTGCTGGGGCAGTATCCACGTGCTGGGGCAATATCCACGTGCTGGGGCAATATCCACGTGCTGGGGCAGTATCCACGTGCTGGGGCAGTATCCACGTGCTGGGGCAGTATCCACGAGCTGGGGCAGTATCCACGAGCTGGGGCAGTATACATGAGCAGGGGCAGTATATCCACAATAGACTGCCCTCTGGGCAGGCTTTACAACTAGTTATGATATGTTTGAATAATTTGCTACCAAGATTGCTAGATTCCCGTCTAGTGGGCAATCCAATTTCAAGGGACGGTTGATAAGTTTCATAAGGGTTTAAAATATTTTTTTAGGTAACTCCTCCACTTTTTAGTCTTCTAGCAATAAGAATATATCAATTGTAAAGTCTTTCTTTAGCTCTAGACTGTAAGCTACAGGACCCTCTACACCTCATGTCTCTGGTCCTATGTTTGTTTCAGGTCTCATTCCCATTGGTTATTGTAAAGCGATGCGGAAACCATTGGCGCTATATAAATGATTATGAGAATAACTGTCAGAGTAATATTTAAGATGTTGTATGTTTACAGCTTTTTAGAGAAGAAAATGCATTGGACACATTTTCCTGACTAAAAACATCATTTAAATTTTACAGGAAGAACCTATCACGTTTTGTGAGGAAACCTTTGTGTCCCATCGGTCTAGCAGTATGAGGCCATTCCTACAGAATGCGATCCAGCTTCAGCTGTTTAAACAGGTATCCTCCGTCTAATTGATTATTATGGAACTCACCTGGATTTTTCTAAAGACACTAAGACCGGCATATTAATTGTCATGTCTTTCTGTTAGTTTATAGATGGACGACTTGACTTGTTGAACACGGGGAATGGGTTCAGTGATGTGTTTGAGGAAGAGATCAATATGGGGGAATATGCAGGTAAGAATGAACGCTTCTCCTAAGTATTAGTATGCTCTTTAAATGTACTATTAATAAAATGCAAACACTGGGAGGCCTGATGACTGGAATCGAGCTGAGGGCTTGGTCCTAAGAAGCATCTTGAGCCTAGCAGCAGCCTTGAGCCTAGTCAGTGATGCCGTGGGTGTGCCCCCCTCACAAACGGTATTTCAGATTATCATGCCTGAAGTCAAGGGTCAAGTCTAGTGGAACACAGTTCATGCACTATTTTTGTAGGGCCTTTTGGACCACACAATGAATCTCTTATTATAGAAATATATAAATGAAACATAAATCAGTATTAAGTGACAAGTAACTTGGTCTTTATTAGTTATCATAAGAATCCCATAAAACTAGGGATGCACCGATACCACTTTTTTAAGACCGAGTACAAGTACCGATACTTTTTTTCAGGTACTCACCGATACCGAGTACCGATACTTTTATCTTATGTCATTTGAACGCTTTCCAATAAAAACAGACCTCATATAAAAATGCCCCCAGCTCTCATGGATATGCCCCCAGCTCTCATGGATATTGCCCCCAGCTCTCATGGATATTGCCCCCAGCTCTCATGGATATTACCCCCAGCTCATGGATATGCCCCCCAGCTCATGGATATGTCCCCCAGCTCTCAAGGATATGTCCCCCAGCACTCATGGATATGCCCCCCAGCTCTCATGGATATTGCCCCCAGCTCATGGATATGCCCCCAGCTCTCATAGATATGCCCCCAGCTCTCATGGATATGCCCCCAGCTCGGATATGCCCCCCAGCTCATGGATATGCCCCCCAGCTCATGGATATGCCCCCCAGCTCTCATGGATATGCCCCCAGCTCTCATGGATATGCCCCTAGCTCTAATGGATATGCCCCCAGCTCTCATGGATATACCCCCTAGCTCTCATGGATATGCCCCCCAGCTCATGGATATGCCCCCAGCTCATGGATATGCCCCCAGCTCATGGATATGCCCCCCAGCTCTTGGATTATGCCCCAGCTCGTGGATTGCCCCCCAGCTCGTGGATTGCCCCCCAGCTCGTGGATTTTCCCCCCAGCTCGGGGATTTTCCCCCCAGCTCGTGGATATGCCCGCCAGCTCGTGGATATGCCCCCAGCTCACCTGGAGCTCTCCGCGTTCATACTTACCTTCCTGAGCGACGCCGGTAAAGTCTTTGCGTGTGCGCTCGTTGGAAGGCCCCAGCCGCGATCACGTGGGACTCCACATGATCGCGGCTGGGGGCCTTCCAACGAGCGCACGCGTGGAAACTTTACCGGCGTCGCTCAGGAAGGTAAGTATGATCGCGGAGAGCTCCAGGTGCCTGTCCGAATGCCGATAGAGCATTCGGACAACCGCCCCAGCCCCTCGGATGCCGACAAGCCGGCTCATTGCCGGCTTCCGGTATCAGGGGAAATATCGGGGGTACTGCACGAGTACCAAGTACTCCTGCAGTACCCGGTATCGATACCGATACTAGTATCAGTATTGTTGCAACCCTACCTAAAACCATCTTTGTAGATATTAATATCAAATTTCAGCATGGGTGGATGGTGGTCACGTGCGACATGTCAGTGTTTAATTGGGGAGCAGAAAACTTCTGAGTTCCCACAGTCGTTATGTTTTGTACGTATACTGAGGGTCCACACACTGGCAGGCCCGACTCATTTCAACGCTAAGGTTCGACTCACCTATATTATGAGTATGACTTCCCTTCAATGGAGTTTGTGTTCAAACAATACATGCTGAATGCAAAGTTTGATAGTACCCAGAAAAATATGTATGTTTTTTTACTTTAATTGTAGTCTCATGGATAGAATCTCAATGGTGTCATTTTTAAAACTTTGCCGATCTAACAGAATTAATCAGATTTTTTTGTATATGCATTGAATGTTCTTGTATTTCTGTTCATTGTACATATTATTATTGCATATTTTATTTGTATTCAGATCGATCTATATTTTTTCCTCTGTATCTTAGTTGAATTATCAAATGAATGCTGTGCACTTTGATACTGTGACGCCATTGGCTCATGATAACAGTTGCTTTGCGTTGAAATATTGTAAAAACCACAATATATTACACAAAAAATTATATATATTTTATTTTCTATTGTAAAAACATTTCCTTATAGTGGATAAACTTCTCTTTATCTTGGCACACAGGCAGTGATAAATTGTATCATCAATGGCTTTCGACAGTAAAGGTAAGCAAGGTTGATGTGGGTGACTTCATTGGACAGCACTTTTTTGTTTTTTTAGTTCTTCTGAAGAAAGAATACATTGATTTTTGCTAGAAATTACAGTGCTTGTTATGGTTCACAAATATTTGTGTTTGCATATCTGGTTTTCTGTTGGTCTGCTGTAGTGTAGTACTTCTAGTATTTTGTTTCTGTTGTAATTTTCATAAATAAAGCGTATTGTATATATTTTTTGTAACTTCTCCTCTTTTCCGAGTCAAATCATCTTCACCCCATGACTATTAGTTGATGATAGGTGTGATCGACTTTCGAAGTAAAATCTTTCAAACATTTTGTAAAACGGGCGGCAAATTTAACAGACTACTGGCTCGATTACATTCTTCACGCAAAATCGCACGCAGAACTCGTGAATTTTTGCGCGCAGCGTTAAATGTTAACGCGCGTAAAACAACGCTGGTTTTACAATCCTCGCACATTTTTTCATCCGTCAAAAAAATAACGCGCGTAAAACAGATGTGCAAAAACATGTGCGCAGAAATCGGTGTGTGTACTGTTTTTTCACGCGATTCAGCCAATCAGAGTTAAGAACCACAGTTGTCTCCCGTTAAGTTTTTGCGCCTGTCAAAGTCAATCTGCGCATATATGCTGCATCAATAAAAAAAACACGCACAACTTCTCAATTTTATTGTTTGGGTATGTGTAGAATGTGTAACTATACTTTGCTGTATTTTTATTTTCAGGCTGGTGTATTTGGGTATGGCCAGGACGTTCAGATTTGCCGTTACCACCAACTTTTCAAAGACGTTAAAATTATGCGCGCAAACGCTGTGCGTTAAATTTTGCGCATAGATTGTAATACCATCCACGTTCCAGCGCACAAACGCATTTGCGCTCACAATACTAAGTATAGGACGCACGCAGTACAGTACGCTCGCGCAGCGTTCGCGCAGGTTCACCCGCGATGGATGTTAACGTGCATTCTTTGCGGGGACATTGTAATATGACATTCAGCACAAGGGGTTTTGCCCCTCACGTTAATGCGTTTTTGCGCACGCGTTAACGTTTGCGCAAAGAATGTAATAGAGCCCAACATGTTTAATATGTTTTATTTCCTTACAACATACTTTATAAATTTCCATTTCTGACCAGGAAATCAAGCAATGTTTTCTCCTCTTGTTAATTATTACAGAAAGGAAGTGGAGCCATTATTAATACTATGAAGACCAGAGCAAACCCTGCCATGAAGAACGTGTATAAATTTGTAAGTAGTTTATGTTTTGGGGTTTGTAGAGCATAACATTTGTGACATATATGTACTGATAGTTTGTGTGCCAGTCTGATGCCATGGGATGGAAAGATCTATTAGTAAACATTTAGGGCCCTATTCCACAGACAACTTTGAGATAACGGCTGGACGCATTCTTCATAACCTCTCAATGTTCTCTTAATGTCATGCATCGCTATTCTGCTCTTGCGCCAAACTCTAGCGCAAGGCATAGGGTATCCCTAACATAAAATAATGTCTCCTATGCTTTGTGTAGGAGTCGTTAATTTGCACCTGGGAGTAGAAGAACTAGCTGTTCCATGTCCATGATAGCTCATTCTTCTATCCTAAAACCTGTTGTTAAGTGATTCTGCATTTGCAAAATCACTAAAAACACTAAACTAACCCCCCCGTCACTTTTTCATCTGATGGTGGTGCGGTCCACCGCTTCCTCTTGCCACGAGCAGCAGGAGACTAGCAAGAAATAGTTCCCAGTCTCCTTCCTTGCTTCATCCGTGGCTCCTGCTCGTTCCTGCAAGTGCGAGCTTGCAGATGAGACCTGGTGAGTTCCATGGAGTCATATAAGCTCCAGGAGCTGATATCAGCGTTGACCAACAGCACCCACTGCAGGTATCACTCTTCACCTCTGCTTCCTTCTGGGGCCAGGCTCTAATAAAGCTGCTGCCATGAAATTCACGTGGTAATCATTGAGAGTTAAATATCTGTTTTTGTCTCTCTGTGGATTGCAGATTTGATCTGAAATACTTGTCAGTGATACACATGGGCGAAATAGTTTATTAGAAAGGTTTTCCGCATTCTTGCCATGCTGCAGAAATAAAGATTTAATGACAATACCCACTATGTAGAAAAAACAAAATGAATCAACACTTGTACAGTCCAGTTCATGGAGTGGTCAGACTACGTTTCAGCCTTAGACTTTGTTTTCAAGGTTTCTTGGTGTGCAAAATAATCTTATCCAGGGTTTACAGGATGAGGCTGCCCAGTAACTGGCCTTAAGGTGCCACTGTCAAGACAAAACAAGTTTTGCCCGTTTTGAAAAAGAATCACTCCCTTTATATAGTATGTAGGTCTACTTTGTTTTACTTGCCTACATAAGTGAAAAACAAAGGAAGTTATTCCATTTCAGAGTTACCCATTCTCCCATATGACTGCAGCATGATTCCCTTTCAAGCGCCCCGTTCCATTGTTAACGGTAAAGTGGAGGCAGCAAGAAAATCTGCACCTGCAGAGTTTTCTTACAGTTTTCATTTTACCATCTGTATTCCGGTGTAGGTGCTTTGTTAGCCCTGGAACAGGGCACAAGGATGCCAGATACTGGCAGCGGCACTCAGCGCCACTGCGAGTATTGGCCCCAGAGTCCATAGGACTCAGCGTCCTGGCCTCGAACTGTGTGTGAACTCGCTTTTGTGAGATTGTGCAGCGCCGTGGAGGAAGAGGTAAGAGGATGCAGCACATCTTCTCCACCCTAGGGTGAGAGGCAAGTATGGGATTAAATAGGGGGTTTCAGGGATTAAATGGGGTGTTCGTGTTAAGTGATTTTGCAAATCACCAAAGCACCAGCTTTGAAGGGACGGTACTTTTCAGTGAGATACCATCTCCTGGGGGGAAGCACAAGCTACCTTGGAAGAACTTGCGCTCCCATGCAATGATGCAAATTAACACCTCCTCTACTTGCCATAAAAGATGTTAATTTATAGTAACCTCGCTCAGGGAAATGCTACATTTGAGCTGCAAGCAGAGTTTGTTGCAAGAATGGAGTATTGAATCCCAGCGATAGGATAAATGCAGGAGGCATTATGGGTAACGTCAACCGTAGTTATCGCCAACTATGGAATCAGGCCCCAAATGGGAAAAAATTAGTTTAAGGTGAGTTTTAAACTAAAGGGTTCTCACCAGAGCAGGATCGGGCAGGTCTAGTTTTAGCCCCCCCAATTCCACTCCCCCATTCTATCCCTATAGCAGCTCTTTAATAATACCACTGTTTTTTTTATGCAATACGGTTGAAGATTGAATGCAGTTTCTGTGATACGCAATTTTTTACCATTATGTTACATAGCATTTTTGGTAAATTGTCTTTGCCAGACATGTTCATTAAGTGAGGATATTCGAAAATCTATTTTGTAATTTTTTTCATCCCATGGTAATTTTCAACAGATCAATAATGCTTTTACTTCCTTCCTGCCTTAGTTTAATCTTATCCCCACTCCTTTCCTTTTTTTCCCCCACGCTCATTGTTTGTCCCTTTCGCTTTTTATTACCTCCCTCTCTGAGGATAAATTGAATATAGTCAAGAGTCTTGATTCAAAGAAGTCCTCCACATTTTTGACTAGGTGTCAGCATAATATATTGCAGCACACCTTTAAATATAGTGTTTGATGGGATTATACCCATGCCTTCGACATGCATATTATACGAAAGGAGCTGAAATCGTATTCCTTCTAGAGGGACCTTTGATACTCGCCTCTTTGTGTGCCGGGAAAATGGCTGACATTTTGCATGTTATTGATTTCAATATCGCGCAAAAGGTATAAATTAACCTAATCTTCATCTCTCACAGGCTAAAGATCATGCGAAAATGGGAATTAAGGAGGTGAAAAACCGCTTGAAGCAGAAGGTACTTGAAAATACACCTTTTGAATTCACTTGCATGCTGTATATTAAATAAGTCCCCCAACCTCTCCTCATGATCTCATTATAGAGAACGTACTATTACTTCACTTCCTAGGGTTCGTGTAGAAATGCAACATGCCGTCTTTTTATAACGTATGTTTATAACATTCTTTTTTATTACTTTGCTACATTTTCAGACCATTGCATTCAATTTTAAACTTGGCAGGAAACCACTAACCTCATATATCAGATAACAAAATACATCTAAAAGCACGGCCTAGAACATGTGTACTTTTTCATTTTATAGACCAGTCCTAATATATGCAAATAGTTTAGCCTGTCTGTATGCATACGCATATAAAATGGATTGTTGTGTATTATCTTTAACATACATACATAATCCATTTTTACTTTCACTATTTCAGTTTGTATAAAATGAAACTTTTAAGTATTTTTTTTTTAACTGTTCATGCAATGGTTTACTTGCAAAGGGCGAATACATTTCACAGGGGACGAGGGTGGAAAAGTTCCAATTTCATGTGAAAATTGTGAATTTAGTTATATTATGGTCTCTCTCTTGGCTGCTCAACTGTACTGAACCAATTTTAAAATTTATATCATGTTTATGGTATTCCTGAGCTAATAGGCTCTTGCATACAATTTGGGAATGCTAGTGTAATCGTTCAGAATAAGGCTGGCCATCCACTGGCACCGTATTTGTGCGATGGTGCGATCATCCGATATCGTCTGAAGTTGTCCGACCTATCCTACAACATGCAGGTGAATCAGCCCTCTTCCACCGCATCTGACCATCATCGGACGATTTCAGACGATTCTATGCGATTACAACAGATTAGTGATCCTTCTGATTTTCATGGGATTTATCCGATGATGCCGGTATGATCTGGTGGTATAAGTTTACATGAAAAATATGAATTGTATAGTTAAACCACCATGCAGCGGCAGGGAAAGTTGAATTAAGATGCATTGTATAGTTAAACCGCCATGCTGTGGCAGGGAAACATGAAAAATATGCATTGTATAATTAAACCACCGTGCTGCGGCAGGGAAACTTGAAAACTAAACATTGTATAGTTAAACCACCGTGCGCGAAACCCACTATTTTTTTATTCAACCATTTATTTTTTTAAACCGCAGCAAAAAGCATTTTTATTTATTGAATTTTTAGAATTTTGTAGATTTGTTTTTCTGGAATTTTTAGGCGAAATTTTGGGTCCGATAAATTTTTTTTAAAAGACTAGGCTTTTTTTCCTCAAACGAGTTTTCTTTTTTTTCTTTGTGAGCCGGCTGCATTCAGCGTTGCTGTCCCAGGTGCTGAAACCTAATTCAGTACCAGGGACAGGGGGTTAATTGCCCTCCCCCTGCAGCCTGGTAAGTTGTTTTCTTTTCTTTTTCTCAATGCTTTGGCTGCGTTCGACCGGGGCTGTCCTTGGTCCTGAAATGGAGTTTCAGGACCAAAGACGGCTTTTTTTTTCTCCCCGCAATGGTTTTGGCGGCCTGTCCATCTGCCGATCTGGGTCATCCACAGACCCTTCCAGTGGACGACCCTGATTGGACAATGGTGTTGTCCGTGGTAGGGTGACCAAATCAGTCGCCTGACTACAGTGCCAGTGGACGGCGTGCCTAAAGCATTATGCATGATCATGGCGCCTACATGGTTTCAAGGTTCAATACAATAATAAATAAGACAGCGAGTATTGTGCAGCCAGAACAGTATTAAACATATGGGTGATGGAGTCCAAGGATGAAAGGAAGTGAAGTAGGTATCAAATAATACAATGTAAACATAAAAGCATTAGTAAAATAAAAATAAACTCTGTTCACCGTGATATCGTCTATTTTAACAAAACACCCAAGCACTAATCTATTTATGCGGAGAACATAAGAGGGACAAGATCCTTGTACTAATAACCATCATGAGAAGTTGTTCCAGTGCCTAGAGTGTCCCTTTAAATTGCTAGATGTCATTATTCCAGTGTTGAATAGAACAGTAGCCAGCCACTGGCATAGGATGCATTATATATTGGATGTCTAAGGCAGCCAAGTGCTGTTAACGTGTCAGATGTCTCACGTGGGGCAATCAGGCAAAGTGTGGTGTGTGCCACAACTTCCATCTCACTCAGCCCAACTATAGTTTTTTGTTTTTTTTTAACTATTGTTTTGCTGGCCAGGTGTGTTAGTCGATAATCAATGTCCAAAAATCCTTTTTAAATGTTTTCATAGATGCCAATGTCATGCTTTTTCCAAAGACCCAATAATATAGTATATTTAGTTTTGAATCTTTTATGAACTTATTGTGAAGCTCCTTTGGGCTATATAATCTCAAATTTCCAAGATGACTTTCCACAAACTTTTATCTATACCATAAAATCATAAAAGAGTAAGCGAACAATGATATTAAAACCGCGTTGGGGAAAGAATGTTCCAGTAGTGTATTAAAGGGGAGCTGTTCTTCTGTTTGTGAATTCTTTGGAGGTTGTGACCTTGTTTTACATTTTCAATTCAAACGCAAAGCCAGAAGCTGAACAAGGTCACAGTGGGCTTTTGATTATGTCTCCGAGGTCAGAAAGAGGAGGCTCAAAGTCCTAGGCACTGAATCCTTGTATTGTGTCATCCAACTAATATGAAATAACAAAGTAACCCAGCAGATAGAAAAGTAATCACTGAATTCAAACACGCTAATTGTCTCTGCCTCTTGATGTGAAGGTGTTTTAGCTGGATTACATAGATTATTATTCATTAAATAACAAAATTTGGAAAAGGATGGAAAAGAAAGCCTTTGATAAACTGTTTATTTTAGTCAGTGATTAATATCATAGACTCTTTAGTTAATAAACCTGGTGACCCAGCTCTTCCCGTTCATAATGTTATCACATTAGTAGACATTGAGATGTGTTCAAGCTTTGTGACTTATTATTTTGACTTGGTAAACCATTATTTAATAATTTTAGTGCCAAAATATCCTATTTTATTATCATACTTTATATAAAAGGGGTGTGATACATGATTGTGGGACCGTATTATGCGGGGAAATTACAATATATAACAAAACCAGGGAGAGAGAGCACGCCAGTCAAACACATTCAAAAACCAACAACAGCCGCTTCATGCATTGGTACATTATACCAGATTTTACCACATGTTGAAAAATTCTTAAATCTAAGCGTTGTTGAATAAAATGGTGGGAATTTGGTTCGCAATGACCGGCCATGAATTGCTTAAGCCTGCCAACAGCGTCAATGTAATCCACCCTCTGGCAGGTCCTACTCTGCAAACCTAATGACTGCCCATCATGGGATAAACTCACTTACTGAGGAACAAGTCCTTCCTAGGAGCTCCCCGCAGATCAAGGGTAAATAGAACCTGGAGGAGGAGTACCTGTGGCAGGGAGGGGTGCATACCCAAGAGATTCATATGAAAAACACATGGGGGGGTAGCACTCAAACTAAGCATTCAGTGCAGGTGCATCTCTAAAAATAAAATACAAAACAAAACAATAGAGAGAGGAGAGCACTCCAGTCAGCCCATTCAAAAACCAACAACAACTGCTTCATGCATGGGTACATTATACCAGATTTTACCGCATGTTGAAAAATTCTTAAATCTTAGCTTTGTTGAATAAAATGGTGGAAATTTAGTTTGCAATGAACGGCCGTGAATTGCTTTAAACCTGCCAACAACCTCAATGTAATCCACCCTCTGGCAGGTCCTACTCTGCAAACCTACCCCCCATGTGTATATATATATATATATAGTGAAGCAAGCACCGATATATCGTTGAGTGTCATGCCCGAAGACACTTGCTGGTGAGGTGGTCTGACCCTGCTTCTCCACCATTGAAAACCAGAGACGTGCTGGTCATGTGTTCTGATCAGGATTTGAATCTGCTTCTTCACAGTTGTAGAGCAACCACCATGCCTATCTAGGCAGTTGTAGAACAGTAATGATCCTTCTACTTTACGGTGCCGACAGAGAAGGGTGTTGTCTTAATTCTAGCTTTTGTAGTAGCGTGAGTGGTACTCTGTGTGCAATATAGCTATCCTCTACAAAGCAAGCAGTAAAGACAGGCTGGATATGTACAATCCAGGCTACTAGTGGTCGTAGCTCTGGGTGGAGATTCTCTACTATTATGGTGCAGTAGCGTGTTCTGAAAAGGGCAGGGTGGAGCCGCACGCATGCACAGATCTGTGTTTCTACTGCCATTGTGACTGCGATGGTGAGAAGCATAGGAGTCCCCAAGGACAGGCAAGGTGGCAGGGGTCAACAGGCAAATCGACCAGCGTGAAAGGAGCCGCCAGCAAACCTACACAACTGCTAGTGAGTGCTGGAAACTGACACACAGGAGGTAAAAATTAATTTAACTTGGGTTGTGTGTCGACCAGATACCAATCTGTATATGAGACAACTGTATGCCACCACTGTGGTATGGACAACTCACTGAAGGTGTGCTGCAAGTGAAAGTTTAAATGTATTTTTAACCACTTTGTGTGAGTTTGACGTGTACTCGCCAAACACTTTAGTGAGCGGCTCTAATCCTTATGTTACATCAATCTGATGTGGATTAATAACCTGCATCCTCAAATATGTTTGATGCCTAATATAAAAATAATTTGTTCCTTTACTTTAGAATAGAACCTATGATTTGCATTGGAATTTCCATTTCCAAATCCGAAATATTTACCATAATGCTCCAAAAGCGCTGATTGATTAGCAGTAGGGAGTGACATGACTGGGTGAATTTGGAATTCATCAGCAGTTGCCATTTTTACAAATCTGAGGACCGATCCATGATTATTTTGCAGGCTACCTCAATTACATATTTATACTTTTGACTTAAATTGGTGCAGACTTCGCTTGAAAAACCTGACATTTGCTGACCTGTTCAATCAGTGATGATACATAGACTAAAATATCAGAGTGGGAATAAAATAGCTTAGTTGGACTTTTCAGGATTTTTTTTTGCTTGGCTATTTGACCTACATTTGTCAGCTCCCTAAAATTAACAGTTTAGCAAATATAGTCCTTTATTCTTGGTTTTACTTTAATATTTAATATTCAGTAGTATTCTATGACTTTGACATGTATCGGTAAGGATATGATCCGTTTATTTGTGGTAGTACAAAGTAGCCAAGTTTGACATCATGTCAATTTTGAAAGCATGTGGCTCATCTAAGTGGAAACAAGGTCGGTTTGATACCTGTCACCGCAGATGGTCTCTGTCAGGTGTCTCAAAGCAAGGAGGTCAGTCTAAAACACATCACGCCTAAGAGGCTCTAAAGATATCGCTGTCACTGCCAAAATAGTCAGCTGTATGATAGCTACTGCGAACTCAAAACCTGTATGTATCAACAATTTGACAGTATCGAACTGTAAAGGACTGGAAGTGACATCATCATTTAATAACACTTCCTGTCTCTTTGGAGTCTTCAATCATGGAAGCATTATTATGCTAAACAACAACACCTCATGCCAGCAAGAATATAGTGGGATTTGTCTCTATTTCAGGCATGTCAGAGAGCAGATATGATTACTAAGTGATGCAAAAGTCATTATAAAAATTTGAGAATTCTGTTTTTGAGATACTAGAAGCAAACTTTGTCCTAAGAATATTTCACGAACCATTTGACACTCTCTAGGATATTCTCGAATCCCCACAATACGGTCTCTTTTTCATAAGGTTCCTTTGCATGTAAATGCAAACTGCCAAACCGAATAAGATACAGCATAATGCAAGATGGGCAAACTTTTTTTTTTTTTTATAGAAATGGAAGATGTGATAAAATCAGAGTTGTCTTTCCTTGGTATTATTGTTGATGTCAAGAAGGAGATTCTAGCTTCCCAAAAATAGAGACTCCTGTTGCATTTTCGCACTATACGTCGTTAGAGCTTAGAACTATAACAATAAAAGGAATACGTCTAGTGAATGGCAATTATTTGCATGTGTGAACCATATTAGCGAGTGCACAATTGTGATTACGTAAGGGATGACAATATTTCTCCTGATTAAGCCATTTGACATTGTGGTGTGAAACGTTCATCAAGCAATGCCTTTCTTATTTAATCATTTATTTTTGTTGTTGGAGAATGATCAGGGTTATTCAGAGAAAGGTGAAAACTAGGAGAATGGCAGGAGAAGAGAACAATCTAGACTAAATAGCTGATTTGGAAAGTGAGATAAATGGGAGAATTCTTCTGGTTTGGCTATTTTGACCCAGAATTTTCACTTCTCCAAAAGTTCTCCAGAGTTTCACCTTTCTCTTAATAACCCTGTCGGGGTTATTTAAAGAGATCCGAATTGTGGCCAAAAGGTAACCGAACAGTGAAATTCGGCGTACGGTTACCTTTCCTGGCCATTCGGCTATTCAGTGAGCATGCAGTTTGCCAAATCCTGGCGAATTGCCTGCACATACGGTGCCTGTTCGTTGCCTGTTCGAGGGCAGTGAATTCCCCATAGAGAAGCAATGCTTCATCTATTCAGAGAACAAAAACCAGCAGTGAAAAGTTGCTGAATTGCCCTGCTGTTTGGTGGTTTCATTCGACAGGTTTATTCAGGCGAATCCCATAGGCTTCAATGTTAAAAATATTCCCGTTTTAATTCAATATCTAATAAACCGTTGATTATAATATTCTGCAGTAAAAAGTCTCTTAATTCATAGATATTTTAGGATGTTTTAGGCATTTTTCGTTTTTTTTTTTTTTAAACCCTTTCACGACTCCTATGGAAAGATAGGGGTGGAGATAGGGGGTTCCTTTGGACCCCGATATCTCCCGACTGTTGGCAGCTAGCAGGGTCATGTTTGGTATCATTAGAAAGGCCATGTTTAAAGTAAAGTAAAATTTGATTCTCTTTGAATAACCCTGTGTATGTGTATCCCTTTCCTTTTCAACTATTATCTTAGAAATTTTATGTTGACTGGGGCTCTCCTCGGTAGGCATCATTCACAGCCTGGCCAAAAAAAACAACTCACCCACCAACTGGATTTAAGTAATCCAAATTGGTATGAGCCTTCGATTGGATAATTACTGTAGTGATTAATATGTTTCAGCTGGCAAAAAATGAGGTCAGCTGTCTCCCTGAATATACTGAATAACTAGGTAATTCCTTCAATGGATTTATTTTTTTGGCTTTTTTTTTTTCTTCCTTGATGGCACGAGCAAATTTCAAGATGACAATGCCAGGATTCATCGCTCTCATGTTTTGCAAGAGTGAGGTGGCCAATCCATGTGTGAAAATGATATTTCATGCTCCCTGAACCAGAGTCCAGACTTTAACCCCATTGAGAATCTTTGGGATCTGCTGGAGAAGACTTTATGCACCATTCAGACTCTTCCATCATCAACAAGGCAGCCATCAGGGGGTGAGAGCCCATGATATGTTCAGGGGCACAGTGGCTCCAGGGGGCCCTGGCCAAACCATGTACACTTTGTCTAAGTGCCACAGGTATAAGAATACTCCATGCCACCCAGGACTGGCCCACGAAGATATCAACAAATTGTTGGGTGGGCTGTAGCATCTGGGACCTGTAAGATCACTCTGACTCATCACTGAGGGAGCGATTAGTACGGTCTGTACCAGGTTGAGGTACAGGCCAAAACTATCCCACAAGGGAACACCCCCATATTTTATTCGCATATTGAACGGTAAGAGTTTATTGAAATGGGCAGCTGATGGCAGGGATGCCCCGACCAATGGTTTAGTAAGGGGCCCCAAGAATTCTGATGGCATGTCTGATCAGCTATACAAGATCTTGGCAACAAAATAATGCAGCTCTGGATGAAAATAAATGTGACATTTCATAAGCATGTCGGAACAATGACTTGGCAAATTTGTGACCTATCCAAAGTAAAAGGAGGACATACAAAATTTTAGAGTGTGTGACTTTTTTTGGCCAGGCATTGTATATACCACAGTTTCATCTCGGTGCTGAGATATACAGGAATAAAGCATTTAACCTAAGGATCAGGAGTGATTATCATTATTTTGTGTTTGAATGGCTGTATAATTTCGACACATTACAGTGAAATGTGATTCACCTTAGTATTTCCCTGGGTAAACCTTAACACTTTTCGTTCCCTTGCTACAAAGTACCTTGTTCTGTTTAATATCAAATCAGAAACCTTAAATCAAGCTGATCTGTTTTAAAAAGGACATTCTAGTAGGTTTGAACGTTGCCTAAATCAAGTCAGCTTGTTAAAAAAAATAATTCTAACTTACATCCATTATTTATGTCCTACCTTCAGCAAGTTATTCCTGTTGAAGAGGTCCACCTCATAACCTCAATGCATGCAGTTCAGTTACCACCTTAAGGCCCGGTGTTGAATAAACACTGCTTCTGCATTGTACTACTATGTGAGTCGCATAGCAAGGCATGGTAGAAGCCGCAGTCAGTGCAGGGACTTTTAAGATATCTGTTATTAGCTTCAGATGAACATACAAGTCATTACCTGCTATGGATAATGTTTCTCCTAAATATCTGTGTTTTTGTGTAGGATATGGCAGAAAATGGATGTCACACTGTACAGGATGAGCCACTTCCTAGAATCTCACCTTCACCATCTACAGAAAAGAAAGATCCCAAAAGCAGAGAAGAAAGACGGCCGATTACAGTACATTTTGGGCAGGTAAGTCACTAATTCAGTCATGTTTAAACTGTTAATGGTGTTTATAGTAACTTTTTTTTCCCCTAATTTTTACAAATCAATTACACATTAAATCTGTAACTCACGCTGAACAAAGTCTCAGACGTTTTTATATGGCCATTAGTGCAAGCTCACCTGACAACAAGGCAAGTGTCTGTAGACTAGAATCTAGCAAATACAAACGCAAGTATTCTAGCTACTTTCCTCTCCTAGACAAAACAATGCACTCCTCCATCATTTCCACGTGTGTGCTCTTCTAAATTACTAGTCCATGCTCTTATCATCTCCCTCCGTGACTACTGTAATCCTCTTCTTACTGGCCTTTAACAATCCCAGATTATGCCTCTGCAGTGTATAATGAACCCTCTGGGGAATATTCGGGACCTGTGATCTGATTTAATTGTCTCCGTGTACCTGCACACCCGAATCTTGACTTTTTTGGGGATTTTTTCCAGAAACTACTTACTTGTCACAATCTTCTCTCTCCCTCTCTCCTTTGAAAAGACTCTAAAAACACTACTTTAGGGTATCCTACCTGCTCACCCCATAATCCCACCCATTGTATCACTCCTGTTCTGTTTCAGGACTGCCCCATGCATTCCTTGCTTTTTATACTCTGCACTCTAGGATATCCTAATCTTTGAGGAAAGTATGTATCCTAATGTTTGTATTGGGGGGGGGGTTAATCATTGACAGCAGCAAATCTGACCCAGCTTCAAAATATGGGAAGTATTTCAAAGCACATCAAGCAGTCCTGCATTAGTGTTTGTTAGGTTCTTCTCTAAAGATGTTTGTCTTGTTGTTGGTTGGGGACCTTCCTCTTCAGTGGCCATTCTTAGTTAAAATTTATTTATTTATGTTCTATATCTTTGTTTTGGGGGTTTTTTGGTGGCTTCCAGGATCCTAATCCTAATGGTAAAGTAAACATTCACATGCCAATTTATTTTTCTGTTTTTCTTAATTTTATTTAAAGACTATTTTTATTTTGTTTAACGTCATAAGTAAGAAAAGAAAACCACATCAATGGTTATTTGACTAAATTTAGGGCAATACAAATATGGAGAATGATTTAATAGTTAAGTCACACAAAAACATTCCATGACATAACATTAATATCTCTAGGATAGATTCAGAGAAAATATAGGATAATAATGGTTTGCTACAACAAAACTGAAAAACGGAGGGGAAAAAAAATCAAAACCGCAATGTGGTTTACCTGAAAACAAAACACTCCGTGGAAGTCATTAAGAACTGCTACCGGTGGATCTGAATCTTGTGGTCTTTGAAGGAGGTAAGCACGGAAAGTGGCTGCCTGCGTGCATGCAGGATACACGGTGGGCAGCAACGCACGAATCACAGGATTGGCTTCTTGATGGACACACCAAATGCAACTGAATGCAGAAGCATTGACTTGAGGGTGGAGCACTCCTTTGAAGGAAACCCATCTGGGCTGTTGACCACACCTGTGGTAGCAAGATTGGATCTGGGAAAACCTGGCGTAGGCTTTGTCTCCATCTCTTGTTATCTTGTCTCTTGTTATCTTGTCTTTTTTCCTATATACTGGTCTTTTAGCAAATTCCATAATGTCATTTCTGATCTTTCCTATTTACCTGGACCCACGAAGGCCCGTTTCAGACTGTGAGTCAGTTAGTCACTACTTTTTACCTATTTTGGAGATGCTGTATTGACCTTTTGCTTTCTTTAGGGTTTTGCTAGCTCTGTTTCCTAACACTGATCCCTGTGCCAGCTCTGCTTGGATTTCCTTTACTTTGCGTTCTAGTATCGCTTTTATCTGATAAAAGTAATAAAAGTTATTGTTTATCCAAGGTCGCCCTTCAGTTCTTCATATTGTATTCAGGGTTACCCGCTTGCTTTCTGCAATAACGTTTACCATATGGAATTCATACACTCCTTTCCTGGAGAGTACACTTACTAACAAGAACACTTTCGTACACACTCTAGCTTATTTTGGCACAAATGGGGGATGGTTTGCACCTGAGCAGCAGGTGGAACCAGGAGTTGGACATGGAATGGAGTCAGCCAGCCAGGCTGACCCCAGTGCGGGCACGAGTCCATTCACGGCTGGATTCCTGACACACAGGGCCTGTGCAAGATTATTTTGCACCCTAGGCAAGACCAGCTATTTGCACCCCCTCCAGAAAAAATTGATAACTGCTGAAATGCGGGGGAGAGAACACACACTATGTGCGCGGGGAGGGGGTGACACACTGTGCACAGGGACAAACCCACACTGCGGAGGGGGACACACACTGTGCACAGGGGCCGCACACGGTTGTTCAGTGCCCATCTTACCTCTCTGCTGGTCGGGCCCGGCCTGTGCCTCTTTCTTTCCCGTGCCTCTTTTTATTCTCTCTTTCGTGCCTTTCCCTCTTCCATGACTTTCTTCTGCCTCCATAAGACGCACACCTTCTGTCACCATGAGACGCCCATCTTCTGTGCTGCTAGCGGTGGTCCGCGAGCCTACAATGTCAGCTTTGCTGACTACCCAAGCCACACAATGAGGAAGGGTACAATAATGGAACCTGGGATGGGGCCGGCAGCGCCTCTAGGCGGTTGCCTAGCTTGCGTAGTGGGAGCACCGGCCCTGCCGACACTATTAAGCTGCTGTAGTTCACCGAAGAAAATCCACCATTGTCGAATTGAAAAAAATGGACCTTTATGTATACTGATTTGAGGCAAAATATGTATCACACTGAAATGTATTTGAAAACTGACACGTAATATTTCTAAAAGCAAATTATTATTTTTACAGGAATTAAGACCGTTTATTCCATAATACTCTACGATGGAGTATTGTGTCAATGTAAAATGAATGCAGTATTTTGAAAAAACGTTTTGGTTCTCCTGGTTCTTTCTGCATGGGGATTTTCAACCAGTTCATTTCTTACACTGCAGGAAGTAGAGGCTTAACTGGTACAGCTTATTACTAATAGATAATCAGCCATTATAATGATTTAACAATTAACATTTACATTTTTACAGTTACGTTTTGCTACAATTGTGTGTGCTCTTTATTACAATAAAGTCTGTATTTCCTCCAGTGTCAGAGGTTTGCAGATGTAAATAGCATGAAATGAATGCTGACATTCTGCAGTTTATTCTGAAATATTCTCCTATCCATCGTGCAGACCTATAGAGCAAAAACAACACATGTGTCCCAAATAATTAGAGTCTGAGCTAGATATACCTGTGAATTTTAAAGTTTTCGCGCAAGAAATTTGAAGTTGTTTTTCTTTTCTGTTGCTCTGACTTGTTTACGTCCACAGTTTGTGTTCTGAGACTCTATGGGAATGCTCAGTAATTTACACCGTTCTCATGAGATACCAGAACTAATTAGATTGACATCCCAAATTAAATAGAAATTATTAAGTGACCTGTATTCTATAACATTATTTCCAAGGTCTTGGAGTTTGTTATCTTGGACAGTTGCATATTGTAAGCTGGATAATATGTGTTTGTGTGTATATATATATATATATATTCGTATTTTACCAGGAAGGGTACATTGAAATTTCTCACGTTTTCAAGTATGTCCTGGGTTCAAGAACATTGATTTGTTACAGTAGGTACAGAAATACAAAGTAATAAATGCAAGATATTAAAAATAACACAAATATACAGATTTACAGAAAATTAATATGTAGGAAATACTATGTTACATGTTTACAGGTGCATTCCGTATCAAGGTATATTAATAAAGATTTCTTAAGGGACTTTAGACTGGGGGAAGATTTGATGGTGTCTGGGAGGTTATTCCATAATTGCGGTGCTCTGTAGGAAAATGAGGATCGAGACACTTTCTTTTTGTATTGTGGTATTGCAAGTAAGGTGCAGGTCCTGGATCGGAGGTTATAGGATGAGGGAGCGGCTAGGGGAAGCAGTCTATTCAGGTAGGGTGGCTGCTTCCCAGAAAAGCTCTTAGGCTAGGGTCAAACGAACGCATTATTCGCAGCGACCATCAAAAAATGCGTCCGAACGCATTCACGTGTTTTTTTCACGGAATGCGAAAATGGTCAGACGACGTGCATTTTCGTGCGTGATTTTTTACGGATCGTCAATACAACACTTTTTGCGTCTGGACGTTATGTAGGCTGGACATTAGCAGCGACTGACCTCTCCTAATCACGCAAACACACCGCTATGCCGCCGCAGCGCGCTCTGTACGTCAGTACTAGCGGTTCTGCGTTCTCGAAAAAATGCGTTCATTTTCCACTTGCGTTGCGCGGCCAGACTTTCGTGCGGCCGTACTTCGTATTTTGGCCGTTATTGCCCGTCATTTGCTGCTACTGCGGCCGTGATTAAGTGCGCCTAAATGCGTTAGTCTGACCCCAGTCTTAAACACCAGGTTGGAAAGGTGAAGTGTGCATCTAGATTCCAGTTTAGCTCTTATATATATATATGTGTGTGTGTATACATATATATATATTTATATATATACTGTATATATATTGGGGTGTGTGTTTTATATGGTTTTTATAATGGAAAGACATTGCACTGAATATATTTCTATAAATAAAACATAGAAAAAATGTACAAAATGTAACAAACGTCTCACCCAAGCACTTGTACATTTAGAAAAAATAAGGAATGTATTATCCTTTAATTATTTACTGATTTTAGAAGTCTGGAATTCCGTATTTGCCTGAATATCAAGATATAAAGTCCATCTATATGTGCTTATGCGCGCGCAATATATATATATATATTTCTAAGTGTGATGTGATTCTTCTAAATTATGCGAGTACGGGTTGTCTCTTTCACTGCAACACTGATCATAAGAAACCTTTAGTTAGACATGTCACCACCCCCATATCCCCAGTATTATTAGCTCCTCTGACAACCAGGCGCTTAGAATCTATGTTTCCCCCGCTCCACCAGGGGAAAAAAAAAGAAACGCACACAATTTTGGACAACACAACCGATCTTTAATGTCATCATTAGCCACGGTTGTGTTTAAAGTCAGAAAACATATCTGCGCACGTGAATCGGGGACGCAATTAAAAGATGCCGGGGAAGCGTTACGTATCAGCAGCTTTAGCGTGCAGAGGACGAGATGTCCCTCGCTCTCCATTTCTCACTTGTTTTACATATCTCTTGGCATTATGCTAGTTTATGTAGAGGAGGCAGATTTTTTTAAAATGCATGCATGCGGATTAAGGTCAAGCCCCGCGTATCACTAATGCAGTTTTCCTGGCTGTACGACTGCAGCTTCTGAATCCGGCAACAGCAGTAAGATGCCTTAATTGAGACACGCTGTCAGAGTGACAAACACATTTACATACTCTCTATTTATTTTTTGCTGGAAAGGTCTGCAGGCTGCTGTTGCTTGAACATTTTTAATCAGCTCCTCTATAAGTAAGCCGGCAGCTAGCTGTCCTAGTCCTGGCTTCTTCTTCATTATTTGACAGGTTAACTAGATAGGGGGGTGGCATTGGTGATGGTGTGGTGGTGTGTGCGGAGGGGGAGAGATGGGGACTTTGGGTTCAAGCTGTATGAAATTTTTCTGTTTCAATAATTTTTAAGCATCAACTTGACAACGTATGACTTCACTTGATTGCAAGCCTAAAATAAACCCTCGCTTTAATTTATAATGAAAATCCAGGTTACCTTCCTGTCTTTATTATTATGTGTTTGTTTAGGATTAGTTGTGTTACCCACGCAAACTTTCCAGTAAAAGGTCTCCTCGTGTACAAAATGCAGAGAGGAAATGTTGAATGTCATTGGATGCCATGTTTAATATAATCGTCCACATATAAATATTGCTTAATTGCATTTTGGCTCCTCAGCGTTGCATGTTGTATTTGAAATTAAGAATGACTTGATAAAGGCACCATTGACCGCGTAGGGATTATATCGCACTTGTAATCCATCATTTAAAAGACAACTGGAGGTAATTGGGCTGATTTGCCCGATATTATAAAAACAATTTTAAGTAATTGTAAGCAATTCTTTGCATTTAATGACCGTGTTGAGTGGGAAAATCATACACATCACCAGATGTTGGAATCTTTCACTGGTGATGCAGTGCCAAGCGTATTCGTTTTTCCGCAGTCTTGTATCGTGACCATTTCTCTTCAGATTGCTTGGCTGATTTGCCTAATTTAGTTTTTGTCAAACCACTTGAAAACCGATCGACTAGAAACCATTGCAGCACCCTCCGAGTCCACGCGCCAATGCCAATGCAATAGGCTTTAGCGGTTACAGTGCATAGTCCAAGTGTCGGCAACCTTGGCCCTCCAGATGTTTTAGAACTACCTCTCCCTTGATGCTCAGGTACCCATTAGGGGCCATATTACATTAACTCTAACATTTGCGCTAACCTGTGTGAGTGCTAACATTAGCTCTGGTTGCCCTAGCGCGGGCAGACCATATTACAATCCGAACGTTAATGGGTTAAAAAACCTGTTAGCAATTCAGATCCTACGCTTTTCAGCACGAGGATACTGTACTTTGCGCTATATATGCTTTACATGGGGAGCAAAAAGTGTTAATTAGCGTTAGGATTACAAAGTCCTAACGCTAATTAAAGTCCTGCTGTGGTTAATTCAAAAGTCAACCACAGCTAGGACCTGGTGCTAACTGATACTGCTTCTGCAGAATCATTCAGCACCAGCTGAAACACCCCCCAAAAAATTACATACTCACGTCTCATCCCGCGGTGAGAACGGCGGCTCCATCGGTCTCTTCTTGCCGCCAGGAGCAGTGAATGACAGGAGGGAGTAAGTGCACCAGTCTCCCTCTGAGAATCACTACGCCGACCTGCTGGATCTCATGAGGCGAGGTCCTGCAGGTCATGTGACCGGCAGCGGAAGCCTCAATGGAGTCCTATGGACTCCATGGAGGGGATGCTTGTTGCGGCGCTTAGCGCCGCCTCGAGCATCCGAGGCTTAGCATCATGTTACGGTGCAGGCGCTAAACCAGCAGCCTGCACCATAATATCACGCTAAAAGAGGGATGCTAAGGAGAAAACTGCAGACACAGGTTTTTGTCCTTAGCGTCCCGTTTAAGCATCGGGATTGTTATATAGCCCTAGGTTGGTACAGTTGTCTGGGTAATGTAGTTCCAAAGCATCTGGAGAGCCAAGACTACTGACCCCTAGCATAGATTATCTCTTTAAACATGCAGTACTGAACTGAGAAATCCTTCTGACATGGATTTACCTGGGGAACCATGTGTTATAACCACAACAAAAGCGTTAAAAACATACTTTAGCTCTCAGATTGGAATGTAAGATGCTGGCATACTGTAGACTCCCTTCTGATTGGCTGTGTGTAAACCATAAAAAGAGTTCCCGTGCATTAAGCCCTTTAAAACATTGCTTAATCAGGCTATTCGAGCCTTTCAAGTCATTTTGGCACTCGATTGACTATTTGAAGAAAATTCAGATATTGTTTCTATTTATTCTGCATGTTTCAATATATGTAGTTATTGCTTTTAACCTAGATTAGAACTCTAACCTCGTGTGCAGATGTTTATGGATAAAATGCCAGTGAGCAGTTAGAGCTGTAGTTCTAACCTTCAATGTCAGCTGTCAAATACCTCCCCTGTATATTGAACATTAAGGCCTGGTTCAAACACTGAAATTCCATTATTTCCTATGGGCATGGTTGCCACTTGGGAGTATTACAGCTGTGCGTTTGCGGCCATAGACTTCAACGTGAACGCACCGAAATGGGTGTTTTGTGCGTTTTCGTCATCAAAAACTCGTGTATGAACACGCGTTCCGCACATGGCAACAGGCACAAAAGGCACTAAAGTCTTTTTCAATGGATGCCTCTGAAGTATTTTTCAATGGACGCCTCCGTAGTCAATCAAAAAAACGCGCGTACGACGCACGTTTCTAATTGTCAAAAACTCCAGGTAATACGCTCATAAAACGCCTGACAAAAACACGCGTAAAATGCACATATGAGATACGCTCAGGTGTGAACCCAGGCTAAAGGTTATATCAAAATAAATAATCCATGTATGTATGTAATATTTCACATGAAATCTGAGCTTTCACACATTGTAAGAATAAGAAAGAAAAAGCCTCAACCTTTCCAAAAATACAAACGCTACATCTGAAGATTTTTTTTTTATTATTCGCACACGGATAGGTTGCAATACTATCTGTTTATACTGTAGTTCCACTTGAAAGAACAAACCCTTCTGAGCATAAGCATTATTAATTTTGTGTAATAGCTGTATGACATTATCTGTTAAACTGCTGTAATCATTGCGAAAGTGGATTTGCAGAGCCACCGGTGCGTAGCTCACCTCCCGACCCGAGCCTTCTTACACATAACTAGCTTTGTACTCTTCCACGCACCTGAGATAGGAATAATAAACCGTGCAAATACAAACACTCATCCACATAACAAATAAATGCAGTCAAAAAGATTTAAAGGCCATGCCAGGTCTGTTATATTTTCCTTCAAAATCACAGCCACAATAAAAAATAAAAAAAATATTCAGTTCAGGTGCGCTAGAAGCAAATTTTTCATTTCTCATAATCTTTTATCTGTTTAGTTCTCGGTAACCTGATGACAGTGATGTGAATCTGACATTTTTTTCAATATATTTTTTAAAATAGCTTTAGGCTGAAAAAAAGACATGCGTCCATCGGGTCAGCGTTTCACACATCATCTACAACTGTTGATCCAAAAGAAGAAAAAAGCCAGTCTGAAGCGCCCGCCAATATGCAACTTACTAGAAAAAAATCCTCCTTGACCCTAGAATGGCGGTCAGATTTCTCCCTGGATCCAGCACCTTTTACCCGCAATTTAAATATTATAAACCCTTAGGGCTCTATTACATTCTTCGCACAAAAATGTGCGCGTGCGCAAAAACGCATTAACGTGAGGGGAAAAACCCTATTACGACGTTTGCGCATACGATGCGCGTTAACGTCTAACATCCCATACTTAACATTGTGAGCGCAAATGCGTTTGTGCCCTGGTACGTGGATGGTATTACAATCGATGTGCAACTTTGTACGAACGTCGTTTGCGCGCATAATTTTAACGTCTTTGAAAAGCTGGTGGTAACTGCAAATCTGAACATTCTGGCCGAAAAAGAAAAACACCAGCACGAAAAAAAAAATACAGCACAGTATAGTTACACATTCTACACAAACCCAAACAATAAAATTGAGAGGTTGTGCGTGTTTTTTTTATTGAAAGAAAGAAACAGTGAAGCGCCTTCAGGAAGAAGGATTAAACGTACACGCTACACATTGAATGTGGGGGTTCTCCTAAAAACCTGGAAACATATATTGTGGATAGTCAATGGAGCGCCAGCGAACTGGATGTACGGTCAATCATTACACATGTCCAATAAACGTCTTCTAATCCGTTCAGAAGAAACTCCTATTCCAGATAAGAAGAAATTGCTGCAAAGAAGAGGAGGCAAGATAGTGCAGTATGTCGATTCACCATAAAAGGAAAGCAAAGCGGTTGTAGTCCTACTCACATTCTGTTGAGCCCAACCTTGGCTCTAGGATGGATAACGATTATGGGTCTTCAAAGGATATTCAGGTGCCCATATACCCGCAACAAGGTTCTTCAATCGCTTTCCCCTGCAGTGGATCAAAAAAATACCAACGCACTACCTAGTGCAATATCGTTTAAATGTAATGGTAAAGTTGGTACTTATATATGGTTACACTCACATGTTAATGAGCCGCATTGGCTCCAAGATGTCGCATGGGAATATTAAGGTAATTCCAAAACCTT
Source organism: Leptobrachium leishanense (assembly GCA_009667805.1). NCBI lineage: Eukaryota > Metazoa > Chordata > Amphibia > Anura > Megophryidae > Leptobrachium > Leptobrachium leishanense. Next base: position 109,231,940 of record CM019071.1, on the reverse strand, counting down.
CTCTAAATCACGTTACAGGAAGCAGCAGTGGTTAAAATAAAAACAAATTTATTAATACATAAATTATATTACCAGAACGCGTTTCGCTCCTCAGAGCTTCTTCAGCTGGTATTTTTTATTGCTGCAGCATATATACTCAGATTGATTTTGGCAGGCGCAAAAACTGAGCGGGAGACAATTGTGGTTCTTAATTCTGATTGGCTGAATCGCGTGAAAAAACAGTCCGCCCACCGATTTCTGTGCGCAGCATTAATTTGCGCTCGTTTTTGCGCGTCTTTTTTAAGCACAATATTTTTTGACGGATGAAAAAATGCACTCGGAAAGTAATACCTGCGTTAATTTACCCGCGCGTTAACGTTTAACGCTGCGCACAAAAAATTGCGCTGCACGTACAAATTTGCGCGGAGAATGTAATAGAGCCCTTAACCCCTTAATGACCGGGCAGTTTTACACAAATCCGTCCTTTAGTGACCGCTGCTGTTTTTACGTTTCTGTGCTGTTAGTCTTTAGGTCAAATTTTCCTCTTACTCGTTTATTCAACCCACACCTATTATACACCGTTTTTCCCGCCATTAAATGGACTTATTGGACCATTATTTCCATCATATCGAATAATTTACTATAAAAAAATATGAAATATGATGAAAAAATGGTAAAAAGACACTTTTTAGTAATTTAATCCCCAAAATCTACAACCACCAAAAAAACCCCGGCTAAATAGTTTCGAAATTTTGTCCCGAGACTAGAAATACCCAATTTTTACATGTTTTTGCTCTTTAATCCCTTCACTGCTGAGCCAGTTCACCTATGTGTGCTGCGCTTATTCTGACCGTTTTTGCTAATTATTTTTAGATGACAGGGGTCCTATTTAACTAAACCCCTCCCCCCCAGACAAAATTTTTTTTTTAAAAAAAAGCACTTTTTTAAAAAAAATTGATTGTTATTTTTTTATTTTTAAAATTTTATTTTTAAACCAAACCTGGTCATGTTTGGTATCATTGGAAAGGCCATGATCGATCAGGCCTGTCCAATGATGTCAAACATGACCATCTAGCTGCCACGGATCGGGAGATAGGGGGATCCAAAGGATCCCCCTATCTCCACATGGCAGCTAGAGGGTTAACTGACCCACTGACAAAAATGCCGAGGAAACGAGCAGTGAGGTGAGTATCAGCGGGAAGGAGGTTAGAAGCCCGCTGACGTACTATGTACGTCCGCGGGTCTAAGGGAGACCCGTGGGCAGGACGTACATAGTACGTCAGCGGTCATTAAGGGGCTAATATTTTGTTTTTGAAGTAAGTCATTGTTTAAAAGTCTGTACAGTCTCTGACCCAACCACCTCATCAGAAATAAATGATTACCAACTCCTTGTTGTGGTAAAATTGAAAAGGATTTTAATCCACAGTGAGCAGCAGAGGACAACGTTTCGACACAAAGGTCTTTGTCAAGTCCAACCTCCTCAACAGGCAGAGAATTCTTTAGTCAGTACATGCCTACGTACAATCTTCGAGGATAGAAAGGTGGAGAGTTTCAGGATATCTGGACAGCATCTAAGGCTATAGATGACCACTCGGAGAGATATTTTATCAATCTGACAGCCGTAGGGAGCCATGGCTCTGGTCTTATATGTGACAGTTTGGGAAGACTAAAGGATCTCATCAGCCAACGTCCAACTGCAACTGGCCAGTTCCAAGCAGAACTGTGTTGCTGGATCACTCTGCCTCCTGGGGTTGTGCACAGTCCAGCCCAATGGCTAGTACTGCCCTGATAAACATTCCTTATATTGATAGTATATGAAAACCGATTTTTTTTTTTTTCCTGATGTTTTGTATTTCTTCCTCCATTGCTTATTCTGGTACATAATTAATCAAGCAGTGATATTTCATAGTATGTGTATACAATGTTTGCAATTCCAGGAAAATACACTTTTTTATCATTATTACATTCTCTTGTGTAAACTCAGATTTCATTAAATGTATTACTATGTGTTTATATTACTTCTGCACAGTATCTACGGAATGTCTTCTGTTGATAAGATATTGTAGTAACTTGCAGGTTCATTAGCTCTCAAATTTAACCCAGGCTGAGCCTAACATAATGGTCAAATCTACAGAGGTTCTTCACAAACCACTGTTCATTTATTGAAAGAACAGTGTTTTTAGTTCGGTTCGACCTCTGGGAGCTATGGTGTAAGAAGTCCTGTGAATTCTCCTCTTAGGGAGCTGCCACCGTAGTTCGCCACACTTTGTGCTGTTCTGGCCACCGTAATTTTGGCCGATATTGTCCAGCATAGTTTTCTAGAGTGACAGGAGTAGAGCACAGGACTGGTTTTATTGTTTATTAGTGTAGATCTCCCTGTAGTCACCTGTACGGAAGTCAACATTATCCAGCATTGGTTTTCCCATTGTTTTCAGTGTTGATACTATCAGATTCAACAGAATTAAGTGCATTCAATAGTGTTGCGAGCAACAGTTTGACCGTGTTAAATGGCCAGGGTTTACTAATTTTACAGAAGAATAACGTCTGTGTCGTTATTCAGCGCAACTTCAACTACTGTTGTTACATTTTCCTTCAGGATAGCCAAAACCCTCTATAGCTGCAACAATGGTGATTTTTAATGTTTGTTTAGGGAGTAGCTCCATAGCTGTTCTTTTTCTGCATGCCTTAATCCTAAAAATCAGACGTGCAGCATAGGGTACAGGGAGGAGGAAAATTATGCTTTTAATTAGGTCTGCAACAAACTATTATTTTCATAATCCGTTAGTTGGCAGATTAATCGATTCAAAGAAAAACATGCACAAATTGCATACTTTTCGCACGCAAGGTACACGAGCTCCTGGTCATACTGATGGATTGATGCTACGTACGTAGCTTAAGTCAATGTTCGCTCTTTCCACAAACGCTGCTACAAGCGCTCAGATAGACCTGATGAAGTCAGCACGAAATCAGGGTGAGAAGGGTTGCACTCCACACAGCCTGATCACTTTAGCTTATTAGAGTGTCCCTTTACAATATTTTCATGAACAAACTGAGTGGGAGGAGGATCCAGAGGTGAAAGGGAGTGAATTTGGGTAAAAGACCGGACCAGAGTGTGGGAGGGAGTTTGTGGGAAGGGACCAAAAGGGCGAGAATGGCAGCTCCAGACCAAAGCGGGGGGTGACAGGCAGGTTCAGGTGGTGGCACAGGATGAAGCAGAATCTGAGCTAATAACGTTTAACTCCATCTGACTCTAAACAGTGTGTGCTGTACACAAATCAATTGACAGCCCATTAATTGATAATCAAAATAGTTGTCATCTATTCTCTTTACTAATTAGTTGTTGATTAATCGATTAGTTGTTTGAGCCCTACTTTTAATTAACTTCTGTGTCTAATATGTTGCCAGGTGAACATTTCTATATTGCATATGGCAAGCAATATCGCAATGCAGACATAAATCAAAATTAAGGAAAAATGGTAAAGACAACCAGATATTTCTTATCGGAAATATTTTATAAGGAGCAAAGTATTCAGTAATTCTGTTTTTATGATTTTGAGCGGTGTCTTTTAAGTGCTCATACATTTCTTTGTTGTATTTATATACAAATGTTTAGGGCAATGCTTCCCAAACCTGTGCTCGGGACACCCTAAAATGCCAGATTTTAAGGATTACCTTGGGGAAATGCAGACTCAATCCTGCAATCACTGAGCAGCAAATCATATCACCTGTGATGTGCTTCAGATATCTGCAAACCTGGCCTGTTCACGGGGTCCTGTGGATAACTTTGGGGATTCTGAGTGGCACTACTATTACAATTCAGAACATCTCACTGGTGTTTCTATAATGTGATTTTATTGGTGTTTCATTATTTTTTTATTATTTTATAATTAAAATATTTTATTATTCATTATTATTTTATGAATTATCTATTCATAACAACCAGTACTTGGGAATATCCAGTCTTATTTACTTATATAGTTTTAGATATTTACTCAGGACAAATTCATACAATAATACAAAGACCTACCCCAACAAAAAACAAAATGCTACAAGCTACGCCACATTTTCTTGTACCATGTCGAAGTTATCCTTACATAGGTTTTATAGAAATGTGAAGAAGTGTATAAATAAACCTTGTGTCATTGCTATTTTTGCAACAACGTCTGTGCTTGGTGCACCGAAAGGGATTCTACATTTTATCTAGTGATGGACAGTATATATAGTCGCATTGACTGACACATTTACATTGTTACCCCCAATTTCACTTAATTCCGCACGTAATTCCTCCCCCAACAAGGACTCTTATTGGCAATAACAACATTTAGATGATACTTTGTAACACCATACAATTCTGCTATTCAATATCATCTTTAAGGATTCTGTGAATTCTGTTTTTATTTAATTAAGATCTACAGCGTGGTATGGGAAACGTATATATGTCCTCAAACCCGAGGTGAGCTATGGAGAGAAGCAGGCTAGAGGACAATGTGACATGTGCATAGCTTTGAACTTAATGATACGCTGGGCTCCGCCGCTGGAAGGTTGTGAAAGGTGAGACCAGAACCGTGGAGAGAAATGTTTTAAAATGTGGGAGACTTTGTCCAGACAGAATTATTCATAATGGGAGAAGGTTCCTTTGTTATTTTGATCTCGCACATTGGTGGCAGGATTATGAAGGCCTGCAAACTTGACAGAGGTCACTAAGGGAAGCAGGAGATGCAGAGATCTCTTTGTCAGTTTTCTAGCCCCCCCACCCTCCCCTCGTCCTCCTCTGTGAGCCACCCCACAAAGAGCAGTGATAATGGCCAGCCACTGCGCTGGAATGAAAGGGAACAGAGGCAGCAGCCAGATGAAAATCTCGTAAACAGTGTTCAGCAGAGTTATAATTGGCCTTCCCTTACTTTACGTCTCCCATTGCTAAGGCAGCATCACCAGTGGGCGTTCTGTTGGACCTTTCCATGGTAATGAAATATGTGTATCTCAGTCAATCACACAGTGCGAGGTACAAACTAAGCCTCTTGTGTTTCTTATCTCATTACCCATTTAACCCTTTCAGATGTTTGCATAACTAATGTGCAGATTATAGGTGTTTCAGATTGGTTTGTTTTTTTCTATTTGCATTGTATCTTCAGTTCTGACCAGTTTTATAGAGGTTATAATGAAATAAATTTACAATAAATGATTTTATTAAACCTACAGCAGAATAGATCTATTATAATATTTTCACAAACTGGTTCTAAATAAATTCGCTTCTACATAAACATTCAGAGTAACAAATACATATCCCTGGGGATTATTTTGTTTGTGCAAAACGTATCCTTAGCTTTTTTTTTATTTGGTTTTCTCAAAGTCTTTTTACTCAGCGTATCTTGTCGCTTTTTAGATCTTGGATTTTGCAGGCCAACAATAAAGACATTGCATCTTTATAGACAGGGAGGGGGGCCTGCGCTCCCTACAAAGTATGTGCGTCGTACAGCAATGAAAAACTAGTAGGCCAGTCTTATACTGATCTTAACTCCATTGCTACGAATGCTTTTTTTTAACATGTGCATTTCTTTAAAACATGGGGTGCAGAGTTAATAGTGAATTAAAGTGTAAAATGGCAATGTTGCAGTGATTCCAAATTAGAATGTTAAAATAATATAAATTTGCTCATTTTTAATTTTTCCTGTACTCGTTTATCCTTTACAGTAGGGATGCATCGATACCACTTTTTTAAGACCGAGTTCCGATACTTTTTAAAGTACTCACCGATACCGAGTACCGATACTTTTATTTTATGTCATGTGACCGCTTTCCAATAAGAACAGACCTCATATAAAAATGCCCCCAGCTCACATGTATATATCCCCCCGAGATATATATATATATATACACATATATATACAGATTGCCCCCAGCTCACATGGAGATTGCCCCCAGCTCACATGGAGATTGCCCCCAGCTCACATGGAGATTGCTCCAGCTCACATGGACATGCCCCCAGCTCACATGGACATGCCCCCAGCTCACATGGATATGCCCCCAGCTCTCATGGATTTGCCCCGAGCTCTTATGGATTTGCCCCAGCTCTCATGGAGATTGCCCCCAGCTCTCATGGAGATTGCCCCCAGCTCTCATGGAGATTGCCCCCAGCTCTCATGGAGACTGCCCCCAGCTCTCATGGAGACTGCCCCCAGTTCTCATGGAGACTGCCCCCAGCTCTCATGGAGACTGCCCCCAGCTCTCATGGAGATTGCCCCCAGCTCTCATGGATTTGCCCCCAGCTCATATGGATATGCCCCAGCTCTCATGGATTTTCCCCCAGCTCTCACGGATTTTCCCCCAGCTCTCACGGATTTGCCCCCAGCTCACATGGATTTGCCCCCAGCTCACATGGATTTGCCCCCATCTCTCATGGATTTGCCCCCAGCTCTCACGGGCCCCAGCTCACAAATGGATATATAGTGCCCCAGCTCACATATGGATATATTACCTCAGCAGCTCACCCATGGATAAATAGGCCCCATTTCACTGAATCCTCCCGTCCACGGTCCGCCGGCCTCACAGCATGCATGCTTCTTCCCAGCACGCGCCGGTGCCAAAGTATGTTGCCCGGCCCCTCGTTGAGATCCACCAGCTGCGATCTTGCGAGATCGTGGCTGGTGGACCTCAACAAGGGGCCGGGCAACATACTTTGGCGCCGGCGCGCGCTGGGAAGAAGCCGCATCAGTGAGGCAAGACTATGGCTCACGTGCCGACAATGTAGGCCCCGCGTGTCATAGGTTCGCCATCACTGCTAGGGGGACACCAAAGACTTTCATTTTTGAACCGGCCGGTTCAAAAATCAGTCTTTGGTGTCACCCTAAGGGTGGGCGTCACCTGGTGCGGGCCGCACCCCCGACCCCACCTAGCGACGCTACTGCAATAATCATATGGGGATTAGAAAATAATAAAATGGAAGGGCTGAGGAAACAATAAGAGCACCATTCCCTAATTGGTGCTAATGTAGTGTCTTGGTATGTAAAGGGGTTATTGTCACGAATCCCCCTTGGGTCTATGATAATGGTCCCTGTACACAGTATAACGGTATACAGGTGTCATCTGAGCCGCATGAGGACAGACCCTGTGCAATGTTCTGGAGAGAGTGCGACGAGCACAGCCTGCGTTTAGGAAAGATTCTTCCTGATATTGCGAACTGACCACCAGCTCTTAGCCAAAACTGAAAGAGTGCCACCCCCCCCCCGAAACATGTGTCTGTACCTGCCCCTGGTCCGCAGGTCTAAAGGAGACTTCCGATCGGACGTACTTGGTACGTCAGCGGTCGGGAAGGGGTTAACGAGGTGTGAGCCATAACAGAACAAATAGTGTCTTAACCATTAAAAAGTCATGGTCTTACTTCCAGTGCTTGAAAACAGCCATGGTTGGGGTTCCTAGAAACATAGTATTCGGACCAACTGTTTTCAATCCATTTGAAAATTGTTAATTTCCTGACTGTAAATCGTCAACTGAAGAACTGCATCACTCAGTACACAATTCTGCATTCTTTACATCGTTTAAACCACTAGGTTTCTTTATAATTACTTGCAATCTGAACTGATTCCCTCATCCAAAATGACTTCCCACTTTTGATGAAAAACATACTAGGGATAGACCAATTATCAGCTTTCCTGATTATCGGTAACTGATATTCAGGGAATTGCCAATAATCTGTATCGGCCTATTTGCCAATAGTCCCAATAATTGGCCAAATTGGCTCACTGCAGCCACGACACGCAAAGTCCTTGCAGATCGGTGCTGATCCAGTGCTGATTTGGGGCTTCTTCCACAGCAGGCTGAGATCTTGGCTGCCAGCCATCTGTAGGACTTTCCCAGCTCACTGTTGGTATTAGCACATAAGCATGATAACTAAATTGGGGATTCCCCCATCTGGCAGGTAATTCCTGTGAACACCTGTATTTCTAGTAACGTATGTTCTACAGCAGGGGTCAGCTACCTTGGTCCTCCAAATGTTTTGGAAGTACATTTCCCACGAGGCTTTAAGAACCTAATGAGTACCTGAACTTCATGGGAGAAGTAGTTCCAGACCATCTGGAGTTCCAAGGCTGCTGACCCCTTACCTACAGGGTCATATGAGGTATCACAGGCCAGAGTCTAGACATGGCAAGTTGTTGAGGGGGGGGACTTAAAGTAAAATATTTTTTTATGTAAGTACATATATGGAATGGGCATGGTGCAATGATTACAATTCTATTAAACACTCAGTTAATGACATAATGGTAGATCTGTGTTGTTTGTTCACAACTTTAAATGTACAGAATATAGGCACCAGATATTGGTCAGAAAGACTGCCAATAATCTGTATTGATATGGTCTCTGCAAAAAAATGCTATCGGTCTATCCCAAATATTTACTACTTTCTCCAAGCAGTCCTTGACCATAGCTTGATCCTGATTGCCCATTGAGCTTTTCTCCAATGCCTCACTATATCCACCATGGCCTCTAAAGGGGTTATTCAGCATGCCGGTGTTTCTTGAATAACCCCCTTAGGCTGTGGTCACACGAGCGCATAGAGTGCGTCTGTGTGACCCCCTCCTCCCTGCAACCGTCGTAGCGTTATGATGGCTTGATGTGGAGGGCCACATGGTGCATAATAGTATCACGTGTTACAACATATGTGTTGAAACCCTCCCTGCCAAAATGCTACGATGGACGTAGGAAGGGCCTACAAAGTATGACCCTCCATAGGAGGCTCGCGCTTTGTAGGGCTGAGGGCACGTTAGTGGCTACACGGGCATCTGTGCGAAGAGAACACCCATTCTCATGGACGTTCCCTCCGTGCTCGTGTGCACTCGTGTGACCACAGCCTAAGGCCAGGGTCAGATGAGCGCACTATGTGTGCCCATGCTGACTGGCGTCCATTGCAGCGTTGCGACACTTCGGGGCTGGCCACACGCTGTAGCGTGTGCACAAATTGCACACGCTACATCGGCCGTGCTGAAAGCCTCCCCGGCGAAGCGCTACGACACGCGTTTGACGGGGCTGCAAAGCGCAATCCTCCATAGGAGGATCACGCCTTCCAGCACTAAGCGCACTAACACTCTCAGCGACGTGACCAGACGGGCGCCAGAGTTGCAGGAACGTCTGCTTTCACGGACGTTCCTTCGACTCTTAAAACCGCTCGTCTGACCCCAGCCTTAATGTGGATTTTTTGACTGCTCAACCAACCACCTGTCTGTATTAGTTGCTGCTAACCATCCCGTTCTCTGCTTTAGTTCCATGCAGTCTCATACAGAGTGATATGGTGTGTACAGTATTTGCAGCATAACACAGCTAAAATGAACACACATACAAATTGTTTATGTAGAAATGTAAACAGTAATTTTTTTATGACATAAACTTGGCAATGCCCTTGTGATAGAATGTGATATCAAATGATATGTGATAGAATGACATGAAGCGAGCTGGAAAAACATAATATACCTGTGACTGGTTTTAGCACGTTTCCTTTGAATGAATGTTCATATTTTCACTCTGCATAATTGCTTTTTTTGTGCACACAGTGAGGCAAAATTGTGTTAAGCTGTGCAATCCACACAGCAAATCCTTGTATATGTGCACTCATTGATGTGATGTTCAGAGGAACTAGCTGAGGCGAAAGATTATTTTTATTCGAAATTATCAGGGTTATTCAAAGAGAATCGAAAAGCCACCGCATGTTCGGTGACTTTTCGTTCTCTTCAGTTCGGTGCGATTTGGCGATCCCATTTCGGCGACCCTGCGCTGTATTCAGCAAGCACCACAGGGCCGCCGTAATGCAGGAAAAAGTCAAAACAAACCCGCCGAAAACTCCCTGCAAAACCAGGGCGAACGCACACCGAAACCAGCAAAAACATCTGGATTAACCCCGCCGAACACACCGGAGAAACCCAAGCAGGAACCGATCACAGTACAGAGCAGCCACCGGAAAAAGCCGACACCGCAGACGAATGGAGTGAAAAAAAACAAACGGTACGTTGAATGTTTGAAACGTGAAACGCTGCTTGCAAAAAAACTACTGAGTGAAAATGTCTGAAATTTACACATAAGATCCAATGAATGATAATAAAAATGGCTGTTACAGAAAAAAGGAAAAACATTAAATAAAATAAATAATAAACGGTTTATTAGATACTGTATTAAAACGGCAATATTTTTAACATCGAAGCCTATGGGATTTGCCTGAATAAACCTGTCGAATGAAGCAACCAAATGACAGGGCATTTCGGCAACTTTTCACTGCTGGTTTTTGTTCTCTGAATAGACGAAGTATTGCTTCACTATGGGGATTTCACTGCCCTCGAACAGGCACTGTATGTGCAGGCAATTCGCCAACATTTGGCGAACTGCCTGCTCTCTGGATAGCTGAATGGCCAGGAAAGGTAACCGAATGCTGATTTTCAGCGTTCGGTTACCTTTCGGCAGCCATTCGGATCTCTTTGAATAACCCTTTATATTTATATATATATATATATATATATATATATTCTTATCATTAAGCCTCAAGAAAGCCAAACTCAATAAATTTTTTGCATCTTCCTTGCCAATGTTTGTGTAGATGTAAAAAAGTTAAAAAAGGCTAATTTTAGTTTTTTCCTCTCACTTCAATCTTCCGTCCTTTAATAGATATTAATAATTGAATTTACTAGAACTCACATATAGATCCCTTTTGATAATGACGTATAAATGCAACAATCCCCATTCTTCAGTTCCGCCATGAATTAACCCCATTAGCCCTCAGTCACAATATGGGGACAGACTGGCTGCGCTTGGCCTTGACAGACCAGTAGCAGTTGTTTTCTCCTGGAGAATATGCATGTAAATATTTGTTTAAATTGTGATTTTAAGCAAAATGGAAGTTCTCATGTCTTTGCCCCAAGCAGTGTTTGAAGCTTTGTTCACTACACTTCCCCTAATATCATCCTTTCACAGTCAAGACGGTGCATGAGGCTGATTTTTATTTTATGGTTTTCATTCTTTTGTTATTTATTTCTTTTTTTTAAATCGAGATCGTCTTCTAACATTTCTGCCATTCTAAATGTGCGTTAGTGCTGCCTGAATAGCATGCCTCCTCCGCTGCTCTCTGCTCCCATCATTGAGCCGGTATCCAGCGCTCACAGCGAGACGCAAAGCTTCGTATTAAACAGCCTCGGGGCTGTGCCACTTCAGCAACCACCTAATTGATTGATCTGTGGAAAAATTAGAGCTTAGATTTCAATTCTGATTGATTGAAGAGGAAATGTTCTAAAAGATCCTTTTACAATAGCAAATAGTTTAATAGATTTTGATAGACATTTCCTACAGCAGATCAGGTATCAAACGGCGAAGATAAAGAAATATGACGTTTACTGTAAAATATCTTTATATGGCTCATTATCGGATTTGACATGTTTTTATCTTAGTCGTATAATTTTAACATTTTTTTTTTTTTCGCTAGCTCAGCCTCATTTCCCTGTAATATCCTGACTGTAAAAGTGCTCTTTGATGCATCTTTATATCTGAGCGAGGTATCTTGGATGTCAGACGGACCATCCTGCACAGCTTATGTATGTGATAACACACAGCCTGGTGTTCAGACATGGTATTGGAGCTGTACGTTACTGTAAAAGCACAGCTAATATTCCTGCATATAGATCCATCACCCATACATTTAGTACACCATAGCTTCGTATTTTGGGAGTGGGACCGTTTGGAACCAGTACTCTTAAAGGGACACTCTAGGCAACATGACCACCTAAGCTATTTTAGGTGGTCATGATGCCCGGAGTATCCTGCCCTCTGTCCCCCCTCCCTCCGCTCAGCGGTTCAGCAGAAAATGCTGAAAACAGCTGAGAGAGGCGGAGGAGTTTACTCCGCCCTCCCAGCTGTCAGTCAGCAGAGCGGGAATCATATTTCCCGCTTCTGCCGACTTTTGCCGAGTAGGAGACGTCATCGCGCTTTCAGCGCGATGACGTCTCCAACTCACCGCAGAAGCTGGCGGCTCCCTCTGAGGCTGGGGTCAGACGAGCGTGATTTCTACGGACTGTACGTGCGTGCAGTACGGACATCGTCAGTACGGATGACGCAGTAGTGGTCACACAGTCCGTTTTTTCACTGAAGTTATTTTTGACGGATGTAGGAGGGAACAATAAATTACAATGAAAAAACATTCTGTCTGTCAAAAATGCTGGACGTATAAATGCAGACCATCTGACCTCGCTCCATCACTCACACACAAAGCTATGCAGACGTTGTGGACGTGGCGCACTCCGCACGTCCGTTCTAGCAGTATTACGTTCTTGCCTAACCTGCGTCCGTTTGCAGCATCCGTCATGCGTCCGCAGTTCAGTGCGGACGTACTTCATGTGTCGGGCTCCAATGGACTTTCTGTCATGCTATCATGGACGTACTTTTAGGCGCAATCACGGACGTGAACACTACGCTCGTCTGACCCCAGCCTGAGGGTTAGTGTTGCGCGCATCCTCTTGCGCGCAACACTAATCCTCAGAGGGAGCCGGGAGGAAGCCTGCCGATTGGCTGGTTTACGTGAGAGGCGCGCATGCGTGCTTCTCACGTAAACCAGAAGGCAAGTCGGATGGAAGGAGGACGGGAGCGGAAGAGGAGGGAGGTGAGTATGAAAAAAAAAAAACACCGCTGGAAACCAGAGGATTTTAGGGTAAGTATTACAGTTACAAAAACATAAACAAAAAAAAACTATTTATTAAGGGAATAGGGATAGGTTAGGATTAAAAAAGGGGGGTGATTTTTTTAGTAGAGTGTCCCTTTAACAACTGTGATTGTTTGAAGAATATAATGGAGGGTATGTCTAGAAACCTCATTTAGCTTATATTCACTGTGCAAAAATAACAAGAATTGATAATTTGAGAAGCTAAATATTGTGCAGCATTCTTTAAGTAGACCATATGTCATATGTAACAGCATGCCTTTGTTAGGCCAAAGAGGTTATTCAAAGAGCGCCGAATTTGCCACTGAATTGCACAGAACGATTAATTTCCCCGTGCGGTGCAATTTCATGGCAATTTGGCTATTCAGAAAGGTGGCAATATGCCAAATATTGGCGAATTGCCAACGAAATATGGTGCAATTCGCAGCAGTGAAATTACACCTAGAGAAGTAACGGTTAATCTATTCAGAGACCGCCAAACTGCACCGAAAAGTTGTCGAAATGCCCTGATTTTCGATGGTTTCATTCAACAGGTTTAAGCAGATGAACCCCATAGATGTCAATGTAAGAAAAAATAATTATCTGTTTTTATTAAACCGTAAATTGTTTTCATTTGCGGCAAAAAACGTTTTTTGTTTTTTTTGACGAAATTTTTGATTCCGATTTTTTTTTTTGTGTAATTTATTATTCTGTAACGGACGTTTTTATTATAATTCAGGAGACCTTATTTATTATTTCCAACAACAATTTTTTTTAAAATGCCTTTTAAAAAGTGTTGTGTTTTTTTTTATCCCCACTTGCCAGCTGATCGGCTTATTCCGGTGGCTTTTGGCGGGTTTATCGGCAGCTTTCAGCGGATCGAAGTTATGAGACGTTAAACCTGGGGTGTCTAACAATTGTTTTACCTGTGCAGCCACCTCTAATTCCCTTAGGCCCCGTTCACACCTAGCCGTTTTAACGCGCGTTCGTGCACGCTTTAAAACGCATGAACGGGGAAATCCCATGCTTTGCTATGGGCCCCGTTCAGACCTAAGCGTTTTAAAGCGCGCAGGAACGCGCATTAAAACAGCCGACCCAAAAAGAAGTTCGAGAGCTTCTTTTCGGGCATACAGCAGCGCGTTCGCGGCCATATCATAGCCGCGAACGTGCTGCAATGCGTGTTTGCACGTAAAAAAAAACGCGCGCATTGCGCGACGCAGCGCTACTCCCGGGTGTGAACCCAGTCTTATTGTTTTGCAAGTGTAAACAGTCATATGAACAAAATAACTATAAACATGGAAATACCATAGCGTAAGTTGCTATAGACAAAGCATTGCTTTTAATAACAAAAGAGTATACAGCACAGAAAAATTACTTCTTAATTTTTATACACACTAGTTTTAAAGCAAAAACCCTGCTAGAAATTTTGCTGAGATATACTAAAAAGCAAAATATAAAAGCAAAAAAGAAATCCAGTATATTTTGCTCCTAAAGGGGGCACTGTAATGAATCCCCCCTTCTTTTATGCCCTTAAATAATTGGGCAGATGCTGATGACCAGTATGTGCCCATTTTTTTTCCTTTATTCACCAGCCTCCGAGTTGGCCCCGAATTCCATAGGATAGTAAATTTCACTGTTCATTGCAATTTTTGGGTTGATTCGTCTATACACTAAGCTGTCCATTCACCAAATACTAGCAAATTGACAGCAAAATATGGTGCAGTTCAGCAGCACTAAAAATGCGCCCATAGAAGACACAGAACACCGAACTGCACTGCAATTCTGGCGAACTACCCTGATTTTCGGTGTTTCATTTTGACAGGTTTAACCCATTGACTGCTAAGGATGCGTCCTACAGGTCATGTATTTAAATTGTGATCATTTATCTCCCTGTGGCCTTTGAAGTGCAGAAATTATGCTAAATACACTTGTTTGCCTTTCCCATATAACATTCGAAAAGATAAACTACCAGAGCCTGTATGTGCCTCACAACAGATAAGTAAACAAAAAGTGTGTTTACTGTATTCACATTTAAAATATTGGTTTGTGAGGATCCTGAGGACAAGCAAAGGCACTAGTTGCCTACTCTACGGTGGGATCCCGCTCAGCTCTCACAATGTTTTTGCTCAATTCTGCCATTACAGAGATGACTGCTGCATATGCAAATCAGGCTATCACCCAGAAAGGGTGGCCAGTACTGAAATGCCTTGAATGTTATCCCTGCACAAGAGATGCAGCACCCCCCGACAATCGTTTTGGCCTTGTCAGGGTATAGCGGACACCCCTCTAAGCACCTCGAGCAAGGGGAGCATTTAGATGTGAATATTTCCCATTCTTAGTGACCCCTTTTTGGAAAGGTGAGAGTCTGCTCTTATAATATATCATATGTTAATATCGAAAGCAACAGATTTTATAGAATTGAAAATAAACCTGCAGGAAGACTTAATCAACTGTTTATCTGGTACTTAGCAGGGCAGAAACTCGGCCTCTGTCTTCCTCTCTGAATTACTTACTGAGACAATACACTGCAAAATGCTCCTGAAACGCCCCTTTTAAAATGAGGGGTCACTTTCCCCCCTAAGAAGCAGGTGATCCCTATAAAAAAGCGAATGCCTGTCAGCTATGAATGGCAGAGAATTGTTTATTTTGTTGGGTTGTGCAGTTACACATCTTATATCTCATGCTGTGCTATATTTAGAAGGGAGTGAGACCCCTCCTTTGAAAGTGAGATTTCACCTTTTTGTATGTGGGGTGACCTTACTCTCTAATTTGCAGAAAATTACCATAGTTGTCATAGTTGATGATTTTTAACAATCTTATACCCCTCATGGAGCACTCAGGGTCTTTTTGGGACCCATCGCCTTCTAAAGAGGGGGTTATACTCGGTGATGACTGTCAAGTGATCACAGCAGGAACAGTGATCTTCTAATAGCACCACATACAAATAACTCAAATTCAGATGGGTGAGTATCCCCTCTACAGCCCCCCACAATACACAGAGGGGGTATGAGATCACTTATTTGAAAGCATTTTTCCTGCTGTTTTATGCAAGTGTACCTGTGTCAATCCAGCTGAGTTTCCTAACAATGACAAGTAACTTGCAAAATTAGAAATAAATGGTATTCTAGGTAATATAAAGGGGTGCGTATCACACCCTCCCTCTTTTAGAACTATCTCACAAGATCACTTATTTGAAAGGGCCTTTTCCCAATATTCAAATGAGTGGTTTCATTTTTGTATAGCTGTCTAGTGACAACCAGGGTGATGATGAACATTTGTCAGTATCCCCCAGATAAATTTCATGGTGATTTTGTGTTTGATTTCAGATACGACTTTTTATATCGGATAAATAAATCGCAGATGTCAAAATTAATGGTAGAACTGAGGGAGTGCATGAATAGAAATTGACACAATATGATCTTTTAAGTGGGAGAGTGGTGCATGCAGTTTTCTGATTTGTGTTATTTTTTGTTGTTAAAATTTATTCTTCTGAATTAGTTTCGACAGGCATATGTGCGCCCATAAAAGACCAAAATGGCACATGTTACCTCTCTGGGAAATAGGATTTGTTTTGTAGTTTTAAAACACACAATTTTTTTTTTTTATATATATTTAACATTTTATTACGGCTCTCTTTCTGTATGAAGGTTGAGATGGTACAAATGGATAAAATGTGACACAATTTTAGCTTCAAAATATAAATACCCCCCCCCAAACAAAATAGGCAAAGAATCTTAGTTTTTGCACCCCTGTGCCCATGAAGTGGTGCTAATTATAGAATCATAAATTGTATAAAATATTTAGTGAACAAGGACTCCTATGCTGCTTTTTAGGATGCACACCGTCAAAATGACCTAAAAAGTTCACTTTTTTTACCTATATTACAGTGCCATTTTTTCATGTTTCACATATTGATTATTCTAACGTTATTTTCTGATGGGAGGATCTGCTGGAAAAAAAAATGAGGTATAACAGATGTGGATATCTTGCAGACAGATGGCTGAAATTGGTTGTTAAATGTAGACTGCCTCTGAAAGGCTGAAAAATTGCTCAGCAGCGAATGGGTTAAAAAGGTGAATCCCAATCTAAAAATGTAATATGTAGTATATCTGTGGCTGGGAAAGTATTAGAGTGGTTACTAAGCGATAATATTGTGGAATTCATTGAGAGGTATAGTATAATTAGCAAAAATCAGCATGGATTTATGAAACAGACCATGTCAGACTAACCTAATTTGCATTCTATGAAGAAGTATATATCAGGGGGTCACAGTGGATGTGATTTACTTGGCTTTTGCCAAAACTTTTGATACCTTTCCGCACAATAGGTTACTATTTAAATTAAGAAAATTTTTCTAGATAAAAATTCTTGTTCTTGGATAGAAAAACTGGCTAAAAGATAGAGTACAGAGTGTGGTCATAAATGGTATATCTACAAGATGGACACCAGTGGTAAGTGGTGTCCCTCAGGGGTCTGTTATAGGACCAATTCTATGCCATTTATTTATAAGTTGAAAAAGGCATCAAAAGGCATGTGTCAGTGTTTGCAGGTGACACAAAACTATGAAAAGTATTACAAGGATGTTACTTTGCTTCAGTGGGATTTAGATTGATTGGGGGACTGGGCACTTAAATGGTAGATGAAATTTAAAGTAGATAAATGCAAGGTTATGCACTTTGGAGTGGAGAACACACAAGCCACTTTATACTCTAAATGGTACTGAGTTAGGAAAATCAAAGCAGGAGAAAGATTTGGGAATATTCATAGACTTCAAACTAAGTAACAATGCCGAATGTCGAACAGCGGCTACCAAGGCAAGCAAGGTATTGGCATGCATTAAAAGGGGAATTCACTTTCGGGATGAAAACATATTTTGCCTCTTTTATAAATCAATGGTAAGACGCACCTTGAATATGCTGTGCAATTTTGGGCACCTTTTTTTACAAAAGGATATTATGGCGCTAGAAAAAGTGCAGAGACGGGCGACTAAATTAATAAGGGGACTGGAAGATTCAAGTTATGAGGAAAGGCTAACAAGCTTAAACATGTTTAGTTTTAGACATGGCGCCTTAGAGGGGATCTGATAACTTTAGGGCCATTATGAACCATTATCTGGAAACCTATTCATTAATAGGACTATACACAGCACACGAGGTCACCCATTTAGACTGGATGAAAGGAAATTCAGCCTAAAGCATAGGAAGGGATATTTTACAGTAACAATAAAGCTGTGGAATTCTCTGCCTGTTGAGGTGGTTGGGTCAGAGTCTGTACAGACCTTTAAACAATGGCTGGATGACTTCCTGAAAAAACAGAATATCAAGGGTTATAATATTTAAATTGGGGATAAAAGCTGCTTGATTCAAGGATAAATCTGACTGCCTGCCATTCTGGGGTTAAGAAGGAATTTTTTCCTGTTTGTTGCATATTGGCGAGCGCTTCAGACTGTTTTTTTTTCCCCCTTCTTTTGGATCAACAGCAGTAAGTGGTGTGGGAAAGACTGAACTCGATGGACACATATCTTTTTTTCAGCCTATGCAACTGTAAAATCTTTAATTTTTTTTTAAGACCTTTCATTCTTTTTATTTTCAGAACACCTTTTTGTAATGTTTTTAGACAATATTCTTGTTTTTCAAAAGACTTTTATTTTGTAACCGACCCTTTACCATTTGGACATATTTTTACTGATTTATACTCCTGTTAGGATAATAGACTTTTTTTTCTGCACTTATGTGGTTTTCGTTGACTTCCGATAACTGCTGTAGTGACTCAAATTTCAGCAAAAGGCGATGACTATTCGCTAAATAGTGAAATCAACGTAATGTCAACGAAATGAAATTGTCGAAATGGGCCAAAATGCAAAACACTGAAATTGCGAGAAATTTGGGTGCTTTGTGATTGTCGCTTTTTATTGTTCTGCTCCTCAGGGTTTACAAAATGTAGAAGTCTCTCCAGCTTTTATACACAAGTAGCGTACCTACGAAAAGGTGTAGCTGCCTTTTTGTGCGGATGCTCGCTATTGCGGTTGTTCTGAGAAAATATATTAGTGCTCTCCCCAACAGTTTTGACAGTGGTATCTTATGTGCCCCCCTATATATTGTTCCTAGAGTCACCACTAATCTAACCCTCAGATCCTTCAGTGGAGAGAGCGGCAGACCTCGTTCCGTATGCAGAGGAACACTGGTAACAAATAGTTTCCAGTCATCCTCAGTGTATCCCTTCGTTGCCCCGGCCATATATCACACAAGTGAGGCTATGTCTGTGTCCACGGAGACCTATGGTCTCCTGTAGGAAAAAGCACCATGGGGCTTAGCACCGTTGGTACTTCTCCCTGCGACTCGAAAGTATTATTACTCGAGCTGCTGGCAAAGTGCCTTGGTTGTAATACGGATATAAAAAGGCGTGCTTCAAATGGAAAACGACAAACACAAATGTTTTATATTTGCATCTTGCCTTTAACATCCGTGTTTTGGCTCTGGTAGGTCTACTACAGCCCCGGTTAATTATTATTATTATTCTTTATTTGTAAAGTAGGAAGAAAAGGGGTGAAGCGCCCACCGGAATAAGTACCTATCCCACTCGCTGAATGCTGTGTGCGGGGGTTTCTCTAAATACCCAGTGACAGTTTAAACAAAATAATACAACACAGCGCTAAAGAACCAAGGTCCACAAGATAGTAGGTTAGATACTTAATATGTCCATAAACAGTGATCTTTATCTTCAGGAACAAATCCAGATCCTGATCCAAATCCTGATCTTCTTTAAAGGTACAGATGGAATTATACTGCAGGTACTAGTCACTAGTATATTGAATGGTTTAATACCAGCTCAATATAAGAATTTTAAAATTAGCACCTAATAAGGTTTATACAATGCACTTTATTCACTTTTAGTAAGTATAGAGATTTTTTATATACTTAGTCGTTTAATAATAAGATAGTTAATTTGCATATGAATATATTAACATTTGTTTAATTCTATTGAATAGAACATAGTTCACTTTAATAAGGGTTGAATCTGTAAATGCACTTTATTCACTTTTAGCCAGTATAGAGTTTATTCTTATACTTAGTTGAATAATAATAAGATTGTTAAATTGCACATGAATATATTAATATTTGTATAAATAGAACACAGTTCACTCTAATATAGTTGAATTTGTACCTTATGAAGACTATCCTATGCACCTTAATTTATCACTTTTAATTATAGGGACGATGTAATATCTGGCCTTTCTAGATTGATTATTGTTATTCCAATGTTAAATTATTTACTGTATATTAATGTCATAGTTATCGTACCTTTTATAATGGATACAGCACTTACGCTTATAATATCGGCTATAAATAGTGGTTTTTAATTTGAGATGACCAGTTGGGTTATTGTCCATTTTTATCTATATATAGGACCATTTATTGAGTCAGAATTATTCCTCCAGCAGGGAGTTGATGGTCTGTGTGTGTGATGTGGCTCCTCTTACACCCCCCCCCCCGCTTTCCTTTGCGGGGTGGAGCGTAGGGATATCACGATGGGCTGATGTTGTCTTCCCCTTGCCTTTGCGGAATCGGAGTTCCGCGTTTCAGGGTGAAACGCGAAGCCACTGCGCATGCGCAAAATGGTGGGCGCAGTCCTTACCACAAAGCGTTTCATTGTGGAACGCGAGACTGGTGCGCATGCGCAAGATGGCGCATGCGATCCACATGTGTTATGAATGAATTCTGATCGTATATTGCGATCGGGGTAAACATTAAAAGAGATTGGATATAGTTAAGGGGCAGGTGCCACAGCACATACACCTGATGTCGATTTGATTTTGATCTTATGTTAATTGGATGTTAAGGGTTCAATCGCCTGATTATGCTTATGGGAACTCATTGTATAAAAAGGCAGCAGCAAGCACATGTGTGTAATCTCCAGCTGAGGAAGCCATTTATGGCGAAACGCGTCCTGGTAGATATGTATCTGTATATTTGAAATCAATAAATGTTTTTATTTATTTTTTAAATTTCATTTTGCTGTCTGCCTTTTGGATTTTACAAGGAAGGTTCGGGGAACACCTATATGATCCCCAGTGTATATTGTGACGGAGCCAATAGAGGCTCAGCCGCCTGTAAGTGCGAATTTGGCTTCTGCCTCTAAATATTGCCAATTTTTTGTGATTTATTGCACTAGGAGGTGCTTCTTTTGGCCTTTTGTCAATTCTTTCTACAGCCTTTTCTTGCTGGTCGATCCTGGAGAAGTGAACTGAAGGGTCTATGGGCGCCTGTTATAAGTCCCTGTCCGCTTTATTCCTGAGAGCCGGTTGTGGGCTCCCTTAAATGTGAGTTTAACACTGATGCAAGTTGACCCCACATCTGGTGTTGTCGTACTGCGCAATTTTGGTTCTTTGTGCTTTTTCCTGCAGTATAATTCCATCTGTACCTTTAAAGAAGATCAGGATTTGGATCAGGATCTGGATTTGTTCCTGAAGATAAAGATCACTGTTTATGGACATATTAAGTATCTAACCTACTATCTTGTGGACCTTGGTTCTTTAGCGCTGTGTTGTATTATTTTGTTTATTTGTAAAGTGCCAGCATATTCCGTAGCGCTGTACAATGGGTAAGCACAAACATGAGACATACATGATAAATAAGGAAAAGACAACCCTGCCCAAAGGATAGCTTGTCTAGGAAGTACAGCACTTTAACCAAATGCTCGGCCAGACATCCCGTGAGCTTACAATCTAAGAGACGGGGTAAGTGAAACAGATGGGAGCAGAGGGAAGGTGAAGCTGGTTGCTAGAAGAAATGTTGTGATGGTTGCATGGGAAGGACCAGAAGGTGGGGCTGAATAAAGGTAATTGGAGAGAGAAGTGGAAACAGCTGTAAAGGAGCCCTTAAATTATGGACCAGGCCTGGGTGGGAGGGTGTGTGGGACAGCAAAGTGGAAAATCTTGTTGTCTGCGTTGGTCAGTGTATGCTAGAAAATAGAATGGAGATTTGCTAAGTGTGCTTTTAAAAACCTACATGGCAGGAGGGGGCAGGAGGAGGAGGATCAGGTTAAGTTTACAAACTGGTCAGAATAGGGCTAATACAAGAGAAAAAAAATTTGACATAGATAACTTGTCCTGCTTTTTTTGCTCATGTGGATGATAACATGCAATATCTAGCAAATACTGCAAGGATGGAATTAATCGTTTGATCTTAAATGTTGCAAGTTTTTCAATGCATGGATACAAAGTGAAATAGAGATCAATTCTAGAAATAAAACTCAAATTTTACTTCAATGGTATATTAGTTGAAAGAAACAAGATACCTCATGGTATTTTATTTTTTTGTCATGGTACATGCAACCATTTATTGCCAAACTTTACAAAAACATTTGATCGCATTTTGGGTGTGTTGTTTACCATAGAATATAGAACCACGGCTTTTTCAGTAACTAGCAAAACAGAGTTTATGAGAGTATGGAGAATGGGCATCCGCATAAGCGTCCTTCCATACAGTGGGTCCCGCGCTCAGACAATGTTTTAGCTTGAAACTGTGCTTACAGAGAATATGCCTATTCAAATCACAAATCTGACTGCTATCATCCGTAAAGGGTGGCCAGAACTGGAATGCCACAGATGTCCTCCCTGCACGAGAGCTGCAACAACGCCTAACGATTGTTTTGGCCTTGTTAGTCCTCGTCAGGATGGTATAG
Organism: Leptobrachium leishanense; assembly: GCA_009667805.1. NCBI lineage: Eukaryota > Metazoa > Chordata > Amphibia > Anura > Megophryidae > Leptobrachium > Leptobrachium leishanense. The sequence continues at coordinate 109,209,616 of CM019071.1, read as the reverse complement.
CTGACACCCCTCTAGGCACCTTGAGCTCCACATCTGGACTACCCTGTATACTTATAGTGAGCAACAAAATAAATAATGCTGAAAATTGTACTTGAAATGATCAAGGAAAAGATGAAACCACTTGTCTATCGTAAAGGAAAGGCTGAGAAATGGTTAAAAAAAATAAGTCTCGAGGGACTATAAATATAATAGGGCACCCTACTGTTATATGCTGCCTGCGTGTACATTATTATGCTTCTATGTATATTTATTGGCACAAAACACTGTGTCTATCAGAATGCGAATGAATATGTATGAGCATGTCTGTCAAGTGTTGACTGTATTTATCTAATAGTTGGTAGGTTTATTTATTCCTGTACAAACGAGCAGTAGTAACTGCATGTATTGATCAGTGTCCTGATAGATACATCAGCATGCAGAATTGTTTATATTATCAGTCCCTGTGTGTACAATTGATTTTTTTTCCAACATATATTCTTGTATACGATATAATACAACCTAAGGGTATGTTACTCATATGAAAATGTTCTTATTAAAGAAAACAAATTGGATTTGGTTCATAGCCAGAAAATGAAGTCAATAATTCCTTCGGTATATAGACCATTCTACTGTAAATATTTTGCCCCTGAGATTGTGTGACTGTGTGCTTGATTTTGTGCAGCCGTCTATAGTACTTGGGCTTGGAAAATCCCCACGCACAAGTGTTTTCCATATTATTTTGACCATGAATTGTAATTTATTGTATATCAATGTGTAGCCGAACACCTGTAGTGAACTTTGACACTTTTCATATTGTGTTCTTGTTTATTTTATTGTGTAACATTTTGTGTACCAGCATGTAAATGATTCTGTATGTGTGGTGGACTTAAATTTTTCGATATGAAAACCATGACTACTTACGTGCATCACTATCATCATATATGCATTTGTAGTGAACTGTTATAGCATATTCTCTGTCAGTTTTTAGTTTGGTGCGCACAGAAGACAGTGACCTCTCCTATACAGAAGGATTTGGAAATGTGAGAGGATATGGAGGAGAGCAAAGAATGATATTTTAATTTAGACGAATGCAAAATTGTTTTGTAGAGTTTTACATCTAAAAAATTATATTTTTGTGGTAGTTTAGCCTTACCCTGTAATAAAGATAGACCGGATTTTTTTTAGAGCAGATAAAGATTAGCCGCAGTATTTCTGGCTGTTAACTGGCGCCAATATTATATAAAATTATAGCTGTGAAAAAACAACACAAATCTGACATTTTGCTATTAACTGGATGTGTTCACTACAGTTTTAAATATTGCACAACGCCCATTTCATTTATTCAATTTAATAAAAAATAAACTTATTTAACTTTTTATTTTGATAAACATAGACATGTGTCGTATCATTGGAAACACCAGACAGTGGTCTTTGCAATGATACCTCATGTGATCCTTTAGGATAGTGGTCGGAGTTCTTGGCCCTCCAGATGTTTTGGAACCACATTTCCCATGGTGATCAGCTACTCATTAGGTTGATAAAGCTTCAAGGGAAATGTAGTTCTAAAACATCTGGAAGGCCAACATTGCTGACCCCTCTTGTAGGACATGGGGTACTGGAGATATGGAGGTCCAAAAGACTCTTGCTTCTCCTATATAGGGAATTTCCAGCCAATTTGAAGGGAAGCCCCATTTCTGACATCTTCATGCCCATGCGCAATACAGTCAATGGGCAGGGTAAGATTCACAACAAAGGCTGACATTCAAGATGTCAGCCTGCTGTGGTAGAAACCCCGGATTGGCAGTGGCACTGAGGTGCGAGACTTTGTATTTCGCTGCTGCAGTGAGCCGCCCTGGCCATTAACCAAGAATATCGGCAAATAAAAGGCCAATACCGATTTATCAGTAACTAGTTGGAAAGCCTGCCCAGAGGGCAGTCTATTGTCGTCAGCTCAGAATTCACGTCCACATATTTGGTTTTCAATGTCCTATCCAAGAGTATCTCTCTATTTAAATGCGTTTGTAACGCATCCGGCGCCAACCCATCTGCACCAGGAGGGCCAACCGAGCACCTCTGATGGGTGCGCGCACAGATGACAGCGCATTACAAATGCCTTTATATATTAGAGCAGGTTCCTCTTCCCCTTAGATTGTAAGCTCACGGGAACAGGACCCCTTAGATTGTAAACTCATGGGACCCCTTAGATTGTAAGCTCATGGGATAGCTTGTAAACTCATGGGACCCCTTAGATTGTAAGCTCATGGGATAGCTTGCAAGCTCATGGGATAGATTGCAAGCTCATGGGACAGATTGCAAGCTCATGGGCTGTATGAGCCCCTCCAACACAAACATTGATACTCACAGCGTCCCACACCGGGCGGCCACCCCCAGGTTAGCGCCGTAATGCTCTGTGATGCACAACTCCTGCCCGCAGTAAAGTTGGCAAGTCTCTTCCGTGTAAGAGTCCGAGAACAGCGAGCCCAGGTCCCACAGCAGCACCTCGCCCAGGTCCCACGGCAGCACCTCACCCAACCCACCCCCCACGTCTTCCCAATGCATGGTCGTGTGTGTGGGAGAGGGCAGCGAGAGGCGCTCCCATACCTGCTCCCCTATCCCCAAATAAAAAAACAGATCTGTTGTACAGGCGCTGTGTGCGCGCTGTTGTGCCTGGCGCTGGTGCTGCGGTGCGCCACGTTTGGGTGTTTTTTTTTTTCCTTGCTATAAGGCTTTTTTTCTGTGTCTTGGGTGCCCAACTGAGGTATTTTTTTGTCTGGGCGTGGTGTTCCCTGTGTAGAAGGGATGCAGAGTTAGGGTGGGTAAGTTTTTTGTTTTTGAATCCGGTGTGATGTTGGACAGTTGGCAATTTTTTTTTTTTTTTGGTCTGGCGTTTTCTGTGGTGCCTGAAAGCTCCAGGGGCTCTATTTTTTGGCCCTCCGGGCTCTGCGCTTAGTGGTGGGGGGGCTCTGAGCTTTGGGGGTTCTTGCTGGGGAGGCATTGTTTGTTTTTTCTTTTTTAGATATATTTAGTTGGAGCAGGGGTCTCTGTGGTTAGGCCCTCTGAGCTATGTACGCTCTGTGGTGCAGGTGTTCTGAGCTTTGGGGGCTCTGTAGTGTTGGGGGTCACAACTGTAATTTTTTTTTACCGGGTGCTCCTAGCTGGTGTGGTGGAGGTGCCGTTTGCCGCGGGGGCTCTGCTCTGTGGTGTGGCATTTTTTAAACGCTGCAGGTACTTCACTGGGGTCCGGAGTCTGTGCTGCCGTTCGTCTGTGTGAGGCATTTTGGCGCGCCTCATGGTATGGAGGCACGTAGGCGCGTGCTGCGGCGGTTGCCTGCGTGCGCACCCAGCTGGATGCGCACGCATTCGACCCTCCGCTGTCTTAGGCACGGCTGTGCGTGTGCTGCGGAGGTTGGCTGCATGCGCACCCAGCTGGATGCGCACGCATTTGACCCTCCGCTGTCTTAGGCACGGCTGTGCGCGTGCTGCGGCGGTTGGCTGCGTGCGCACCCAGCACTACGCTGGGAGCGCACGCATTCCACACTCCGCCGTCTTTCTATTTGAGCGGTTGGATGCGCATGCGCAGAGGCAGCGTGGCGACGGACACGCTGCCTCTTACTGTATTATAGTATAGATGTTCTGAATATCCGCTCCCTTTAATATCGTCTATTAGTACCAAGCTCCATCTTGTTTGTATTTAAAATTGTGGAAATCTTACAAATAATTAAATGTTTCCTCTTCGTTGAATACTCCACTCGTTCTCAATGTTTCCTGCCACATTGACACTTTGTCATATGATCTCATTCCCCCTCCCCTGTCTCGTTAAGCGCGGAACAGAAATATAAACGTTTTTACCCCTTGCCGTCATCCAGAAACACAGGGGGTTCATTGGAAAAGGTAGTTCCAAAACATCAGGTTTCTGGATATTGAGAGTCTTGGGATTGCACTTTGACTGACTGTTGGCATTGAAAGCCATTGGATTGGCTAGATGCTCCTGGCTGAAAACTGTCTGCATGTCACATCCAGACCAGTATGAGAGACTACTGCTGGTAAGAAGTTTCATTTTCAAAATAAACTAAAGGGTTACATTGGGAGGTTTCAGAATCAGAAGGAGTTAATATTTAACCCACATGGTTTCTCATCCCTTTTTAGGCTACGGGCACTTGGGGATTTTTCAGAGCGAAAGGACCATCCGTGAGAGTGGACGTTCCTTCCACTCTGATGCCCGTGTGGCAACCTCGCTGAGCGCAGTTAGTGCGCTCAGCGCTACAAAGGAAGATCCTCCTATTGAGGATCGCGCTTTGTAGCCCCATCAGCATCCGTCTAGCTTTTGACTGGAAGGGCTTTTTGCCATCCAGTGGTAACACGTGCAATTTGTGCGCCCCTTCCCGTTAATCCATCACAAAGCTGTGACAGACGCAGGGAAGTGTGGTCACACTCAGTGTGCTTGTGTGCCCGCTGCTTTAACCCACGAGTATCACTTTGATTGAATGTCTTTAGTGAACCCAAGATATACTTGAAAACGAGAGAAATCTCAATGTATCCTTCCTGGTAAAATCCTTTCTCAAAGAAAAAAAATCCTTATTCCTTTGTGTTCTTTAGCACTGCATACATAGCAATATGACATTGAGTGTATATAGCATGCTATGTGACACCTCGTGTCATTTGGAGAATGTGTGCCTGTCATGCTCAGAGCCTCTGCATGTATTAAAGTTTTGTAGTATTGTTTTTTTCTTTCTAGCCTGTTGTGGCTGTGTGTGGGTTGATTTATGCTGCTACGTATTTGTATGCAAAAGTTTCTGTTCAAATAAGCAACTAGTCAATCTGTCATTCGTTATGTAGCTATTTGTATCTGTGTACCTGGTAGTAATCAGATGCCTAATATAAGTAAGGTTGTCACCTTGTAAACAGAAGATACTTGTGACAGTTACTATGTGACAATAATTCTTTTTGCCCTCGCCTTTGTGTGACTGTTTACCTCTCCAATAGGTTTGTTGGCACACTCAGAGACTCAGCTTATGCTTTGCAAAGTGCTGCAAGTCTTTTTATACTGCGATCCGTAATGTCTGGATAAATGAACATGCCAGAGGGCTGTGAACATGTAAACTTGATGTACTGTGAGATCTGCTAGAACGTTGCAAAGTGTGTGCGTTTAGTGGGGGGAATTAAAAAAAAAACCACGAGACGCAAAAGTTCACGCGTATCATGTTACAAATATAGACTCTTGATTAGAAATGCAGCGTGCAAAGGATGCGACTTGTTACCTTTTCTAAATTCGCAGACGTCTATTTTCGCTCCTTAAAGCTCATGTATATTAACACTCCTTTCCTGAGAAGCGTGGAAAAGCAATATTTTGGCTAGATCTTTGGCAGTAAATAGGTTAATGAACACTGTTTTCACGCCTTGCCTCCATGCCGCCAAAGTTTTCATACAATGTAGCTACAGTCATTGCAGCTGGATGTGGGACATAATAATATAGCGTTATGAAACTGAAAAATGAGAACAGACTTTGGGCCACATAAAATTCCTGACGTTAACGCTCACTTGCGTGAGCATTAACGTTAGTTGCGGTGTCTACCGCATATTACGATCCAAAAGCAAACGGGTTAAGTAACCCGTTTGCGTTTGGTACCTTGCGCTTTTCAGCGCGAGGTTACTGTGCTTTGTGCTTCCTATACTTAACATTGGGAGTGCAATCTACTAGCGCTGATTAACATCTGGCTGTGGTTAGCAAAAAGTTAACCCGATCATGTGACCAGCATGGGGAAACTCAATGGAGTCCTATGGACTCCATCGAGTGGATGCTCCCGGCTGCGCTCATTGCTGCCGCAAGCATTCCGGGGGTTAATGCCCGCAACCGATGCAGGCAGCATTTCTTTTGCGCCTGCATTATAATCCAGCGTTAAAACGCGGGTGCAAGGGGGAAAACTGTAGGCACAGTTTTTCCTCCCTTGTGCCCGCTTTTTAACGCTAGGATTGTAATATAGCCCTTTATGTATAATAGCTAAAATTACAATGGGCGCTATTCCATAGTTAACGCTAACATGGGGGCGCAAACGGGGAAAATCTGCACCTGCAGATTTTTCCTGCAGCGTCTCCATGTTAGCGTGGTGTTGCGAGGCAGGCGCTAGCTCAGCACCTCGCACCGAAGCGCAGCACTAATTGCAGTAATCCTTGCGGCAGCGTTTCCTCGGCCGCCGTGAATATCCCTTCCTTTCAGCCTTTGGTGATTTCGGGTTTGTCGATCGAGACCTTGAAGCAGAACTCTTCAGTGTCAAATTCCCTCTGATGGCTTGCAATGTGGTTGCATTTGCAGTCAATGGATTGGAAGGATGCTCGTTTAAGCAGTAGTCTGCCTGCTGCAGCTTCCAGGAAGTCCGTATCATGTCATGTCATACACAGAGGAGCACTAGGGGAACATCGTGCATGAAAGAAAGAGCGTTTTTAAACTACAGTATTAAAACGTGAACCCTAGAATTAACACTAGAGTATTCCATTTTAGTGTTTTATACATTTTCATTAAAGAGTTTATCTTTTGACCACAGTTTGAACTGTACATAAACATTGGAGAAGCGAAGAGATGTCAAATATAAAACGTCTAGGCAAATTTCTTATAGTAAGGTATGATCAAAGTTGTGACGTGTGGCACTTTAGACTTGGGTACATGGGCCTAGAAATGTATTTGGAAGGTGCGGGCCTGATGTTTCTTATGGTTTCCGTGCCCTTTCCTTTGTCAAAGTCACCCTGTATCTACAATTTTAGATGCATTTTTTTTTTGGATTTTTTTCTGTTCCCTATTCCCTGTTGTCTGTTGTGTTAATATTCCCATATGTATTTATTGTAGAGTCTCCTGTGGTATATACTGTGCTGTTTTCCCCATGTGTAATCTGTGTGCAAATAATTGCTCTCTTTGCTCTGCGCCCACCCAATCTCTAGGAACTGGTTTATGACTGGACATCCCAGCTACATCCCCCAGTCATCCTTGCCTGTAACCCAGGGTGTGTGTGTCTGTGTGTGTTGGGGGGGGCGTTCCCTAGCAGGCAGTTTAAAATAAAGGTTCAAAAAACAGAAAATAGGATGAAACAGAGGCGCTTTAGATCTTAGTACGGATCGCTACACGTTCGAGCAATTAGGGTGTTTCCCTCACCACCAAAAATAATTGTAGAAATGTAAACCGAATGCAAGAACAGCGCTCCTATCGTAGACACTAGAAAAGCCACACAGCACCTCAAGGTGATATAAACCAAATGGCAAAATTCTTACGTTTCCATGGAGAGTAATTATTTGAAGAGAAATCTCTAATGAAGACACGTAGTTATACTCATAGAGGATCCCAATAGAAAAAAAGGGAGAGAGAGAAACAAATATACAATAGTGCAGATCAAACAAGTTAAATTGATGTATAGTATACAAAGTCTCATGCACTCACACTTTTCGAGAGCTTCCTAGCTCTATTATGTTCACTCTTTTGTAACTCATAACAAAGTTACAATATTATGCCATGTGAGCCCTCTTCTCTTTTTTTGAGACTTTAAAGAAGAAAAATTATCTAAGCGATTAAAAAGGTGCTGTCATCCCTGGCTGTCGGACTGGCCTCTAACAGTTCGAAGAGTGAACATAATAGAGCTAGGAAGCTCTCGAAAAGTGTGAGTGCATGAGACATGAGACATGTGAGTGCATGAGACATGAGATTGTATATTTGTTTCTCTCTCCCCCTTTTTTTCTATTGGGATCCTCTATGAGTATAACTACGTGTCTTCATTAGAGATATTCTCTTCAAATAATTACCTCTCCATGGAAACGTAAGAATTTTGCCATTTGGTTTATATCACCTTGAGGTGCTGTGTGGCTTTTTTTTTAAATAAAGGTTGCCTGTGTAAACTGTCCATTGTTTCAATGTCCCTTCCCATTGTCCTATTGTTGGATCTTTTGCTCTTATCTATGTTGTATTTAGGAAGGGGATTGTCCCTTAACTATTCATAGCTGTATGTTTTTAAAATAGAGTCTTCTGCAGTTACTCCAAACACTGGTCTTGCCTGGTGATTTCTTTGGGGTAAATCTTTATTATTTTGGGAGTTCTTGTTCCTGCTCTAAAGGTTACTGGTTCGGCCTGGTAACCCAGGGAGATTTGGGCTGAGGTTCCTGGATTATGTGTTCCAGCTTGGAGAAAGCTAGAGTTTGACAGAGGCACACAGTCGGTGAGTGAGGCGGTCCGTCACAAAAGTAAACCAGGAGTAGACATAACGTCCTGATAAGTGGAGAGAACTGCAAATATTGACTTTCCCATCACCTATTGCTTGAACATCTTAATTAAAACAAGTAAAGGAAAAAAGCCTTAAAGTGTGGAAAAAAGTATAATTGTCTATATAAATGATAAACAAAGTCTGTTTTTGCCTCTTTGGCCAAATCCTCCAGCACTCATGCTCATGATCAGTTTCTAAAGTTTGCATATCATATTGTTCTATATTTTACTCCCCTATTCACACTAGAAAAATTTGTTGTGAAACCACAGTTCAAACCTTAATAAAGATGAAAATGGAAACTACAGCGAATAAAATGTAAAAAAGACTTAAAAAGTAGTTGGATCACAAGGTATATGGGAAGGGCTCATGCCCTGCATAAATGTCCAAATCTTAATACCTACAGTGATATATTACAAAGAATATATACATACACATATATACAGCAGATGAGCAGAATGATGAGAATTGCAGAGGTAAACATCCAGAGGGTGTTAGAATTGCATTTGCTCAGAGTAGACTGCGTTAATTGTGAGGGTAAAACACGATACATTTTCATGACCTGCAACAGAAACATTCTGCAAGATTAGCTTATTTTTAATTAGCTAACTTGGAGAATGTTCTGTTCTTTATGGAGTATCTCGCTGTTCTATTGGCATAGTGTACTAAAGTTTGCGGTGGTACTTCCACTGTGGAGGAATCTCTTTTAATTATATATAGTTGTAAGCCTGCTATCATCGAACCAGATTCCTTACTTGTTTTCCCCCTATGCTTTTACCCAAAATGAATTAGTCTACTCTCCGTGTGTATCTCACATAGTTTGGTCCAGCCTCATTTTCTGCTTCAGCAAGCTGCCAATCCCCCAGTCTACCATAGATTCATGTAAGTAAAGATCCTATTCTGTAGTGGGTGATTGCATCCTGGTTCTACCTTCTACCCATAACAAAGCATACCAAGAGAAGCCCTCTCTGTAATGGTCACCTTTTATTTGCTGTTACTTTCCCAATAAAGTAAAGAAAATATAAATGACTTTGTGTCTTTCAAAAGGGGATGAGTTAAGCTATCTGACTTCAATCATATCCTGCATGTGACATTCACCTCTTGCATATGACCCTAGGGTTCCAGAATACTTGCCTGTAAAAAATGATTCCTGTGTGTAGCAACACATTTCCCATCGCCAAATAACTAATGCAGTGAGATGCGATTGAATAACTTCATTGCTTTTGCAATTTGTATTTCTACATTTAGTATCTGTAACAGATCTCTGTGCCAGGACAGGGTCACATCTGTCAAATGCCACTTCCTCGCATGGACACCCGGGGTCTCCTCGTGACTCTCACACCTTTCACACCTTACACCTTAGCTGCTGCTTAAGGCCCGGTGCATGTAGAGAGCCTGGCTAGCACCCCCAGAAATAAGCCAAAGCTGTGGACCTGGAGCCTTTCCTTGGCACTAGGCTTCTGCACCGATTTTTTTTTTCGGTTCGATCCGATTCGATTTTTCGGATTTTTAAACTTTTCGATTCGGCTCGTTTCGACCGATTTCTGTTTCGATTTGGTTCGGCTCGACTCGTTTTTCGTGTACATTTTTTTTTCGGAATTTCGACCATTTTTCGTATTTTCGTGTCACTTAGCTCGTTTTTTGTATCGACTTTTCATATTTTCCGAAATTTTCGTTTTTCGGAATTGTAAATGGTTTCGGAATATCGACCATTTTTCGTATTTTCGTGTCACTTAGCTCGTTTTTTGTATCGACTTTTTGTATTTTCGGAAATTTTCGTTTTTCGGAACGTCTGTTCTCCTCGTTTCAAAGCAATAAATTTCGATTTGACACATTTCAAGTACATTCGAAAATTCCGAAAATATTTCGTTTCGGCTCGGAAAACTTTTCGGATCTGCCATTTTCGGATCTAAAAATTTTCAGAAAATCGGCCGCATCCGAAAACACGAATCGGGAAATTTCGTGGAAATTCCGAAACCCGAAACGCACATCCCTACTTGGCACAGTGGGCATTACATTCCTGGTACCCCAAATCATGAGTCGTTACTTCAAGCTTGGTCAGAATAGGACTGACGGTTTATTACACAGGCACAGAGATACACAGGCAAGAACAACCCCCTTCATGCTTACTCCCAACAGATAACATAACAGATACAGTCAACCACCAACACCATTTGCATACAATCAAGCCGATAACTGCACAGAACCTTCAAACAAGGCACAATGGGATTTTCTAGGAGGGGGAGGGAGAAGGCAGGTAAAACAAAAGGAATGTCTTATAGAAAGAACTTACACAATAGAGAGAGCAGGTACTAATACAGAGATCTACACTATACAGAGAAGGGTTAGATAATTGAGGTAATGTACGTAAAATACACAACAAGAGACTATACAATAAATACACAAGGGAGTAACACACAGACATCAGAAATCTTTAGTTAACTGGCGGATAATTAAAACCGTGAAAACCAAATATATTTAAAAGGTCCACCAGTTCCCCCAATAGTCTCTTTCACGGGCCATAGTCTCTGGGCAGGAGGATAGCGCACAGCCCCCTCCAAGTCGCACAGTGGCACAGTGACAGTGTGTTCTGTCACAGAATCCTTTCATGGGAATTACCATATCTCTATTACAATTATAAAGGAAAACAAATTAGGATTTGGGTTGGTACATGGCATAAACAATATGGTTCAAACAGGAGAGGGTTTGAAAAAAGGGATTACATTTTAAACCTATCTACTGTTTTAACCCTTTAATCACTGTAAATTTGAATCCAGTGCTGAATTGGACGTGACAAGCTGCTAGCTTCCTTTAAAGGGCACATACCACCAATAAATTTATAAGGGATCGGGTTCCGGTGATGTGGATTATGAACCCGGGATGCAGCAAATAAATATCCGACAACAATAAGGGTTGGTGCAGAAAATATATATATTGAATAAACTAGATGTCAAACAAAAGGCAGGTATCTGAATAAAAAGTCCTTAGGAAACAAATAGAAGATATTTGGAAACACAGTCTTTGGCAGTGGCGTCACTAGGGTCGGTGTCACCCGGTGCGGTAATTTATGGTGTCACCCCCCCCCCCCGAGTTTTTCAGATTTTTTTTTTTAACTACTCTTACTCCTAAATCAGTACTCCCATATAACACTGAATGCTCATACACACAGCGCACATTACTGTGAGGTTTATTGCTGTGGAGCTCTCTCATATGCTCACACAACTTTTTGCCAACTGCCAGCAAGTACGTTGCCTGTTCGAAGGCAGTGAAAGCACACATGGATATATATTGCCCCCAGCAGCTCTGGATATATATTGCCCCCAGCAGCTCACCCATGGATATATATTGCCCCAGCTCACATATGGATATATTGCGCCTCAGCTCACATATGGATATATTGCGCCTCAGCTCACATATGGATATATTGCGCCTCAGCTCACACATGGATATATTGCCCCAGACCAGCTCACACATGGATATATTGCCCCAGACCAGCTCACACATGGATATATTGCCCCAGACCAGCTCACACATGGATATATTGCCCCAGACCAGCTCACACATGGATATATTGCCCCAGACCAGCTCACACATGGATATATTGCCCCAGACCAGCTCACACATGGATATTGCCCCCAGCACACATGGATATGCCCCAGCTCCTCTCATGGATATTGCCCCAGCTCCTCTCATGTATATACTGCCCCAGCTGCTCTCATTGATAATGCTCCAGCTGCTCTCATGGATTTTGCCCCAGCTCATGGATATACTGCCCCAGCAGCTCATGGATATACTGCCCCAGCAGCTCATGGATATAATGCCCCAGCAGCTCATGGATATACTGCCCCAGCAGCTCATGGATATGCCCCAGCAGCTCATGGATATGCCCCAGCTCATTGATATGCCCCCAGCTCCTCATGGATATGCCCCAGCACCTCATGGATATGCCCCAGCACCTCATGGATTTGCCCCAGCACCTCATGGATTTGCCCCAGCTCCTCATGGATTTGCCCCAGCAGCTCATGGATTTGCCCCAGCTCCTCATGGATTTGCCCCAGCAGCTCATGGATTTGCCCCAGCTCCTCATGGATATGCCCCAGCACCTCATGGATTTGCCCCAGCAGCTTGTGGATTTGCCCCAGCTCCTCATGGATATGCCCCAGGCCCCCATGGATTTGCCCCAGCAGCTTATGGATTTGCCTCAGCAGCTTATGGATTTGCCCCAGCAGCTCATGGATTTGCCCCAGCAGCTTATGGATTTGCCCCAGCAGCTTATGGATTTGCCCCAGCTCCTCATGGATTTGCCCCAGCAGCTCATGGATTTGCCCCAGCAGCTCATGGATTTGCCCCAGCAGCTCATGGATTTGCCCCAGCAGCTCATGGATTTGCCCCAGCTCCTCATGGATTTGCCCCAGCAGCTCATGGATTTGCCCCAGCTCACCTCCTGGTCCTGGTCCCAGCACATGGATAGCTGCCCAGGCAGCACCTCTCCGCCGCATTTTTCGCTCCTTCTGAGCGTCCGGCGGTGCGCAGCTTGGGCGCTCTTCTGGGGGAGCCATGTGACCAGCCGCGATTGGCTGGTGACGTATTTCCTCCAGGCGAGCGCCGAAGCTGCATGCTTCGGACGCTCGCACGGAGCGAATACGCGGCGGTGGCGGGCGGTGGGTGAGACACCCGCCCTTAGGGTGACGGTGTCACCCTAAAGGCGGGTGTCACCTGGTGCGGGCCGCACCCACCGCCCCCACGTTACGACGCCACTGGTCTTTGGTGCAAATGGAAGCTGGAGACTTGGATGAATTGTGGATCCGTGAAAAGCGTCTCAGTAAATATCAGGAAGAATAGTCCAGAAAACAAGCAAGGGAGTCATGGGCTGGTGGCTTACGTGGATGGTCCAAATACAGGCTGGGGTTCGGTACACAGGAGATCAGACAGGATAGCCACCAGGCTCTGGAGCACCTATACAGTTGTGTTCAAAATTATTCAACCCCCAATGCTGTAAAGGGTTTTAGGGAATTTAGTGCACATTTGTAATTGTATTCAGAATGAAATCCTACAAGGACTTTTAAAAGAACCATATGCAACTAAAATGACGTCAATTGGTTTTGTAATACAGTAGTAAATGTTTATTTTGTGAATTCTTCATTGACACAATTATTCAACCCCTTAAAGACTACCACTCTGAAGAACAGAGGTTCATTCAAGTGTTTTCAATCAGGTATTGAAAACACCTGTGGATGTCACGGAGCAGCAATAAAGCATAATAAGCACCAATTAGGAAGCTTTAAAATGACTGTGATACTCAGCTCCTTCTAGACATTGTGTGATATGTTGTGTTGCAAACTGCCCCACCACAGGACCTTTACCTCACTTGCTCCTCACTGGGTGGCATTGAGCATAGAACGGAGTCTAAGGGTCACATAGCCGACTCACATTATTGTCTTGTTTGGGTTGTATTCAAAGGACATAACCTGGGGGAGAATATAAGTTCCCTACCGTATCTCATAATAGTTACGCTCTCTAAATTCCTTTTCCCCTCTGTGTTTTGATGTGCCAAACATGTTGACTCTGCTCTATCGAGACTCGGACAGAAACCGTCAATTCATTCTAGATTCCTCGATTTTCATAAAAGTAAAATTGCAGTCGACCACAAACTCAATTTAGTCTTGAAAAGTCAAGAAACTTGCTCAGCTCTAGTTATGGCAATTAAAGTCAACTTTTTGTGTTTTAAACTGCCCTCCCCACAGTATCTTTACTTCACTTGCTCTTCACAATGTGGCAATGGTCTTATAATGGAGTCTATAGATCGATTACTCTGAAATCTCATTGTTGTGTGGGGTGACTTTAAGGCTAATGTCAGATGAACGCAGTCTGAGTGCACTCTGTGTGCGTGCATAACGAACAGACATACTGACGGAAGATACTGTAGACACCACACGGTCCGTTTTTCTTGACGGACGTAGAAAAAAAAAGGAATTATGGGAAACAAAATTAATTTGAAAAATTATAAAAATTTGAAAAGGATATGAAAAGCCATTTTGTGCGTCAAGGTGCTGGACGTCGCAAATGCGCTGCGTCTGACATCTCATCACTCACACAGAACACTATGCGGACGTGGCACACTCTGTGCGTTCGTCTAGCGGTTTTACGTTCTTGCCTAACTTGCATCCGTTTGCCACATGCGTTGTGCGTGCGCAGTTTGGTGCTTCGTACTTCGTGTGTGGGTCTCTATTGCTCATGATTCTATGCTACGACGGACGTTAAGCTGTGCGGCAACATGGACGTGATCACTCCGTTTGTCTGACGCCGGCCTTAAGCTCCCTGTTTTAATTTCATTCAGCTGACATCTCTTATCTCGAGTAACCTGAAGAACTGTAGCCCCCTGCAGCCGTAAATATAAACATTCACTTCTCCATTGCATTAAACAGTTAAATACTGTAAATTAGATAAAGCCACAAAAGTAAAGAAAAACCTTTGTTAAATGTTGCCTCATGGGAAAAATCCATAAAATCGTAGGTAGATAAAAAAATCGAATTATATTTTTCCTTTTTACATGCAATTACTTCAATCAAAGAATAAAGAAGAGCAGCCCGTGCTTTATAAAGTGGTGTTATTTTTAATGCACAAGTAATCTACAGTTTATGTAAGTGGTAGTGTCCCTTTAAATGTGGGGAGGTTAGACAATGAAGTGAGTGTCCAGGCCATCCAATGGCCCTCTGTGCAAGTACCTTGCGATCCATTGCTGGGAGCTGGGTTCCAAAAATCATCCCATTTCTGGGAACTAATCATGAAGCTGAAATCAGCATGAAGCTATTTTTCTCATCTGCAAATGGCTGAATTAGCCCCCCAAGAGTCCTCCCTCCAGAGAGTGACAAGGAAGTGTTTTTTAGTTAGTGTGAGCACTTAAATTACATGGATCACAGTGCCTAGAGTGGCTCTTTAATGTCCAGGTACATTAGCTCCCTCTGTTATAATGCTGTGGTGAGGGTGTTAGGAAGTCACGTTTTAAATTGTTATTCTTATTTTTTACTTATATAGCGCCAACATATTCTGTACACTATAGAAAGTGTTGCAATGCATTGAGACCGAACAACATTTGACAAAGCAACACAGGAGGAAATGAGGTTCCTATTCCCGTGGGAATTTACAATCTAGAAGGGGTGAGAAACAGGACGGGAGGGCTGCAAGGTGAGAGTGATGGACGTGTTGCAGCAGTGAAATGTATTAGTGAGTCAGGTGGTAGGCTTCCCTGAATAGAAATGTCTTTAGGGAGCATTTGAAGGAAACCATTAGGGGAATGTCGGGACAGTACAAGGGAATATGGGGGCTGCTCATGACAAGTCCTGCAGTCTATCATGGAAGATGCGATGCAGGGAGAAGCTAGGCGCAGGTCGCTGTTTGACCTTAGGGAGCGGGCTGGGATGTACAGTAATCCTCCGAAATTCATGGGGGTTACGTTCCAACAATCCCAGCAAATTTTGAAAAACTGCGAATTGTGGCTGTGCTAATAAAAGCACAGCAATGCGGCGTTAGGACCCAGGAGCCGCCGTCCTCCTGGCAGAATGGCTGCTCCTGTGCATCTCCAGACTCAAGGTCGCGTCCAGGGCATTCTCCTCTCTCGGCATCGTTCAGAGAGAGGAGATGCAGAGACTCCTGTGCACCCCCGCAAGCGTGGTCTCGTAACAATGCCGAGAGAAGGGAATGCCCTGGCCACGATCGTGTGCCCAGAGACACACAGGAGCAGCTTCTCTGCCGGGATGCTACTACCACATGGTAAGCGGAAAAAATCCGCGAACCACTGAGTCCGCGGAACCGCGAATAACCGGGGGATTACTGTATTTAGTGATTAGTGAGGACAGGTAGAGGGGTGTGGCGTTAGTAAGGGCTTTGTAGGTCAGTGTGAGAATTTTAAACTTAATTCTGAAGTGGATGGGGAGCCAGTGAAGGGACTTGCAGAGAGGAGTGGCAGAGACAGAGTGGTGGGTGAGGTGAATAAGCCTGGCAGGGGCATTCAGAATTAACTATTGGGGAAGAGAGAGAGGCCAGCTAGGTTATTACAGTAGTCAAGTAGGGAGTTTAAAAGGGCTTGGTAGAGTTGTTTGGTGTAACCGGTAAAAAAAAAAAAAAATGGATGCATTTTGGAAGAAATATGCAATCGGTTGCGGCAGGAGGCCGGGAGTGACTGGATGCGGGGGATGAAGGACAGTCAGGTGTAACTACGCGACATCAATCCTGGTTTGATGGAGAGCTAGTGATGCTGTTGAAATGCTCTAGATCTTCACATTTACGGCATATTTTTGTTGTTTTGTAAACTTGTGATGCGTAAAGTTTCCCCTATCTTGCAGTAATTGAGCTTCTGTAAAATTGGCACAAAAGGCCAATTTAGCAAATGTATTCTTCCTCTAGAGATAAAACGGTGCTAAAGTTTAATGTTCCCTGCCATTACACAATTACTGTATTTTTAATGACCAACCCAAAAAAGTGTGGGAAAGTTACCCTTAGCCTTAATAATCTAAAGAAGTAAAGTTTCTCTAGCCTTAATAGAGGAGGAAAGCTACTGTAGCTTATTTTAGAATATGGAGGAGAAATGCTAATGTAGCTTTATTAATAAAGTGGAGGACAGCTACTGCAGTCGTATTACTATGAAGGAGGAAAACTACTGTAGGTTTAATTTATCAATATAGAGGAGAAAAGCTACTGGAGCCTTATTCATTAATATAGAGGAGGAAAGCTACTATAGCCTTATGTTATTAATATGGAGGAGGAAAGCTACCGTAGCCTCATTCATTAATATAGAGGAGGAAGCTGTTGCAGGTTTTATGATGGAGGAGGAGGAAGCTGAGGCAGAGGAGGAATGCTATGGTAGCTTTATTTTATTAAAGAGTAAAGCTACTGTAGCCTTATTGCTATAAGGGAGGGAAACTACTAGGGGTGTGCACGGCTGAAAAATGTTTTGTTTAATTTTGTTTTAAATTAATTTTGTTTTTAGTAATTTCAAACCTAATTTTGTATTGATTCAAATTTCATATATCAATGCGCTAGTTGATATAAATTCGATAGCTGATATCAATTTTGATAGCTGATATCAATTCGAATTTTGGATCACTAAATAAAACCCCAATTAATCAAATTGTGCTGTTAAAAGACAATCTAGGGTTAAATATTAAGCTGTGTCACAGATTTAGTATTTGAGTCAAATTAAACCGTGAAATGAAATTAATTTGTTTCATAAAGACCTTTGCTGACTATTACTTGTATTGTAAATTAAGATCAGGGGTGGACTGACCCATCGGGCACTCGGGCATATTCATGTTTGAGCTACTGGGGGCAATATATATTCATGTTTGAGCTACTGGGGCAAATATATTCATGTTTGAGCTACTGGGGACAAATATATTCTTGTTTGAGCTACAGGGGACAAATATATTCATGTTTGAGCTACAGGGGACAAATATATTCATGTTTGAGCTACTGGAGCAAATATATTCATGTTTTAGCTACTGGGGCAAATATATTCATGTTTGAGCTACTGGGGGCAAATATATTCATGTTTGAGCTACTGGGGGCAAATATATTCATGTTTGAGCTACTGGGGGCAAATATATTCATGTTTCAGCTACTGGGGCAAATATATTCATGTTTGAGCTACTGGGGGCAATATATATTCATGTTTGAGCTACTGGGGGCAATATATATTCATGTTTGAGCTACTGGGGGCAATATATATTCATGTTTGAGCTACTGGGGCAATATATATTCATGTTTGAGCTACTGGGGCAATATATATTCATGTTTGAGCTACTGGGGCAATATATATTCATGTTTGAGCTGCTGGGGGCAATATATATCCATGTTTGAGCTACTGGGGGCAAATGTATTCATGTTTGAGCTACTGGGTCAATATCCATGTTTGAGGTGCTGGGGCAGTATTTATCCATGTTTGAGCTATTGGGGCAATATATATTCATGTTTGAGGTGCTGGGGCAGTATTTATCCATGTTTGAGCTACTGGGGCAGTATTTATCCATGTTTGAGCTACTGGGGGCAGTATATATCCATGTTTGAGCTGGTGGGGGAAATATATATCCATGTGTGAGCTGCTGGGGGCAATATATATCCATGTGTGAGCTGCACATTACTGTGGGTTTTATTGCTGTGCAGCTCTGTGATACGCTCATACACTCTGCACATTACTGGGAGTTTTATTTCTGTGGAGCTCTGTGATGTGCAGTGTGTCAGGATTGTACAATATCTTTTAAACTGATCAGCAGTTTCCCACATTTTCCACAGGGACTTTCTGTGCCGTGGCGCAGCCTTAGCTGCAATGAGTGGGTGATGACTGCTGCAGCAGTGCGGTGGCCATCTGTAAGTATGGAGGGGGGCACAATTCGCTGCTGGGTCCAAGTGGATTTTCAAAAAGGTTATTTTTAGGAGTTCAGAAATTAATTCTTTAGCACAATAATGTACATGTGGGTGTTGCATTGTAGGGGGTGGGTTTTTTATGGGTGTGGCCTCCTGTGGGTGCAGAACAAGGGGGGCCCCATCACCACCTATTGTCCGGGGGACCCATTAGTTGTCAGTCCACCCCTGATTAAGATCAATTTGATAGTTGATATCAATTCGAAATTTGATATCAAATTCGATAGTTGATATCAATTCGAATTTTGGATCACTAAATAAAACCCCAATTAATCAAATTTTGCTGTTAACCTCCCTGCTGGTATTCCCGAGTGTGACTCGGGGTTAAATTTCACTACCGCGAACGGTAACCCCGAGCCACACTCAGGCTGGATGCATACTCACCTCCTCCTGACTCCCTCGCTGTCCCCCGCAGTGTGATCGCGGCGAGCTGCTTCCTGGAAGGCTCCCTGCGAGTCACTTGATGCAGGGGGGGGGGCGGGACTAGTAGCAAGCTTAGAAAAATTGGATTCTACAGTGTAAAATAAGTGCAATGTTTATGAACGGCCACTAGGTGGCAGTACAGGATAAGAAATAGACCATACATCCTCTCACCCTTGTTTTCAAGACAGATTTCAGTGTTTTTTGTTGTATTTCATTGAATATCATTTATTTGCATTATTTTGGATAATTATTTTTGGGATAATAAATTATTATGTCGTGTTTCTAACTTTATTGGACTCAGTGTATTTACTAATATTTATTTATTTATTTATAAAGGATTTTACCAGTAAGGACTCTTGATTTCACAGACTTCAGTGCGTGATTCCTAATTATTACAGGCTAACTATGTACAAAACACCGTTCCTTTAAAAAAAAATTGAGACGCTTTTAGACACGAAATTTTTTAAAAATTAGACCGCCAGGGAGGTTAAAAGACAAGCTAGGGTTAAGTATTAAGCTGTGTCACAGATTTAGTATTTGAGTCAATTTAACAGGGACAGGTGCTAGTGAAACAAAATTTGTTTCATAAAGTTGTTCGCTGACTGTATACTTGTATGTATTTTAATTTAAGATCAATTCAATAGTTGAAATATCAATTCAATATCGATTCGATAATTGAATATAGATTCGAATTACGGAACACAAAAAAATTCATCAAATTATGATGACTCGGTAAAACAAATTAAATTTGTTAGATACCATTTAGTTTTGAATTTGGATCATATTGATTCGTTATTTTGGAACTACTTCGAAATACGAATTAATGAATTTCGTTCCGAATTTTTCCGAAACGAATGCACATCTCTAGAAACTACTGTAGTCTTATGGAGGAGGAAATCTAATGTAACCTTATGTTATTAATATAGAGGAGGAAAGCTAGCGTAGATTTTTTTCATTGAGAAGGAAAGTTACTGTACTTGTATTAAAATACAGGAGGAAACCACTATATCTGTATTAATATAGAGGAAGAAGCTGCTGTAGCTTTATTTTATAATATAGAGGTGGAAGCTGTTGTAGCTTTAGTTTATAATATATGGGTAGAAGCTGCTGTAGCTTTATTTTATAATATAGGGATAGAGGCTGCTGTAGCTTTATTTTATAATATAGGGATAGAGGCTGCTGTAGCTTTATTTTATAATATAGGGATAGAGGCTGCTGTAGCTTTATTTTATAATATAGGGGTAGACTCTGTTGTAGCTTTATTTTATAATATAGGGGTAGACGCTGCTGTAGCTTTAGTTTATAATATATGGGTAGAAGCTGCTGTAGCTTTATTTTTTAATATAGGGATAGAGGCTGCTGTAGCTTTAGTCTATAATATAGGGTTACAAGCTGCTGTAGCTTTAGTTTATAATTAGGGTTGCACCGATACTAGTATCGGTATCGGGGCCGATACTGGGTACTGCAGGAGTACTTGGTACTCGTGTAGTACCCCCCGATATTTTTACCGATACCGGAAGCCGGCATTGAGCCGGCATCCGAGGGGCTGCGGCGGCTGTCCGAATGCTCAATCGGCATTCGGACAGCCGCCCCTGGAGCTGCTCTCCACGATACTTACCTTCCTGAGCGATGCCGGGAATGTCTCCGCCCGTGCGCTCGTTGGAAGGACCCCAGCCGCGACCACGTGGGACCATGTGATCGTGGCTGGGGTCTTTCCAACGAGCGCACGCGCGGAAACTTTCCCGGCGTCGCTCAGGAAGGTAAGTATAAACACAGTGAGCAGCTGCAGGGCCTGTCCGAATGCCGATAGAGCATTCGGACAGGCCCTGCAGCTGCTCTCCGCGATAATACTTACCTTCCTGGGCGAAGCCGGGAAAGTTTCCGCGCGCGCGCTCATTGGAAGGACCCCAGCCGCGATCACGTTGGTCGCGGCTGGGGTCCTTCCAACGAGCGCACGCGCGGAGACATTCCCGGCGTTGCTCAGGAAGGTAAGTATCGTCGCGGGGGGGAATCCATGAGCTGGGGGGCATACCCATGTGTGAGCTGGGGGCAATACCCATGTGTGAGCTGGGGGCAATACCCATGTGTGAGCTGGGGGCAATACCCATGTGTGAGCTGGGGGCAATACCCATGTGTGAGCTGGGGGCAATACCCATGTGTGAGCTGGGGGCAATACCCATGTGTGAGCTGGGGGGGCATACCCATGTGTGAGCTGGGGGGCATACCCATGTGTGAGCTGGGGGGGCATACCCATGTGTGAGCTGGGGGCAATACCCATGTGTGAGCTGGGGGGGCATACCCATGTGTGAGCTGGGGGGGCATACCCATGTGTGAGCTGGGGGCAATACCCATGTGTGAGCTGGGGGCATACCCATGAGCTGGGGGCAATATCCATGTGTGAGCTGGGGGGGCAATACCCATGTGTGAGCTGGGGGCAATACCCATGTGTGAGCTGGGGGCAATACCCATGTGTGAGCTGGGGGCAATACCCATGTG
Source organism: Leptobrachium leishanense (assembly GCA_009667805.1). Taxonomy (NCBI): domain Eukaryota; kingdom Metazoa; phylum Chordata; class Amphibia; order Anura; family Megophryidae; genus Leptobrachium; species Leptobrachium leishanense. The sequence continues at coordinate 109,188,068 of CM019071.1, read as the reverse complement.
TGAGCTGGGGGGGCATACCCATGTGTGAGCTGGGGGGCAATACCCATGTGTGAGCTGGGGGCATACCCATGTGTGAGCTGGGGCATATCCATGAGCTGGGGGCAATACCCATGTGTGAGCTGGGGGGCATACCCATGTGTGAGCTGGGGCATATCCATGAGCTGGGGGCAATATCCATGTGTGAGCTGGGGCATATCCATGAGCTGGGGCATATCCATGTGTGAGCTGGGGCATATCCATAAGCTGGGGCAATATCCCATGAGCTGGGGCATATCCATGAGCTGGGGCAAATCCATGTGCTGGGGCATATCCATGAGCTGGGGCATATCCATGTGTGAGCTGGGGCATATCCATGAGTGAGCTGGGGCATATCCATGTGTGAGCTGGGGCATATCCATGTGTGAGCTGGGGCAAATCCATGTGTGAGCTGGGGCAAATCCATGTGTGAGCTGGGGCAAATCCATGAGCTGGGGCAGTATGACTATATATATATCGGGGGGGATATACATGTGAGCTGGGGGCATTTTTGTATGGTCTGTTCTTATTGGAAAGCGTCACATGACATTAAAGAAAAGTATCAGTACTCGTATCGGTGAGTACTTTTAAAAAGTATCGGTACTCGTACTCGGTCTTAAAAAAATGGTATCGGTGCATCCCTATAATATAGGGATAGAGGCTGCTGTAGCTTTAGTTTATAATATATGGGTAGAAGCTGCTGTAGTTTTATTTTATAATATATGGGTAGAAGCTGCTGTAGCTTTAGTTTATAATATAGAGGTAGAAGCTGCTGTAGCTTTAGTTTATAATATATGGGTAGAAGCTGCTGTAGTTTTATTTTATAATATATGGGTAGAAGCTGCTGTAGCTTTAGTTTATAATATATGGGTAGAAGCTGCTGTAGCTTTAGTTTATAAAATAGGGGTAGAAGCTGCTGTAGCTTTATTTTATAATATATGGGTAGAAGCTGCTGTAGCTTTAGTTTATAATATATGGGTAGAAGCTGCTGTAGCTTTATTTTATAATATATGGGTAGAAGCTGCTGTAGCTTTAGTTTATAATATATGGGTAGAAGCTGCTGTAGCTTTAGTTTATTATATAGGGGTAGAAGCTGCTGTAGCTTTATTTTATAATCTATGGGTAGAAGCTGCTGTTGCTTTAGTTTATAATATATGGGTAGAAGCTGCTGTAGCTTTAGTTTATAATATATGGGTAGAAGCTGCTGTAGCTTTATTTTATAATATAGGGGTAGAAGCTGCTGTAGCTTTAGTTTATAATATATGGGTAGAAGCTGCTGTAGCTTTAGTTTATAATATATGGGTAGAAGCTGCTGTAGCTTTATTTTATAATATATGGGTAGAAGCTGCTGTAGCTTTATTTTATAATATATGGGTAGAAGCTGCTGTAGCTTTATTTTATAATATATGGGTAGAAGCTGCTGTAGCTTTAGTTTATAATATATGGGTAGAAGCTGCTGTAGCTTTATTTTATAATATATGGGTAGAAGCTGCTGTAGCTTTAGTTTATAATATATGGGTAGAAGCTGCTGTAGCTTTAGTTTATAATATAGGGGTAGAAGCTGCTGTAGCTTTAGTTTATAATATATGGGTAGAAGCTGCTGTAGCTTTATTTTATAATATATGGGTAGAAGCTGCTGTAGCTTTAGTTTATAATATATGGGTAGAAGCTGCTGTAGCTTTAGTTTATAATATAGGGGTAGAAGCTGCTGTAGCTTTAGTTTATAATATATGGGTAGAAGCTGCTGTAGCTTCAGTTTAGCTCGTTCTGCTATGTTATGCATTACAAAATGAAGTAGTGCTTAAAAAGGAAAAAAATAACTATAGCTCATATTTAGTTCGTAGATGTGTTACTGTACACCTTAAATATTCTTTTTTTTCTGGGTAAAGTCATTAGTGAACTTGAATCCATTTGTTAACCAATGGCATTATGACTCGGGCAGGCAGGATTCAATAGTGGGCATGCTGGTTTCTGCACTGCCTGAATGGTTTGAGTTCAAGCTCACAGCTGCCTTTTAGTTTCTAACCAAGAACTGTGAAGCTTTAATGTTGTAACTGGAAAAAGTATATGTACTAAGGTGCGCTGGTTATGCCTAACACATATGTTGGGAAAGTTTTAGTAATTCTCTTATAAAATAATCACTATCACTGTGGCATACCTGTGCAATGAGTGATGGCTGCAAGAACAACATGATTGAGTACCGAAGCACTCACTGGTCTAGCTCACAGACATCTCTGTTGAGGGCTAAATGTGCAGCACGGCGTAATTACACTCACTGTTTGAGGCCCAACAAGGAAGATGATTAGCGCCGGCACCTGGCACCAGGTGTGTAGCAAAGTTGCTATCTCCTAAAGGGATTAGATATCATCACATTGATCTTTTTTTACCAATGCAAGAGTCACCCCCTTATGGGACATCACAGATGATGTGAAGAAGCAGGACGAGATACCTCGCAATTCTAACATCCTTATCTGCTTGATAGCAGAATGAGTCCATTTACGATATTGACCATTGGTGTTTGGAGGATCACTTCAGTAAAGGCAGACTTGCAGAAGTTAGCTGTATGCATTGACAAAGTAAAACCAGGCTAATTTGGCGATTTGCTACTTTTTAGACTTTTTAGTTCACCCCCAGACTTTGCGCAACTGTGACAATATACAGAGTGCTTGCACACAAAGGAAAGGAGTCTGCTGGTTTAACAAGCTAACTTGATGCTGTCTTTTAATTATTCTTAGCAGATCATAAGAGAGTTGACATCCAACCCGCTTGCTGCAACAAGATGCCAGTCTGATGAGACAGCAGAGCGAGATACAGGATGGGTTTTTACACTCCTGTGAAGAACGTGGAGGATCCGTTTGTCTGAAAGCAAACTGGATGGGGGCAGCAGGAGTTAAAGGAACACACTACTCATCCTGACCACTTTACATTTATAAAGTGGTCAGGATATACATACGCCCCCACTTCTCACCCCTCCCAGCCCCCTGTGTTTGCTAAAGCGCTGGGTGAAATAGAGGAGTTTCCTCCACCCCATCCAGCATCACCAGCAGCCTGGGAAATTGAATTTCCCAGCTGCCGCTTACTAATCAGCTACTAGTGACATTGGCATGTTGGGAGCGTGCCACTGTCACTATCTGTGAGACCAATCATGCTGGCGATTGGAGAGGCCACAATGGATCAGCGCTGCGCACATGCGCACAGCTGCGATCCATCGTTCTACCCAAGCGCTACGGGACTTGCATATATAAAGCAATTTGTGGTTCCTACATTTTGCAAGTAGCTCAGGGAGCTCAAATTGCATTGAAAAGAGTCAGAGACTTAGGGGTTCGGGAGTCCCAGAGACAAACAGGAATAGCAGTGGGCGGCAAGGGACAAAAGGTGAGTAAATTGGGGTAAAATAAAAAAAATCTGAAAATAATTGAACAGAGGCTGTCAAATTATTTGACGCAAGAAAAGGGATCCTCACTGGATAGTTCCTTTTAATAACAAACTGTTCAGTTTGTATTTCCCCAGTTTTATCTTATTTTTATTGCCCATTAGCTACTTGTAGCCAGAATATAGTTACTGTAGATACACGAGTATAACGCGATGGATAGAGATTTATTATGGAATTGAGAGAATACTCAAGACTCGAATATAACGCGTGGAGCAAAATTATAAAAGTATACTGTACCGGTAAGCAATTAAAATCCTTTGAGAGTCTTTTAACACAGGCTATTCAGAATGTGAGGAGAATCGTGCAGCACATCTGCAGTGACGTCACGATGGGTCAACAATGGGGTGGGGCTGGCTATTGGTGGACGACGCAGTGGATGAGCCTGCCTGCTGGAGCTAGAAGTCAGAAAATGACACCTCCCAGCGTGCTGCGCGGAGCGAGTGTGTATGCTCGGTTTTAAGCCAATTTTGAATGATTGGCTTAATCCAAGCGTGCCCTCTGGCCGTGATGGATGCCACCTCCTGAATCTGCAAGTTCCTGAAGTGTTTGTGGGCGTTAGGGAGCCTTCATTCACTTCAGGGAGACTACCGGAACTTCCGGGACAATTGGGATCCCTGAGGAAGTCAAGTGTTGTTTTTTTTTTTTTTTTTCACGCGATGCAGATGTCTCGAATATAATGCGACCCCTCTAATTTTTAAAGGAAATTTTTGTCACCAAAATCTAGCAGTGTACTCGAGTACCTGCTAAAATTCATTTTTTTCACAAACTGGATTCCTCCTATGGAAGATCACGCTTTGCAGCCCCTTCGATAGCGCATTGTAGCGCTTCAACGGGAGGGTTTCAGCACGGCCGCTGTAGCATGCGTAATTTGTGTGCGCACTACAGCGTATGGCCAGCCCCGTTGAAGCGTCACAATGCCGCGATGGATACCGGAAGGCACGTCCATACGTCTGACACGGCCCTTACTCGTTTATGGAACCCACACATATACAGTTTTTCTCACCATTAAATGGACTTTATAAAGATCCATTATTTTCATGAGATCGCAAAATTTTCTATAAAAAAATATGAAATATGATGAAAAAATGGAAAAAACACACTTTTCCAAACATTGACCCCCAATACCCAGTTTTTAAATGGCTTTGCTTTTAACCCCTTCACTGCTGAGGCAATTCATTTCTGTGTGCTGAGCTCATTTTGACCGGTTTGTACTCATCATGTTTAAATGCAATTTGAAGTCCTGTTTTATTATACGACCCAGTCAAAAGTTTTTTTTTAAAAAAAACACCTTTTAATTTATTTTTATTCCTTTTTACACCAAACCTGGTGTACATGCACTGGCCTTTCCAATGATACCAACCAGGACACTGTAGCTGCCACCGATCGGGAGATACGTGGGTCCAAATGACCCTCCTATCTCCACATGGCAGCTAGGGGGTTTACTGCCCAACTGACGTCATCGCGGATATGGTGACGACATCATTGGGTAGGGAGTGGCCCCAAAGACTTGGCTGGCATCCAATATGTCAGCCACCTCCGGGAGGGGACTGCGATCCATGCACCTAAGGGGTTAAAGAGAGGTTGGCTGGAAAGACTGTTCCCTTTCCAGCGGTGCTTCTCTTTTTTTTATTCACTTCCTGTTGTACAGGAGGGAGAGGGATTCAATGGACCCCTCCCTTTCAGCTCTCCCCCGGCAGTGCAGCTGGGGTCTTTAAAAACAGAGGTCTGACTTCGAGGAAGTCAGACCGGCTAAGGACAGCGGCCAGAGAGGTAAGGGAAGGAGGGAGGGGGGTTTAGAAGACCATGATGTACATGGTACTTTTTTCCCGGACATACCCTGTACGTCATTGGTGACTAAGGGGTTAACAACTAATAGAATCCTCATTTAACACTTTACCACGTTCATTTCCTATATCTGGTTTTCAGCCCCATCTGTTACAACTGTGCTCTTATTCATGTAGACCTCTTCTTTGTTTAACACTTTTTTCTTGTTTCCCTATTGTCTATCACCTAACTTGGAGCTTGATTTCTTTATATAGGCCGCTTTATGAATAAAATAAAAAAATAAAGGCTTTTTGCGACCGACATTTTTTCGGAAATATCTACTTGTTCATTTGAAAAAAATTGTCAGGAGCTGATATTCTAAAAGTGTCACTGGTCCGAGGGGGGGGGGGAAATAAAAAACCTGGTTGATAAAATGTCCAAAAAAACAGCATCATCCATAATTACATAGGCTGAAAAAAGACATGCATCCATCGGGTTCAGCCTTTCACACATCACCTACTGCTGTTGATACAAAAGAAGGCAAAAAATCCAGTCTGACGTGCTCGCCAATATGCAACACACTGGGGAAAAATTCCTTCTTGACCCCAAATTTGTTCTTTTAAGCATGACAATTAGGAAAGGCAGATGTTTTAAAATAATTACTTCAGTCTAATTCCCTCTACTTAGAAACATAGAAAAATGTCGGCAGATAAGAATCTTTCGGCCATCTAGTCTGCCCAATTACAAGGATACTTTACCTGGATTTATCTTTTGTTTAGGATAGCCTTATGCCTATCCCTACCCCCACTGTTTTGGCCTCTACCACTTCAACTGGAAGGCTGTTACATGTATCCACCACCCTCTCAGTAAAATAATGCTTCCTGATGTTACTTTTAAACCTTTGCCCCTCTAATCTAAGACTATGTCCTATTGTTTTGCTACTTTGTTTCCTTTTTAATATACTCCCTTCCTCTACCTTGTGGATTCCCTTTACGTATTTAAATGTTTCTATCATATCTCCTCTGTCTCGTCTTTTTTCCAAGCTATACATGTTAAGATCATTAAGCCTTTCCTGGTAACTTTTCTCCTTCAAGCCGTATACCATTTTAGTAGCCCTTCTCTGAACTCTCTCTAAGATGTCTATATCCTTCTGGAGATACGGTCTTCAGTACTGCACACAGTACTCCAAGTGAGGTCTCACCAGTGCTCTGTACAGTGGCATGAGCACTTCCCTTTTCCTACTGCTAATACCTCTCCCTACACAACCAAGCATTCTGTTAGCATTTCCTGCTGCTCTATTACATTGACTACTTACTTCCTGTCTGAAAAGCCATTTATCAACATCTTATAGCATCTAAATTTTTTCGGAACTTATCATACTGATAAAGTTGAATTGAATCACTAAAGCCAATATTTCCATTGAGAAGTATAGCAGCGAGAGCCAATACTCCTGTAAACCTGCATTTGAATTTCCCGAACTGAAAAATGGGTCAAAAAGATCCAAATTTTGATCATCAGGCAATATTAAATCAAGCCCTTGGTTACTTGATTGCCACCACATAATGGCCCCTATTACATTCTTCGCATTGTGAGCGCAAATTTGTTTGTGCGCTGGTACGCGGATGGTATTACAATCTTTGTGCAACTTTTTATGAACAACGTTTGCACGCATTTTTTTTAACATCTTTGAGAAACTGGTGGTAACTGCAAATCGGAACGTTTTTGCCGAAACGAAAAACACCAGCACAAAAAAAATACAGCACAGTATAGTTACACATTCTACACATACCCAAACACTAAAATTGTGAATTTGTGCATATTTTTTTTATTGCTGCAGCATATATACTCAGATTTACTTTGACAGGCACAAAAACTTAAGGTAAATTGATGTCAATCAAGGTTCTTAATTCTGATTGGCCGAATCCCGCGAAAAAAACAGTCCGCACACTGATTTACGTGCGCAATGGTTCTGCTCGCGTATTACATTTCGTTTTGTGCGTCGTTTCTACGAACGTTATTTTTTGACGGGTGAGAAAATGCGTGCGGATCGGAATGCCACGTTAATTTTCGCACGATAACGCTGGACGATGCGTGCAAAAAAATTTGCGCTGCGCAAAATGAAATTGCGCGAAGAATGTAATGGGGCCGCCATGTTTAAAATAAACTTGAATATTGAAACTGATTAAATACAAATGGAAATTATCTCTTTATTTAATTATATTTCTACCATAAAATTCCACACCATAAGATAATAATACATTATGGGCAATATTGCAAAGTTGGTGCTAACTTAACCAGAGCCATTATAGTCTATGGAGTTGTTAAGTTTACAACAGCTCCAGTTAAGTTGGCACCATTTGGAATATATCCCTATAACCTTTCCCACATGGGGAGCTTTCCTTGGAAAATAAAAAAAACAGGGCACAGCGCTTTATGTTTCTCCAGTATCTAGTGGATTTTACCTCCAATAAAGTCTTCTATATAACTGATGAATATCAAAGAAGGTACTGGGGATGTTCCCAATGTTGGTATATGGACCTCAAAGAAATGCACATAGCATAATATTGTATAACCATATAATATGTGTATAATCAGTACGCAGTTCATTCACGCGTTCATGAGCCTAAATAAAATTGGACACCCAAATGGATAGGGAAAAGGTTGATTTTTTTTTTTAGACTTAACCATATATATGGAGGATGATAAATTTAAGACAAAGACCTTTTTTTAAAAAGGTCGATGTTAATAGTTACATCGACCAGAATAGTTGGCATGCACCCCATTGGTTGAGCGCTATCCCTAAGGGACAGTTCCACCATATTAGAAGGAATTGTATGGATGATGACCGGTTTGTAGAACAAGTGGAAAAGTTGAGACAAGATTTTTTAGATAAGGGCTATAAGGATGCAATATTGAATCATACGGCGGATGAAATAATAGAATTGGGGCTCTATTACATTCTTTGCGCAAAAACGCTCGCGCAGCACGTTAATTTGTGCGCAAAGCATTAAACGTTATCGCGCGTAAATTAATGCTGGTATTACAATCCGAGCTTATTTTTTCATCCGTGAAAAAATAACGCGCGTAAAAAAGATGCGCAAAAACGTGCGCGCCTTAACGCCTCGCGCAGAAATCGTGTGTGCCTTGTTTTTTCACGCGATTCAGCCAGTCAGAAATAAGAACCACAATTGTCTTCCGTTAAGTTTTCGCGCCTGCCAAAATCAATCTGAGTATATATGCTGCATCAATGATAAAAACACGCACAACTTCTATATTTTATTGTTTGGGTATGCGTAGAATGTGTAACTATACTTTGCTGTATTTTTTTTTCGTGCTGGTGTATTTGGTTGTGGCCAGAACGTTCCGATTTGCAGTTACCACCAGCTTTTCAAAGACGTTAAAATTATGCGCGCAAACGTTGTCATACCTAGATTGTAATACCATCCGCGTACCAGCGCACAAATGCATTTGCGCTCACAATGTTAAGTATAGGACGCGCAAAGTACAGTACGCTCGCAAAGGGTTCGCGCAGGTCCACCGGCGTTAGACGGTAATGCGCATTTTTTGCGCGGACGTGGTAATACGACGATCTGCGCAAAGTGTTTTGCCCCTCGCGTTAATGTGTTTTTGCGCACGCATGAACGTTTGCGGGAAGAATGTAACAGAGCCCTAGATCTTTTATCTTACAAAACACGGAATGTTTCTTTGTTGCTATCTATTTGTTATTTGTGTTGTTTGTGGGATCTACACATTGGAATTTACAGTGACCCGTTTTTCACTAATTGATCGCCTTGACCACTTCTTCTTTTCCTTGGAAAATGGTGATTACGTCTCTCTAATGAATTCGTCTTTTATGGAAACGGACAAACACATGTAATAAGCTTGTGCTGTAAGCGGTGACGAATTTTAGGGCAAAATTCCCTGCTGAGAAGCCAGAGCCATTCAGACAGGCTATGAGAGATTGAGATGTGGAAAGAGATGGAGATTTAAATACAGGTCTATTTTCTAGTGTATTTTTTTTTTTTCTAATTGAGTACGGGGAAGATAATTATGTGAGGAACCAGCTTTCTGACACTAGATGGACTTTAAAAATGAACCACATCTCTCTTTGGACATTTTCCTACACAACTGATTACCTTGCCTTGCCATGTCTGAGGACAATTGGTGAACAGTCATCGGGAAATTTTGCACATTGCACTACAGGGATTCTTCAATAAATACTCTTTTATTTATTCACTATAAAATAATTTAACTACAGACATTATGCCACTCCCCAGCACTAACTTTCCCAATAAGTTACATGTATGAGGACGGTAGTGTTGGAAATAACAGAGGTGGAACAAAGTCCCACTAAATTCCTCAGCTCCAAACTTATGATCCTCTTAAATCCACAACTACTGTTAGCGGAGATAAAATAGATTTTGTGAGCCCAGGAGTTTGAAAAACCTCCAAAACAAGGGATGGTCTTATCAAGTAATCACACAGAGTCCTATATTTGGGTTCCTTCTATCACCCAAAGCAATATGACTACCATTAGTAAAATAGCACCAAAGTAAAGCCATAAAATCTAATACAAATTTTATTAAAGTAAATTAAAATATAGAGCTTCACACAATACTTCAATATATGACAAATGTATTTTCATTAGGGTGGTATATTATTAAAACGTTGGACATAATCTTCTTAGTCATTTTTTATGATAAAATATATGCTTCAAAAACTACCATCAATGTTTGCGACTTGTCCTTGTGCCATGAGATGGAAAAGAGATTGAAAACCAATTCTTTTTGATGCCTTGCAGAGTCGAAGGTTCTAATTATCGTCTACAGATGTTCCAATCGCAATTTTCCATCTGGGTTGTACAGTGGTCGGGATGGGCCGATACATACCGTTACTGCATGTCTCCCCAGCTAGATCCATGATGCCCTAGTGAAAGGGAGTCAAGGAGCCTTTGCATTGACTTTCAATGTGCTCCCTACCCCTCTCATGACCCACGAATAGGCAGGGAAGACTCCGCGAGTCAACGCAGAGGCTCCGGTATTCCAGCTGGGAGTCTTGGAGGCATGCAGCCCCAAGTCCCATCAACTGGAGGTAGTCACTCTCTCTTTCGTCCTATGGGTGGCCAGCGTGCATTGGGTGGTGTCCCGGTGCACTGTGATCCTCTATGCCATCTTGGTGTTTGATTGCCTCTCGTTGAACTGGGTACGCGCGGATGTGTGGAGCAGAGGTGCGTCTCATGGTGATGGGCCTTGCTGTCCACCAACAGCAATCAGGGTCGCAACTGCCATATTAGGTCCTCCTGATGGGGCATTCCCAACAGGATAAGACCTGGGGGCAATCCTGGCCGCATGTTGACAGAAGGGGACGTGGTCCTTGCATGTTGGGTAAAGTGAGAGGTGGTCTGATGACCGCACCTCCTCATTCACCTTTTGGATGTGTAAGGAGGTCTGGGTTCCTCCCATGGGGGAGGATTCAGGTCAGAGCCACCTATATAAACCCATGTGAGCACGGAGAGGGTGCTCCGTTGTCAGTTTAACTTGCTGCTGTACTGTTATATCCTACATTGCTCTCCTGGAATCCTGCACACTTTACCTTCACCTTTGATCTTGCATGAACTCTGCCTGCACGCAACCTTGGCTTATTTCAGCCACCCCTTAACTGGTACTGCGATAATTGACTCATTTGGCAAAAGTACATATTGCGGTTGTACGGGGTTGGATAGGTTTCACAAAGCCGATCCCTGAAAAATGGCCATGTCGGGAGATCCCTAGTATTATCATGTCACTGGTGTTGACCAGGTTGGAAACAAACATATAACCTTCCCTAACATTAGAGACATTAAATACTTTTAATCATATATAGAAACTAGTAAACTAAGCAATATGTTATCCCAAGCTTTAATATCCCTAGCCCGGAGCTGCTTTAGATGAAGCTACATAGAAAAAGGTACACCGTCTTATTCATATTACATTGTTATACATATTTGCATTCAATGTGCTGATGCTACATTTCATTTGACACATTGAAACACAGGGGGCTATTTTTGCGGAGGCAACATATTGTGTGTTTTTTTTTTGTTGGTTTCAGCACTTTAAAAGCACATGGCACTATGGGAAGTGCTGGCCGGGTCTCCCTTTTCCCCGGTGCCCTTTATTATGCATGTTAGAGCAGCAGCTGCAGGAATCCATAAGCAGCGTGATTAGTGAGTGACACGCAGTGGCGGGCCTGCTTTGCAATAGAAATGACCAACGGCAACTCCCAGGCGTTCTCCACCTTTGTATTCATGCTCTTCTACTGTATAAATGAGAAGATGCTGCGCGTAGGAGCTGCCCTAGAGGATTTGATTTGACAGTCAGATTTCTTGGCGGTTGCTCTCTTCGTTAGTATATTCGAAGTACCTAATAAACCACTGCGCTCCTGTCCCTGGGATTGAGGGATGACTGGAGCAGTCAGACATCCAGCTCGGCTTATCGTCACAAGGGCCCTCTGTACCATGCATAAAAAAAATGTCACTCACACCCCTCCTTCCCCCTGGTAGGACATGTCAGCCCTATCACAGGTGGCACAGCTCCATCTAAGAAAATTGGCGTGCAGATCGTATTTCAGCCCCCTGTTTTCATCACCTGATATCACAAAAGAAAAAACAGCTGTGTGCATCTATCTGGAGGCAGTGGAACGTGTCGGGGTCCCCCATGTTTTTAGAAAGTAGTATGAAGTGCCAACGGTATTCAGTGCCGTTAGAGTTGACGCTGTCAGCTGACCTCACTGGTTGTCTTTGTGCACATACTTAATTAGAGCACACAGTCCTACAATTATTTTATGTGCTAGGGTGTAAATATGTAAACTACACCATGCCATATTTCAATATGCAACATAATTATTTATAGGCATGAATTGAAAGTAGAAAAATCCTATTTCAATGGGTAATCTGAAAACAAGCACACAGCACTGTACAGAGATGTTAGGAGATGATTAGGATAATCTTCTAGTAGAAGTAATTTATTTATTTATTCATAAAGGATTTTACCAGGAAGGATACATTGAGATTTCTCTCGTTTTCAAGTATGTCCTGGGTTCAAGAACATGGTTACAGAAATACAAAGTAGTAAAATGCAAGAAATTATCACAAAAGAAAATATACAGATTAACAGAAAATAAATATGTAGGAAATATAGTCACTATGTTTACAGGTGCATTCCTTATTGAGGTATGTTAATATGGAGCTCTTAAGGGACTTTAGACTGGGGGTGGGAGGTTATTCCATAATTGTGGTGCTTTGTAGGAAAATGAGGATCGAGACACATTCTTTTTTGTATTGTGGTATTGCAATTAAGGTGCAGGTCCTCGATCGGAGGTTATAGGATGAGGGAACTGCTGAGGGAAGCAGCTTATTCAGGTAGGGTGGTAGCTTCCCAGAAAAGCTCTTAAACACCAGATTGGAAAGGTGAAGGGTGCGTCTAGATTCCAGCGATGGCCAGTTTAGTTCTTTTAACATATCACAATGGTGGGTCATGTAGTTACATTGTAGCACAAAGCGACAGAATGAGTTATACAATGTAGTAAGTTTCTGGAGGTGCGTTTGCGGGGCGGCTGCATACACTACATCTCCGTATTCAATAGCTGGCATAAGCATTTGTTGTACAATCTGCTTTCTTACCGCGGGGCTCAGGCAGGATTTTTTTCTGTACAGGTGAGGGCACCTAGTTTGGGGTAAATTTTAGATGAATGTTTTTCAATGTGGGGGCCAAAGGATAGATTTGGGTCTAACCACATACCTAGATATTTGAGAGAAGTGACTGTGGTCAGCGTGCCATTTGATTTTGTCCTGACACATAGATGGGTGTTTGCAATTTGTGTAGTTTAGGTGCTGTTCCAAAGAGCATTGTAACAGTTTTGTCAGCATTTAGAAAACGTTTGTTATCTTTGATCCACTTTTCTACCTCTGTGAATTGGTCTTGCAGCATGGCCTCCAGCTGTGGGAGATCTGGGTTGCTGGTATAGATTACAGTGTCGTCTGCGTACATGTGTACAGTTGAGGCTTTGCAGACATTGGGCAGATCATTTATGAATATTGTGAATAGCAGGGGGCCGAGTATTGAGCCTTGGGGTACACCGCATGTGACTGGGAGGGGGAGGGAAGTGCTGTCAGAAATGGACACATATTGAGACCGATCAGTTACATATGATTGAAACCAGGTTAGCGTGCGATCACCAATACCAGAGTTTTTAAGTTTTTGTAATAAGATGCCATGGTCTAATGTGTCAAAAGCCTTGGCAAAATCAAGGAATATGGCTCCAGTTAGGTTTCCTTGTTCCATGCCAGCCTGGATATCATTGGAAACTTTTAAAAGGGCAGTTGTGGTTGAATGATTTGGACGGAAGCCGGATTGATCTGGGGTTAAATAGTTCCAATACTGCTAGTAATTGCATAATTGAGTGTAAACACATTTTTCCAGGATTTTTGACATTACAGGAAGCAATGATATTGGTATTGTCTCCACTTTTATGGATAGGTACCACTCTCGCAGTCTTCCAGAGTTTGGGTATATATCCAGTCGCCAGTGATTCATCGATTAGGGTTGCGACAGGTTTTGCAATTGCCGGCGCGCTGATTTTCAGCAGCATTGCTGGGATTTGGTCAGGCCCTGACTGGTGTTTCATTTTTTGGTTACAGAGAAGTTTAGTAATGGCACTGACAGGCACCGGTCTAAAACTGAATTTCTCTTTGATACAGGCTATCAGGGTAAAGGCAGCACAGTTGGAAGGATCTGACTTGTGTGATGCCTTTCTGAAAGTGTTTCAATTGCTAGCTTAGCAATCAGGGTGTTGGCGCATCCAACAAAATAGTTATTAAAGGCATTTGCTACATCTAGGGGGTGTTGCAGAGTTTGGTTGTTTACTTTGACAGCAGGTGGTTGGGAGTGGACAGGGGGCCATTGTATGTTATTTATGATTTTCCAAAAATTTCTCGGGTTTGATATGTTATTGTTTATATTTTCATTGAAGTATTGGGCTTTGGCCATTTTTGTTTGCTTTGTGCATGCATTCTGCCATTTTCAGTATTCACAGTGATCGTTCATGGATCCAGTACTCTTGAAATTTGACCAGAGTGAATCTCTAAGCTGGTACATGTGTGTGAGGTCAGCTGTAACCCACGGGAGATGTGCCCCTTTTACTCGCACTTTACGCAGTGGGGCATGGGCATTCCAGACTTGCAGGAGCTCTGACTGAAAGTATTCAATTGCACAGTCCAGGTCTGGGATTAGGTTTAGCCTGTACCAAGTGAGCCGTTGGAGATCATTTAGGAAGGATTCAAGATTAAATTTCTTGACGGACCTGGTGATTATTATATTTTGGGGGAGATTTTGTGGCCTTTATTTTGCGCACACGGTACACTAGACAGTGATCAATGAAGCTATTAGCGAGAACACCTGCCTCCTGTATTCTATCAGGACATGAGGAGAGAATCCAGTCCAGCAAGGTATGGTTAAGGCTTTTCATATTAATGCGAGTGGGGGAGGAGATTAATTGTGTTAACTGGAAAGCCTTAAACTGGGAGCAGTGTTTATTGTTTTCAGGATTCAGACAGTCAACATTAAAATTCGCCGAGGACCAGCAGTTCACTTTTTTGGTTTTGAGCTACCAAATTACTAAGAATTTGGGTTATGTCAGAAAGGGAGTGCACTGGGGAGCTCGGTGGGCGATAGAATCCAGCAACAATAATTGGTTTACTGAATGGGATCTCAATAATACCAGAAAGGAAATCAAAAGTGGCCGGGGAGCTAGAGTATTGCAGAGGGGTGAACTTTGTGGGCTCGTCAACATAAATAACAATTTCTCCTCCTCTCTTTGCTCTGTCCTTTCTATAACATGAATACCCTTGTATTGATAGGGCAGAGTCTGGTACTTTAGGGGTTAGCCATGATTCTGTAGCACAATGACTTTAGGTTTGTAATGGAGGCACCAAGCTTTAAGCTTGTCCAGTTTAGGGAGTAAGCTGCGGATATTACAGTGCACAAAGGAGAGGCCTTTTTTAGTGGGGAGACTAAACGTGGCGTCATCTGTTGGACCAGGGTTGGATTCAACATCATTTGCCAGGGCAAGCAGCAGAATAAATAGGAATTTGGACACTGTTTTGTTTTTGGAGAATTGTGATTGGAGAGTCTTAAAACTCCGTGTGGGGGTGGGAGGGCTGCATTTTAACACTCTCCACTAGCACTCAGCTGATAAGTTAAAAGAGCTGAGTAGGCTATGGTGTATTGGTTTCTTTTTCTGCTTGGTGTAATTTGTAGGGTGTATAGGGAGGGAGGGTATATTTAGAGAGAAGGGTGGTAGAAGAAAGAAGCAAGAGAGGGAAAAACATTTCTAGAAAACGGTGGAGGGGAGAAGATGAAGGGAAGAAAAAAATAACAGACAGGCAAGGAACCGATAATAAAGTTATATGAATCTACGTCCTATGCATTTATAAAATGTTTTACCATTTCTCGATTTTCCTGTTTATGTATAATTTATACTTTGTCTAAAGTGAAAATCTAGTGTTAACAATTTGTAATTACTTTCCGAATCTTTCAGTTTTATTGTAGTAATACAAAGGCAAAGTACGGCAATATACTGTATGTAATGGAGCACCTACTTGCATCATAATTATGTGTAAAATAAGCCTTAATCTATCCAGTCTGGTAGCAGAAGTATTTTAGCAGTTGCAACTATTTTCTCAATTCTCTTATAGAGCGCATGGATTTTGTGATTAGCAGTACTTCAGAAAACACGTGGCTATGTTTGTGACTAGCTGGGATGTTGGTAAACAGACAGTTAAAAGTATTTATAAAGTGCTAACAAGTTCCGTAGCGCTGTACAATGAGTGAGACAGAATAACAAATAAAGAGAGGTCCCCTTAGGCGCAGCAATAGTGATTAAGGATGTATTTGTGCAACCCTGAAATATGGGTGCACTAATTATATGCCAGAATGAACAGATTTATTTGCGGTGTTGCCAAGTAGACCAGCCAAATTAAGTGGTCAAGAATTGGTGAAGGGTCCACTAAATCAAAGTGGTGCAGTGTGTGTATATTTATATACACCCAGTATGTTGCATATTGGCAAGCATTCAGACTGGGTTTTTTGCCTTCTTTTGGATCAACAGCAGTAGGTTATGTGGGAGAGGCTGAACCCGATGGATGCATGTCTTTTTTCAGCCTATATAATGCAGTGCACGGTCAATTGTGAAAATAGTGCCAATAAAATAATCCTTCAAACTGTCTTTAAATTATTCAAGTGGTGTTTAAATATACACTATAAGATAGTGAACTAATAACTGGTGACATGTCATGTAATTGTTATTCCATTAAACAGTTTCCTGGTTGGTTCAATCGATGTAGAGAATTTCAGAGGTTCCAAATCAGTAGATCACACATCGGATTAGTCTCTGGTGGAATACTTCTGTCACCATACAATGGTGATCGTTGGATATGGATGTGCTCTGTAAGATAAATAAACACAGAGAGGCGAAATCGCGCAGTACACTGTGGCACTGGCCCCTATCTTCCCCCTGTGGGATACTTACACCCTTAGAGCCAGGCACAGGGGCTCTGAATTCTGTATCACATGTGAGGTCCTTTTAGGTGACCTTCTACCTTCTTGGCTGCTCCTGCTGCCCCTGGATCGATCCTTGTGGGGAAAAAGGGAACGAAATCACCTCGAGCCAGGTATAGTAAAAGAGTAATGTAGTAGGTCCTGAGACGCATTTCACCACTTGCTTGGCTTCATCGGTCCAAGTTAAACACACAGAACGGTAGGAGAGAGAGGACCCTGCTCAAGAGCTTAAGGTCTAAGAGGAGGGTTTTGTGACACACTAGGTGAGGCTAAACAGCAGAGTAGGAGAAGTAGTGGGGAGCATGTGGGCTGAGTGGGAAGATGGAGCAAGAAATGTACAGTGGGGGAATCATGGAGTGAGCCGATAGGCTTCTCTAAAGTAATGTGTTTTCAGAGACTTCTTGGAGAGACGGGGAGGGAGTTCCATTGAAAGGGGACAGCTCAGGAGACATCCTGAAGGCGAGCGTAGAGGGTGCGGGTATGAGGAGCTGGTAGCAACATATAATTGGTGGAGCGAAGTGGCGGGGACGGGATAGAACTGTTAATGTAGAAGTAGTCAGGGACGCGGTTATATAGAGCTTTGTGTGTGCGCAACAGACAGGTTTGACTTTATATCTGCTGCATAAGCTGGTTTATTTGGTTTTTACTCATAACTACGTAGAGTGCTACAAGAAACAGGATGTGCCTGGTCTCACAACAATCACAAGCAGGAAAAGTGGGGGGTGGCAATAAATCAGTCATGAAGGTTGATTTTAATGGCCACAGCTAGGGCTGAGCAAGTTCCTTCAAGATTAAATTGAGTTTGAGGTCGACCTTGAAATTTTATGAAAATATAAGAATCAGGATTTCTTAATTGAGCTAACATTTTTGGCACATCGAACTCAGAGCTGTATTAGCTGAAACTGGACAGCATTATGAGATATGACAGGGAGCTTAAAAGACATCTAATCTACCCCCTGGTAATGTCCTTTGAATACAGCCCACACAATTCATTAATGCGGGACCCATAGACTCCATTCTATGCTCAATGCCTCCCAGTGAGGAGCAAGTGACGTAATGATACTGTGGGGCAGTTTAAGACACAAGTATGAGGGGCAGTTTACAACTCAAAATATCACAATGTGATTGCTTCCAGTGACACATATAGAGTAAAATATATTCTTGACTAAACCTAGACGTGAAAAACAAAACACATGTAAAATATCAGCATCATAAAATTATTTCATTTTTTTTGTCATCCCTTTAAGAGGCTTAACATGGTTGACTGCTCCTACCGGTGTCGTCTCATTAATTTAGTGTCACATGAGTGTGCACTGACATGAGTTTGGCTCCCAATACGCCCAACTCCAGCGGTCAATAATTCACAGCCTTCAATTGAAAGCAGGGCTCAGATTTGAAGGTATTTAACTGTGGCCAGGAACAGTAGAGTGTCCCCTACCTCCCCAATCCAGTTACCATGATCACTTATTTTAAATGGTCATGGTGGCCAGAGTGTCCCTATAAGCAAAGAAGTTGGCAATCCCTGTTTAAGCTCTTGCCCAGGGCTGGAAATCACCTGGCATTTCTCCACTGATGTCAGATACATTTGTAGAGATATTTTGACCCCTCAATTTAGTACACCATAATCTGTATCGTTACACAAATATTGTTCGGGACTCTTCCTACTGTGGAGAGATTTAGCATAGCGTCGAAACAAAGAAGCTTTCCAGGCCTTAAAATGCACTATACTGATCATAACTAGAGCATTCACTCAACGAACCAGATCATATTTATGGATCCAAGTGAGAACTCTACAGGATTACATAACATATTAGTACTATCCAACAGTGCATTGTCCACATCAGTTAAAGCGAGGGGTGCAGAATTTTCCACTGCTGTCTGCTAGAGAAGACTTAGTATACAGAAATAACCTTCTGTCTTAATCCTGGTGCCTCATTGCTTTCAGTACATGTCATATAATCACACATGTATCTTTAAACTGTCGCTTGGGACTGGAAATTAATTCTATCAATTGACAGTGCAGTGTTTGCAACGTTCCTTTGCTGCTCCATATGTCAGAGAGAAACGTCAACTTTATTGTCACCAGTGTAAGAGGCAGAGAAATCTGACAGGTAGTCAAAGCACAAATGCCAGGACAAATTAACAGCTAAGAGTACATGGCACTGAAACCATCTTTGCAGCATACTCGCTCTGCACCAAGTAAACCAGCTTATGTTTCCTGGGTAAACCCACAGAGAATACATTTCTGCATGCTCATTGATTAATTAGGTTGTAGCCATTCAATGTGTGAAGCGGTGTGTATACTTATATATTTATTTAGTGATCTCAATAATTCTATTTAAAGCAGCCCCCTCTACCCGTCATGACATGGATTTTGTAGGATGTGGTACTAGGAGCTCTTCAGAACTGATGGCTGTAGTTACAAGCTGTCAGTGCCAGTTGGTCAGGTCTCTCTGGAGGTCCTGGTTGGCCCACTGAACAAGATGTCATTTGGCTTCTGGATACTGTATAGGTATTGAATACTGCCACCTATGTAGATCTTTTTGTATTCTCCGTTGAAAGTGAAAACTATTCTGCTGAATGCTACCTTGTAGATGAAATTGTCAAGCGGTTCCTCACTGTACCCTTAAAATGACAAGGTTTGCTTTGGATAGATCTTTTTTATCGCAGCTATCTGATGCTTAATGTCATATCCGCTTCGTGTTATTTGAGGAACAGAACCGAATGTGGGTGAAGTCACACCTTTAATATGCCGCTAAGACATCTGTTTTGAATGTTTTTCTTAAAAAGAAATATTAATGAACTAACCATTGGAAAGAGCTTAAAAGTCTCCTGGGCACCAGCTGCTATTTCACACATACAAAAACATTTTGTTTTTCTGTTTTCACTGGTGTGAAAATCCTACAAACTGTACTGTGAAATATCAGTGGACGGCAGATAAGCTGTTTGGTTCCATCCCATGGGTTCTTCACGGCGCACGTTTTTCTTATTAAATGCATAGAAGGGATAATTGTTTCATTGAATTAGTGCCGTATATGTGAATTTTGCATTGACCACTTAGAATCTGTGTTTCTGGATAAACAGCATTAAGAGTGTTAATTATTTCATTTACTCTGTGTTGACACATTTATCTTTCCTTTCTTAGTAGTGGTTTCAATAAAAACCTTTAAGTAGTAACCTCACAACTAGGTCTGGGCAGCTTGATCATTTTGGGGGGTTTTGTTACATTGATTGTGCTCCTTGACACAATTTTATTATATTGTTATTTGTGAACTTGTGACTTTCTAGTTCAGGTGTGCCATGGGTTTGACAGGCTCAGGGGGAGCCCGACAGCCCTGTATTCAAATCGCTCACCTTGTTCTCGCACAGACGTGACCCTGTGTAGCCTACATGCCGCTCTGTAGTTGTCGGCTTCCATGATAATTGAATTGCAAGTGCATGCTGGAGGCTGACAAAAACTGAATCATACGACAGCAACACAGGGTTGCATCTGTAAGCACATAGTGCAAGGAAGTCAGTAGGCCGTTCCCTTAAAATCAATAAAATGGGGTACATATAAGATATAATGGTGACATTTGACACTATAAAATGGCACACAGTGGCATGTGGGTAATGTGGCATGTCGGCAATGTCGCATTTGTCATAATAATAAATGAAAATGACTGATGCAGAGCCTTCTCAATTTTAGACCCTTGTCAGATGCCTAGGTATGCAGTTACAAGTTGACTATAGTTTAAATTTTGGAAAATTGTGAATCATCCAAATGTGTGTGGGGGCGGAGTCTCTTTTTTTTTTTTTTTTTGCAATCCCGCCCAGCTCTCCTCACAATTGAGAACTTTGAAATAAATCCGCATCTATTGATGAAAACATTCTAATACAACATAAGTGCCAAATATGATGATTTTAAGCATAATTTGTGGCACATACTGTGCTTTTCCGAAATTTATTTTTATTTATTTATTTATAAAGGATTTTACCAGGAAGGATACATTGAGATTTCTCTCGTTTTCAAGTATGTCCTGGGTTCAAGAACATTGAGTGGTTACAGAAATACAAAGTAATACAATGCAAGATATTAAAAAACAACACAAATATACAGATTAACAGAAAATAAATATGTAGGAAATAGTCATTATGTTACATGTTTACAGGTGCATTCTGTATTGAGGTATGTTAGTAAGGAGCTCGAGTGACTTAAGACTGGGGGAAGATTTGATGGTGTCTGGGAGGTTATTCCATAATTGTGGTGCTCTGTAGGAAAATGAGGACCGAGCCACTGTCTTTTTGTATTGTGGTATTGTAAGTAAGGTACTGGTCCTGGATCGGAGGTTATAGGATGAGGGAGCTGCTGGGGGAAGCAGTCTATTCAGGTAGGGTGGCAGCTTCCCAGAAATGCTCTTAAACCCCAGGCTGGAAAGGTGAAGGGTGCGTTTAGACTCCAGCGATGGCCAGTTTAGCTCTTTTAACATGTCACAATGGTGGGTCATGTAGTTACATTGTAATGCAAACCGGCAGAATGAGTTATACAATGTAGTAAGTTTCTGAAGGTGTGTTTGCGGGGCGGCTGCATACACTACATCTCCGTAATCAATAGTCGGCATAAGCATTTGTTGTACAATCTGCTTTCTTACAGCGGGGCTCAGGCAGGATTTGTTTCTGTACAGGGCACCTAGTTTGGGGTAAAGTTTAGATGAGATTTTCAATGTGGGGGCCAAAGGATAGATTAAGGTCCAACCACATACCTTGATATTTGAGAGAAGTGACTTTGGTCAGCGTGCCATTTGATTTTGTCCCAACATATAGATGGGGATTTTGCAATTTGCGTAGTTTAGGTGCTGTTCCAAAGAGCATCGTTACAGTTTTGTCATTATTTAAAAAAGTTTGTTGTGTTTGATCCACTTTTCTACCTCTGTGAATTGTTCGTGCAGCACGGCCTCCAGCTGTGGGAGATTTGGTTTGCTGGTATAGATTACGGTGTCGTCTGCATACATATGTACAGTTGAGGCTTTGCAGACGTTGGGCAGATCATTTATGCATATTGTGAATAGCAGGGGGCCTAGTATTGAGCCTTGGGGTACACCGCAAGTGACTGGGAGGGGGAGGGAGGAGCTGCCAGAATTCGGTCGGATACGTATGATTGAAACCAGGTTAGTGTGCGATCACCAATGCCAGAGTTTTTAAGTTTCTCTAACAAGATGCCATGGTCTACTGTGTCAAAGGCCTTGGCAAAATCAAGGAAGATGGCTCCAGTTAGGTTTCCTTGTTCCATCCCAGCTTGGATATCATTGCATACTTTTAAAAGAGCGGTTGTATTAAGACCTTGTACTATTTTTGATAATTGCTAAAGTATAAGACCTACCCTGAAAATAAGACCTAGTTTGACAATTCCCAGGGCTGGTGGTGGCATAAAGGGCAAATAGAGTCGCGGGAGAGCAAATGCAATGCTGGCGCCAGCGGAAGCGAGGCATGAACAGAGCTGCATAAGCCGATATTTCCTCTAGCGCCGGCTCCTGTCATCGGCGATACCAGATGTACACTGCCTGTAAGGAATCGATAGGGAAAGCATGCTTCGTGCAATCTGGCCTTAAAAATCAATAAAATTAAACACCCCATTTTCATTTATTATTCCGGTTACCAAATTGCTCTAGAAAAGGTATGGCACCCCTGATTGCTCTGATCACCCTATTCTTAACTTTGCCACTCACTCCTATCTTGTAAGTCTTTTGCTGGTATTCTAGTACCAGTATGGTATTAGGTACGGTATTATGGTATGATATTGGGTACGGTATTACTTTCTGGTATTATAGTGTGGTATTATGGTATGTATTTGAATAAATGTACAGTATATTTTTGTACATTAATAAATGTAGACTTTTGTACATGAATAACTGTGGGTTGTTGTATATAATATTTTTTTTTTAAAAAAAAAAAAAACAGACCTAACCCGAAAAGAAGACCTAGTATCCTGAATGTATAGTATGGTCAGATTAAGGGTGTAATGAACTTGTTGGCATTTTGTGAAATGCATTGTCTTAAAACCAGAACCTGAATATAAACTATCCAGCCATAATGGGTACATAGAGTACAGATGCCCTGGGGGGGAGCGTGGCTGACTGCCGAGGTGAAAGGATGCAAGCTGTCTGGGCTCCGTCCCGATTTGGACTTTTCAGGTGATTATTCGCCTCCACAGAAAATTATTTCCCTCCCACCTCGGTTCCACGGAGTGTGCCTTGCTGCTGCTGTGGTCCCGGATGCTGTTTGGCGGTCCTTCCCTGATTTTGGAGTGGGAGATTCTGCGGTCCCTATCCGGGGTGCGTGTCCAGTGGCCATCTTGCAGCCTTCCTCCATCTGACGCCATTTTGGAGCAAACTCTTCCCCCCCCCCCACCTACGGAGATGCAGGTCTTGGAGATGGTGGGCCCGCGTCTCCTGGCCTCTTCAGCTGACAGTACCCGGGGTGGATTCTGCGGGCGGGGGTCGACGGCGAGTTGGTCCGCTTACTCCTGATGCTGACTCGACGGCCTGGATGTCGGGCCTAGATGACTTCTTGGTGATGCTCCGAAAAGGGGGGCGACTGCCCACTTACTCAGGGGAACCTGTGCTGCCTCACCGCTACACTTCATTCCTGACAGTAAATGGTAGTTTCGTGTGGGAGGCATCGCCCGACACTGGTGCATCTGGCTTTGTGTATTCACGGGGGGATGGTGAGCGTTAAGTGGGACTGGATGGTGGACCGGTACCGGAAGCTCGGCCTTTAGCAGAGATGTTGGAGCCCTGCAGCCTGTACCTGCCGGGCGACCGGTGGCTCTCGGTCTGGGCGGTGGCGATCGAGGCTGGAGTAACCCATGAGGATGTGAGCAAAGGTCCGGTGGGGACTGCATATCTTCAGTGATGGCACCGTGTGGCTCCCTCGAGCCGACTCCTGTTAGGACACTGCCTGCAGCTCTCAGTCTGGACATGGTTAGTGTGGGATGCGACCACGTCCTGGCTCTGTACACCCTGCATCCCCTCTGCCTTGTCTACTTGCCTGGGGGTACAGAGCGCCTATTCGATGCCCTGCCTGTCACGGCCCTGCTCCTATTTTTGGACACGGGGTGATGAGACACCCCCCCATCATCTTTTTCTTTCTGTGCCTCACGTACTTTTTTTAATGACCCTCCCTCAATGTCTTCTTTTTGCCCGGGTGACATTTCTCCTGTGCAGACTTTTTTGCTGGCCTCTGAGACTCTCTTTGTAGGGTGTCTGGGGTTTTGGGATTATCCTAACCCCCCTCTTTTTTTTTTTGGACATGGGGTTGCCCTTGGTGAGCCGCATGAGAGGGAACCATGGCTCTGGCCGCTCTTATGGCCTCAGGTCTCCTGACCCATTGGCCTCTTCCATGACCCCGGTCTTCCTGAAGGTTGCCGGGGTGTGCTGGGAACACTATATTCTGTGGGCAGTCCTCCACATCCCTACCTTATGCCCCCTCCCCCAGGATTTTCCCAGATGCCCTTGTAAAATCTTTGCCAGCCCTTTAGTCGATTTGCCCGGTCTATCTTACTATTCCCTCCCCTGTTGTGCCTTGTTGTCTTTTTATGCTGTGCTGCCACTTACTGTAGTTTATTCTTGTGTGATTTTATTGTATGCCTTTTTTGTCTCATAAATTTTGAATACAGGAAAAAAAAGAGCACAGCTGTCCCAGGACTAGAGATGTAAAATTTCTAGAAATTGTGAAACATTTTTTTATCTACAGGGAGAGATAGAAATTTTCAAAAAATTTCAAAATAAAAAAATTATTTTGTTACACTATATTTCTTGTTCCCAGTGTAACTAAAATTTATTTGCTTGAAATAAAATACAGTGTATTCAGTAAATAATACTCTAAGTTAGATTTTTTTAGCAATCAATGAAAAATACGAAACCATCAACATAAGAACATTAAGATCTTCTCTAATCCTCCTCCTAGTTAATAGAATACAAATAGAGAGAAAGCACTCCTATTAAAGGACCACTACTTAGCACTAATGGAGACCTTTTAAAACCTGCAGCAAGTTGAAGTGCTTTAGGGGTGTTTTAATAAAATGTCTAATTTATGGGAAGCCACTTACTACAAACAGGGTGGGCGTGTCCCCCTGGCTGTCAACTTGACATCAATGAGAACTTTGTCTCTCTGTACCAGGGAACTTCTAGTGCTATTGTACTGGGTTTTCTCGTAGAGAAGCAATGGCAATATGAGGCCAATTTTACTGAAAGAGTGCTCACAATCGCTCAATCAGATTTACCAATTCCAAATAAAGAGGTAACTAACATTTAATGGGCCTGTAGGACACGGACGTGGCAGTCTGAAGCGCGCGCCAATATGCAACATACTGGGAAAAACTTCCATCTTGACCCCAGAATGGCAGCCAGATTTCTCCCTGGATCAAGCAGCTTTTACCCACATATTAAATATTTTAACCCTTAACCTCCCTGGCGGTTTTCCCAAGTGTGGCTCGGGGTTAAATTTCACTGCTGAAAGAGGTAACCCCGAGCCGCACTTGGGTTGGATACATTTACCTGCGCTCCCTCGCTGACCTCCCGCAATCGCATTCTCCTTCGTGCGATCGCAGCGTCCTGCTTCCTGGTTCCCTTCTTGCGAGAAGGGAACCAGGAAGCCGTATGCTGCGATTGCATGGAGGTGACTGCAGGGGACAGCGAGGGAGCGCAGGGACAGGTATGTATCCAGCTCGAGTGTGGCTTGGGGGTTACCGCTTTCAGTAATGAATTTAACCCCGAGCCACACTCGGGAAAACCGCCAGGGGGATAAAATAATTGTTCCGATTCTGACATATAAAATATATCAGAATCGGAACGCCACGGATGTTAATATTATGTTTTTGCAGGAAGTCATCCAGTCGATTATTATTCTTTATATAGCGCCAGCATATTCCGCAGCGCTGTACAATGGGCATAATATAGACAGGGTTGCAATACATTTAACAACAATTGACAAACCATTAGAGCAGGAAACGAGGGCCCTATTCCTGTGGGAACTCACAATCTAGAAGGGTTGGGGTGGAAACAGGAGTGATGGAGTGCAAGGTGAGAGCGATGGACTGCAAGGTGAGAGCGAGAACTGGTTGCGTCAGTGAGTCGGGTGGTAGGCTTCCCTAAACAGGAATGTCTTAAGGGAGCGTTTGAAGGAAGGAAAACTAGGGGAAAAGTCTGACAGTACGAGGGAGAGCTTTTCCAGAGGATGGGGGCTGCAAGTGAGAAATCCTGCAGTCTATCATGGGAAGAGGTGATGCGGGGAGAAGCTAGGCGCAGGTCACTGTTTGACCTTAGGGAGCAGGCTGGGGTGTAGTTGGTGATTAGTGAGGACAGGTAGTGGGGAGCTGAGTTAGTGAGAGCTTTGTAGGTCAAGGTAAGAATTTTGAATTTACTTCTGCAGTGGATGGGGAGCCAGTGAAGGGACTTGCAGAGACAGAACCGGCGGGTAAGTCGATGTTTAAAAGTCTGTACAGTCTCTGACCCAAAGACCTCAGCAGGCAGAGAATTCCACAGCTTTATTGTACTCACTGTAAAATATCCCTTCCTATGCTTTAGGCTGAATTTCCCTTTGCCCAGGGTGACCTGTGTATAGTCCTGTTAATGAATAGGTTTCCAGACAATGGTTTATAATGGCCCCGTATATATTTATATAAGGTTATCAGATCCCCTCTAAGGCGCTGTTTCTCTAAACTAAACAGGTTTAAGCGTGTTAGCCTTTCCTCATAACTTAAACCTTCCATTCCCCTTCTTAATTTAGTCGCCCGTCTTTACACTTTTTCTAGCGCTATAAAACTGTTGGCAGCGTCTGCCTTGTTATTTAAGGGAAAGGGAGGGGGGATTTTTTTTAATTCTTTTGTGTATCAATTTTTTTTTATCTATGTTGAGTAGCTGGCAAGTTACAATAACCTTTCTTTGGAAATCTCCCACAATTTCTTCAGATTAAACTTGTATGGACAGAAGAGGAAATCCGACAACAGGATAACTTATATTTGTTTTGAAATAATGGTTTATAAGGGCTCCGTATTAGGGATAGACCGATATCATTTTTTCATGGCTGATACCGATTATTGGCAGCTCTTCTGGCTGATATTTGGTGCCGATATTCTGTAAATTTAGGCCCGTGTCAGACAAACACCGTGATCACGTCTGTGTTTCCGCACAGTTTAACGTCCGTCGTAGCATAGAATCATGAGCAATAGAGACCCACACACAAAGTGCGTCCGCACCGAACTGTGCACGCACAATGCACGTGGCAAACAGACGCAAGTTAGGCAAGAACGTAAAACCGCTAGAACGGACGCTCAGAGTGCGCCACATCCGCTTAGCGTTGTGTGTGTGTGATAGAACAAAGTCAGACGGACTGCATTTGCGGCGTCCAGCACCTTAACACACAAAATGGCTTTTCATATCATGTATCAATTGTTATCATTTTTCATATTAATTTTATTTCCCATAGTTCCCTTTTTTTTTTTTTTTTGCAATGTCCGTCAAAAAAAGGATTGTGTGGTGTCTGCAGTATCTTCCGTCAGTACACCCATCCGTTGTGCACGGACGCACAGTGTGCTCAGAATGAGCTCAGAATTCGTTAGTCTGACCCCAGCCTTAAAGTTGTGAAACCGCACAAATCTGACATTATGCCATGAACTCAATGTGTTTAACACTTAAACATTGTACCACGCCCACTTCATTTATTCAATTTAGTAAGATCCTTTTTTTTAATTTAAGCTTTAATTTTTACAAACAATAAGACCGTGTCTCTGGCTTTCTTAAAGATCCCTCATATGACCCTGTATGTAAGGGGTTCAGCAACCTTGGCCCTCCAAGGGTTATATTCCAAAGTTGGTGCGAACTTAACCACAGCTGTTTTAAACTTAACAACCCCATAGACTTTAATGGCTCTGGTAAGTTTACAACAGCTCTGGTTACGTTAGCGCGGACTTTCTAATATTGCCCCACATGTTTTGGAATTACATCTGCCATGATGCTCAGCTGCTCATTAGGTTCTTGGAGACTCATGGGAAATGCAGTTCCAAAGTATCTGGAGGTCCCAGGTTGCTGACCCCTGCTGAAGGAAATAGACCCTGCATCTCCTGTATAGGGAATTCCCTGCCAGATGGGATGGAAGCCCCATTTCTGTTGTCATCACGCTCATGCGCAATATGTTAAGTGAGCAGGGGTCGTTCTGCAGTGAGGGCTACAGCTTGATGTGGGAGAAGCCCCGGATTCGCACAGTTCTGTGGGATCTTGCGTGTTGCAGCTATAGTGAGTCAACTTGTCCAATTATCGGCAAATAAAATGCCGATACCGATATCAGTAATTTTCTGGCAAGTTATCAGATCCCCTCTAAGGGGAAAACTAAACAGGTTTAAGCTTGTTAGTCTTTCCGCATAACTTAAACCTTCCATTCCCCTTATTAATTTAGTTGCCTGTCTCTGCGCTTTTTCTAGCGCCATAATAACCTTCTTTAAGCTTCTTTTAAGACAGGTGCCCAAAATTGCACAGCATATTCAAGGGGCGGTCTTACCATTGATTTACAGTATAAAGAGGCAAAATTATGTTTTCATCCCGAGAGTGAATTCCCCTTTTAATGCATGACAATACCTTGCTGGCCTTGGTGGCTGCTGTTTGACATTGGGTATTGTTCCTTAGTTTCAGGTCTATGATTATTCCCAAATCCTTCTCCTGCTTTGATTTCCCTAACTCTGTATGATTTAGGCTAGGGTCAGACGAACACATTTTTCGCGTCGTCCGTGAAAAGGTGCGGTCGAACGAATGGACGTATTTTTTCACGGAATGCGCGAAAGCGGTCATACGATGCGTATTTTCGTACGTGATTTTGTACGGATCATCAATAAAACCCTTTTTGCGTCTGGACGTTATGTTGGCCGGACGTGTGCAGCGTCTGACGTCTCCCAATCACGCAAACACGCCGCTATGCGGCCGCAGCGCACTCTGTACGTCAGTAGTAGCGGTTTGACGTTCTCGAAAAAATGCGTTCATTTGCCACTTGCGTTGCACGGACGAACTTTCGTGCGGCCGTTCGTCGTATGTTCCCCGGCATTGGACGTCATTTGCTGCTAGCACGGCCCTGTTTTTGTGCGGCTAAACGCACGTTAAAACTGCGTTCGTCTGACCCTAGCCTTAGGGTATACGTGGTTCGCGTGTTCTTCACTCCAAAGTCCATAACCTTGCATTTATCTACATTAAATTTGATCTGCCATTTGAGTGCCCAGTCCCCCAATCTATCTAAATCCCTCTGCAGCGAAGTAATATCCACTAATGTTATCTGCAAACACCGACACATGACTTTCGATGCCTATTTCAAGATAATTTATAAATAGATTAGATAGAAGTGGTCCTATAACACAGTGGTCCGCAACCCTGGTCCTCAGGGCCCACTAAAAGGCCAGGTTTTAAGGATTACCTTGGGGAAATGCAGACTGAATCCCGCAATCACTGAGCTGCAATCAGATATCTGGCAAACCTGGCCTGTTAGTGGGCCCTGAGGACCAGGGTTGGTGAACACTGATATAACAGACCCCTAAGGGACACCACTTACCACTGGTGTTCATCTTCAAAAGACCTCATCTTTTTTTTCTCAGTTTACCCAGAAAAAAATGGCTTTGGGAGAGTCCGTAATAATACAGTTTCCCCCCAATGTTTTGTTTTGATTTTTTTTCCCAGGCCTTCCCGTCTCTACCCAGGACCTGTATAACATAGGATGTTGTTGGCTACTGTAGTCACTGTACTGTATGTACTGGTTGTTAAAAGGCAGCAGTGAAGATTGCCATAGAAATAGTTATTGTACAGAAATGCTTCCTTGCAGAGAAATTTATCTATGGTGGGTATGAAGTGGGACGTTAAAAAAAAAAAAGTAATTCACGGGTGGCACGTGTCAACTACTTTGACCGTGGTAGAGTTTTCTGCAAGCTGCAACAAATTATGGGTATTTGCAGCAAACGTGGGAATTAGTTTATACCATATCTCTTGCTAGGTTTTTAATATACAGCACATTAAATACCAGTTTCTTCCCCAATGGGGCTGTTTTATTAATATATTAAGAGAATTAAAGTATTAATACAGATTTGTGATGCTAGAATATGATCAGTTGTTTTTTTTATTTGCACAATCTCATATAGCAAGGGAAATGCTAATATTATCTCGTATCTACCAAAGAAAAGATGTGGCACGTTACTGTCTTTGTGCAGAACATTTGCGCTGTAAAAGCATCGTCAAACATCTTTCATATGCGTAAGAAAGGACGGATGATATTATTTTTAAGCAGATGTCAACTCAGACTAAACAGATTCTCCAAGCTCTCCGCTTGTCAGGCTCACGTAGAGAAAGCTCAATACACCAGCTCCTTTGGATGGTGCTCATTTAAATAAATTTTGCCTCCCCCCCCCCCTCGCAATGTCTGTCCATTCCCTCACACATTGTTCCAGCGTTCATACGCACCAAGCTCTAATTAAGATGATTTTCCTGCGTAAATTCGCCTTCTGACCTTTCAGAAACCATGTGTTTTGCTGCATCAACAAATTAACTGCAAATCAGATGCCGCTTTTGTAAATAATATCTGCTCATTCTGAAATCCTGAACTTGAGATGTGATGGCAGCTCTGGATTGGGGGAGAAAGGGACAAAATGCTGTTTCTGATCACATTGTTCCTGCTATTAAAAAATATGTATTTTTTTTCCCCAGCACGAAGGCAGCTAACAGAATATTAATTGCATTTTCTGTTAATGATTACAGCTATATTTACATCTCACCATAGAATTGGCCATCACTGGGTGCATTAAAAATCTAACAATGCTATATGTGATCCGTGTGAGGATGTGCGTCTTTATACAATGTACATTCACCATTGCCCAGCAGTGTATCAGTGAAAGAAAGGTTTTGAATCGCAAAAACCCCAAGCTTATCAGATTTACATGTTTCATTTTTTCCAAATATTCTTATGCCTTTCCATCCCACAGGGGAACCTGCCTGGGCTGCGGATGAGCTTATGTGCAGCCCAGAGAGAGAAAGAAAATAGATGGGGGGGGGGGGAGAAACTTTCTGCTGGAAATATTGGCTTTAGGCAAGGATTATCTGTGTTTGAAAACATTACTTCTCAGGGCTATCTCGTGTCCTTGGTTGTAGCTGAAGGACATATGTGGGATAGGTGAATCTCGGCGTTGCGGATATTTGCAATTAAAACGAGCCTTTGAGCTTCTAGTGGTCAGCATCCAGCAGTATGACGGAGCATGTTTATCTTTATATTCCTACTGAACGCCAGCGTCTACTGAAATCTGTATCTCACTTCTCAGAAATAGGTTTTCCCCTTTTTATTCCATGCTGTTTCATAGCCATTTAAACAGAGTTAGAATTGGTGCAGAATATATACATATGTAATCTCAGGAGAATTATTTCACCACCATTGTTCTAGTGTCATTGTGTTAAATACGGTCCCCTTCAAATACAAATGATTCTGGCTCTTCCAATGAGGTCTATATTGAGTCTCTCATCCAAAAACAATGCTATTCAATACATTTGTTGAGGTCACATCAGCATCGTATAGCAATACAGAGTGATACCGTTTTTATTGGACTCACGTTACATTTAAAGGAAAAGCTTTCGAGAGTATACCTGTCTTTTTCAGATCTGGAAGCTATAATGAGCAAGATCATAGAAATGAACACAAAGAGCCAAGCAGAAGGGTAGTGTGTTAGGATAGGTCTCTGGGTGAACGTTCAGAGTCTCTCCGAAACAAACTGAATCCATATATAACGAATTGCTTCAGAACGGCTCATTATATAACGAATTGGCCTTGTCCCTAAAGCCTGCAATCAACCCAAAATAAAACACTTGACCGGCACAGGCAAAAAATAAAAAAGCCTGTATTGCAATAACTACCTGCAAACTAAATGAAAGCTACAAGGTCAGAGACAATAAAAATAGGCTCACATAGATAGGGTCAAATACTAAAGGGACCATGTCCCTGCACTCAACCTATATACCCAATATATAAATGTGTAGATTGGGGAAGCCATGTCAGTCCAGATGCCAAAATCACCAGAGTATGGCAGTATGTAGTGATACCTTTTTTGTTGGTCTACAATTACATTTAAACGACCAAGCTTTGGCGAGTGTACTTGTCTTTTTCAGTTGTGCAAGCAATTTTGAGCAAAAACATAGAACTGAACAATAAAGAGTCAAGCAGAAGGGTAGTGGGTTAGGGTGTGTGTCGTAAATAGTGAATAGAGGAAAAATATGGTTTAGAACAGTGGTTCTCAACCTGTGGACCCTCAGGACCCACAATTGTCCTTGGTCATTAAGTCCCGACCCAAAAATAATTAAATTTCTGAAAAATAATTTATTCCACAAAACAATGTGTGCAATATTTTACAATGTATGCACTTTTAATTTTTTTTGTAAACAAACAGGGATTCTTTCCAAAATAGATCGTGCATTTATCACAGCACTAGTGAAAATGAAAGTGCTGTTGAGGCAAAAAAACAATAAAATAAACTGTAATTGAAACATATGAAATTAATTAGAACATATGGGAAAACTAGGGAAGCTTCTTGCTCTTAATAAGTGTCTCATTCTGGGGTGATGGTAGACAAAGCGACTCTAATTTAAATCGCTACTGAATGAATAATAAAATAGTATAAAAAACTTAAGAAACTCACCTGCTTCGCGCTCCCCCGCCTCGCAGCCTGCCATCCCTGAGCCTACGCAATTTGCGTAGCTAAATGCTACACTAATCACGTAAACTCAAGCTGGCCAAGAGATTGAGAAGTTTGCAGCACTCGACTGGCACTGCCTACTTCCTGAACCTATGCTCTTCAGTGCCTCAGAGAGGTACAGAGAGCAATGAAATAGATTGGACCAATGGGAAAGCACCATTGGTCCAAGCCATTCAAAAAACTCCTCCATGGGAGGCACTGTTGATTGGTCTGTGGTAGATTCAGCACCACAGGCCAATTGACAGGGAAGTACGGCGACAGCAAAATTGTCCCATAAAGAACCATTGAATAATTCCTCTATATACAGATCGCCATAGTGCCGCGAATTGCATCGTATTTTGCTGTCAATTTCTGGTGGTGCCGAATCCAAACAAAACATTTGTTATATCAATTCGTTTTGGATTACGTGGGTATAGGATTCGTATTTCGGAAGTAGTTCCCAAATTTGAATCACCGAAGTTCCGGCCAAAATACGTTCCGTTCGAAAATGAATGCACAGGTCTTCTTCTCACCTGGTAGTTCCTTTGTTAGCCATCCGACAAAAAACTATAGCAGTACACATACAGATCTATTCACTAAAAGGTGAAACTCTGGAGTAGACAAGAACAATCTAGACCAAATAGCCGATTTGGAAAGTGAGATAAATGGGAGAATTTTTCTGGTTTGGCTATTTTGACCTAGAATTTTCACTTCTCCTGCCAATTCTCCTGATTTTCACCTTTTTATTGAATAGACCTGATAGTGTTGTTTTTTGTAGGAAATTACAAAAATACAAAACTGGTATCCCCCCCCCCCCTCCAAATAGATGGACACATAACTTGCTTGTTATTGCTTCCTGTGCAATTGGGAGAGGGTTGTGTTGAATCCTTTTTCATTCCACCATTATTTGATTTCCTGTTTATGAGTATTGTAGTACACACAACAATAAAACTCAAAGCAACTGGTCTTTTAGCCATAACAAATGTTAGGCTCTCTTTTAATCATATCGGCTTTTAGTTCAAAAAATCAAATGCTGTCAACCAATATTTTTTCCAAAAATCAGCTGATTCGTTCAATTGGATTTGACCAAGTTGATATCCAAAAAACATCTATTTTGGAAAAAATTGGGCTGGTAAAAAGCCCAGAAAAAGCAAATATTAGATCAGAAATTGTAGTTACTAGCAAGTTATTTTGCCTATGATACCCATAATTGTGTGAGTTTACCACTTTAAAGTTTCATTTAATTGAATTAAATGTCCAGTTGTCCAGGACAGCAATCAACATGACCCCCCCCCCCCCATTGGGTACCGTTCTCCAGTCTGGGTTGTCTATAATGCCCAAACACCTCAGTGAATATCTAGATCCTAGACAGCCGGACATTTGTAAAAGTTCCTCTGCGTTTCACAGAAGTGGTAGTGTAATATTTAAAATAAAATTTCCCTGCCTGAAGAGCCATTTAGCAATACTTTTCAGAACTTGTAATATTATTGGATTTTGGTTTACTGATAACTTCGAATTTAATCGATGAAAGCCAAAATTTGCATTGGCATGTATAGGAATGCGTGGGATAGTTCAAACACATTAAGAGGAATCGAGGAATAACAGTATGACCTTATTTAAGTCTCTTGAACTAAAAAAAATGGCTGAATTGCAGCAGAAAAAAACGTAAATGATCAGCAATAGAGTGCGTTGTTAGATGTTGGATGGTATATAGAACGTCGTTATTGCGTTTAATAAGCCAATAAATGACATGTTTAGGCTGGCGTCAGACGAGCACACTATGTGCGCCCGTACTGATGTGCTTACCGGCGTCCGTCGCTGCGTTGTGACGTGCTGCAATGGGGCCGGTCACATGCTTGTGCACGCGCACGAAATGTGTGTGTAACAGGCATCCGTTATCAAACCCTCCCTGTCGATGCCACGTGCGTTGACGGGGCTGCAATCGCGATCCTCCATAGGAGGATTGCGCTTTGCAGTGCGGAGCGCACAGAGGTGGTCAGATGGGCGCCGAGTGGAAGGAACGTCCACTCTCACGGACGTTCCTTCCGCTCTCCAAAGACGCTCGTCTGTCCCCAGCCTTATCTGTCCACTAAAAGTCTTTGAAAAGCCTTAAAAAAAATGGGGCACTATCGTGTGACTCTCACTAAAACTGGGACGCTAAGGGGAAAAATTAGCGTTCGCTAATTTCCTCTTGGCGTCCCAGTTTCCCAGCAGATCATGAGGCAGGTGCCAAGTCTGGCAGCCTGCCCCTTTAGCGATCGCTAGGTTCACGGATGCTGGGGGTAGCACCTTCCCCTGCATCCCCTTCATGGCATCCATAGGACTCCATGGAGGATCGTGCTGCCAGGTCACATGACCAACAGGATCTCGCCTCGTTCGAGATCCTTTTGGTTGGCGGAGTTATCGTGGATGAAGACTGGGGAGTTTCTTCCCCCAGTCTCCCTCTGCTCCTGGCAGCCAGAAGCAGCAGATCGGGCTGCCGTTCTCACCGCGGGATAAGAGGAGAGTATGTGATTTTTTTGGGGGGTTTTGAGCTGCAGGTAACGGATTCTGCAACAGCGCAATCCGTTACCTGCACCTCTGACCTGATCGTAACTTTTTCGTTAGCGCCAGCTCTTAGTAACTAGCATTAGGACAAAGTGATCCAAACGCTAGTTACTCTGTGCGTTCACTTTGCGTTCCCCATGTTAGGTATAGCGAGCGCA
Source organism: Leptobrachium leishanense (assembly GCA_009667805.1). NCBI lineage: Eukaryota > Metazoa > Chordata > Amphibia > Anura > Megophryidae > Leptobrachium > Leptobrachium leishanense. The sequence goes on along the minus strand of CM019071.1, from coordinate 109,152,842 downwards.
AAGTACAGTAAATTTGAGCTACGAATTGTAAATTAATGCACGCTAACGGGTTTTTAACCCCTTAGCGATTTGAAGGCGATCTGGCTGCAGCACTATGACCTCCTTTAAGCTAACGCTGACGCTAGTGTTAGCTTGAAGGAGGTGATAGAGCCCATGGTTTTCTTTGACTACTTGAAATGTTGGACACTGTTGGCTATGGACTCCTAAAAGATAAAAGCATGGCAGTGTCATGGTAAAGGCGCATCAATTGTACATAAAACCAGGAATTAGATACCAGGGACCACATCTAAACTCACCAGGACTTTGGATATTTCTTCTTGATAATTTATGCAATGGACATTGCTATTTTTCCCAGCTGCAATGATCATTACTTGTGATCTTCGATACTGCAGTTCAATATGGAACGTGATTGTATCCTATATTGAAGCCAAGCTTCTATGGAACGGCTAAGACATAGCATGAAACTTAGTTGTGGTTTCAGCTGTTACATGTGCCATTTTTGGATCAACTATATTATTTCCATCAGATTATGCAAATTCGTGACTTTCAGATAATATCTTCTTTTCAATCATTTTAAAATTTCAATGAATGAATCACAAATAAGGAGTTACGTTTAAAGATGGTAATCACACATACTATACAGAGCTAGTCAGCTATTATTTAGTTATGATTATTTTTAAAAGCGTGTCTGCATTTGTGTCACAGTTCGACACACACAGGGTGCTCAGGTACAGTCTTTAGTCTGTGTGTGTGTGTATCTGTTATAGTCTGACACATCTGTGAGCATCCCTTGTTGGCCAGGAAGAGCATCCCACTCTTCTGTCTCTGCACATTTCAGAACCTGTGATAGAAACCATATGATCGTGTTTTTGTCTCCTTACTAGAAGTGGGATGAGCGAAGCGTTCCAAAGAATCCCATGCCAGACGCAGATTTCTAGGTTGGCTCCATCCCAGCACTCCCACCTCCATGTTTAGATGGTGCCGCAGAGAGATATTAACAGCTTCAATGCCAAAGGCGGCAAGTTGAGCAAAATGAAAAAAAATAATATTGAACACATCTATGTTCATTACACATATGTTGATCATTCATACATTTTATCTTTTTGGGTAGCCAGCGGTATTTTTGCAAAGTCTTTTAAATGTCTCTTTTGCACTGTCTCTTGACGTTGCGTTGGCATCTAAATTTCTAATTCTATAACTTTTTGATTAGACCTGAAGACTATATTGTTCATGAGCCTTAATTTGCTGTGCTCTACAGTTTGACCAAATGCTTGTAAGTAAATCTTTGAAGCATAGGGTAGTTTCAGATGAATTTGTTCATTTGAAGTGGTTCATGTTCAACAGAATTGATTACAGATTTACAAACGAATCCCAGAAATTTTAATCCAGCTAGTTTATGTGATGCGATTTGCAACAACTACTATCATGCCCCAAATGGGACTTGTCATATTGACGCACATACGCACCAGGACTATCAGTTGCCCTGCAGAGCAGCCATACGGGGCTACCCATTGTTGAGTACTGTATTAACACTTGTGTTTGGGCCTCAAAACCCTGATTCCAAGTATTCAAGCACCACGAGCGTCTTTAAATAGGAGCTCGCAGTACGTTTTCTCTCAGTCGTCCTGACAACTGGTGACAGCCTTGGGGTGCTGGGTAATCGGACTGAAGGAAAACCTTGTCACAGTGTCCGACTGTGTGACTTGGTAGGTTTATAATATCATATTCAAAACCTTTATTAATTCTTAACAAAGTCTCTTCCCGTTCCATATTTGGATAATCCAAAGAGTGTGATCATTATGGTAACGAGAGGTGGTATTATATATTTGTGGCCCCAAACAAAGCGATAGGGAACTACTACATAAGAAAAGTAATGTGTTAATTTATGCAGAAACTCATTTTCAGTGTAATTTAGCAAAATTCATAATACTCTTTGTATATACAGTATGACTAATTTTATACATCACATTGTGTCACAATTTTCACACTAATGGATGGTTCTCTGTTAATATCATTCATGATAACCTCCCCTTCAGTACGCGGAGTGCTACACATGAAGACCACCCATATGACATTTTGATATGTACGATACATATTTTTTATGTGTGTATATATAATATATATATATATTTTTTATACAAGACATATATAAGGGGTGCACAGCATAATAATGAAGGTGATGCAGAAGCTGTCCTTGGCTACAGTTAATGTGTGTAATTTTGCAAATCCAGTATTACCTTTTACTGATATGTCAGTTTCCACTTTAACACAGCAGGAAAAGATCCCTCCACCTCGGCCTCCACCTCCCAGGATCCAGCGTGCCACTGTGCCCGTGAGTAGATGCGGATCTGCTCTCCTCGGTCTCTTACCTTACCTGTTGCCTGATTTGTTCTTTTGTAGTTCTAATACACCTTCTTAGTCCAGTCTGCCTCTTCTCGTGAGAGCAAAAATGAAATTTTTCCCAGGGAAGAAAAAAAATCCCTGATGTAATAAAACCCATTTCTATGAAACTTGCATTTCTCCCAGCTTCATGTGTCTCAGGTCTTCTCAGTATTTTTCAGTGACCACTGGCTCATCCGGGGTGTCTTTTTGGGACTTTCCTTTTTTGGGACTTTTCATTTTTCCTCCCCCCTAAATATTCTCTTGATATTATATTCATACTCACCAGCAAATTGAATATTATTTGGGTATATCCGTAAAGAAATTACTGAAAATGGTTTAACAAATACAGCAACATATACAGTTTGGTCTATTTTCACCCTAAATTTGCAGACTTTGCTACAAATTGTTATATAGGCAAGCAGTTGACATATTATCTTAATATCAAATTAAGGCATTACCCCTGAACAAAATGATTGTTAGTCAAGTTATATCATTTTAGCAAAACACAAGGGGCTCCATTCTGACCAGACCATTATGAGTAACAAGTGAGCTGGTATGTATGATGGCTCAACTTGTTTATCGTAATTTCTCCTGTGCTATTCCAGCTGAGCTGCAAACTCCCCCCTGAGAATGCTTACTGTAAATAACATTTCCTATGCAATGTATAGGAAGAGATATTGTGCAGGCAGTTAGAGAATAATAAGCATTTTCAAAGTAATAAAATACAAAGATTACGGAGTACAAGAAAGTAGGCAAATTACAAAAATTTAATTCTGCCTTACTTTAGCGGCTCCCAATTATTAAGGCTCAAGCGCTAATATAGTGGCTCACTCATAATAGAGCTAGTAATAGGGAGCTGCTAATGGACGGTGGCTAACGATGATATTTTCCATTAGGTACTTTTCATACTGGTTCAGCCGAAACTGATTTTTCTGCAAATATGACCACCCCCCGCCTGAATTTTATTTCTGTACAGTAGTAAGCGAACCCACCTCAGATGACTTTCTAAGCTTCCTTTGATTACATTGATGCATATTGGTAGCAGACTATCTCTTAATAGCTTTTAGTAGGTAGTTGGGGCCATGGTTTAGATGTGACCATGCCAGAGGAGTAGCCAAAGACTATAGATGAGCTGATCTAGGACTTCATCCTCTTGATCCACACCCCATCCGATCTCTGTGAAAAAATGCTGACAACATCCAAAATATAGCCCCATTCTGTGGTCTTGCAGTACAGAAATTATTAATGAAATTTGAAACCTAGGAACCTGTAACTATACCTATATCCTCAGTCAGACATTGATTGTATGCTCTTCGGAGCAAGGGTGAGTAACTGTTGTCTTCTAATGTGTTGATCTTTCTGCATGTGAGTTCTTGTCCTTCAGAGGAGAAAATGCAAGTTTTTACCTACTCATTTTTGCTCCGAATTCAAGATCATGATCTGATAAAAATGCCAGGCTGCTGGAGTCACTCCCTGCTAACACTGCATGCTCTTGTTTCATCTCTAGCTACGTAGTAAGGATTTGCTGCATGCAGTTTGTCATGTATGAGTCTCCCTGCAGGTGAAAAACCGTGACTCGAGTGCTTCCAACAGAGTGGAAAATATTATATTCTCAGTCTGTCAAATCAGTCTCTTAATCTTCAAAGTTATAATATTCATTCAGATTCATTCCTATGTGGGGGAATTTTGTATAGAAATACGTGGGCTGACAGAACTGCTACGGGTTTTGTAAGAGATGCCTTCGAACATGCTCAGATACTGACATAATGGGTAAATATGTTCATTACAAGGTTTAAAATTTAGTAGGATATATACCCATTTGCAAAAGTTTGCGTCGTTCTACCTGTAACTATATTATCTACTTGCTACTTTGTAAATACCCGTATTATACTTTATGAAATATATTTTATTAAATTTTTTGTAATAAAATTTCGGTAACAGTAGTTTAACAAAAAAATGATTGTGTTGCACACAGAATGTATAAACAGTATATGGGTGCTATCAATGCAAGTAGCTAACCCTCATAGCTGATACAAATACACAAGAAATTAAGGGTAAGATGCACACCAGACAGAAATGATGAAAGTTTATTACAACAACAAAAAGTAAAAGCAGAAGTTAACCAAGCGTAATGAATATGCCAATAAATACATATAATACGCTTAACACTTTTATCCACAATTAGTCACACAGGATTCTATAATACATATGAGAACAGAAAAACCGTACTCCGCTCATATGTATTACAGAATCATGTGTGACTAATTGTGGATAACAGTGTTAAGTGTACTATATGTATTGGCATATTCATTGCACTTGGTTAACTGCTGCTTTTATTTTTTGTTGCTGCAATAAAAAAAAATTCATTTTTGACTGGTGTGCATCTTACCCTTTATTTCTTGGGAGAGAGTAGTTTAATGTTTTCCTTTTTGTAGTGAATTTTATATCCTTTGTTTTATGCTTAATTTCTGAAACTAACCAAAAAAGATTACACTATGATGCCATTATTAGTGCATTACAGAGCACTGAGCAAAATCTATTGTTTTCAACTTGGCAGACACGTTAACCAGAATCCGGCACACTTAATTTTGTTTTTTTGACAACTATAAATGTTAAATTTAACTTTTATTTTTAATTATAAATTGTGAAATTACTTTTTATTATTCTATAATTACAACTCTAAGCTACTTTATTAGCCATTTTACTACCAAGCTCTTTTTGTTGGAAAAAATAATATTTATTTGAAATGTGGATGTGTAGTGACTAAATATTGTGTAAGAAGCAAATAGTTAGATAGTTACATAGGCTGAAAGAAGACATGCATCCATCGGGTTCAGCCTTTCACACATCACCTACGGCTGTTGTTCCAAATTAGCATAAATATTGTTATTATGAGATAGTTAAACAAATTTTAATAATGTACATTTGGTAATTATATTTGTCATACCTTCTATCAGAGAAATATTGCTGGGATGTAACACTAGATGTATCTTGCATTATTAGCATATAGGCACAAATAGCCTTTGTCTGTGATATTGACAGATAATGGCGTGTTCAGATACCCTGCTTATTAGGATTTATAGTGCTAATAATAATATCATCAGCAATGCAACTTCCAAAATACACCCATAGAATATAGATATATCAGTATGAGGCATATTGCATGCATGTGAAACTTACATTAACTCCCATCTGTACTATAAAGGTATTTTCAGCACTTTCAACCACCTTAGTTATATCCATTTTCAATATTGAGCGGCCCCAGGGCTCTCCCTGCTTTCTGCTCTTTTCTTGGCTGTTGTAAAGCAGCTATAAACATTGTTGGACTTTTTGTAATAATGAGAATGGGCATTCAGTAATATAATATTATGTATTATCTTTTTGTTTGGAGGGGTTTATACTGTCTGCATTCTTTGTATATTCGGTGTCTATACGGTTTGTGCTTTTAAGCTATGTGTATATATATATTGTGTGTGTGCGGAGTCTGGAGTGTATATAGTATGTATAGTGTGTGGCAAGTACTGTGTATGGAGTATGTGTTCTGTATGTAGCTGTGTATGTGGAGTGTATTGTGCTGTGTTTTATATGTGTAGCGTGTGTTGAGTACTGTGTGTGCAGTACATATGTGTTTGCAGCATGTGAGTAGTGCATGTATCTGTGTGTGCGCAGTGTGCACTGAGCTTACTACACACTCCTATCTAAAACAGCCAACCACACATCCACATGGTCAAACTCAGCCAAACACTCACCCAACCAACCACGCACACTCCCATCTCACTCAGTATGCCATATATGTAATATGTGCATTCCTTCCTTAGAAAATCACAATCCTCACTCCCACCGCACTTAGCCAGCCAGTCCCCACTCACTTGTGCTAAATATGATTTTTTCCTAAGTGCACAAAATCCACCAAAGCTTACGAAATGAGATTAATAGTTTACTTGCATTGGCCATTATAAGTAGAAGCTCGCTCACCACAAGGCAAATCTCTTGAGTGAGCAAAATAATAATTGTGAAAAATAACACTTATTGAAAAAAGAAACAATAAAAAGTGCAGCATGTGACAAAATATATCTCAAAATATATCTCAAAAAATACGACACAAGTGTCAAATAAAGAGAGTAACTCTCAAATAAATTCCATTAAGGAGTGCCAGTGAATTATTGCTGTGTCTAACAGTGCTATGATTAAATAAATATACGAAATAAGGCTTACTGACTGTTAACCTCCCCGGTGGTCTAAATTTTTCAAAATTTTGTGTCTAAAAGCGTCTCAATTTTTTTTTTTTAAAGGAAATGTGTTTTTGTACATAGTTAGCCTGTAATAATTAGGAATCACGCACTGAAATCCGTGCAATCGAGTCCTTACTGGTAAAATCCTTTATAAATAAATAAATAAATAAAAAATAGTAAATACACTGAGTCCTATAAAGTTTGAAACACGACATAATAATTTGTTATCCTAAAAATAATTATCCAAAATAATGCAAATAAATGATATTCAATAAAATACAACAAAAAACACTGAAATCTGTCTGAAAACAAGGGTGAGATTATGTATGGTCTGTTTCTTACCCTGTATTGCCACCTAGTGGCCGTTCATAAACATTGCACATTGGAAAACAGTGTATTATAATTTTTTTTAAGTTTGCTGCCTGGTCCTGCCCCCTGCATCGTGTGACTCGCAGGGAGCCTTACCAGGAAGCAACTCGCCGCGATCACACTGCGGGGGACAGCCAGGGAGAGCAAGAGGAGGGGAGTATCCAGCTCGAGTGTGGCTTGGGGTTACCGTTCGCGGTAGTGAAATTTAACCCCGAGTCACACTCTGGAATACCACCAGGGAGGTTAATCAGTTTGTGACAAATTGGCCAATGCCCCAACAAACACAGCAAGCTTCTGGTCTATTGCAATTCAGAAACAACCTGGTGGGATTTATACACTCCCAACCCTAGTGATAGAGACCACTCCCCCTTCACTTATTACTGTAGATACTCGAGTATACTGCGACCAGAATATGACGCGATGGATAGAGATTTATTATGGAAATGAGAGAATACTCAAGACTCGCATATAACGCGAGGAGCAAAATTATTAAAGTATACTGTACCGGTAAACAATTAAAATCCTTCTAGGTTCTCTCAACAAAGCCAGGCTACCCCTCAGGTCAGAGTGCTCTGCAGAATGATTGCAGTTGTTGCTAAGTAGGAATCTGCTGGCCATCTGTCTTCTTTACTAGCAATTAGATGGCCGGTGGAGGTGAGCAAGGTGATTGATTGGCTTAAACCGAGCTTGCCCTCTGGTCATGATGGATCCCACCTCTCCCAAATCCGGGAATTCCTGAAGTGTTTGCAAGCATCAGGGAGCCCTTAATTCACTTGAGACTGCCGGAACTTCCAGGAGACTTGGGATCCAGAGCAAGGCAAGTTTTTTTCTTTTTTTTTTTACACGCGATGCAGATGTCTCGAATATAACGCAACCTCTCCAATTTTAAGGTAAATTTTTGTCACCAAACTCTAGCGGTATACCCGAGTATCTACAGTATATATAAAGAGGTATCCATGTGCGCTCACTGGTTTCTACTTATTTTGAGTTCTGTCTCGCTCATATAATGTTGAGTATCTGAATGTCCCTGAAAAACATTATAAATTAATGCAGACATGTCATTCTCCAAGTGACCCTACTACCGGGGCTCCCTTCCTTTTCTTACAGATCTAAACTTTCCTCTGGGATATTTCAGTGACTATTCCTTGGTTAAATCCTGCGGAGTGGACATTCTGTTTTCGGAGGATGTTCCCTTTGTCTTACTAAATGCTCTTTCTGATGATTCTGGCACATTTTTATTCGTTAAAGGGAAGATAGCTGATTCTGTATATATTTTTCTCTCATTATATTTACCAAATAGAGCACAACATAAAACCCTTGCACATACCCTGTGAGAATTGTCTGAGTAATTTGTGGATATCTTGATAATAGCTCATTGACCTCAATGGATTGCTTGATCCACATATGGATATTTCGTCAGGTTGTAATATCCCAGTCTTTACCATACAAATCTTTGAAACTGAGTTACATAACACATATCACATACATAGCACCCAGGTCAGAGGGATATTATTATCCTCCTCATTTATATTAGACATGTGCATTCGTTTTAGTACTAAAACGATTTAGTCAGAATTTTGGGATAATTTAGTTTTAGTATGACTCAAGAGATACGAAACTGCTCAGTACAAAAACGAAAGAAACTAAAATAAAATGCACTACATTTTAGTTTCAGTCCTTTTTGTGATATTACATTGATGAGTGAAGGAGACCAGTAATGAAGCGCAACGTCGCAAAGCTACAGAAAAGGTTTGTATGCGTAATCCTTCCCGACCCCTACCCGAAAATCTGACAGTGATAGAGCTCCAGAATACTCACTCGCAGCACAGACAGCCAGCACAGGAGAGGAAACCTTTACTTAACCCGTGCATGTCTATGAGGCAGACAAGATGATAAAAGCAGCTGGAGAAGGAAAACATTGAAATAAATCACACTGAAAGCTAATGACAGAGGAGGGCTGGATCGTATAAACCCCTTTATAACAAGCAGCGCTGGGAGAAGAGAGGGACTTTATAAAACGTGTGTTATCTCCCCTCCCGCTCTGCATAATAGGGGCTTAGGACTGATACATTTTATATTATCCAGGAGCACTATCCCCCTTTCCTCACCTATAATACACATTTTATATAAAGTCCCTCTCCTCTCCCAGTGCTGCTTGTTATAAAAAATTTTTTTACGTCTGATACAGTTAGTATCCAGCTCTCACAGTTACTCTGTCAGTATGAGCCTTCAGTGTGATTTATTTGAATGTTTTCCCTGGATTTAAAGTGCTTTATTTTATTATAAAAATCAATTTGCACCAGTCATCTCTTCTCTGATGTTTCAGACCGATTTACGTTAATATTTTCCCTCTCCCCTGCTTTTATATTCCTGTGTCTCCCCCACAGAAATACAAAGTTTAAGTAAAGGTTCCCTCTCCTGTGCTGGATAAGCATTGCATTCCGAAGTTCTGCACCCTCCACATGCCAATGCAGTAGGATTTTCTATACAGAAAGGGGCATTAATTAATGCAGGTGGATGTTGTATACATTATACAGAGAGGGGTATTAATTAATGCAGGAGGAAACCTGTCCTCGGGACCCTCAACCAGGCCAGATTTTATATATAAAATTATTATTTACTAGTTTTACTGAAACTCTGAGCACTGTGATGAGCAGCAGTCAGTTACTGTAACAGCTTTGCCTGGCACATTGTGCTGAGAGTGAGTGATACTGTAACAAGCAGCGATCTCAGCCCTCTGAGGAGCCACTACAATAGTAATTGTATCCACTGGTTTTCGGATGAATGAAATTAGTTTTCATACTAAAGAACTGAAAACAAATTTCTTTAGCAACTAAATAAATTGCATTTTAGGACTAATCCATTAGTTCGAAACGAAATTTTGTGCTGTGCACATGTCTAATTTATATAGTGTCAACAGTTTCCACAGCACTTTACAATAACCTATGGGGGAAAGAGACAGAAATACAACATATATAGGAACCAGAAAGGAGAGATATAGAGAACCCTGCTCAGAGGAGCTTACAATCTAGAGCAGTGTTTCCCAAACCTGTCCTCCGGGCCCGCTGAGGCGCCAGGTTTGCCAGATATCTGAAGCACAGCACAGGTGATATCATTTGCTGCTTGGTGATTGCAGTATTCCGTCTGCATTTCCCCAAGGTGATCTGAAAAATCTGGCCTGGTTGAGGGTCCCGAGGACAGGTTTGGGAAACACAGATCTAGAGGGTTTGGCAGAAAGACAGACCAGAGGCGTTTTATTGGTCATCATTAGCATGGTGAGCAAATGGAAGTGAAATATAAATATCATGGTGTGGGCGTAGATTGGGAGAGAGGTCAGCGTCTGTAATGTGATACGCTGGTCTGCAGAGGTTGGTTTTGAGGGATTTCTTGAAGGCCCGAAGATGGAGGGATAATTTGTTAGACTGAAGTAGGTCATTCCACACTACCACCAGGGCTTCGGTTCTGCCCTTGAAGTTTTTGGAGGCTTGAGTTGGCTGTATGAGTGGAAACATATGGTTTGTGTTTTTGTAGATTGCAGAATTCCTACTCTTCCTATTTTTCATAGACAATCATAATGTAGAATTGAACTTGAAGTTTTCTCCAAAGACATGGTCAAAACATGCTCCCCTCTCCATGCAAATAACCTCCCCTCATTCTGTCCGAAAGAGAGATGCTAGAGACTCTATTTATCTTTACTCTCAGATCCATTACTTGTTTGGACAGGCTCGGATTCTTAGGCTAGCATCAGACGAACGCAGTCATCACGTCCGTGTCACCGAGCAGTTTAGTGTCCGTCGTAGCATTGATTTGTGATCAATAGAGACCAACGCGCAAAAGTAGGTGCGCACCGAAGTGCGCACGCACCACGCAGGTGGCAACGGATTCCATTTAGGCCTCGACGAAAAAGCGCTACGATGGACGCCCAGAGTGCACCACGTCCGCGTAGCGTACTGTGTGCGTGATGACGCGACGTCAGACGCAGCGCATTTGCGACGTCCATCGCGTTGACGCTCAGAGTTTTCTTGGTCTGGCTGGCTGTACCTGTCTTTTAATTTTAATTAATTTTGTTTCCCCTATTTCCCTTTTTTCCTACATCCGTTAAAAAAAACGTGTGGTGTCTACAGCATCTTCCATCAGTACGTACTTCCGTTATGCACGCACACAGAGTGCGCTCAGACAGCGTTCGTTTGACATTAGCCTTACTCCTCGTTTTATGAAAATCTCACAGGTGATATTTTAGAAAACACTGTGTAGGAAGACAATACACTCTCGATTAGAGGCTTCATTGATCAATCAACAATTAGAAGATTATTTGCTGAGATTTCTCTTGGAGCACAGTCATCATGTGGATCTGAAAAGGAGTTGTGCATAGTCACCAGATACAATACGTCGACTGAATAACCTTCATTAAATAAAATTGACTTATTGACCCTTCATTACAGATGCTTTTTCCGAATCAATTAAAACAACTCGGATGATTGTTAGCGCCTATACTTTGCAAAAACTATACTATTCGCATGTTATTGCATACATTGCAAAGATTCGATGAAACTAAAGATCGACCAGTACACGGGATGTGTCCTTACCCTATTTCAGAAACATTTAGGGGCTATTTTACTCCCTTGTACAATTTACCAACCTACGCGAACAAACCACATGCTTTAAAAACAATGCAACAAGACCAGAAGAAGAGTGTCTGGATGATCCAGTCTCATTCGAATAACTGAGGAGTGCATTGATAGCATCAAACCATGAAAAAAGCCCAAGCATGGACTACTGAATGGGCTACCTCTTGAATACTGCCTGTTCCTTAAGGAAGTCCCTCTTCCTCTGCTTGTTGGATTACTTAACATGCATCTGTCATGCCCAATAGCTTTGCTTGGAAAATTTTCCCTATATATGCGTTAGCATTTTCGCCAATGGGAAAGTGCACAAGTTCCATAAGATACACAATATTCAAAGTGTACATACGAACGTTCCAAACGGTATGCAAATTGTTTTAGAACCTGGGACTTTCACATTTCAGAAGCCTTGAGCCAAACGGGAGCAGCTGAGCATTAACGAAGAAAAGGTAAGCATTTTCACCTAAAAAAAAATAGAATATTGGGTAGATGCTGTTACATACAGGGTTATTCAAAGAGAATCGAAAAGTCACTGCACGTTCGGTGACTTTTCGTTCTCTTCAATTCGGTGCAAATCGGCTTTCCCATTTCAGCGACCCTGCGGTGCACCACAGGGCTGTCGAAGTGCAGGGAAAAGCTGCCGAAAACCCGGTGAATGCACGCCGAAAACCCGTAAAAACATCTGGATTAACCCGTCGAAGACGCCGGAAAAACCCTAGCAGGAGCTGATCACACGCAGCGAAGCCTCCGGAAAAAGCCGACACCGTAGAAGAAGGCAGTGAATAAATTAGGAAAACGGTTTGCTTGAATGATTGAAAAGTGAAACGCTGTTTGCAAAGAGACTACTGAGCGAAAATGTCTGAAAATTACATATGAGGTCCAGGGAATGATAATAAAAAGGGCTGTTACAGAAAAAATAAGTAAAGTTAAAAAAAAAAAAATCAGACTTTTAAAAAAAAAATCCAGAAAAATGCTTAAAATATCCTAAAAAATCTATAAATAAAGAGACTCTTTATTGCAGAATTTTACAATGAATGGTTTATTAGATATTTAATTAAAACGGGAATATTTTTAACATTGAAGCCTATGTGATTCTCCTGAATAAACCTGTCGAATGAAACCACCAAATGGCAGGGCATTTAGGGAACCTTTCACTGCTGGTTTGTGTTCTCTGAATAGCCGAAGCAGTGCTTTTTTATGGGGATTTCACTGCCCTCGATCAGGCACCGAATATGCAGGCAATTCGCCAGGATTTGGTGTATTGCCAGCTCTCTGAATAGCCGAATGGCCAAGAAAGGTAACCGAACACTTATTTTCACTGTTCGGTTACCTTTTTCCAGCCAGTCGGATCTCTTTGGATAACCCTGATAGTTACATAGGCTGAAAAAAGACATGCGTCCATCAGGTTCAGCCTCTCACACAACACCTACTGCTGTTGATCCAAAAAAAGGCAAAAAACCCAGTCTGAACCACTCCCCAATATGCAACGCACTGGGAAAAATTCCTTCTTGACCCCCGAATGGCAGTCAGATTTCTCCTTGGATCAAGAAGCCTACCCACATATTAAATATTATAACCCTTAATATTCTGTGTCTGCAGGAAGTCATCCAGTCCTTTTTTAAGTCTCTGACCCAACCACCTCAACAGGCAGAGAATTCCACAGCTTTATTGTTCTCACCGTAAAATAACCCTTCCTATGCTTTAGGCTGAATTTCCTTTCGTCCAGTCTAAATGGGTGCTCTTGTGTCCTGTGTATAGTCCTGTTAATGAATAGGTTTCCAGACAATGGTTTATAATGGCCCCGTATATATTTATATAAAGTTATCAGATCCCCTCTAAGGCGCTGTTTCTCTAAACTAAACAGGTTTAAGCGTGTTAGCCTTTCCTCATAACGTAAACCTTCCATTCCCCTTATTAATTTAGTCGCCCGTCTTTACACTTTTTCTAGCGCTATAAAACTGTTGGCAGCGTCTGCCTTGTTATTTAAGGGAAAGGGAGGTGGGATTTTTTTTTATTCTTTTGTGTATCAATTTTTTTATCTATGTTGAGTAGCTGGCAAGTTACAATAACCTTTCTTTGGAAATCTCCCACAATTTCTTCAGATTAAACTTGTTGGATTTCCTCTTCTGTCCATACAACAGGATAACTTAACAACTTTCTCAAATTAACTAGGCCATCATTTAACAAAGTTATTTTGTTGGCAAAGATTTGTAAGCTCTGCCCATTACTTGGACATTTTTATAACTAAGCGGTGGAGGGCCTTGTGAGCAGATAAGATGCGTTGGACTTCATTTTAGATTTTTGCAAAGAGGGGCCAAGTTGGTTACTGCCCATAGTGTCTTGTGTACATTTTACACACACCCACATTTTGTTCTTTCTACTCTCTTCTCTCCTCCCCATGAACTGTTTACTGATAAAGTTAAGTAGTTGTTTTCCAGCTGCATTTTGCGTTAATTTTTTCTAAAGACCTATTCCTAAAGGTTTTTTATGACCATTATTTGGTTCCAGAGCTACTTCTGGGAATGCCAATGGAACCATTCTAGAGTTTTAATTTTCTTCCTCCTCCACAAAAAATATTGTAAAAATATAATAAAATCAAGGATTCATGTTACTAAACTCTCTTGCCGGTTTCCAGTTTTATATTTTGTACCCTATAACTTGTTTATTTTGCATTCAGGGTTATTCAAAGAGAATCGAAAAGCCACCGCACGTTTGGTGACTTTTCGTTCTCTTCAATTCGGTGCGATTTGGCGATCCCATTTCAGCCACCCTGCGGTGTATTCAGCAAGCACCACAGGGCCGCCGAAATGCAGGGAAAAGTCGCTGCAAACCTGCCGAAAACTCACCGCAAAACGAGGGTGACCGCACACTGAAACCCGCAAAAACATCTGGATTAACCTGCCGAAAATGCCGTAAAAACCCGAGCAAGAGCCAATCACATGCAGCGTAGCCACCGGAAAAAGCCGACACCGCAGATGAAGGAGGTGAAGAAAAAAAAAAAACAGTCCGCTTGAATGTTTGAAAAGTGAAACGCTGTTTACAAAGAAACTACAGAACAAAAATGTCTGAAATTTACATGTAGCGCTGGGTTTAATTCCCTGTCGTGGCAGTACCTATTTTTGGCCACCGGAGGGAGACAAGCGCGATGAGAGACATTGAACATTGGGACTACATTTCCCGGCATGCTTTGGGAGCGGACACAGGAAGTGGGTGGGACACAGACGCTTACATCCTGAGCCTCGTGGAGAGAGCTGGCAGAGCGCGCCAGGGAGTGAGAGGAGCAAGACGCAGTGCAGCAGAACGAGACAGTGACTAGGCCGGAGCGCAGGCGCGGCTTGACAGAGTTATAGACCGGGTTATTCAGCCTTATCAGAGGAAGACCCAGTGATTCACCAGACTACCCACGCTGATATTGAGGAAGCTGGAAGACCCCGAGTTAGGAGTACCGCAGATCGATCGGACAGGGAGAGCAGGCGGTGAGCTGGACATCTTGCGGCAGGTGCAGAAAGCCAGACAGCGGATCCAGTAACCAAGAGAACCCCAGTCAACATCGAGCGGAGAGACGTCCTGGGTCGAGCGGAGCATCAAGTATCTGGCGGATGGGTGAGAGGCCTTCCAGGCCGTTGTGAATATAGAAAGCACGCTGCTGTTTGTTTCCAAAACCCACAGGGCCCCAACTTGACTAGTCGAAGATACCTCATAAGCAATTCACTGGCCAGTTGAATATTGTACCCTGGTACCATAACACACACACTTACATTCTGGGACATAACCTGTGCGGGACTCACTCCCCAACCTCAAGAAAGGGGGTTAAAGATATATTTTTCCTTTTCTTTTCCGCTGCGCGTTTCTCGAATTACGAAGCATTGTATTTCTTTTCCGCTGCGCGTTTCCCGCATTACGAAGTATTGTAAATATATATACGAACACCGTGTTATTCATTATATGCCATTTATTCTAGTAAACTATATAATTTATAAAATCCACAACGGTGCTGGAGTATATTTATTCCCTAGTGCAGGGAGACTGACCCGAGGTTCAATTTCAGCGGCTCCTCCGGGAGTGAGCGCTACATACCTATGAGGTCCAATGAATGATCATAAAAAGGGCTGTTACAGAAAAAAGAACAGACGTTTAAAAAAAGTCTGTAAAAATTTTTTGGCACAAAAATCCCGAAAAATGCTTAAAATATCCCAAAAAATCTAAAAATAAAGAGACTTTTTACTGCAGAATATTATAATGAACGGTTTATTAGATATTGAATTAAAACGGGAATATTTTTTTTTTTTAAATTCTTTATTTAAAGATTAAAAGTACAAAGAAAGATCATGAAATCAAATGAAAATGCGGCCATATATGGCCTGCTAAACCGAAGACGAAAAGTCCGGTGGCAAAGTCTAGCGTCAATGAGGAAAAGTTAAGCGACAAACAATGCATTCAAATTTAACGGTCGGCTAAAAAATAGACCATGCGTGAATCAAGAAAATCGTGCCGAAGTCGTATAGCTGAAAATTAAAAACAAATCAGAAACAAAACAGTCCCGGGGATTCGTCGGAAAATTATAACAAAAAGCATATGGAGGGGTAGGATAATCTTCATCCCAGCTGTATCTCCGGAGGGTCCAGGGGAATACCGGCCGTTGCAAGGTCAGTCCAAGCCGTAGCAGGGTCCGTAACTGTATAAGGTACATTAGCGTGCGTTACCACCAAAGTCCCCGCCGGGCCCCACCTGTAGCGAATTCCTTTCCTGCGCAGGGTAGACGTCACCTCTCTAAAACGGCGTCGTGCCATCAAGGTCTGAAACGGTAGGTCGTGGTAAAGTGCCAGGGTAGATCCCTCGAATTGAACCGGATCGGTGCCAGGGGTAGTCATAATCTTCACCTTAAAAGCCACATCGCGGGGGGGCGTGGCCGACTGCTCAGAGGAGCGGACATGTTTTGGTGGAGCTCCGCATGTCCTCTCCTTTTCGGTGCCCCCAGAGGACTTTCCACACGGTAATTTTTACAGATAAAGGTGCCTGAGGAGCTGGCCATCGGATCTGTACTGTTCGGAGGCCGTTTAGTCCCCCCCCCTCCGGACGAGAGACGACCCTGACTGCTGGGTGGCTGGAGTGAGGAGCCGGCGGCCATCTTAAGGCCTATTATCTGACCCCAGGCGCTCCGACCTTGCTGAGCTGACCGCTTTACTGCGGAGATGGAGGGCCCACATCTCCCGACTGCCCTGGATGGACGCCTGATAGGAGGGACGAACGGACCGGCGGATGCACGGCTGGATGGACCCAATCCCCCTGTTGGAGGTACAGACGCCTTCCTTACAGGCCTGGAGGCCTGTTTGCAGATGTTGGAAGGGGAAGACATGGACGCCCCGCTCACGAGAGGCGTTTGGCACCGGGTGATGCTTGCCTTGCGGAGCTGCCGGGAGGAGGAGGACCCGAGAATAGAAGAGGTCGAGGCTACATTGGCCGGGCACCCTGCTGAGGTCTGTTTTACGGCTGCTACAGGGAGCTACGAAGAGGTTGGTGTCCCAGCCGGGACACTGAAGCTGGAGTCTGGGACCCCGAGGCTGCTCTCGATGGAACCGAACGGGACTAACTGCCCTAGCGCTGGGAAGAGGCAGTGCTGGCCCAAGTCCTGGGTGGGGGCCGTTGGGGCATACGTTGAGCGGGCCGTCAGTCTCCATGCTCCGGTCACGAGCGACATCTGGGAGCCTGGGGTGGACTTGTTCCTCGCCGATTCACCTGGCCGGCTATGTATCGCCCTGCCTGCCCAGCGTCTGCCGCTATTCAGAGATACAGGCTGAGTGTGACCAGTTATGTCTGTTTTTTCCCTTTTTATGAAGATGTTTTATACCCCGCTTATCCCCTGGACACTGGCCGAGGGGACCCTTCTCGCAGACCTGCTGTTTCCTCCCGGTATTTTGACCCTGGCCCGAAGAGTTTCCCCCTCCCTGATTACCCTCTGATATCCTCCTCTCCCTTCTGCTGAGTACCTCTACTTTTTAAAGAAGTTTGCTTTCTTTCACTTCTGTTGACTCTCGAGGACTTTGATTTTTGGTGGGACACCCCCTCTTTTTTCGTGCTTGCAATTTCTAGTGCTTCGCTGAGACCCCCCCCCCTCCCTTTATGCATTATATATGTGTTTGACATATTATTATGCAGTGTCTTCACCACCGCATGGCGTAATTCCTGCATTTGGCTGCTGTATTTTATGTCTCGCCTTTATTATTTTTCTTATAGTATGATTATATTGCTGACCTTTGTTGGCCATACGTGGCCTTTACCCCCTGTTTGATCTTATGCTGTCATTGTTTAAAATTCTAAAATAAAGAATTTAAAAAAAAAAAAAGCCACATCGCGAAAAGCTACCACAACATCCCTCGGTGCTCCCGTTAGGGACGATGCAGGTCTCCGGACCCGAAATACAGAGCCAACGACATTCGGCGTATCCAATGGGAGCCCAACGACCTGGAGGGCCAAACGAGTGACATAGGGCAACAGTTCCTCAGCTGAGACCGAATCTGGGACGCCCCTGACCCGTATGTTACGGCATCTGTGTCGAGATTCTAATGTTTCCACGGAGCGGATCAGAACCTCCATCTGCGACTGAAGTGCGACAACCTGGTCCGAGAGACGAGTCTGTTCCAGCTTCATCGCGGAGGTAGTCGCTTGGATCTCCACCACCTGAACCCTTACCGCAGCGACCTCCTCGCGGACCGCAGCCACTTCTGGTTTCCAGATTTCCCGTATCTCTCGCAGCTCATTTAAAATTCTGTAGAAGTCGCCTTTTGTGGCAGGAGGATGTTCATCTTCTCCTCTTGACGCGGTGTCAGCGGTACTCGTCGCCAGGGGGGCTACTTTCGGCACAGTCACTGTCGCCTGAGGCACCAGTTCCGGGCCAGGGTTTCTATGCGGGGCCCCGCTGCTGGTGGTAGAGAGTTGAGATTCGTCGGCTGAGTCCTCGCCAGTCAGGGCCTGAGAGGACACCGCCAGCGCGGCCTTACGCTTTTTCTGCACCCGCTCCTTCGCCGCTGCGGAGAGTGGGCGCAAGTTTTGCGACAGGTTCTGAGGTTAGAGCCACATCATCCCCGCTCCGTCTCCGCTGGGCCAAGAACCGTCGTCTTCCCCAGACGATCCATAATTTGGAGGGAGAGGCACAATCACCTTCCCCCTTCCAGTAACAGACCCACCTGTCAGCGTGTCCCTAATATCCCGCTGGCGGGAGCTCCCCTTCGCCGTCCGGCATGTCGCAGCAGTCACCGCAGGCACAGAGGGTCAGTTCGTTGCTGGCACGAGGCTTCAAAAATGGCCACCGTCACTAGGCCCAAGTCCGGGAAAAACGCGGCAGAGCACCTCGGAACACCCGGTTCGTTAGCCGGTAAGGAGCACGGCAATCCCCAGACCACTCCGGGGCAACCGAGCACTGCAAGACGCCGTGTAGGAGGAGGAAAAAGGCGGTAAAACGCTAGCTCAATGTGGAGCTCCTCTGAAACACGGCTGCCTGCTGCTGCTGCTAGCTCCGCCCTCAAAACGGGAATATTTTTAACATTGAAGCCTATGGGATTCGCCTGAATAAATCTGCCGAATTAAACCACCGAATGGCAGGGCATTTCGGGAACCTTTCACTGCTGGTTTTTGTTCTCTGAATAGATGAAGCATTGCTTCTCTATGGGGATTTCACTGCCCTCGAACAGGCAACGAACAGGCACTGTATGTGCAGGCAATTCGCCAACATTTGGTGAACTGCCTGCTCTCTGAATAGCCGAATGGCCAGGAAAGGTAACCGTACGCTGAATTTCAGCATTCCGTTACCTTTCTCCAGCAATTCGGATCTCTTTAAATAACCCTGATAGTCTATAAAAATTACATTCAGAAATAAAATGTAATCTGTCCACTTTAATCCATTTACCTTCAGGTTATTTCCATAATGTCTGTTTTTTGCTTTACAATTTTCTTACCATATTTTTTTTTCTATGTGTCACTTTTAATCCTATTTTTTTGTCTTCTCTTTTGCATTATATCCACTTTTCCGCAATTGAATTTTACTAAATCTTTTTCACTGGCTGCTGTACTTGTATGAGTAGGCTTGAAACGCTCTTCATATTGACTAATTATTAAATCAATTTCTTTATTGCTCCTAGTCTTCCTTATCGTCAGCCTTGTTATTATTTTGCTGGCAATTTGCCATATAACTGCTCAGTGACAGCTCAGATTCCTAATTAGCTCTGTTGTTCATTTTTTCGTAGCTTGTTACTCTCCAAGTTGCCACAAACTTCAAGCTTTTTTTCCCCTTTTTTTCTTGATTTTACTGTGTATTTCGGGAACAACCAGCAAAACTTTGGAGTTCTCTTCATCTATATATATATAAACGCGAAAGTCCTGACTGACAGGCTCATCAATGCCCAGCTGAAACCGTTAAACCTAGGAACGTGAAATTTTGAAGGTGCACTGTTTTTATGATGTAGGCACCCACTAAGGAAGGATTTTTGGAAACGCCGCCCCTAAGGGGGTGAAAAAGGGGGTTGAATATTTTAAACAGGATACCTATAGCTCAAAAACAGAAGCTTTTACAGACGTGAAAATCGGTATTTAGATTCGTCTTGAAAGATAAAAAAGCACTTATTTTACCGTTTTTCAAAAATTCGACTGGGGGGGTGAAAAAAGGGGGTTGAATATTTTAAATATTTTAAACACAATACCTATATCTTAAAAACAGAAGATGTTACAGACGTTAAAATCGGTATTTAGATTCTTCTTGAAAACTAAAAAAACACGTGTTTTACCGTTTTTCAAAAATTCAACTTGGGGGGACAAAAAAAAGGGGGATGAATATTTTAAACGGAATACCTATATCTTAAAAACAGAAGATGGTACAGACGTGAAAATCGGTGTTTAGATTTGTCTTGAAAAATAAAAAACACGTATTTTACCATTTTCTGAAAATTCCATGGGGGGGCCAAAATGGGGGGTTAAATATATCTATATATACAAACGCGAAAGTCCTGACTGACTGACTGATCAACGCCCAGCTGAAACCGTTTAATCTAGGATCGTGAAATTTTGAAGGTGCACTGTTTTTATGATGTAGGCGCCCACTAAGGAAGGATTTTTGGAAAATCCAACCATAAGGGGGTGAAAAAGGGGGTTGAATATTCTAAACAGGATACCTATAGCTCAAAAACAGAGGATGCTACAGATGTGAAAATCTGTATTTAGATTAGTCTTGAAAAATAAAAAAACACATATTTACCGTTTTTCAAAAATCCAAGTGGGGGGGCGAAAAAAGTGGGTTGAATAGTTTAAATATTTTAAACAGGATACCTGTATCTCCAAAACAGACGATGTTACAGTCCTGAAAATTGGTATTTAGATTCGTCTTGAAAAATAAAACAACACGTATTTTACCATGTTCTGAAAATTCCTTGGGGGGGGCAAAAAGGGGGGTTGAATACTTTTATCAGTATACCTATATTTCAAAAACCGAAGATGTTACGGGTGTGAAATTTGGTATTTACAATCTTCGTGAAAAAAACAAACTTTTTTTTGCCATTTTCCACAAATCCAATTGGGTGGGTCGGGGGGAAAGGGGTCTGAATATTTTTATCATTATACCTATATTTCAAAAACCAAAGATGTTACAGACGTGAAATTTGGTAATTACAATCTTTTGAGAATAAAGAAACACGTGTCTTACCATTTTCCAAAAATCCATGTGGGGGTAAAAAAAAATGTGGGTGAATACTTTTAAATAGGATACCTACATCTCAAAAACAGGAGATGTTACAGACGTGAAAATTGGTATTTAGATTTGTCTTGAGAAACAAAAATCACCTATTTTTACCATTTTCCAAAAATCCAGTGGGAGGGGGGAAAAGGGGGGGTTGAATACTTTTATCAGTATACCTATATTTCCAAAAACCAAAGATATTACAGGTGTGAAATCTGGCACTTACAATCTTCTTGAAAAATAAAAAACAAATGTTTTACCATTTTCCAAGAATCCCACGTGGTGGGTGAAAAAAGGGGGGTGAATACTTTTCAACAGGATACCTATATCTCAAAAACAGAAGATGTTACAGATGTGAAAATTGGTATTTAGATTTGTCTTGAAAATAAAACAACACATATTGTACCATTTTCCAAAAATCCAGTGGGGGGGCAAAAAGGGGGATGAATACCTTTAACACTATACCTATATTTTAAAAACCAATGATGTTACAGGTGTGAAATTCGATATTTACAATCTTCGTGCAAAAAAACCCAATGTTTACCATTTTCCGAAAATCCAGTTAAGGGGGTGGGGGAAAGGGATGTGAATACTTGTATCATTATACCTATATTTCAAAAACCATAGATGTTACAGGTGTGAAATTTGGCACTTACGTGTTTTTTTATTTTTCAAGAAGAATGTGTTTTACAATTTTCCAAAAATCCCAAGTGGGAGGGAGGGGGGGTCCTACCAAAAAAAACCAAGTTTCTTTTAAAAAAATATTTTAACAAGTCCTAAAATCCACGCGAGCGAAGCCGCGGGCAAAAGCTAGTCCCTGATATTTCCTTTTTAATTATTAATATTTCACTGGAAGGTTATGCAATATGTAAAATTGGAGACCTATTTATTGATGCCACTAATCCAATAATTTTGTGTAAATGCTGTCTAGTTGACATAATTGTCCTTTAACAGCAATATGACATCTTTAAATAACAACATGTATAATGTTTTAAGGTTTGTGGACAACCAATATTTGACAGCTTTTTCATGTGGTATTCACATAGAAACTAGCAGGTTTATTCAGAGAAAGGTGAAAGCCAGGAGAACTGGCAGAAGAGGAGAATGTAGACCAAATAGCCGATTTGGAAAGTGAGGTAAATGGGAGAATTTTTCTGGTTTGGCGATTTTGACCTAGAATTTTCACTTCTCCACTCATTCTCCTGAGTTTCACCTTTCTTTGAATAGACGTGATAGAATATGTTGGCAGATAAGAAGCTAGTCTGCCCAATTATATGGATACTTTCCTTGGATTTATCTTTTATTTAGGATAGCCTTATGCCTATCCCATGCCTACTTAAACTATATCACTGTTTTGGCCTCTACCACTTCTACTGGAAGGCTGTTCTATGTATCCACTACCATCTCAGTAAAATAATACTTCCTGATGCTACTTTTAAACCTTTGCCCCTCTAATCTATGACTATGTCCTCATGTTTTGCTACTTTGTTTCCTTATAAATATACTCCCTTCCTCTACCTCCGAAACAAAATACGAAATAAAATTAGTTCCGAAATTCCAAAAACGAAATTAATTTAAAACAAAATGAAACTAAACAAATTTTTCAGCCGTGCACACCCCTAGTAGTTTTTTTTTTTTTTTTTGAGAAAGGATTTTACCAGGAAGGATACATTGAGATTTCTCTTGTTTTCAAGTATTTCCTGGGTGGCGAGTGTGTACCGTCTTGCCCAAGGACACTTACTGGAGAGGTGCTCTTGCCAGGATTGAACCTGTGTCTCCACAATCTCTCTCCACAGTTATAGAGCAGTGATGTTACCTCTACTCCACCCAGCCGGTGTTGATTCCCTTTACGTATTTAAATGTTTTTATCATATCTCCCCTATCTCGTATTTCTTCCAAGCTATACATGTTAAGATCATTAAGTCTTTCCTGGTAACTTTTCTCCTTCACGTGGCATTTTATTGTAGCCTGTTGACCTGGCCCAAATGCAGCACCTCAACACCTAAACATGTATTTCTGCCCCATGAATTAACTCCCCTAGTCCTTATATATATGAATGCCTTCTTGATCCCTTCACTACCGTAAACGTGCACAAAGGGTTTTGTGTTGAACAACTTTAAGAAATAAATTTGCCTGAAAAATCTGACTTCTTTTCAAAGACGTTTGTTGTTTTCTCTTTGGGGGAAATACGTCTCATTTAGACTGCACTTCACTAATCTCATTTAGACAGCACCACTCGCCTCACTAATAACCATAAAGGAGCTGGAACAACATGTTCCATCATTATTGGTAATAAAAAGTAAAAGTTAAACTTTGTTGATGCATTGCAATTAGAGATGTGCATTTGTTTCGGGAAAAATTCGGAATTTGTAACGTAATTTGAAAATTCGTAGTTCTGAAGTACTTCCGAATAACGAATCAATACAATAGGAATTCGAAACTAAACAAAATGGTATATAATAAATTTATTTAGTTTTACACTGTGTCATCATCACAAAAGAAAAATTTGAATAATATCAACTGTCGAATTTGAAATGAACTATCGAATTGATATCAACTATCGAATCTGAAAGGAACTATCAAATTGATATCAACTATCGAATTTGAAATGAACTATCAACTGGATATCAACTATCGAATTGATCTTAACCTAAAATACAAGTAATAGTCAGCAAAGGACTTTACGAAACAAATTAATTTTGTTTTACGGTTTAATTTGACTCAAATACTAAATCTGTGACACAGCTTAAAATTTAACCCTAGCTTTTCTTTTATCAGCAAAATTTGATTAATTGGGGTTTTGTTTAGTGTTCCAAAATTCAAATTGAAATCAACTATCGAATTGATATATGAATTTCGAATTGATCCGAAATCGATACAAAAAAACAAAACGAAATTAGTTACGAAATTCCGAAAAACGAAATGACTGTTGACGAAATGACGAAATTCACTGTTGAGGCATTTCACCGCTGTTTGCTGAGCTAATTTTTACCGCTTTCGCTCATCAGGTTTAAATGCGATTTGAGGCCACATTTTATTAAATGACCCAGACATACACTATATTGCCAAAAGTATTCGCTCACCTGCCTTGACTCGCTTATGGATGGGTGAGCGAATACTTTTGGCAATATAGTGTATTATATATCGGTCTTTCCGGCAGACTCTGGAGATTCATAATATATCATTTTTATATGTATACGTCATGTCCTGCCTGTATATTATGACAGAAAATGCAATAAAAATTGAATTTTTAACTATCTGCAGCATGTAAAGTATTTTTTTTTCACATTTTATCAAATGAGCGTTTGTGGTTATATTTTATATGGGGTGTGCTTGTACAAAAAATTAGAAATGGGGACTTGTTAAATTTTTTGGGGGGAATTACATGATTTTTAGCAAATGACCCCATAGAAAAAAATCATTAGTGCAGCATCATTGTTCACATTATAATTGAAATGTGAACAATATTGCTGCAATAATAAAAACAACACACAAAAAAACATGTTTTTTAAAATGTATTTAATATATTTATTATTATTATTTTTTTTTTTAC
The DNA here is from genome assembly GCA_009667805.1 of Leptobrachium leishanense. Taxonomy (NCBI): domain Eukaryota; kingdom Metazoa; phylum Chordata; class Amphibia; order Anura; family Megophryidae; genus Leptobrachium; species Leptobrachium leishanense. The sequence continues at coordinate 109,127,963 of CM019071.1, read as the reverse complement.
TTTGTACCTGGTCATGTTGGGTATCATTCGAAAGGCCATGCTCAGGCCTTTCAAATGACACCCTCCATGACCCCCTAGCTGCGGTTCTGGAGATATCAAGGAACCCCCTATCTCCACCAGGGGATTTCCTTGTGAAATCCCCGGGCAGCTAGGGGTTCCACGGCTATCTGACTTCATCACACTATGCGTGATGACATTGGGCAGCGAGGGGGCACCCAGGGATTGAGCCGCCATCCAAGATTGCGGCCCCCACCGGAGCTAGGTCGCACTTCGGTGCCGCAAGGCGCCGAAGTGCGACCCGGCATTTGAGGGGTTAAAGCCAGGCACCGCTTAAAAGGGGAGACTCTCCCCTTTTAAGCGGGCCTGGCTTTTGTCGCTGCTCCTTCCCGATTGGGAGGAAGAGGGATCCCCCCTCCCTTCCAGGTTATCTCCCGGCATTGTCGGGGGGTCGCCTGGAAATGACGTCATCGCACATGGCGCGATGACGTCATTTACGTCGGGAGGAGCTTGACTTCTGAGGACGCTGAAGTCAGAACACCGCTGGACCCCGGACAGAGAGGTAAGTATCTCCGCCGGGGGTCCCGCACAGCTGATGACGTGTGGGGCCACGTCCTCCGCATTTAACATGCGTCAATGAGGACGTGTCCCACACGTCCTCAGCAGTGAAGGGGTTAAACTAAACAAATTTTTCAGCCATGCACATCCCTAATTGCAATCACCAGGGAAACGAGAATTGAGGGGGAACACTGGGGTCACTCACTACTGTACAGGGATAGGGCTTTGGTGGTTGTAGTTGCTGGTAATCACTATACAGTACAGATGCAAGGTGTTACTGTAATTTCTCTATGCCAGGGATCTCAAACTCTAGCCCCTCAGATGTTTCTGAACTACAACTCCTGTGATTCTCTAGCTATTTTTTGCATTCAAAGAATTCTGGGAATTGTAGGCAATAAACATCTGGATAGCCAGAGTTTGAGACCCCTGCACTATGCAGTCAGGGCTGGTTATTCCATTAAGCCAATTTGGCAGTTGCTTAGGGTGCCATTAGGAGGGGGGCACTGCTCTGGGCTCACATAGTTAAGTTCTGCATGTGTAGCGCTGTGAGGAGCTTTCCACAACTCCCTCCTGCCATTGGCCTAGTACAGTTGATAACCACATTCCCTCTCTGACACCAGGCATCCTTTACCTGCGATCTCATTTCTCCATCTCACAGCAAGGGGCTAATTAAACAGGCACTGACAAAGTCCAGTGACATGACCCGAAACATTGCCACAACTTACATCCTAATAAACCTGCTTCTGTGAACTGCCTTAGGTGTGTTAGATTCCTTTATTTTCTTTACAAGTCTTTGTGTCTCAGTGTCTATTTCTATCATTGGCACTTTCTCTGTCAGTGTCTCTCATAGTTGGAGTGTGTCACTCTCAGTTTCTTTGTGAGTGTCCGTTTCAGTATCTGTGCGTTTTTCAGGTTTGCTCAGTTTCTCGGTGTGTCACTGTATATTAATGACTGCCCGTGTGTATTTGGGGGTCTGTACCTGTGAAAGATATACAGATTAATAGGACAGGGATATATACAGTATATATGTATGAATAAGCAGACCCAAGATTTGAAGACTGGCACTGTAGGCCTTAAGGGAAAACCAAGGAAGATATCAGAGAATGAGGAAGAGAAGAAAGTGTGTGCATGTAATGGAGTAGATTGTACTAGAGTATGAGAGACAGTATTTGGGGTGGAAACACTAACGAGTAGGGAGGAGACAGCAAAATATTTGTTGCCTATTGTGGCAGAAATCATTGCCTCAGCCCTGTATGCAGTCATTATGTCCATAAACACATTTTTATATTATGTTGGTCGCATTGTTAATAATCTCAGTAAATCCTTCTCAAACACATTCAAGCAGGATATCATACCATTTTTACTACAGTTGTGTTCAAAATTATTCAACCCCCAATGCTGTAAAGGGTTTTAGGGAATTTAGTGTACATTTGTAATTGTATTCAGAATGAAATCCTACAAGGACTTTTTAAAGAACCATATGCAACTAAAATGACATCAATTGGTTTTGTAATACAGTAGTAAATGTTTCTTTTGTGAATTCTTCATTGACAAGGCTGGAACATTTTGGAGTGGCCATTGCAGTCACCTGACTTAAATCCGATTGAGAACCTCTGGTGGGACTTAAAGAAAGCAGTTTATCACATTTACAGTTGTGTTCAAAATTATTCAACCCCCACTGAAATTGAGTGTTTTGGCCAGTTTGACATTGATTTTGATCATTCAGTCATCTTGCTTACAATTAAATCAAAGAGGCACGTGTAGGTCAGACAAATATAACATAACATTTATAATGAAATAACCACAAATGTCTTTTCTGTGCTCACATCATTATCAGTTTTATTCAACCCCCAAGTGACATTCAATCTTAGTACTTAGTACAACATCCTTTTACAGTTATAACAGCTTTTAAACGTGAAGCATAGCTTGACACAAGTGTCTTGCAGCGATCTACGGGTATCTTCGCCCATTCGTCATGGGCAAAAGCCTCCAGTTAAGTCACATTCTTAGGCTTGCGCACTGCAACTGCTTTCTTTAAGTCCCACCAGAGGTCCTCAATCGGATTTAAGTCAGGTGACTGCGATGGCCACTCCAAAATGTTCCAGCCTTTAATCTGCAACCATGCTCTAGTGGACTTGGAGGTATGCTTGGGATCATTGCCATGTTGAAAGGTCCAACGTCTCCCAAGCCTCAGGTTTGTGACAGACTGCATCACATTGTCATCCAATATCTCCTGGTACTGAAGAGAATTCATGGTACCTTGCACACGCTGAAGCTTCCCTGTACCTGCAGAAGCAAAACAGCCCCAAAGCATGATTGACCCCTGCCATGCTTCACAGTAGGCAAGGTGTTCTTTTCTTCATAGGCCTTGTTCTTCCTCCTCCAAACATAGCGTTGATCCATGGGCCCAAACAGTTCTAATTTTGTTTCATCAGTCCACAGAACACTATCCCAAAACGTCTGTGGTTTGTCCACATGACTTTTGGCATACTGCAGTCGACTCTTCTTATTCTTTGGAGACAGCAAGGGGGTGCGCCTGGGAGTTCTGGCATGGAGGCCTTCATTACACAGTGTGCGCCGTATTGTCTGAGCTGAAACTTCAGTACCCACATCTGACAAATCTTTTCTCAGTTCCTCAGCAGTCACACGGGGACTTTTCTCTACTCTACGCTTCAGGTAGCGCACAGCAGTCGAAGTCAGCATATTCTTTCTGCCACGACCAGGTAGCGTTTCAACAGTGCCCTTTGCCTTGAATTTGCGAATGATGCTTCCTATGGTCTCTCTTGGTATGTTTAACATCTTTGCAATCTTCTTATAGGTCATTGCCCTTCCTGTGAAGAGTAATCACCTCTTCTCTTGTCTTCCTGGACCATTCTCTTGACTTCACCATGTTTGTAACCACACCAGTAAATGTCTAGAAGGAGCTGAGTATCACAGTCATTTTAAAGCTGCCTAATTGGTGCTTATTATGCTTTATTGCTGCTCCGTGACATCCACAGGTGTTTTCAATACCTGAGATATATTTCTCGTCCATCTGACCCATACAGTGGTAACTTTGGCCTTACAAATGATAGGTTTCTCCTTATCGGTGGTCTCCTTGTCCCCTATCTCAGGTGTCCGATCTCTGTTCTAGTCCGTCATACACGGAGGCAATGAATGAGCGTGCTCATGGAAAATGAAAATGACACAGACACGCTTCTATGTCTTTCAAATTCAAATTGTATTCAGGAATAGAGCGTTATTTATATTCTTCACAAGAAGCACGGAGGAGCTTTAGCCAATCAGAGAATTGCCACGTAAACAAAGATAACATGTGTAGAGGGGTGTAACAACTCCTTTCATATAGATAACATCAATAGATGTAGTACCTTCTTTTCATATTTGTTGATATCCGTAGAAATCATGGAATGTTATCTGGAACAAGTTTTAAAGAATTTGCCAAGGGACATGATCGGGTGGGACAGAGACGGGAGTTAGCAGGCACACTGAGGAATGCGGTTTGGGACAGATGGCCTAAGGGCAATTGAGGGGGGAGAGGGAAGCAGTGAATTGCATATTTCAATACTTATAACTTTGGATCTAAAATACTTTACATCAGGGTGCAGCTCGCCTTTCCCAGTGGCAAATGTGGACAGGGCCGAATTAACATAGGGGCTAATGGAGGTGCAGCTCCAGGCCCATGCCCCATAATAAGCCCAGAAAAAGGATAACTATGCCTGCATTCATTGACCGTTGGACCACTGTATCTCCGACCACATAGTGGCAACAGGGTCATATGAGGTATCACTTGAAAGCCCAGAGCATGACCTTTCCAATGACACCAAACATGACCAGGTTTTATGTAACACTAAAAAAAAATACAAAATATTGGTTTTCTTTTTTTCTTTTTTCCTTCTGACACAGCAATATTGTTCACTTTTGCATTATAAAGTGAACAATGATGCTGCACTTGCTCACCAACTCATTTCACATGTCACAAACAAGAGTGGCACAATCTGTTATTATGCATTATTCCATCAAAAACCTAAACCGCCGCACTGCATCGTGGAGCACTGGGGGGGACTTTGGAACCCAGCGTCTCTAATCTTTATACCACATAAGGTCAAGTGAGGCATCATTGGACAGGTCAGAGTCTGGACTTTGCACTGAAACCAAACAATGACAATGCAAAGTCGAGAAGAAGAAAAAAACAAAATAAACCTTTTATATTTGTATAATTCCAAAGCGATGGCATTGTCCATTTGTAACGTATAAAATGGGAAATACCACTGCAATTACTCACCTTCTCATTTCCCACACTGGGAGCAAGTTCAGTGTTTTATACATAGTCATATTATTCATAAAACACCATCTTTCAAAACACAAGCGAATAGTCTTGTTTTTTTCAGTTTTGGTTAAAATTGTGTATTTTCTCAGAAAAAATACAGTATCAGGATCCCATTTCAGATTTAATTTTAACAAGAATTCCCTATAGAATAAATAACCACAAAGGTTTGGGCGAAAAAATAATTTTATACGCTGTAAATGATTGAATATATACCATATCTGCACTATTAAATAATCTAACAATATGATTTAATTTCACTAAATTCCAAAAAAAGCCCACCAAAATCTTCAGCTCCAGGCCCATAGAGATCTTAATCCGACCCGGACTGTGGACCTTAACCCTTTCACTGCTGAGGCATTTCACCGCTGTGTGCTGAGCTCATTTTTACCGCTTTTGCTCATCATGTTTAAACGTAATTTGAAGCCACATTTTATTATACGACCCAGACATATTCTATATCGTTCTTTCCGGCAGACTCAGCAGATTCATAATATATCATTTTTATATGTATACGTCATGTCCTGCCTGTATATGATAACAAAAATTGCAATACAATTAGAATTTTTAATCATCTGCAGCATGTAAAGTGTTTTTTTTTCACCTTTTATCACATAAACATTTGCGGTTATATTTTATATAGGGTGCGCTTGTACAAAAATTAGAAATGGGGACTTGTTAAATTTTTGGGGGGAATTACGTGATTTTTAGCAAACGCACCCCATAGAAAAGAATCAGTGGAGACTCTCCCCTTTTAAGTGTGTCTGGCTTTTCTTTGTGGGACCTCCTGATCGGGAAGGAAAGGGATCCGAAAGGATCCCCCCTCCCTTCCAGGCGATCTCCCGGCATTGCCAAGGAGTCGCTTGGAAATGACGTCATGCGGGTCTTAAAGGGACACTCTACTCAAAAAATCACACCCCCCCCCGTTTTTTTTATCCTAACCTATCCCTATCCCCTTAATAAATCTTTCGTTTTTATTTATTTTTTTGTAACTGTAATACTTACCCTAAAATCCACTTCTTTCCAGCGGCGTCTTTTTTTTTTTTTTATACTCCCCTCCCTCCTCTTCCGCTCCCGTCCTTCTTCATGCTTCTTGGCTTCTGGTTTACGTGAGAAGCACGCATGCGTGCCTCTCACATAAGCCAGCCAATCGGCAGGCTTCCTCCCGGCTCCCTCTGAGGATTAGTGTTGCGCGCAAGAGGATGCGCGCAACACTAACCCTCAGAGGGAGCCGCCAGCTTCTGCGGTGAGTTGGAGACGTCATCGCGCTGAAAGCGCGATCACGTCTCCTACTCGGCAAAAGTCGGCAGAAGCGGGAAATATGATTCCCGCTCTGCTGACTGACAGCTGGGAGGGCGAAGTAAACTCCTCCGCCTCTCTCAGCTGTTTTCAGCCTTTTCTGCCGATCGGCTGAGCGGAGGCAGGAGGGACAGGCAAGGGAATACTCCGGGCATCATGACCACCTAAAATAGCTTAGGTGGTCATGTTGCCTAGAGTGTCCCTTTAACTTCAGCGTCTGAGGACGCTAAAGTCAGTCTGGCGCGGGACCCCGGACATAGAGGTATCTACGCCGTGGGTCCTGCAAAGCTGATGACGTGTGGGACACGTCCTCAGCATACAGCGGGAGCAACTGAAGACGTGTCCCACATGTCGTCAGCAGTGAAGGGGTTAAGTAAACCACCGAACATCTGGGCATTTCACTGCCATTTCTCTGAGTCTCAGTACCACATGACTGGCTGAACCACGTGAAACACACGCGCGCAGCTGCCCGCCCTTTCGTTAACACAGACTCTATTCTGGACTGAACACCCACCGGGAAGAGAATCAAAGCTACAGTGCACCCTCTGGTAGTGGCACCCCACTACTGACAAGATGGCTCCACAGCATAATTGCTGTGTGCTCATATACACTTGGTTTGCTGGGAGTTTTATTGCAGTGGATTCTGATGCACTCATACACACCGCACATTGCATTGCTGGGAGTTTTATTGCTGTGGATTCTGATACGCTGACACACACCAAACATTGCATTGCTGGGATTCTGTGATACACACTGCATATTACTGTGAGTTTTATTGCCCTGGTGCTCTGGGATACGCTCATACACACTGCACATTACTGTGAGTTTTATTGCTGTGCAGTTCTGTGATATGCTCATACACACTGCACATTTCTGTGGGTTTTATTGCTGTGCAGCTCTGATATGCTCATACACAGTGCCCATTTCTGGGGGTTTTATTGCTGTGCAGCTCTGTGATACGCTCACATGCAGTGCAAGTTTCTGTGGATTTTATTGTTCAACCAATTAGAGCGGCTGTGATCCAGTATACTTGACATGCGTGGTTGTTCTTTGTAAAAATGCTTGAATTTAAACATTTCATAATTTTCTTTATCTCAATAGATACATTTGAAATGGTATACAAGTAGGCACTTGGTATCCACTTTTAATATAAAGAGAGGAAAAGGCGGAGCTCTAAGAGGAAAAGGTGGAGCTTTAAGATGAAGGGTAGGGATTAACCAGGAAGAGGTGTGCCCTTGACAGGAAGGGGTGCCTCAAATTTAAATTGGGGGGTGCACGAGTTTAGTCAGGCCTAGGGCAGCACATAACCTAAATACGCCACTGCACCGAACAGCTGAGGAATGTCCGTGAAGTGCCTTGCCGTTCGGTGGTTTCATTCGTCAGTTTTATTCAGGCAAATCTTATAGGCTTCAATGTTAAAATATTCCAGTTTTAATCCAATATCTAATAAACCGTTTATCATTTCTGCATGTAAAAATTCTATTTTTAGATTTTTTTTAGGATCGTTTAGTCAAATTTTGGGATTTTGTTTGTCAAAATCTTTTTTTTTTTTTTTTTTTATCGTTTTTTCATTTTTCTGTAACAGACCTTTTCATTATCATTCATTGGATCTTATATGTAAATTCCAGACATTTTCGTTAAGTAGTTTTTTTGAAAACAGCGTTTCAAATTTTAAACTTTCAAGCAAACAGTTTTTTTTTTCACCCCGTTCGTCTGCGTGTCTGCTTTTTCCAGTGGCTGCTCTGCGCTGTGATCGGTGGCTGCTCAATTTTTTCCAGTGTGTTCGGCTTGGTTTTGTGGCGGTTTCTGCGGGTGTTTGGCGAGTGTTCTACGGGTTTGTGGCGAGTATTCCCTGCACTACTTGCTGAATACACCGCAGGTTCCGTGAACTAGGAATCGCCGACTCGCCCCGAAGTGGAGGGAACGAAAAGTCAACGAACTTGCGGTGACTTTTCGGATCTCTCTGAATAACCCTGTATTTCTTTATTTGTAAAAAAAAAAAAAACACCATAAAGTGGCTATAAGTGGCAAGTAAAATACAGTAAGAAATCTAAAAAGGATCACAAAGAACAAGTTTTCGCTGTGAGGATTCTTATGTAAGTGTCCTATAAAATAATAAATATTTTCTTCTCTGAATAGACTAAGAAAAAGAAACTTATTGTCAAAGACATTAGATTGTTACACACGTTGGTCACTATTCCATAGTCTGCACTAAAATGGGTACACTAACTGGGGAAATCTGCACCTGCAGGTTTCCTTGTAGTGTCCCCATATTTTAGCATGATTTTCCGGGGCAGGCGTTAGTTGAGCAGATCGCCCCAGAATACCGTGCTAACTACTGGGATACTCGCGGGAGCGCTTCCACGCCACCGCAGTATCACCTCCTGAAGTCCAGTGCTCTTTCGCTAGATTGCGCAGCGTTGTGGAGTGATCGAAGGAAGACTGGGAACTATTTGTTCCCAGTCTCACTCTGCTCGTGGCCATAAAAAGCAGCAGATCAGGCCACTGTTCTTGCTGCGGGATGAGAGGTGATTATGAGATTTGAGGAGATTTAGAAGGTGTTACATGATTTTGCAGATTCCTTTAGCACCAGCTTGTAGGAGTAGCTAAAATTTTTGCTTTGCGTGTCCCGACAGTAAATAGCACTAGCACTTTGTAATACCTTACTTATCGAAAGGCTAATAAACTCCTTCACGGCTGAGCCATTTCAAGTCTTAAAAAAACTTGTTTTTCTTCTTTTATTATTATTTTTATTATTTTTTTTTCTTTACTTTATACATGGTCATGTTTGTATCATTGGAAAGGCCATGTTCTGGCCTTTCTTTTTTTTAAATTCTTTATTTCAAAATTTTTCATAACATAATAAAAGACACATCTACATGAAGACCCCGCAGGGTCAATACGAGAAACAGTAAACCCATAAAAATAACATTTCGCTCTTCAAAGGAATTATAAGGGTGCATATAATTCAGGATTAAGTCACTCATATCAAAATAGAAGATACATCATAAGCGGGTCCCCGGAGGGCCAGTACAAGGAACTGTAACCACCTAGGAGGTAACACATTGCTCTGCAGAAAATATAAAGGCAAGATAGTGCAGAAGAAGAAAAACAACAACAAAAACAAAACAACAAAAAAACAACAAAAACAAAACAACAAAAAAACAAAAAAGAAAAAAAACATAACCTATAATAAAACAGGAGTGTAAGTGGAAAAAGATGTAAGATAAGGACCAATAGAAATGGAGGGCACTCAGTCATGTTCTGCAACGACTCGTGAGTAGCAGCCAGGGAAAAAAGAAAAGGCTGCACTGCCGTCCACCCTTCTAACCCGGGTCCAACGAGGCAATGGGGGAACCCCCGTGATCTAAGCCAGGTGTCGTCTGAGGAGGCGAGATGCCCAGGGTGCGCAACAGGTGCCATGCCGCCTCTGGGGTAAGACACCAGATGAGACATGTTGTCATAACAAATATGCATCGATCCGCGCCACCCCCATCTATAACGAACCCCTTGCTCCTCAGAAAGGAGATATCTCCCTAAACTGCGCCGCGGGCCACAAGCGTCACAGGGAAGGTCGTTAAAAAGTGTAAGCGAGGGGGCGGAGCCTGGACGAGCATGCGGCTGGCTGTGTGAGAGCTGAGCTCCTGGGCCGCGGGTGACCTTTCAAGCGGAACCGTTTACCACTGACCCGACCAGGTTACATTGAGTGAAGGGAGAAGCTCCCCTGCACCCTGCCATGCGCGCAAAAAACAAAAAAAATCGGCAGACGGCCGGTTGCGCCGATTTTCGCGGCCCGCCGCACTCAGGAATAAGACAAGATGGCGGCCGGACCCCGCCGGAAGATGGAGGGGAAGACTCGGCGGGCATCGCCACCTTGATTCCGGCATCTAAACAGGACATAGCGGCGCTCTTCCAAAAAATAACGGAGGTACAGGAGATCTTGGCTGGGGAGATTGTGAGAGGCTCCCAGGTGGTTAAGGCAGAAATCCAGGCCCTGGGTCCCGCACGTCGGATTTGGAGGCCGGGTGGAGGAGGTGGTTCAGCAGGCTAACACGTCCGCGGATGTAGTAAATCCGCTCCAGGACCGGGTGGAGGGATTAGAGAAGGCCATGGAAGATGCGTCCAACCGATCCAGACGCAATAACCTCCGATTAAGAGGCCTATCAGAGGAGGTGTCACAGGCTGCGCTGGAAGCCACGGTGGTGGGCCTGTTTCAGCGGTTGTTGCCTGACCTGCCTGCTGAGAGCTTTCTAATGGACCGAGTTCATCGGGCGCTACGGGCCAGGGGCCCCCCAACTCCCAACCTCGTGATATTATCTTGAGATTGCACTATTATAAAACAAAAGAAAAAATTTTGCGAGCTAATCGCGAGCGGTGCCTGCACTATGAGGATGTGGAGCTTCAACTCTTTCAGGATCTGGTGCCGATCACCTTGGCCAGACGCCGGGACTGGAAGCCAGTGACGGCGTTGCTCCGGGCTCAAGGCCTGAAATACACTTGGGGCTTCCCGTTTCGCTTAATTGTCACCAAAGACTCTCGCACGTTCTCTTGCACGAATGTGAGTGCCCTGCCTGCGTTCATGGATCGCTTGGGTCTACGGATGCCGGATGGAGTTCGCTCCACTCTCCCGCCACAACTACAACGCCTCCCGGCGGAGTGGCAAGAAGTTGCCGATTGATCCGCCCGCAGGGCAAGATTTTTACTCTTCTTCTTCCTTTCCATGGCACGCTCCCAGAGCGGAGAGCGTGAGTAATTGCGACTTGGTCGGGTCGCCTTTTACAGTTCCAGCGACCTTTCCTTACTTTATCTCGTTTAAACCCTTTTTTATTACATGTGACTGACCGAGTGTGTTCAGGCCCCCTGGCCGCAGAGCAATGGACTTTTTTTGGGAAACCCCACTGATTCATCTTTATCGCCACTTGTGCTGTATTCGGCTGTCTTAAATACAGGGGATGGCTGCCCGAAGGTCGAGGGGATAGCTTAGCTCACTACTAAGCATGTATTTGTTGCAACAGTTTATACGTGTTTTGTTTGGGTTGCTGGAAGTTATGTTTGATAGATTTACGGTTCTGCATCGTCACCTGCCGGGTGACTGGTTCTATTTGTGGGATTAGCAGGGGGTCTCCTGATTGCCCTTTGATTCCCCCCAACGCCTGGTTTTCGGGTTTCTCCCCCAAACCAGGACATGGAATTTGATGTTAAATGTTTGTTGGTCCCCGATGTTCCCGTTTGTCTTTTGTGTCCTCCTTTCGCTTTTTCTTGTTCTTCTATCTTCTCTTCTACCCTTCGGTCTTTATTTCTCTCTTCTCCTCCCACCTTTATGCTGGCTTCCTTCTCTCCCTCCTTCTACTCGGGGGTGGGGCCTGTCACGGAGCCTTTTCCCCACGTTAATGCATTATGATGGCTAAGACCCTTAAGATATGGTCCCTGAATGTTAAGGGACTTAATTCCCCTGGAAAACGGCGTCTGCTCTTTCGAGAGATGCGTCGCCAACAGGTAGACATAGCCTGCCTGCAGGAAACCAGAATTCCACGGTCCGCCTCCTTCCGGCTCTCTGACAGGCGCTACTCCCAGGTGTATTCCTCGTGTGCCTCTACTAAAACCGGGGGGTGAATATTCTCGTGCGTAACTCCTGTCCTTTCACGCTGGACACGGTAGTGGCGGGTGGGGAGGGCAGGTATTTGGTGGTGAATGGGTGGCTTGCACATAAGAAGTACTCGGTGGTCTCGGTGTATGCACCGAACGTACCGGATGTGTCCTTTTGGTCTGATTTACAAATGTTTATTTCCTCCCATGCATCCGGAGCTCTGATAGTTGCTGGGGACTTTAACGCTGTGCTTTTCCCCACCTTGGACCGGTCTGATGCCTCCCAGCAGGCTGTGCCCCGAGAGCTCAGGACACAGGATAAACAATTTCACCGCTTTGTTAGGGCCCTAGATCTAGTTGATGTCTGGAGATCGCACCATCCCACCACTAGAGATTATACATTTTACTCGCCCCCGCATGCGTCGTACTCAAGGATTGATTATCTGCTGGCGGCGCCCTCCTCCCTTCCGGAGCTCGGGTCACCCGCCATTGGCTCGATCACGTGGTCTGACCACGCTGACGTAAGCATGTATCTTAGGCTGCCGGGACGCCGGACCCCTGGACAGTGGCGCTTGGACCCGACCCTCCTGGATGCGGAGGGGGTGTCTCAGACGGTTAGGCAGGAGCTGGAAGGCTACTTTCAGGTTAACGGCACAGACGAAGTACCCGCTTCAGTGGTATGGGCAGCGCATAAGGCGGTTATAAGAGGGGTGCTCATTAGCCAGGCTTCCTATCGGAAACGGCGCAAAGGTGAAATGTTCGCGCAGCTTCAAGCTAGCTTGCGTAAACTAGAATTTAGACATAAGGCGGAGCCTGGACCGGTGACCTTTGATGCTTTGCAAGAGGCGAGAAGGGCATTGACCCAGCTATCTCTAGATGAAGTCAGCAGATCCATGCTCTGGTCCAAAAGATTTTACTATGAACGCTCAAACAAAATGGACACCCCTATGGCAAGGAGGATAGCGGGCCTCCAGCGTCACGGGGGCGTAGGAGCCCTGAGGGACGGGGCAGGAACTGTTCACAGATCCGCTTCTAAAATTAGGGATATATTCACAACATTTTATGAGAAGATCTATAACCACTCCCCGCATGCGACCTCAGATAACCCGACACATGTAGCTAATGTACAGCGGTTTCTGTCCGAGTTGGCCTTGCCGACCCTGACGGAGGCACAGGCTGCAACCCTGGGTGCGCCGATAGATAGCGAGGAGGTGCGGACAGCCATAGGACTCATGCAACCAAACAAGGCCCGGGTCCGGACGGACTCCCAGGACTTTACTATAAATCGTTTCTGCCCATCTTACTCCCTCACCTTACCACAATGTGTAACTCGGCGAGGTCGGGGACTCCCTTTGCACGGGACTCCTTGACGGCCTCTATTGTTACTATCCTTAAACCTGGGAAGGACCCTTTGGGCCCGGAGAACTACAGACCGATTTCCCTCCTTAATTTTGATATTAAAGTTTTAGCCAAAGTATTGGCTCTCAGATTGAACGAGATCATACCAACTTTGGTTCATGCTGACCAAGTGGGTTTTATCCCAGGCCGCCAAGCATATGATAACACCCGGAGGGCTTGTGACCTGGTCTGGCTTGCGCAGCGTCTGAGGGTACCAGCAGTGTTCCTGTCCCTAGACGCCGAAAAGGCCTTCGACAGGGTGGGCTGGGCTTATCTCTTCCAGGTGCTGACGCACCTGGGGTTCCCACAGGAGTTCACGTCCTCGATAGGAGTAATGTATGACATGCCGGTGGCGCAGGTGGTGGTACCGGGTACGCCCCCTCGTCCTTTTCGCCTCACGAACGGCACTCGACAGGGCTGTCCCCTGTCGCCTAGCTGTTCGCGCTCTCCCTGGAGCCTCTGCTCTCGGCGGTTCGCCGCGGACCCGCTGATTGCGGGGGTTGCATACAGGGGGGAAGAAATAAAGTCTCTGCGTATGCCGATGACGTCCTCTTGTCCCTTACCTGCCCTGTTCCCTCGGTGGCGCGGCTGTTGGAGGTGTTGGACCGGTTCTCGGGGTGGCGGGGTACAAGGTTAACATGACTAAGTCTACGGCTCTCCTTGTGGGGGCCTCGGATGGGGACGCCGGGATTATGGAACATCGGCATGGTTTTTGCACAACTACAGAGTCCATATCGTACCTTGGTGTTCGGATCCCGGGGTCCCACTCGGAATATTTACTCTTAACTATGCTCCATTGATACAATGTATAAAAAGTGATCTTGACCGATGGGCTAAACTGCATATTTCATGGTTGGGGAGGGTGCACTGCATAAAAATGAACGTTCTGCCTCGTCTCCTGTATCTTTTCCAAGCCCTTCCGATAAGTGTGACGCAATCAGATCTAACGTCACTGCAGACGGCTATAGATGCTTTTGTGTGTGGGATAATAAGAGACATAGGGTGGCGAGGCAGACGTTGTTTAGACCTCGGCAGCGGGAGGGATGGGGTTACCCTCTCTCCTTTCGTACTATAGAGCAGCACGGTTAGCCCAAATAGTAGCTTGGCACTCCCCAATAGGCGCAAGGAGATGGGTGGATCTGGAGTCTTCCATGATGTCACCGGATCTTCCACAATTCTGGCTCTGGACTTCACCACCTTATCGTCCAACATTACGCACGGAATGCCCGGCCATAGTAGCTGCGGTGAAATTATGGGACTCTGTCGCAGTTAAATGTGACCTTACAAGTTATCCGTCGCCTCTGACTCCGATCTTGCGCAACGAGGAATTCCCCCGGGCTTGTGCCCGCAGCCTTTTGGCCTGCTGGAAGATGCGGGTCTTCAGCGACTGGTGGATTTCTACCCTAAAGGAGCCCTCCTGCACTATCCGGATCTACAGAGCACACACTCGCTGCCTCCATCTACTTTTTTCCGATTTTTACAAATGAGGGACTTTATCACCAAACCCACCTTCGAGCCGCAGCACTCACCAAGCCTTCGTGGTTTGAGCGTTTGTGCCTTCAGGAACACTACCCCAAAGGTCTTATCTCCACAATATACTCCTCTATTACCTCGACCCTTGAATGGAAGGAATTGACATACATTAACGCATGGCATAAAGACCTGGGAGAGGAATTGGAAGGCGATGAGTGGTTGGACATCTGGGAGGCAGCTAGGAGGTCCTCTATATGTACTACGCACCAGGAGCAATCTCTGAAAATGATATTCCGCTGGTACACCACCCGGAGAAACTTGTCAAAATGAAAGTGACTACCACTGATGTGTGTTGGAGACTGTGTGGCGATAAGGGAACCTTCCTGCACATGTGGTGGTCATGCCCCCGCCTTAAACCACTATGGTCGAAACTACATTCTCTTGCCCAAACCGTGCTGGAGAGAGACATACCTTGTGTGCCGAAAGTTTTTCTCCTTGCGTCTCCCTTGGAGGACCTTTCCTTGCGCCAGAACAAACTACTTGCTAAAATGTCGTTGGCAGGGCGTCGTGCCATAGCGGCAGAGTGGAGGGCAATGGAGCCCCCCCGCTTTGGCAGGGTGCTGGCTAATATCAGAGACGTGGCCCTTATGGATGAACTGTCGGCCAGAGTACACCACACTATGGATGCGTTTTCTAGATTGTGGGAGCCTTGGTTGAACCATGATGTTTAGATAATGATCTACCTAATGATTGCAGGGAATGGAGGATTGGGGTTATCGTGTTGTGCTGGCTGGGTCTTGGAGAGAACCTTTCTCCTCCCCTTTCCCTCCTTCTCCCCCCTCTCCTTTTTTCTTTTTCTCATTCCTTTTTCTTCTTCTCTTCCTCTGCCTTTAGGCCTTTTCTCTTCCTTCTTTTCCTCTCTACTCTCTACATCCTTTTCCCTTCTTTCTCCTGTTTGTCCTCCCCTGTTTGTCCTTTGAGAAGATGTTGTGACAGGGTGGGGTGTATTATATCTTGCTGATTTGTTCTAGCTATGGTTGTATCCTAGCACCCCCTGGAGTCGTTTATGGCTTGTACATCACTATAAATCACAATAAAATATGTTTTCAAAAAAAAAAAGTGTAAGCGAGAGGTCCTCATAAAGTATCGGGGCTCGGGCAACCGGGTTAGACATCAGCCTGCGTTTATCCATCTCCTCCACAGCGATTGCAAGCACGTCACGTGGGGACTCCACCGGAGCTGTGGCCGCCTTCCGAAGACGGGCAGCGTGTCTAAAAATGAGGGTAGTCCCAATCTGCGACCCCATGACATGAACTGCAAATTTGTTGACATATGCCAGCAAGGCCTCTGCGCCGATCGACTCCGGGATCCCCCTAATCCGGACATTCCTCCTGCGATGTCGCACCTCTGCCGCCTCCACCGCACCTGTGAGCAGCGAGACTTGGGAATTTAAGGCCTCCATCTGCGGCACGAGGAGAGCCTGTGTCACCGCAGTCTCCTCAGCGCGCGTCTCGACAACCGAGAGCCGTCCTTTTATAGATCGCATTTCTGTCCGCATGGTCTTGAAGTCAGCTTGCCACATAGCTCTCATCTCCGCCATTGTTTCACCTAATAAGCATCGAATATCGCTCTCCAGGAGGGGTAAAGGTCCACGAGCGGCCTGGGGCACCTCTGCCTCAGCTCGGGAGGTCATCGGGTCTATCCCCACCGTGTCAGCTACCGCTGATTTCTAGGGAGCCGGACCATCCTTTGGCTTTCTCACCTTCCCCGGATCACGGGGCGATCTCCGGGCTGCTGCCGAGGCCTCCGACCAGTATGGGTCCTCACCGTCAGATGAACTCAGTGTTGGGGACATATAGGTTTGCGGTTGCGCCTGCTTCTTCCGTCGGCCGTCCCCCATTGAATCGCGGATGTCTCTCTGTCGGGGGCTCTCTGGTAGCTGGGGCTTCTTACCCGATTTTCTCCCCATGAGGTCAGGCGTAAGCTGCGACTGAGATGAGATGTCCCCGACAGCGTGAGTAGCGCCTCAAAGATGGCCGCCGGCTGTAGGCCGCAGTCCACAAAACTTCTCAAAACCAGCGCCGTTCGGGTCCCAAATAACAGTCCTGGGCAGGTAAAATAGGTCAGCCGGGTTCCACCTGCCAGATATAAATGTTGGACGGGGTTGAGTCGGTGAGGTATACAAATAGATCAAAATTTAGCTGGGGAGCTCTCCACCATGCGACTGCATCCACCGGAAGCTGGCTCCGCCCCCCTGTTCTGGCCTTTCTAATGATACCAAACATGACCCTGCTAGCTGCCAACAGTCAGGAGATATCGGGGTTCAAATGAACCCCCCCCCATCTCTACTCTATCTTTCCTTAGGAGTCAATGAGGACGTTCCCCACACGTCCTCAGCAGTGAAAGGGTTAATGATTGCGCTCCCATGATAAGTATAGGATGCACAAAAAACAATGTGCTAAGTGATTTCTTACAGGTTTAGCATCAGGAAAGTACTATATGGGGGCCTGCGTTAAAGTCACTTATCCTGGCGGTAACGCTTACACGTCCAGACACTAAAGTTAGCGTTTACTAGGGAATGGTGCCCATTGTGTAAGTCGTATACTCTGAGAAGTCTGTAAATTAACCTTTCATAATCACCTAGTTTGAGACAAAGAAACTCTGCCAAACATTCATCATTCTCTTAAATGGGTCAGTGTGATATTTTTTAAAACACGTTATTCTGCACATAGCTTTGTGAAATATACATATTTTTAAAAAGTGACATCTATGATTCTTGAACATATATTAAGATAACATGCAGAAAGTATTTTTTATAATTGATTGTTGAAGGAACTGTTGGTTTAAGAGGGCATTTAATTTAGCAAGATAATTTGCATCGGTCTAAGTACCTGCATGATCTCTATGATATTCATTGATGATTTCCGCACAATATATGCAAGGCTTTATCACCTCCTTCATGCTAACACTAGCATCAGCGTTAGCGATAGCTTAAAGGAGGTCATATCGCTGCGGCCAGATCGCCTACTGGGTTAAAAAAAACATTGTTGCTTGTTAATTAGCAGTTCGTAGCGCAAATTTATTGTACTTTGCGCTCCCTATACCTAACATGGGGGACACAAAGTGCAAGCACAGATTAACTAGCGGTAGGATAACTTGGTCATGAGAGCTGTCAGGAACGAAAAAGTTAACACCAGCTCAGAGGTGTAGGTAACGGATTGCACTGCAGAATCCGTTACCTGCAGCTCAACACCCCCCAAAAATCACATACTCACCTCTTATCCTTTGGCGAGAACGGCAGCCCGATCCAATGCTTGTGGCCGACGGGAGCATAGGCAGACTGGGGGAAGAAAGTCCACTCGCAATCACTCCGCCGACCAGAAGGATCTCGCAAGAGGCGAGATCCTGTTGGTCATGGGACCCGGCAGCACCATCCTCCATGTAGTCCTGTGGACGCCGTAGAGAGGATGCGGGGGATGACGCTGTAGCTCTGCCCCGAGTGTTCGCTAAGCTCACGGATGCTAAGGGGCAGGCTGATGGACTCGGCGCCTGCCCCGTGATCTGCTGGGGAAACTGGGACGCTAACGGGAAATTAACGAACGCTATTTTTTCCCTTTAGCATCCCGGTTTTAGCTCGGGGCAGCTGATAGTGCCCATAGTTTGTGTATTGGAATCTGATAATCTGTAGCCCTCTTGACTATTGCTAGTCTTTATATCTATGGCATAATTTAAGTTGAGCTGGAACGCATAAACCAATAGGCATTTCAAGTCTCTAAAAATGTGTGCATTAACAGAAATATCTGGATACCTCTCTTTGCAGAGCAGAAATGATAAATTCCAACTATCAACTAAAAAAAGCACATATTGGATTCAGCCCAAATAAGTAAAATCAGATAATTCTTTATGTAATGGTATTTCCGAATTAAAAAAAAAAAAAGATTTTTCATTTAGAGCGTAGAGAAAAACACTGCCAGCTTGAGAAATATGTAAACATGTCACGGAGGCATTTAAAGGAAACTGACTTTAGCTGCGCAGAAATTCAGCATAAAGAGCCCTTCCTTTAATTAGCACATAACTGAGCACTTTTGGCTAATATCGTTAGCAAGAATTCACAATAATTAATCATTTTTCTTAATAACAGTCCAAGGATCCTTTCCGTTGAGCCACATATGAAGCATTTCAGTGGAGTTTTTGCTGTAATAAGCTATTCTGTTTCTAAATTTTTTTTTATTCTCTGTTTATACTCCAATATTTTAGATTGCGTTCTCTATTAGATGTCTGCTAGTGAAGATTCTTGTCTAAAAGACTTTGGTGATGGGAGATCTTGATCTTGAACTTGGACATTGTGTATATCGGTTTATTTTTCAACAGAGGAGAAATCTTCCCAAAAATGGTTCTTCTTTTATGCTAGTACCGTAGAAAAAATAGTTTTGCCAAGTACAGGAAACTCAACAGTCCAAAAGTAACAGATTGTTCTGTTTCAGAATGTGATTTCAGAATTTTGGACTCTGCTATTGCTATGTAAACTCCAAAGCAGAGTCTACAAGGAATACGGAATAATGTGTACTGGTTTGTAAAGTCAATATACAGTAGGCAATTGGAGAAAACTTGTGAAGAAGGTGAACTGTTTATTACATCCCTTTATGTTTTCTAAGGACCAACAGAAATTGTATTGTTACCGGAATCTGCTAGGTTCACTCGGGACGGAGCCGGTCCGGACACGAGCAAGGATTGTCTGAACACGAGTCTCTTCAGGAAAGGCAAACTTTATTAGTGTCGTCACACAATGCTCACACAGGATTAAATTGCAAAGAGTGAGCCCGGATCTCACTCCGACGAGGAGTTTTATACCCCCGAATACATAATTAGGTACATCCCAATTAGCCCACCTCCCGGTGACACTTATCTCACCCCACGTGGGTTAGTACCTCCCTTGGTTAATTACAAAGGCATTCCATACATTGGCCGTAAATTGGCAAACTTCATGTTAGTCTGACAGTTCGTGATTTGCTGCCGCACTCAATCCGGGCCATGCCCACCTCCCTAGAGGCTATGTTTATTTGTCACAGATAAGACATGGTCTGGTTTCTACGCTCTCTTTGTCTCTCTGCAGGCCTTTGTGACCTTGATGTATCCAATCGTCATCCTGTCTCTCCGTGCCAAGAGCGGCCCGGATCTTCCTCCATTTTAATTGCTTCTCTGTTAATCGAACACATTCCTAAAATTCTATGTAAGCTTCATTCTAGTTTCTACTGAAATCTACCTAGTTATTTTCAAGTGAACCAATATTCTGAACAAGAAGGCCGCCTAGCTCATAATGGCGACCATCTTCCAGCCTGATTCCACTTCATTCCCCCTTGGCTCAAGCCTCAGGTTCTTTTCCTGATGCTTGTAGCCATCACACCCCACTAGTGTTATTCTTTTCACAGTCACATAAACCCAGTCCCTCCCCACCGGAATTTCAAAAATAAAAGACCTCTCCGGATGATCAAGGGTGGGGGCTGGGCCCCTAAAAAGCACCCTTGGGGTGTCCCCCGGAGGATCCCTTTGTTCCCCTGTTGGTGGATGGTCAGGCCTTATTGTGTCCATCAAGACACCCACTTGTGAAATTATTTGGGTGCCTTCAGTTGGATCATTCAGATGCTCACGGCTGTGGTCTTTGTCAGCTTTAGCCTCAGTGGATTGGTCTCGTTGGTGACGACCTTCCATGCTGGCTCAGGACTGGCTGCAGCTACTTTCAGTCTGGAGTGATGTATCCACGGGACCACCTTGGCAACCTTTACTGCTGTATGGGTTGATAACAGGACAAGGTAAGGACCTCTCCACTTTGGGCCTAGTGGGTCATTTTTCCACTCTTTCACCCATACTGAATCACCTGGACAATACTTATGCAGTGGGGGATATAAAAAGTGAGGTATATTATCTCCCACCCAACAGTACAACCTGATCATTTAGTTTAGTTTCTCCCAATGCCTGAAGGTCCCCCCTTAGTCCATTAATCAGAGGGGTAGGCCGTCCGAACATGAGCTCGTATGGACTTAGCTTCAATTGGGGGGTTGGCCTGCACCTAATGTGCAAGAGGACTATCGGCAGCACATCCAACCAGCCTAGCGACGTCTCTTGGCACAATTTGGACATCAAAGTCTTTAGGGTGCGGTTCATTCTCTCGACTTTTCCTGAGCTTTGGGGCCTGTAGGCAGTATGTAGCTTCCAGGTGATGCCCAGCAGGCGGGCTAGCTGTTGTAAACAGTTCTGTATAAATGCAGGGCCATTGTCCGACCCTATCTCGAGAGGAAGTCCATAGCGTGGTATTATTTCTTTCATCAGACTCTTCACCACCTCCACAGTCTTTTCAGTTCTTGTCGGGAAGGCCTCCACCCATCCTGTCAGAGTACACACCATTACCAGTAGATATTTGTATCCTTTGCAGGGCGGTAGCACTGTGAAGTCTATTTGTAACGATGCCATTGGGGATAGCCCGATTGGCTGCTTTCCTGGAGGTTGAGATGGGCCTGTTCTCGGGTTGTTTTTGGCACATGTCACGCACTGCTGGGCTATTGCTTTGCAGACTACTGACAGTCCTGGTACGTAGAAATGTGGCTCCAATTGCTGTTCCATCATTTCTCTTCCACCATGGGTACTTGCGTGGAGTGTTCTTACAATCTCAGGAGCCAATGTTGCTGGTAGGACTATTTGTCCATTCTTCAACTGGAACCATCTGTCTTCTCCGTATCCGCCTTGTTCTTCCGACAGCCATTTCCTTTTTTTCTGAATATACGGGTGTCTATTCACTCAGTGGCGCCGGTAGGAGTGCAGCCACCACTGGTTTTGCTTTGTATCGTGCCAATTCTCCATGGTTTCCCCAGACAAATTCTTCTTTTGGGAAATAGTATCGCCATGCGAAGAACAGCAGATCTTGTCTGTCTTGTGAATCTCTTACTGCTGGTATGAAAAAGTTTATTGCACTTTTCTTCATTCTTGGCAGCTTGTTCTTGATAAGGATCTCCTTGAGGAAGAACCTCACCAACGGGGCTTGGTATTCTTCTGCTCCCAACTCTCCCAAATTTAGCAGTATTCGTGTAATCCGTAGATTATTATGAGGGTTGGTTGTTAAATTTTTGAAACGTGAGGCGAAATTTTCTGCTTGTTCAACTTCTATTACTGTTGTATCTTCTTCACACTCCCCCATTAATTTTACGCCGAAGAATTTCAGCATTATTTTGTATGCTCTGCGTAGTCTTTGCTGAACTTCTGAGGTGTTAATCATTAGGCGTGTCTCTTGAGGATTCAGAGGAGTGGAGTAGAAATTTCGGCCTTGAGACTGGGTTGGGAAAATCCATTGGAAATAGTCATGATTGAGTTCTAATAGTTCGTACTCATCTTGCCATTTATGCAACATAATTTCAATGAACTCGCCTTTGGGTTCAAATTTTCTCCAATTCATGTAGAATTCGTAGTTTGGCATGGGAGGTTGAGGCTCTTGCTTGCAGAGCAGGACTTTGGCTTGATCAATTGTTAGCACTGGTTTTGCAGCTGCTTTTGCGGCTTGGTCCGCGCGCCTGTTGCCTTTTGGGATTTCATCATGACCTTTCTGGTGGCCACGACAGTGCATGATACTGACAGCACTTGGTTTCCATACAGCTTCTAGGAGTGCCGCGATTTCAGCTGCATACTTGATTTGTTGTCCAGAGGACGTAAGTGGGCCTCTTTCTTTGTAGAGTGCACCATGTGCATGGACTGTCATGAAGGCGTACTTGGAGTCAGTGTAGATATTCACTCTTTTGCCTTCGGAGATTTCTAGAGCCCTGGTTAGGGCTGTTATTTCAGCCAGTTGTGCAGATGTATGGCCTGGTAATGGATTTGCTTCGATAATTTCTTCTGCTGAGACTACTGCATAGCCGGAGACTTTCTTCCCATCATCCATGTAGCTGCTACCATCAGTGAAGAACTGTAGATCGTATTTGTCTAGGGGTACGTCTTTCAAATCTGGCCTGCTACTGAACACTTCTTCCATGACTTGGAGGCATTCATGATCTGGATCCTCTTCGCAGTCAGGCAGTAAAGTAGCAGGGTTCAAGGTAGCGATGAGGTCCAAATGAACCCGTGGATTTTCACACATCATTGCTTGGTACTTTGTCATCCGGCTGTTGCTGAACCAGTAGCTTCCTTTCACATCCAGCAGGGCTTTGACAGCATGGGGCACCTTGACATGAAGAACTTGTCCAAGGGTCAGCTTGTCTGCTTCTGCTATCAGCATTGCGGTGGCTGCCACGGCTTTCAGGCATGGGGGTAGACCACAGGCCACAGGGTCAAGTTGCTTGGAGAGATAGGCCACAGGCCTTAGCCAAGAGCCAAAACTTTGAATCCGCACTCCTGTCGCTGTTTGATTGTGTTCATGCACGTACAGCTGGAAGGGCTTGCTGTGATCTGGCAGTCCCAGTGCAGGAGCTTCCATTAATAAAGTCTTTAATTTTTGGAAAGCTGCGGTTTGCGCTTCTTCCCAGAGGAAGGGGTCCTGTTCTCCCCCCTTTGTGGCTTGATGAAGGGGCTTGGCAATATCTGCGAAGTTGGGGATCCACAGGCGGCAGAAGCCTGCAGCTCCCAGAAACTCACGGACTTGTCTTCTGGTCTTTGGTTGGGGTATTCGGCATACTGCTTCTTTTCTTTCTGCCCCAATGCACGCTTGGTACCTGTTAACTGGAAACCTAAGTACTTTACACTCTGTTTGCATATTTGTGCTTTCTTTCTTGACACTCTGTAACCTGCTTGGCATAGTAGATGTAGCAGGGCTTTTGTGGTGGATAAACAGTCTTTTTCTGTGGGAGAAGCCAGTAATAAATCATCTACATACTGTAAAACAACTCTGTCTGGCTGAGCGTTGAAGGAGAGGAGATCTTGGCTGAGCGCGCTCCCGAAGATCGTGGGCGAGTTTTTGAAACCTTGAGGGAGGCGTGTCCAGGTCATTTGATGGCGCGCTCCCGTGGTAGATTCCTCCCACTGAAATGCAAAAAGGGGCTGGCTTGCTGGAGCCAGGAGGATGCAAAAGAAAGCGTCTTTTAAATCAAGCACCGTGTAATATTTTGTATCTCCGGGAATTAATGCCAGCAAATTGTATGGATTGGGAACCACAGGGTGTAGGGTTACTGTGGCTTCGTTGACGGCACGTAAATCTTGGACTGGGTGGTACTCTTGTGTGCCCTCTTTCAGTACTGGCAATAGGGGTGTGTTCCACGGTGACACGCAGAATTTCAATATGCCGTGGTCTTTAAGTCTCTGTAAATGTGTCTGGATATTCTGCTTGGCTTTCTGTGGGATATGATATTGCCTTAAAGCCACAGGCGTTGCACCAGGTTTCAAATCAATGTACACTGGGGGAATATTTACAGCTAGTCCGGGCGGGTTTTCCTCCGCCCACACCCCAGGAATTCCAAGGAGTAGTGTGTGCGGGTCCGGGGTACCGGTAGAGTTGGTGCTGTACGCCATTTTCCTCTCTTGGCATAATTACTGCAATTTTTACAGGTTGGGCATGCTGGCTGGCTGGGCTGTGCTGCCGTGCAGAGCTGCCACTCTCAGGCAGGTCTAATCGAGCGTGACCCCCGGGAAGAAATGTAATTTGGGCTTGCAATTTGCAGAGGATATCCCGCCCCAGGAGCTGGATGGGACATTCGGGCATATACAAAAATTCATGTTCAACATTATGCCCTCCCACACTACACTTTCGAGAAGCAAGGAAGGGGTACTTAGCGGACACCCCCATTGCTCCCATAATATCAACTTCATTTCCCATTGGGGGTGCAATTTGCTGTGTTACAACAGAATATTCGGCACCGGTGTCAACCATAAAAATTTCATCTTTATTTCCCACTCTCATAGTGACCGTGGGCTCGTGATTACCGAGCGGGATGGGCCCAGGTCCTTGTCAATATGTACCCTGCCCTTCAAATGACGTTCCCGCCAATCCCACAAACCCTGCTCCGGCACCCTCACTCCTTTCATATCTGCCGTTTGTTACCTGACCATTGGAGGCTTGACCTCCCGCGATTCCCCAGCCTCCCCTTGTCCCCCAAATTTAGCCAAAAATGCAGGACAATCGTTTTTCCAGTGACCTTCACCCCGGCACCAGGCGCACTGGTTGGGTCCCAGGGGTTCCCTAGGGGCTCCCCTACCTCTAGCTCCCCTACCCCTTGCTCTCCCTCTCTCCGGAGCACCTCTTCCTCCACCATTTCCCATATAACCCCCAAAACACCTGTGTGCCCTCTCTGTCTCTTTATCTCCTCCCGCTTTTCCTCTAGATCCCGGTTATGAAACACCTTATTAGCAATGTCTACCAATTCGCTAATACCTTTTCCTAAAAACCCATCTTATCTCTGTATTTTATTCCGTATGTCTCTTTGTGACTGACCCACAAAAGAAGAATTAATTAACCTCTGATTCTCCACTGCCTCCGGGTCAATAGGACTATACATTCTATATGCATCTAGTAACCTTTCTAGAAATGAACTTGGGGATTCTTTAGATTCTTGTACAATATCCGCTATTTTCCCCATGTTTGTGGGTTTCTTCCCTCCCACTTTAACACCCATTATTACCGCTGTCCGGTACGTCTGCAGGTGAGCAATACCTGCAGCGGTATTGTATGGCCACTTGGGATCTGTTTTGGGGTAATGCTCCTCTGCCCACGCTTCTGGCTGGGGCTTAGCATCTTCTACGGCTTGGGCAAGTAAAATTTTCCGCGCGCTACTATTTATTCGGGCTCTTTCCTCAGTAGTGAACATCGTCAACATTAGTTGCTGACAATCTGCCCATGTGGGGTTATGTGTAAGCATGACTGACTCTATCATACTAGCCACTGCCGCGGGATTAGTGGAGTACAGTGGTGTGTGTGTTTTCCAGTTAAAGAGGTCTGTTGTCGTGAATGGGACATATGTGTATTGCACTGGCCCAGGTGCTCCATTATCCAGTAAAGGGCCTGGCACTTCCCGTAGGGGCATTTGCATCTTACTTTTATTGGGATTGTGCTGATATGGTTCCCGGGGTTTATATATATATTATTCGCTGCGCGAGTGGTGGCCCCCTGTTTTTCATCTTCACTCTCACTGTCATCTGGGGATACTAATTTATATACGCTCCCGTCAGGCATCTAAATTTTTCCTGGTGGGAACTCTCTGTCCCCTCCACCCGCTGCTCCCTGGTCTTCTTCCGCAATACCACGTGGCGGAGCAAAGGGAGCCGGCCGGGAAGTAGCAGCTGCCTGCTCCCCCCTCTCCGCCCGCGCAACCGCGGCACTCAAAGCTTCTCTAGCTGCCCCGTAACATGATGGATAAGGTGGGGGCAAAGAATCAATCTCCTCCGGCTGTTCTATCAACACCGGTCTCCCTTTCTCTTCATTATTTGGGGGTACCTGCTTCTTGTTTTCTCCCGCCATCATTATAAAATGACTTTTATCTTTTACACAGTACCTCCATATATCTATATACGGGTACTGTTCAGGATGTCCGCATTTCCCGGTGACTTGGGAATGCACTCTCTGTATTAGCTCCGGGTCCATTGACCCCTGTTCTGGCCACTCTGGAACGAACAGTGGCCATACAATCGTACACATTAATGTTAGTTTCTCCTTAGTTAACTCTACACCATAATCATGCGTTGCATATAGCGCTTCAAAATTCCGCACCATATACCCTAAAGGCGTCTCACCCTTCTTTACCTTCTTGGGTTTGGATGACCCGTTACCCATTGTTACTCTTAAAAACAGTAACCTTTTTACAATGCAGATATTACTTTTTAGCAAAGACACTTGAAATTTACTGTCTGGTACTTCAGTCAACAATTCATATGTGTCGGATTCGCTTCCTCCGTCAGTAGCCGGACTGCAGTCGCCTGAGCTGGAAACGTACCTTGGGAGTCCACTCTCAAGTTTGCTTTCTCGCTAGGCGAGTAGGCGCTCGATCACTCACAGCACTGAAATCACTCACAGCACGTACTGTACCAGATACTTTCAGCACAAAACAATACATAAACAATTCAACTCTTTCTACTAGCCGAGGGCACACCGTCCCTCCTTTTGGCTCCTTTTTACCCCGTTAATTGAACTCTAACTATGTGCACCCCGTTCTACAACAACACTCCCATCTGCAATTCCAATTTGCCTATGGGTAATCTACCCACCCGGCACCACTACCTCTGCAGCTACTGCTGACCTCAATTGGCCCCCTTCACTACACGACGTACACACTAGCACTGACTCAGGGCTCTCAGCCCAGTCACAGAAATCCCTCCTCCTTTCCTTGTCCACGTGCAGAAGCTCTGTTTACAAACACTGACTATGACTATGCAACTCCACGTGGCTACTCTCTCCCTCTCTTACAGAACTACCATTTGGTTAACATCCGATCCCCTGGGTCCAGACACGCGCTAGCCACTCTGGCTCCTTTGCTTGTCCGTGCTGTCAGCGGCTGGTTCGGTATGTCAACGAGACCGTGGCCGCGGGTCTCCTTATCCGACTATGGTCGGACGTTTCCCTTTATACCGGTATCTCTGATACACATACAAACATAGAAGACACTTTACCTATCGCCGCGCTGCTCGCTGTTTCCTCAGACTCGGTGGTGTCCCAGCTAGGTTCGCTCGGGACGGAGCGGGACCGGACACGAGCAAGGATTGTCTGGACACGAGTCTCTTCAGGAAAGGCAAACTTTATTAGTGTCGTCACACAATGCTCACACAGGATTAAATCGCAAAGAGTGAGCCCCGATCTCACCCCGACGAGGGGTTTTATACCCCGAATACATAATTAGGGACATCCCAATTAGCCCACCTCCCGGTGACACTTATCCCACCCCACGTGGGTTAGTACCTCCCTTGGTTAATTACAAAGGCATTCCATACATTGGCCGTAAATTGGCAAACTTCATGTTAGTCTGACAGTTCGTGATTTGCTGCCGCACTCAATCTGGGCCGTGCCCACCTCCCTAGAGGCTATGTTTATTTGTCACAGATAAGACATGGTCTGGTTTCTACGCTCTCTTTGTCTCTCTGCAAGCCTTTGTGACCTTGATGTATCCATTTGTCATCCTGTCTCTCCGTGCCAAGAGCGGCCCGGATCTTCCTCCATTTTAATTGCTGTTAATTTAACACATTCCTAAAATTCTATGTAAGCTTCATTCTAGTTTCTACTGAAATCTACCTAGTTATTTTCAAGTGAACCAATGGCTCATAATGGCGACCATCTTCCAGCCTGATTCCACTTCAGTATGTTAAGTGGTCTAAGTTCCCTTAACTAGCCAGGTTTTCCATATATCTGAAGCACAGCACAGGACATACTGTATAATGTGCTGATCAGTGATTGCAGGATTCAGTCTGCATTTCCCCCAAGGTAATCCTTGAAAACTGGTCTTTTATGGTTTACTTGAGGACCAGGATTAGGAACCACTGCTCCAGGGCGGCGAACAAAGTTATCGTAATCGTTCTATCGACAAGGATAGACTGTTAAAGAGTTACTCTGAGATAACCATGATTTCTTCACGGTGTACCTTTTGTTTACACATATGGTTTAGCAACATTTTATAGATTCACATGCATTGTAATAGACTCCACAATGGGGCGTTTTTTTCCCCCCCCCCAAATAACTGAAAACAAAACTGAAACAAAGTGGACAAAATTGTTTCAAGTGACCTAATCACTGTCAAATTGAATGGCTTAGAAAAGGCTTGTATGTAATAGAAATAAAATCCAATAAAAGTTAAACGCATTGAAACTATAGTATGTAAATACAGTGCAAAAATATAATGTGGGACTTTCAGGAATTCTCTTGGATGCTATAGAATAATAATTTTAAAGGGACATGCATGTCTCGAATTTTTTATTTATTTTATAAATTGACATATAAACACTTTTATACCAACAGACAAACTAGAGTAAATCCATATTTAAGAATATGGAAAAAAATCTATACAGTATTTTCTTGCTTTAAACTTTGTAATTTCATCTTCTCTGGCCACGCCCCTCAGCTAGGGATGTTTCTTCAGCTCGGGATGTTTCTTCAGCTCCCACTTCCTGTTTATTCCCAGCCTCATCCCCGCTCACTACTCCACCTATCAAAGCTTCACAAGATCTAGCACAAGCTGTGCAAGTGAAACCCAGTGCGCGCTCAAGACCCCAGACTGGGGAAACTGAATATTAGCTATCTCTGCAACTGTGAAAGCAAGACTTACACACCCGCTAACTCGCTGACGCTCACACGCTGTATCACTCACTCGCCTGCTGATTTGCTCACACACGCACCTGATTTGCTCACACACTCACTCGCCCACTGATTCGCTCACACACTCACTCACCCGGTCACTCGCTCACTCACCCACTGATTTGCTCAGACATACACTCACCCACTGACATGCTCACTTGCGCTCTTCCATGGTTTACATACGCACTGTCTCACTCAAACCCGATCACAGGTTACTCACACTCTTTCTTGTGCTGTCTCTTGCACGCACTCTCCCACTGCTTCTCTTGTGCACTCTGCACCGTTTCTTGTGCTCTCTCCCTTTTTCTTGCTGTCTCTCTCCGCTGACTCTTTCTCCCTGTGTGTATTGATTTCTTTGCTCCCTTGTCTGTGCAATAGTTGGGGTGAAACAGTTACAGATTGGAATGGCACTTGGCCCCTCTTTCCCCCAGCTCACAGTGCAGGAGGGAGGTGGAGCAACTCAGTTGCACATGCTCAGTGCATTTTTTTATAGATTTCAAAGAATACACACTGATTGGTTAGATCCGTGTGCCTACTGCGGTGGGCATGGAAAATGCCAAGAAAGAAAATCAGGAAAATATGAAAATCATATTTACTTGCTTTTTCTGCCTGCTGAATGACACTACTGACTCATTCAAAGGTCACTGCACTTTTTAAAGGCACACTGACAAAGCATGGCATGTCCCTTTTAATAAAATGTAAGTATACTGAAGATTGATATTGCCAAGGCTTCTAATGCATTTTCAGGTGTCATATTTCTAAATTACGGTTAAAACGTGTGTGCCCTAGCGATAGGACACTAAAGGTACATTAACAAAATCCAAATAATGCATCAGAAGCTGTGTGCACAGACTATATTAATCAAATATAAAATTCCATGTGTAAAATCTAGTTTTATCTATACACGTTCTTCGTATTGCCTTTCTAACTTAATGTAGAGTATGCAACTGATGGATTGTAAATTATGTCCTTTTTCGATTGCACACACACCAGTGCAGTTTATAGGTGTGGATCACATGTGTATGATGGAAAATCTTGGAATTAGCTGCACCTAGAGCACCTCTAACAATGCTTACCGTTCCGAGCTAGGCAGACTCCCCTTCTTGCAGTACAGAAGAGGGCGTTATCATACTGGGACCACCTAAACATCAGCAGCCTTAACTCATACCACCATAAAGCCCTACTGGCCAACAAGGACCACCCCAAACCATGTGGGCTGCAACAACTCATATCCACCCTGATCATCCAAAGCCCCCATGAATGCAACCTGACAAAATATCAAATAAAGGCCCTAATTAACGATTCCAGGGAAAACTATATCAGAGAATGGAAACCTGATATAACAAACTCCCAGAAACTCACCATTTACCAATCCTTACAGAGGGAATACAAACTGGCCCCATACCTGGAGCTACTACAAGACCCCAAGGACAGACAGATCCTGAGCCGGTACAGACTGAGCGCCCACTGCCTGGAAATCGAATCAGGGCAGCATAGACGGACCTACAAGTCCAGGGAGAATAGACTGTGCCAGCGTTGTGACCAGGGGTCCCTGGAAGATGAGGTCCACTTCCTTCTACAGTGCCCCAAGTACTCAGCACTGAGGGAAGCTCACTTCCAGAGACTCTCCGCTCTCATCCCGCACTTCACCTCTATAGAAGAAACAAGGAAACTTCACATCATACTGGGAGAAGAGGAGCCGGCGGTGAAAATATCTGCCCAATACGTCACAGAATGTCACAGACTGAGAGGAACATAAGAGATCCCGGATTTATAAATCCCCAACACGGACTGGCCCCCATCCCACTTCACATTATCCCTTACCCCTGATAATGTCCATTGACTTGCCCATTCCCCCCCCCCATATATGTCCCACTACCCCACCCCATATAACCTCCCCATATGCTTTGGCAATGCTAAAATGTATTTGGTCCTGCCAATAAAGCTTATTTTGATTTGATTGATTTGATTTGACCGGTCTCTTTTTGACCCTTACAGGCAGAGAGCAGGTTCTCACTGGAAACGTATCAAACAGTAGAAAGGCCTGGCTTGCCTTAGTCTTTTTTTCTTTAAAAGACGTTAATGTGTCATGTAAATGATTTTCAAAAAAATTAAATATATTTGAAATGAAGTCTGTGTGATTCATGTAAAATTATTCACTGTCTGTATAGCTTGACCCTGAATATAAATTTATTTGGATACGAATGACAAATAAATACATATATTTATGTACTCTATAGTGTGTGTGACTGTGTGTTAGTGAAAAGAAGTCAAAGTGCTTTAAACCGTTGCAGACATATTTAAAGGGATTTTATAGGCTGCACCTACAGTCAGGTCCAGAAATATTGGGACATCGACACAATTCTAAAATCTTTGGCTCTATACACCACCACAATGGAGTTGGAATGAAACAAACACAATGTGCATTAAATGCAGACCGTCAGCTTTAATTTGAGGGTATGTACATCCAACTCAGGTGAACAGTGTAGGACTTACAGCAGTTTGCAGATGTGCCTCCCACTTGTTAAGGGACCGAAGGTAATGGGACAGAATAATCATAAATCAAACTTTCCCTTCTTAATACTTGGTTGCAAATCCTTTGCAGTCAATCACAGCCTGAAGTCTGGAACGCATAGACATCACCAGATGCTGGTTTCATCCCTGGTGATCCTCTGCTGCAACTGTCTTCAGTTACTGCTTGTTCTTGGGGCATTTTCCCTTCAGTTTTGTCTTCAGCAAGGGAAATGCATGCTCAATGGGATTCAGGTCAGATGATTGACTTGGCCATTGCATAACATTCCACTTCTGTCCCTTCAAAAACTCTTTGGTTGCTTTTGCAGTATGCTTTGGGTCATTGTCAATCTGCACTGTGAAGCGCCGTCCAATGAGTTCTGCAGCATTTGGCTGAATGTGAGCAGGTAATATTGCCCGAAACACTTCAGAATTCATCCTGCTGCTTTTGTCAGCAGTCACAACATCAATAAATACAAGAGAACCAGTTCCATTGGCAGCCATACATGCCCACGCCATGACACTACCACCACCACCATGCTTCACTGATGAGGTGGTATGCTTAGGATCATGAGCAGTTCCTTTCCTTCTCCATACTCTTCTCTTCCCATCACAAGTTGATCTCGGTCTCATCTGTCCATAGGATCTTGTTCCAGAACTGTGAAGGCTTTGTTAGGTGTTTTAGGTGTTGTTTGGCGACCTCTAATCTGGCCTTCCTGTTTTTGAGGCTCACCAATGGTTTACATCTTGTGGTGAACCCTCTGTATTCACTCTAGTGAAGTCTTCTCTTGATTGTTGACTTTGACACACATACACCTACCTCCTGGAGAGTGTTCTTGATCTGGCCAACTGTTGTGAAGGGTGTTTTCTTCACCAGGGAAAGAATTCTTCAGTCATTCACCACAGTTGTTTTCCGTGGTCTCCCGGATCTTTTGGTGTTGCTGAGCTCACCGGTGCGTTCCTCCTTTTTGAGAATGTTCCAAACAGTTGTTTTGGCCACACCTAATGTTCTTGCTATCTCTCTGGTGGGTTTGTTTTGTTTCTTCAGCCTAATGATGGCTTGCTTCACTGATAGTGACAGCTCTTTGGATATCATCTTGAGAGTTAACAGCAACAGATTCCAAATGAAAATAGCAAACTTGAAAGGAACTCTGGGCCTTTTATCTGCACATTGTAATTGGGGTAATGAGGGAATATCACACACCTGGCCATGGAACAGCTGAGAAGCCAATTGTCCCATTACCTTTGGTCCCTTAACAAGTGGGAGGCACATCTGCAAACTGCTGTAAGTTCTACACCGTTCACCTGAGTTGGATGTACATACCCTCAAATTAAAGCTGACAGTCTGCAGTTAAAACACATTGTGTTTGTTTCATTCCAACTCCGTTGTGGTGGTGTATAGAGCCAAAGATGTTAGAATTGTGTCGATGTCCCAATATTTCTGGACCTGACTGCTGGTCTTAACTTGCTGAATTAATATACAGAGTTTCTAATTTACATCCATTATTTATCTCCCACCTTTATCAAGTTATTTCTACTTAAAAGTAAAGTTTACAGACTTCTACCTCTTCAATTTACCAGCAGTCTGTGTGCCTGCCTTGTAGTGTACATCACATTAGAGTGCATGGCAGAATTGGAAGACTGCTCAGAGACTTGCCCAGAGCTGCCTGATTTTGACAAGTCTGGGATCGGGTCAGAGGATGTGTTGCTGTGACACGATTTGTGTCATAGTTGCCATGTCCTCTCCCCCAAAAGGAATGTGTCACATCAGTGTATACGACACAGGGTGGCCAGCTGCCCTTCCGAACAGCCAATCAGGTCTGCTCATACCCCAGTGTTGCATACGGTGCTGGCGTATAGGCGTCAAAGCCCTGATTTTAACTATGTGCGATTAAACAGGCGATTGGAATGCATTTTCTCTTTGGCCTCTTGAAAACCAGGTTACAGTCTAGGGTTACCGGATGATCTGAGGTCTGAGGGGTAAATCGTGTGTCACAGGACCAAACTGTGAGCCCTGTCCGATGAGATTTTGCTGGTAAGTAGAGTATGTGTATTTAGGACAGGAAGGAAAGGCCGCATAATTGTATTTTAAATAGGAATAACCTGCTAAAGGAATGCGATAAATAATGGATGAAATTGGGAAAATACTTGATAGAATGTGCTGGGTTGGTTCCAGTGTAGAATCAAAATCACTATAAAGACCCTTTAATTCAAGGATCTCAAACTCTGGCCCCCCAGATGTGTCTGAACTACACCTCCCATGATTCTCTGGCCATTTATTGCGTTCAAAGAATTCTGGGAATTGTAGGCAAAAAATATCTGTTGGGCCAGAGTTTGAGATCACTGCTTTAATTTGTTTCTTCTTGGATGAGCCACAGTATGTTATGTTCCTTTGTGTTTTCCGTGGTTGTCCTACATGTTTGGCATTAATGAGGTGGTAAACGGTGTCAATTATCCCTAACAATATCACAATCTGCTTTCTACAGGTTCGTCCTCCCAGGCCCAATGTTGCTCGAAGGCCTAAAAGTAATGCTGTTGTGGAGAGTCAGAGAACATCAGCTTCCAGCCCTGATCAGTAAGTTCCATGAAGTATCTTTGAACTGGTTTATATGTTCATTCGAGTCCCTCATATCTACCCATTAACGTCTGTATGGACAGGTACATAGAAGAATGGATGAAATAAAGTAGGTTTAGTTGTGTGATAGTCTAAAATCTTCATAAATTGACCTGATCAGACTGGGAAGTAGCTCTATAGAAATTTTGGATACACTTTTGCCAGTTCTAAATGTAGCACACCGAAGGCCATGGGAATTATTTCTATAACAACAAGAAACAAAGTCTGATAATGATTACAACAACAAATATTTATTTATTTGCAAAGTATTTTACCAGGAAGGATACATTGAGATTTCTCTCGTTTTCAAGTATGTCCTGGGTGCCAAAAGCTAAAACCACAGTGCCATAGTAGAGGGGGATGAGTTGGTAAAGAAGGGTTAGAGGAGGTGAGGTGGGGGGTGTTCATTTATAGATCTGATTACTAGAGCATGGTTGGGTTTAATAAAGATTAAAAAAAAAAGACCCTAAAACTCTAAAAAGTGGGCAGGATGAGTAAAGTGGTCAGTATGTGAGAAGTGCCCCCACCCCGTTCTGGTGAAATCGCAGGCGGAACTGTTGGAGTTTCCTCCACCCCACCCAGCGTTGCCAGGAATGTTGAGTTTCCCAGTGGTGTCGGCATGCAGAGAGTGTGTCTATGTCACCTCTGAGATCAGTTGTGGTAGTGATTGGTCTCCGGCCGCCAAGGGATGCAGTCTGCACATCTCTGATCCATCGTTCAATGCGGTGCTGCAGACTTGCATACGTAAAGTGTGCAAGTCTTGCTGTATGTGATGTGTGGAAAAGAGTCAGATACCTCCAGGTTAAGGAGTCCCTAAGCTGACGTGGCGGAGCAGCGTGCGGTGAGGGGCAAAGAGTAAATTCTCCTGAAATAAAATAATAATTGGGCAGAGGCTGTCAGCAACCTCTGCCCGATTACTTAAGGACCAAAAATAAAAACCTTTAACAGTGTCCCTTTAAGTCTTAGGACTTTGTTACTAAACACCAAAAAAAATCAAGGTTTTAGCATCAATACATTTGCTTTTATCCCCTTTTCATGCCAAGCTAAACATTTTCAAAAATCACTGTAAGGAGGTTTACGTTCATCTGGATAAAGTCTAGACCAGTGTTTCCTCCACCAGGCCAGGTTTTCCAGACATCCAGAGATATCTGAAGCACAGCACAGGTGATATGATTTTCTGCTCATTGATTGCAGGATTCAGTCTGCATTTCCCTAAGGGAATCCTTAAAACCTGGCCCATTGTTCTCCCCGAGGACAGGGTTGGGAAACACAGTTCCAGAGAAATGCAAACTACATTGAGTTGAAATGGGCTCCAGTACATAGAACATTGAAGCTGTTGTACTTTGAACTATGAATATGGAATGCAAGACCACACAAGAGATACTAGTGTCCTGTTATAGTAATATCCAAATATATAAAAGCAGGACAATTGCCCCACCACCAGGACATTGCCCCACCATCTCTTATAAAAGCTGCATTTAAATGTAGTAAAGAACAGAAAAGGTAATTTTTCAGGAACGCTCACACTCCACAGGAGGGTAGATGCTTGAAATTAAAAAAATAAATAAAACCGTATTGTGCTCACAATCAAAACCCAACGGTTGCATGCCTTGTGGGGTGTTCTCGCGATGCAATGGCTGGTACCTACCAAACATGGTGCAAGGAAGGACAACCTGTGAACAAGCATGATGGTCATGGGCGCTCAAGGCACACTGTTGCACCTATAGATCGAAGGCCAGCTTGTTTGATCAGATCACACAGAAGATTGTAGTTCATACTGCAGAAAAATGTAATGCTGGCTATGATGGAAAGGTGTCAGAACCCACTTGTCACGCACCACCTACCTAGAGATTGTTGCAGACCACGGACAACCCTTCATGTTAACATTTCCTGGTGGCAGTAACCTCTTATAGCAAGATAATGCAGCTGCCAAACGGCAAAAACTATTCTAGAAGATTTGAGGAACATGGCAAAGAGTTCAGGTGGTTGCCTTGACCTCCAAATTCCCCCGATCGTAATCCGATTGAGCGTCTGTGGGATGTGCTGGAACAACAAATCCAATCAATGGAGGCTACACCTCACAACTTGCATGATTTAAAGGATCTGCTACTTCTTTCTTGGTGCCAGATACTATAAGACACGTTCAGAGGTCTTGTGGAGTCCACACCTTTACTTACCAGAGCTGTTTTGGGAGCAAGAGGGGGACCTACATAATATTAGAAAGGAAGTTATTATGTTGTGGCTGATCAGTGTATAATTGGCCACATAAACAAATTAACAACAGGATCAAACACTAGGCCTAACAAGTACAATATACACACATTTAAAAACAATTACAACACTAGATCTACATATACAACACACATGATATAACTACCACGACATAGAAGAACTTATGCAAACTTTAAACAATTAAAATAATTTTTACAGCATCCGCATGTTCCACAGCACTGGGCATGGGCAAACGAACATAAAATTAACAAATACGTTTGACACACACAGACAATGGTAGACAACAATAACCTTGCAGAAAAGCTTAGAGTGGGGTGACACACAGGGTAGCTAACAGAGTATGAGAAGTAATGAGATGCATGGGGGTTATGAGGGGAAATAGATCATGAAAAGTGCAGTGAGGGAATTACAGTTGTGTTCAAAATTATTCAACCCCCAATGCTGTAAAGGATTTTAGGGAATTTAGTGTACATTTGTAATTGTATTCAGAATGAAATCCTACAAGGACTTTTTAAAGAACCATATGCAACTAAAATGACATCAATTGGTTTTGTAATACAGTAGTAAATGTTTCTTTTGTGAATTCTTCATTGACACAATTATTCAACCCCTTAAAGACTACCACTCTGAAGAACAGAGGTTCATTCAAGTGTTTTCAATCAGGTATTGAAAACACCTGTGGATGTCACGGAGCAGCAATAAAGCATAATAAGCACCAATTAGGCAGCTTTAAAATGACTGTAATACTCGGCTCCTTCTAGACATTTACTGGTGTGGTTACAAACATGGTGAAGTCAAGAGAATGGTCCAGGAAGACAAGAGAAGAGGTGATTACTCTTCACAGGAAGGGCAATGGCTATAAGAAGATTGCAAAGATGTTAAACATACCAAGAGAGACCATAGGAAGCATCATTCGCAAATTCAAGGCAAAGGGCACTTTTGAAACGCTACCTGGTCGTGGCAGAAAGAAGATGCTGACTTCGACTGCTGTGCGCTACCTGAAGCGTAGAGTGGAGAAAAGTCCCCGTGTGACTGCTGAGGAACTGAGAAAAGATTTGTCAGATGTGGGTACTGAAGTTTCAGCTCAGACAATACGGCGCACACTGCGTAATGAAGGCCTCCATCCCAGAACTCCCAAGCGCACCCCCTTGCTGTCTCCAAAGAATAAGAAGAGTCGACTGCAGTATGCCAAAAGTCATGTGGACAAACCACAGAAGTTTTGGGATAGTGTTCTGTGGACTGATGAAACAAAATTAGAACTCTTTGGGCCCATGGATCAACGCTATGTTTTGAGGAGGAAGAACAAGGCCTATGAAGAAAAGAACACCTTGCCTACTGTGAAGCATGGCGGGGGGTCAATCATGCTTTGGGGCTGTTTTGCTTCTGCAGGTACAGGGAAGCTTCAGCGTGTGCAAGGTACCATGAATTCTCTTCAGTACCAGGAGATATTGGATGACAATGTGATGCAGTCCGTCACAAACCTGAGGCTTGGGAAGCGTTGGACCTTTCAACAGGACAATGATCCCAAGCATACCTCCAAGTCCACTAGAGCATGGTTGCAGATTAAAGGCTGGAACATTTTGGAGTGGCCATCGCAGTCACCTGACTTAAATCCGATTGAGAACCTCTGGTGGGACTTAAAGAAAGCAGTTGCAGTGCGCAAGCCTAAGAATGTGACTGAACTGGAGGCTTTTGCCCATGACGAATGGGCGAAGATACCCCTGCAAGACACTTGTGTCAAGCTATGCTTCACGTTTAAAAGCTGTTATAACTGTAAAAGGATGTTGTACTAAGTACTAAGATTGAATGTCACTTGGGGGTTGAATAAAACTTATAATGATGTGAGCACAGAAAAGACATTTGTGGTTATTTCATTATAAATGTTATGTTATATTTGTCTGACCTACACGTGCCTCTTTGATTTAATTGTAAGCAAGATGACTGAATGATCAAAATCAATGTCAAACTGGCCAAAACACTCAATTTCAGTGGGGGTTGAATAATTTTGAACACAACTGTATGTAGGGAGCTGATAGACCTCTCTAAAGAGGCTTTGAATGAATGGTGGCCCGGGGAGAGTCAAATGTTGTGAGGGAGGGAATGCCATAGATAGGGAACGCTTCAGAAACGGTCCCAAAGGCAAGGGTTAGAGGTGCAGGTATGAGGAGATGATAATATCAGATGATTGGCTGAGCAAAGTGACAAGGATGGAACATTCCTGCAAATGAGGAGACTTAGGCAGTTCTGGAGCTTTGAAACGTGAGGACCAGTATTTGGAGCTAAATTCTAGAAGAAACAGGTAGTCAGTGTAGAGGTTGACAATGCGGTGAATTGTGAGCAGTATGGGATGTGAGGTAGAGGAGTCTGGCAGAGGTGTTCATTATAGACTGTAAAAGGCTAATCTGAGAATGTTTAAGGCAAAAGAGTGGCAGGTTAACATAGACAAGAGGGGGTGATAATAAGAGCTTGGATAAGCAAAGAGGTAGGTGTCACAGGTTGCTGCTTTCTATCGTTGCAACATTTCTGTCCTCTGCTCTTGCTATTATTTCCCTTCTGATGTTCCTCTCCTCGTCCTCCTACCATTTTTTTGACTCCCTTAAACCCCAATTCCACTCATTCTCCAAATGATCTGTTTCTGCTTAGAATTCTGTTTTCTGTTAGAGGCCAAAGATTGGAGGACTACATTTGTTGATGTTTAAGATGATTGAGAAAGTGTGATATCTCACCCGTCAGAACACTATAACAAAAAAATCTAAAAAAATGTGTACATTTCCATTCAGATTTAAATCGTTTCCAGTGTGTAAATGTATTTTTCAACATTTTATCATCTAAACCTTTGTGGTTATATATTCTTTGGGTTAGTCTTTATGAAAAA
Source organism: Leptobrachium leishanense (assembly GCA_009667805.1). Taxonomy (NCBI): domain Eukaryota; kingdom Metazoa; phylum Chordata; class Amphibia; order Anura; family Megophryidae; genus Leptobrachium; species Leptobrachium leishanense. The sequence continues at coordinate 109,088,854 of CM019071.1, read as the reverse complement.
AAAATTTAAATGGAGAACCTGTTGCTCTTTTCCCCCCAAAAACAAATTTTTAACCAAAACTGGAAAAAAATTGCTATTATTTTGGTGCATTGTGTTTTATCAAAAATATGACTACATATAAACAATGCACTTGCTTCCAGCGTGGGAAATGAGAAGGTGAGCAATGGCAGTGGTGTTACTCATTTTCCTTTTTTTTATATATATTTTATATGGTCATGTTTGGTGTAATTGGAAAGGCCAGCCTCAGACCTGTCTAAAGACGCTTGACTGGACCAAGTGAGGTGTAAAGAATGGCAATTCTGGGGTTCAAATGACACCTGGCTCTCCTTGCATTAGTTCGACGGATTGTGTTTTAGATGAGAATGCGTAGTAACGCGCTGTGCCATCACTGCTAAATTTGCTCACATTGTCAGAAATGAGAAAGTGAATTGTTTGCGTAATAAGCATGGAGCATATTCCTGTTTCACTCCTGTGCACAGAGGACGCTTGTTATAGCATTCTGGCAGGACATGACGTATACTATAATAATGATATATTATAAATCCGTCAAGTCTACTGAAAATAAGGATATATAATTATTTATTTATAAATGACCTTGAAATGGGCATCGAAAGTCATGTATCAGTGTTTGCAGATGACACAAAACTAGGAAAAATAATACAATGTGAGCAGCATGTTACTTCGCTGCAGAGGGATTTAGATAGATTGGGGGACTGGGCACTTAAATGGCAGATGAAATTTAATCTAGATAAATTTATTTATTTTATTTATTTATAAAGGATTTTACCAGGAAGGATACATTGAGATTTCTCTCGTTTTCAAGTATGTCCTGGGTTCAAGAACATTGAGTGGTTACAGAAATACAAAATAGTAAAATGCAAGATATTAACACAAGACCAAATATACAGATTAACAGAAAAATAAATATGGAGGAAATAAAGTCATTATGTTACATGTTTACAGGTGCATTTCGTATTGAGGTATGCTAATAGGGAGCTCTTAAGGGACTTTAGACTGGGGGACGATTTGACGGCGTCTGGGAGGTTATTCCATATTTGCGGTGCTCTGTAGGAAAATGAGGATCTAGCCATTTTCTTTTTGTATTGCGGTATTGCAAGTAAGGTGCTGGTCCTGGATCTGAGGTTATAGGATGAGGGAACTGCCGGGGGAAGCAGCATATTCAGGTAGGGTGGTAGCTTCCCAGAAAAGCTCTTAAACACCAGGTTGGAAAGGTGACGGGTGCGTCTAGAGTCCAGCGATGGCCAGTTTAGTTCTTTTAACATGTCACAATGGTGGGTCATGTAGTTACATTGTAGCACAAAGCGACAGAATGAGTTATACAATGTAGTAAGTTTCTGGAGGTGTGTTTGCGGGGCGGCTGCATACACTACATCTCCGTATTCAATGGCTGGCATAAGCATTTGTTGTACAATCTGCTTTCTTACCGCGGGGCTCAGGCAGGATTTGTTTCTGTACAGGGCACCTAGTTTGGGGTAAAGTTTAGATGAGAGTTTTTCGATGTGGGGGCCAAAAGATAGATTTGGGTCTAACCACATACCTAGGTATTTGAGAGAGGTGACTGTGGTCAGTGTGCCGTTTGATTTTGTCCCAACACATAGATGGGGTGTTTGCAATTTGTGTAGTTTAGGTGCGGTTCCAAAGAGCATTGTAACCGTTTTGTCAGTATTTAGAAAAAGTTTGTTATTTGCTATCCACTTTTCTACCCCTGTGAATTCTTCTTGCATGCAAGGTTATTCACTTTGGAATGAAGAACACATAAGCAAGCTTATACCCTAAATGGTACTGAGTTAGGGAAATCAAAGCAGGAGTAGGATTTGGGGATAATCATAGACTTCAAACTCTGTAACAATGCCCAATGTCAAACAGCAGCTGCCAAGGCCAGCAAGGTATTGGCTGTAAGGATATAGAGTCACCCAGCACGCAGACAAAACCCAGAAAGGCAAGAAAGAACCCTAAACTGAGAAGCTGGTCCTTAAAATGGCCAGGTACTAATCTAAAATATATAGAAGTACAGATCAGGGACAGGAGAGATAACGTAGTAATAACAAGCCAGAGGTCGGTACACGAGATAAACATATGCCAAGGGATAATGCAGAAAACACAGTCAATGTACAAGCCAGAGGTCAAACCAGAAAACCAATATGTATAAGCTATAAACACGCGCTGAGGGCTAGAAATAACCACGTCAGGGCTCAGAGCACAGACTGTGACTGATATTTAAAGGCCTAGATCCCTGACCAGGTGCGGCATTCAAAGTGGCCTGATTCAGAGACTGGCGCCCTCTCTGTTCGGAAGGCCGCACTGCAGGAGCACCAGCAGGCATGACAGTACCCCCCTCCACGAGCGACCTCCGGGCGCCGAGATCCTGGGGCAGTGGGATGAGAGCGGTGAAAGGCATGGACCAGACGGGGGGCATGGAGATCAGAAATCGGAACCCATGAGCATTCCTCCGGGCCATACCCTCTCCAGTGCACCAAATATTGAAGACCACCACGGGAATGACGGGAATCAACAATGGACTGGACCTCAAATTCTTCTTGTCCCTGGACCAGTACAGGATGAGGTCGAGGAATGACAGTGGTGAACCGATTGCACAGAAGGGGCTTCAACAAGGAGGTGTGAAAGGTATTCGGTATACGGAGGGTACGAGGTAGGTCCAGCGCATAACTGACTTCGTTGATACGTCTTAGGACCTTGAATGGACCAATGTACCGCGGAGCAAATTTCATCGATGGCACACGTAACTTAATGTTACGGGTAGACAACCAGACTCTCTGGCCTGGAACATAGGAAGGACCCATCCGCCTATGCCTATCTGCATAGGTCTTCTGTTGGACTGCAGCGTGACAGAGGTTGGAACGTACCAAAGTCCACACTTTATGAAGAGACTGAACATAGGAGTCCAAGTCAGAAAGACCAGTGTCAGCACTAGGGGATGGCAAAAAGGTAGGCTGGAAACCATGGGCAACAAAAAACGGGGAGTGACCAGACGAAGCATTCACATTACTGTTCAGAGCAAATTCAGCCCAAGGAAGTAAAGAACCCAATCATCCTGCCCTTGAGAAGAGAAGCTACGAATGTAGTTCTCACTAGACTGATTAGCACGTTCGGAGCTCCATTGGACTGTGGGTGATAAGCAGAAGAAAATGATACTTTAATGCCCAACTGTGAACAGAAATTTCGCCAAAATCTAGAAATGAACTGGGGACCTCGATCAGAGACGATTTCGTGAGGCAAACCATGCAATCTGAATACCTCTTTGGCAAATATGTTGGCTAGACCTTTAGATGTTGGCAATTTCTTGAGAGGAACCAGATGAACCATTTTAGTAAAGCGATCAACAATGGTCAAAATCACTGTATGCCCTTCAGAAGGTGGCAAATCTACTATGAAATCCATGGAAATATGTGACCACGGCTTGTCAGGGATGGCTTGTGGTTGCAATAGCCCTGCAGGACATTGAGTAGAGGCTTTGGATTGTGCACATACCACACATGCCTGTACATATTCCCTCACATCCTTAGCAATGTCTGGCCACCAGTACATCGGTGTAAGGGCTGACAATGTCCTTTTTATACCAGGATGACCGGCTGGTCTGGAGGCATGATAACAAGAGAGTAATTCCTTTCTTTCTGCGTCAGGAACAAACAACTTGTCAGAAGGAGTCTCAGGGGGAGCTGTACCTTGCATAGCTTGGATACGAGTAAGGAGTGTAGAAGTAAGGGTGAGATGAGTAGCTGCCACTACTCTCTCCAGAGGAACAATCGACTCAACTGGTCTATCTTGCTGTTCTGTGACCTCAAATTGCCTGGAAAGTGCGTCTGCCTTAGCATTTCTGTTACCGGGCCTATAGGTGATTATGTAATTGAAGTGACTCAAAAACATAGACCACCGGGCTTGACGGGATGACAGTCTTTTGGCATCGGCAATAAAAGTCAGGTTTTTATGGTCAGTCAGAATCATAGTGGGAGTAGGAGCTCCTTCAAGTAGGTGTCTCCACTCCTTCAAAGCAGAAATGATAGCCAGGAGTTCTCGGTTACCGATATCATAGTTCCTCTCAGCACTAGATAATTTCTTGGAAAAGAAGCCACAAGGCTTGAGTGGTTGGTCAGGGGATTCTCTTTGGGAGAGAACAGCTCCTACTCCTGTCTCCGAAGCATCAACCTCTAAGATGAACGGCTTCCTTGGATCAGGGTGGACAAGTATAGGGGCCGTAGAAAAAGCCTCTTTAAGAGTCTCAAAGGCTTTAACGGCTTCAGGGGACCAAATACGGGTATTAGCTCCCTTCTTGGTCATATTGGTAATGGGTGCCAGTATTGTGGAGAAATTGAGTATGAATCTGCGGTAATAGTTGGCGAACCCTATGAATCTCTGGCAATGTCCTATAGGGCTAAAAGCTATTCAATCAGTAACAGCAGTAAGTTTAGCCGGGTCCATGGAAAATCCTTCTTCGGAAATGACATAACCTAGAAATGCTAACTTAGGTTGGTCAAAGAGACACTTTTCCAATTTACAGTAAAGGCCATTGTTCAACAACGTCTGAAGAACCTTTTTAGCCTGCAAGTGGTGAGTAGCGAGATCAGGTGAGTAAATAAGTATATCATCCAAATACACGATGACACAGTCGTGTATGAAATCACGCAAAACATCATTTATAAAATCCTGGAACACAGCTGTAGCATTACATAGCCCAAAGGGCATTACAAGGTACTCGTAGTGACCAGATTTGGTATTGAAAGCGGTCTTCCATTCATCACCATCTTTAATGCGCACTAAATTATACGCGCTTCTTAAGTCAAGCTTAGAAAAGATCTGGGAACCTTTTAACCTGTCAAAGAGTTCTGCAATCAATGGAATGGGATAGGCATTTTTCACAATTATTTTATTTAATCCCCTATAGTCTATGCAAGGTCTTAAGTCACCTTCTTTCTTAGAGACAAAAAAGAACCCAGCACCAGCAGGAGATGTGGATTTCCTTATGAAGCCCTTGGCAAGGGAATCCTTTATGTACTCCTCCAATATGAGGTTCTCATGTTGAGACAGAGGATACACTCGTCCCTTGGGAGGAAAAGTGCCAGGAAGAAGAGTAATAGCACAATCATAGGGTCTATGCTCAGGTAAAGTCTCAGCCCCTCCTTTGTTGAAAACTTCCCTGACCTCCTCATACTGTATAGGAACCAATACAGATAAAGGAGCAGCAGTGGGTACATTTATGGTGTGCACAGACTTGACAGGAATCATGCATGAATCAAAACAAGACTTGCTCCATGACAGAACAGTGTTTCTTCTCCAGTCTATGACTGGATTGTGTTTTTGTAACCAAGGATACCCCAAAACAACAGGACATGAAGGAGATGATAGGAGTTGGCATACCACAGTCTCTTTATGGAGAACTCCTACAGACGTGGAAATAGGACTGGTCTCCTTAGAAATATATGGGTTGAACAGGGGTCTGCCATCTATAGCATGAATAGCTATAGGTGGGGTTTTTTCCACACAGGGAATCCCTTTCTCTAATGCAAAATTGGTGTCCATAAAATTTTCCTCTGCCCCTGAATCAAGAATTGCATCTACCTGAATAATGGAGGAACCCACCTCAATCATAATAGTAAAGTAACATAGCTTTTTATAGACAGAAGGAGACAATGTCATGACCTCTGATACCAGTCAGCTCTCCTCTGACGGTTTAATCTCACCAGACTGCATTGGTTGAGGTACAGGGTTGTCAGATGCAACAGGGTTAAACTCTGGAGACACACAAGGTATTAACCTATTAGGTTGTGCTTTTGTTTTACACATGTCTCTGATCTGGTCTTCCATCTCCATACAGAAAGGAATAAGATCAGATTCCCAGGAAGATCTCTTGCTGTAATAGCAAGGGTTAACTAGTCAGACAAACCCTCCAGAAAACAGGACACCAGAGTTTCATTATCCCAATTAACCTCGGCAGCAAGTGTCTGAAAATCAACAGCGTATTCCAACACAGTTCTGTCTCCCTGACCTAACCTCATTAACCGTTTAATAGCAGAATTTGTCTTTCTGGAAGGGTTAAACACACTTTTTAAGGTGGTAACAAATTCCTCGTAGTTATTTATTATGGGATTTTTTGACTCCCTTAATGCAGTAGCCCAGTCTAAGGCCTTGTCTCTGAGATGGTTAAAAAGAAAACATACTTTAGCTCGGTCAGTTATACACATATGAGGATTTAACTCAAAACATACATCAATTTGATTCAGAACTCCTCTGCATGCAGCAGCCTCACCACTGAAAGTAACAGAGGGCAACATTTGCGCTGGAACAGTGGATTTAACCATAGAAGTGTCAGAATGGGTTATAGGAGCAGGTGAGGGAGACTGCACGCAATCTGTATTCTCCAAGAGCGTTTCCAGCAACATTGCAAAATGATACATCTTGGCATCAGCCTCCCTTATATGGGTACAGCAAGCAGTAAACTGCTGGGCAATGTCTGCAGGGTCCATGGCCCTGACGTAATGTAAGGATATAGAGTCACCCAGCACGCAGACAAAACCCAAAAAGGCAAGAAAGAACCCTAAATTGAGAAGCTGGTCCTTAGAATGGCCAGGTACTAATCTAAAATATATAGAAGTACAGATCAGGGACAGGAGAGATAACGTAGTAATAACAAGCCAGAGGTCGGTACACGAGATAAACATATGCCAAAGGATAATGCAGAAAACACAGTCAATATACAAGCCAGAGGTCAAACCAGAAAACCAATATGCATAAACTATAAACACGCACTGAGGGCTAGAAATAACCACGTCAGGGCTCAGAGCACAGACTGTGACTGATATTTAAAGGCCTAGATCCCTGACCAGGTGCGGCATTCAAAGTGGCCTGATTCAGAGACTGGCGCCCTCTCTGTTGGGAAGGCCGCACTGCAGGAGCACCAGCAGGCATGACATTGGCATTAGACATGTGCACAACCCAAAATTTCGTTTTGAACTAATGGATTAGTCCTAAAATGCAATTTATTTAGTTGCTAAAGAAATTCGTTTTCAGTTCTTTAGTATGAAAACTAATTTCATTCATGCGAAAACGAGCGGATACAATTACTATTGTAGTGGTGGCTCCTCAGAGGGATGAGATCGCTGCTCGTTACAGTATCTCTCACTCTCAGCACAATGTGGGCCATATTACATAGTTGGTGCTAACTTAACCAGAGCTGTTGTAAACATCCCAGAGCCATTATAGCCTATTGAGGTTTTCAGTTTACAACAGCTCTGGTTAAGTTAGCACCAACATTGTAATACTGCCCGTGTCAGGCAAAGCTGTTACAGTAACTGACTGCTGCTCATCACAGCGCTCAGAGTTTCAGTAAAACTAGTAAATAATATTTTTATATATAAGAGGTTATAACAATATTATTTCCTTGTTTTACTGAAACTCTGAGCGCTGTTACAGTCAGTCACTGTAACAGCTGAGACTGATACATTGTACTGAGAGATAATATAACAAGCAGCCGATCTCAGCGCTCACAGCCATTAGATTTAAAGGGCTAAAAAAAAAGGCTCCTCTCTGTATAATGTTTAGAACATCCTCCTACATTAATTATTACCCCTCTCTGTATAATGTATACAACATCCACCTGCATTAATTAATCCAGCCACTGGATTTAAAGGGCTAAAAAAAAAAGGCTCCTCTCTGTATAATGTTTAGAACATCCTCCTGAATTAATTAATGTCCCTCTCTGTATAGAACATCCTCCTCAATTTATACCTTTCTCTGTATAATGTATATAACATCCTCCTGCATTAATACCCCTATCTGTATAATGTATAGAACATCCTCCTGCATTAATTAATGCCACTCTCTGTATAGAACATCCTACTGCATTGGCATGTGGAGGGTGCAGAACTTCGGATGTTGCGCTCTTCATTGCTGGTCTCCTTCACTCATCAATGTAATATCACAAAAAGGACTGAAACTAAAATGTAGTGCATTTTATTTTAGTTTCTTTCGTTTTTGTACTGAACAGTCTCGTTTCTCTTGAGTCATACGAAAACTAAATTATCCCAAAATTCGGACTAAATCGTTTTAGTACTAAAACGAATGCACATGTCTAATTGGCATTGCATTAAAAGGGGAATTCACTCTCAGGATGAAAACATAATTTTGCCTCTGTATAAATCACTGGTAAGACCGCATCTTGAATATGCCGTGCAATTTTGGGCACCTGTCTTAAGAAAGGATATTATAGCGCTAGAAAAAGTGCAAAGACTGGCGACTAAATTAATAAGGGGAATGGAGGATTTAAGTTATGAGGAAAGACTAACAAGCTTAAACCTGTTTAGTTTAGAGAAACAGCACCTTAGATAACTTTATATAAATATATTCCATGTCATTATAAACCATTGTCTGGAAACCTATTCATTAATAATACTATACACAGGACACGAGGTCACCCATTTAGACCAGACAAAAGGAAATTCAGCCTAAAGCATAGGAAGGATTATTTTATGGTGAGAACAATCAAGCGGTGGAATTCTCTGCCTGTTGAGGTGGTTGGGTCAGAGACTGTACAGACATTTAAACAATGCCTGGATTATTTCCTGCAGACACAGAATATTAATGGTTATAATATTTAATATGTGGGTAAGCTTCTTGATCCAGGGAGAAATCTGACTGCCATTCTGGACTCAAGAAGGAATTTTTTTTCCCAGTGTGTTGCATATTGGTGAGCGCTTCAGACTGGGGTTTTTTTGCCTTCTTTTGGATCAACAGCAGTAGGTGATGTGTGAAAGGCTGAACTAAATGGACGCATGTCTTTTTTCAGCCAGTGTAACAATGTAATTTGTCTGGGTCCTACAATAAAACATGACTTCAAATCGCATTTAAACATGATGACTACAAAACAGTCAGAATTAGCACAGCACATGGGTGCTCTGCAGTAAATGGCTTAAAATGTGTATTAAAGCTGTTCATTCGTGCAGCTTTGTGGGATATTAAAAGTTCTATCAATGAACACTGCGGTATTTTGCCTTTGGCTGCCAACAGATGTTTAAAAATATGAATGGCATGGATGCAGGGCCGGATTTACAACTAGGCAGAGTAGGCATGTGCCTACAGGCGCCTGCCACAAGGAGGCGTCTTGCTCTGTAAAAAAAAAACACAAAACATTTCCTTTTTTTTTACACAATCATTTAGACCACTGTATCTCTAGAGCCCTAAGGGTTAGAGGGACATATGGGGTATCATATGGGATATCATAGAGGGACATATGGGGGCTTGGAAAGGCCAGATTATGGCCTTTTCAGTGATACCAAACATAACCAGGATAGATTTATGTAAAAGTAAAATAACAAATACAATATAATTTTTCTCCTTTTTTTTTTCTTCTAAAGCAGCATTATTATTCCGTTTACAATTCTAAAGTGGGCAGTGATGCTGCGCTAACTCACCTTCTCATTTCCCACACTGCAAGTGTGGAGCAGATTATGCAACACATTGTTTCATCCACAACCTAGACCGTGGCACTGCAGTGAGGAGAGACTGGGGGACTTTTGAGCCTGCATCTCTGAATTGTACACAGCACACAAGGTTAAGTGAGGTATCATTGGAAAGATCAGAGTCTACAATGACACCAAACATGACCATGTAATGTGTAAAAATAAAACACTGAGAAAAAATGCAAAATTTTTTTTTTTTTCTGTTCAACGGCAGAGGCAATATATACTTTTACATATAAAACAAACAATGCCGCTGCACTAACTCAGCTAATGCAAAATATTCTGCCCCTTCTTTTAATTTTAAATGCAGAGAGAAACAGTTTTCAGTTTTTTAAAACATTTTATTTTTATTTTTCCCCAAAACAAAAATTTAAATAGTCATTTTGGCATGTTTTGTTTTTGGGGGGGGGGCTCCAAATTTCTGTGCCTACAGGCTCCTAAGACGCAAATCCGGCACTGCATGGATGTAGAATATTAATGGTCATGTAGCATTTTATGCCATCTCATTTTTACATTTTTAGCTGCAGTATACTGAAATGGCAAGATGCAGCTTTTTCCATCAGTCAACTATCAGGGTTATTCAAAGAACACCGAATTGGCCCCGAAATTGCACCTAACAGGGAATTTCTCCGTATGGTGCAATTTCGTGCCAATTCGACTATTCAAAAACCTGGCAAATATTGGCGAATTGCCAGGGTAATACGGTGCTGTTCGGTGGCAGTGAACTCCCCAGAGAGAAGTAATGGTTAATCTATTCTGAGAACACCGAACAGCAAAGAAAAGTCAGTGAAATGACCTAATTTTTGGTGGTTTCATTCGACAGGTTTAATCAGGCGAATCCCATAGGTTTCAATGTTAAAAAAATTCCCCGTTTTTAATAAATATTTATTCAACCATTTATTATTTTCGTTTGCAGAAAAAAGTCTCTATAATAATTTTTTAGGATTTTTTTTTCGAACGAACCTTTTTATTATTATTCATAGGACCTTATATATTGTTTCCAGGCATTTTCATGCAGTAGCTTCTTTGCAAACGCCTTTTAAAAGTTGCAGGGTTTTATTTTTTTTCATTTTATTTTTTTACCTCGTTCGATGGGCCGTCCGTTTTTTTTCGGACCAATTTGCCGGTTTTGCGTCAGATGCATTCGGCGGTTTTCCTATACGATGCATTTGCAGGCAAGAGGGTTTTAAACAGTCAAATTCATTGTTATATCACAAGATCACAATGATATAAGAGTTATAGAAAGATCCCAGTGGAAGTGCGCATATATTTCTCATTGTTTCATTTGAACTGGAGGCTTTGATGTAATGGATACACATATTAATACACAGCAGCATTCAGTATTACTGAAAAAGTTGAATAGCATTGCTTTGGACTACTTGTGTGTTATAACCTCCCCAATTATCTTCTGCAACTGTAATGTGTCACACTACCAAGAAATCCTATGTTTAAGGGTAATATTAATTAGAATGTGCATGTATTAGATACAGTAGAATTGATTTCATCATCATGTGTCATTTTATCATGTATTCTTTATCAGATACAGTATATTTCATCATCATTTTAACTTGGGAGTATTGTATGTACAGTACAGGAGGGGTGGGGTCGCGCCTATTCCCCGATGGGGCGGCTGCAACCACCAAATGCATCCAGCCCAACAACATGTGTAAAACATAACAAAGAAAAAATGTCATCTGCGGTAATTCCCATACCATGTAAAACTAAACACAATTAGAGGTTTGGTTTCTTATCAATGGGCATTATAAGACTAAGCTCGCCCACCAAACGTCAAGGCACCTCTAATGAGGGCGAGTCCTATCCAAAATTGAAACCGCAGGCTGCTGCATAGCAAACCATACCTGTTCATGCTGCTTGTCAAACATGAGGTAGACTGGTGGGCCTTTATTTATGCTCCCCCAGAAACAAAATCCACTGGGATCAATAAAACAAAGACACAGAGAGAGATCTTGCTGCAGGGATGACCTGGCTGGAAGTACATTGAAACATATAGTACAGGAGGGGTGGGGTCGTGCCTATTCTCCGATGGGGCTGCTGCAACCACCAAATGCATCCAGCCCAACAATATGTGTAAAACATAACAAAGAAAAAAATGTCATCTGCGCTAATTCCCATTATAATGGGAATTAGCGCAGATGACATTTTTTTCTTTGTTATGTTCTACACATATTGTATTGTGACACAGTCCAGTTTTAACCACGTCTTCTAGGGCAACATAAATATGCAGAGCCACAGTCTTTTTTTTTTCTTAAGCAAGACTTTTATTTACCTCCACCTTTCACAGGCAATCAGTGGGAGAATCAGTGGATCACAGCAAACATTTCTTTCAGCAACAGAGGAATAACTTGGTTCTTTTTCCCTGTCTCTCCAGCTCTCTCTCCTGGAAGGACAGACACCCACACTCCTCAGCTACAAAAGAAAACCTTCCCTTAATAAAGCCCAACTAAATGGGACCACACCTGTATGCCATCGTTGGCTTTATTCTCCAAAACCTGGCCTGGCTAGTGAGCCGGGCTGCTGGGATAGTGGCCCGCCCTTCTCTCCACTATCCCGACCCCAGGGACCCATAACACATTTTACTGGACGCTCTCCATTGCACCAGCGAAACACAAAATATATTTTAACCATCTCCCTGGGGTTATTTTTAAACACCGTGCACAAGGTCTGGTCTCACATATCGCCCATTCAGGACCATACCCTGCTTCCTTGTCACACACCCTCCCCCTCAGCTCAAGACCATCGGGACGAGCGACCACGGACATCAGCGAATGCACCCGAGACAGCCCGTCGACATTTCCCTGTAGAAGACCGGCCCTGTGCTCCACCGAAAAACTAAATGGCTGTAGGCTAAGGAACCACCTCGTGACCCTCGCATTAGTCTCCTTATTGCGATACATCCATATGAGAGGAGCGTGGTCAGTTATCAGCCTGAATCTCCTACCCAATAGATAATACCTAAGGGTTTCCAATGCCCATTTGATGGCAAGGCATTCCTTCTCCACAACAGAATAGTTCTTTTCCCGCGGCAACAGCTTCCTGCTGAGAAAAAGAACAGGGTGTTCCTCTCCCTGACACTCCTGGGAGAGGACGGCCCCCAAACCAGCCTCAGAGGCATCAGTCTGGACTATGAAGTCCTTCGCAAAATCAGGGGACACCAAAACGGGATATACACACAGGGCCTCCTTCAGACCTATAAAAGCCTTCTCGGCTTCGGGAGACCACTTCACCATCACAGGGGATCTCGCCTTTGTGAGATCAGTGAGGGGAGCGGCTATCGCAGCAAAATTCGGGATGAACCGCCTATAGTATCCAGTTAACCCGAGAAAAGCCCTCACCTGTTTTTTTGTCAAAGGTTGTGGCCAACTCTGTATAGCCTCAACCTTCGTTGTCTGAGGCTTGACCAAACCTTTGCCAATAGTGTAGCCTAAGTACTTGGCTTCCGCTAGCCCAATGGTACTTTTTGTGGGGTTGGCCACTAGGCCCGCAGACCGAATTGCAGTGAGCACCCGCTGAACTTTAGGAAGGTGCGATTCCCAATCTGGACTATATATAACCACATCATCCAAGTATGCCGCCGCATATTGAGCGTGGGGTTGTAAAATCCTATCCATCATCCTCTGGAACGTGGCAGGGGCCCCGTGCAAACCAAATGGCAACACTGTGTATTGGAACAAGCCATCTGGGGTTGAAAAGGCCGTTTTCTCCCTCGCTTGGTCAGTGAGTGGCACCTGCCAATACCCCTTAGTCAGATCAAGGGTTGTGAGATAGCGTGCTTTCCCAAGCCTCTCAATCAGCTCGTCAACCCTAGGCATGGGGTAGGTGTCAAATTTAGAAATGCAATTCAATTTACGGAAGTCATTACAAAATCTAATGGACCCATCCGGTTTAGGGACAAGCACAATGGGACTGTTCCACTCACTGTGCGATTCCTCAATCACCCCAAGTTTTAGCATTTTCTCTACTTCAGTCTTTATAGCTTGCCTACGGGCCTCAGGTACTCTGTACGGCTTCAGACAGACCTTTTTCCCTGGCTCGGTTATTATGTCATGTCTGATTATTTGTGTCCTCCCCGGTATCGCTGAGAACACTTCTCTGTTTTGCCTAAGAAACACCTTAACCTCCGCTTTCTGGTGTACAGAGAGGGTGTCAGAGATGTTTACCTCGGGGTCCGTGATAGGGAGGTCCGTAGGCTTCAGGGCCACTAAGACCTCTCTATCCTTCCATGGCTTTAACAGGTTTATATGGTAGGTTTGCTCAGGTTTCCTCCTTCCCGGCTGGCTTACCTTATAATTTACCTCTCCTATTTTTCCCATCACCTCATAGGGACCCTGCCAGGTAGCCAAAAATTTATTTTCCACCGTGGGGACTAGAACCAATACCCTATCTCCCGGTTGAAACACTCTGACCCGGGCATTCTTATTGTAGCTATACCTTTGGGCCTCCTGGGCTTTCCTCATATAGTCTCTAACGAGGGGCATGACCGCCTCCATGCGGTCCTGCATTTGGGATATGTGCTCCACGACACTATGGTAGGGTGTCGTTTCCTGTTCCCATGTCTCCTTAACGACATCCAGCAGTCCCCTGGGATGCCGGCCATATAACAGCTCAAACGGGGAAAAACCTGTAGAGGCCTGAGGGACCTCTCGGATGGAGAACATTAAGTAGGGCAAAAGAAGGTCCCAATTCCTGCCATCTTTATCAATAGCCTTCCTTAGCATACTCTTAAGCGTTTTGTTAAACCGCTCTACTAAGCCATCGGTTTGCGGGTGATATACTGAGGTTTTTAGCTGCTTGATGCCTAGCAATTTACACAACTCTTTCATAACCCTGGACATGAATGGAGTCCCCTGGTCTGTTAGGACCTCTTTTGGTATTCCCACCCTGCTAAACATCAGCATGAGTTCTTTTGCTATGGACTTGGCAGTGCCATTGCGGAGGGGAATCGCTTCAGGGTAGCGTGTTGCATAATCGAGGACAACGAGTATGTACTGGTGCCCCCTCGCAGATTTAACCAGGGGACCCACCAGGTCCATAGCAATCCTTTCGAACGGGACATCGAGTATGGGCAAGGGCACTAACGGGCTCCGGAATCCTGGAGCCGGTGCAGTAAGCTGACATTTAGGGCAAGAAGTACAATATCTATTGATGGCAGCAAACACCCCTGGCCAATAGAACCTCCTGAGGATCCTCTCCTTTGTTTTATCGATTCCTAAATGTCCCCCCAGGATATGGTTATGGGCAAGGTTTAACACCGTATTCCTAAAGTTTTGCGGTACCAATAACTGTTTGACAATGTCCGTCCCTTTCTTTTCCACACGATACAACAGATTGTCAGACATTTCAAAGTGGGGGTACAGCAACAACCTCCCAGGCTGGGTCACATTTCCATCCACAACCTGGATATCATTTCTCACTGCCCCTAGGGTGGGGTCCTCCCATTGGGCCCCTTTAAAGTTTACCGGGCCACCCGCTAAACCCAATAACTCCGCCTGGTCAGAGTTAGCACCTGGCTCATTACTCTGAGGCGGTTGGGTGCCCACTAATACTGGCATAGGACCACAGGTCGTTTCGTTGAACTCATCATCTAGATCAACATCAGAAAAAGGAAAGACCTAGCCCTCCTTGATTTGCCTCAGTTCAGGGAGTTCCCATAGTTCCAAGAAGTATGGAAAATCTCTCCCAATCACAACATCATGGGCCAAGTTTGGTACCACCCCCACACAATACTTCAGGGTACCACACTGGGTTTCGATATCCACTTCAGTAGTGGGGTACTCTCGTTTGTCTCCATGCACACAGACGACCCCAAGTTTTTTCACATGGTTAAACACCACCTTAGATAGAATGGCTTTAGTCACCAGGGTGACCATACTCCCCGAATCCAGCAAGGCGTTACACCGTCTGCCATTAACCTTCACGGTACACCAATGCGGATTATCAACTTTACCAGCAATGTCATACCCAGAGTACAGTGAATGTGCTTCATTATAGTCCATGGGCTCATCGTTCACACAGTCTCTGGCTATGTGGCCCACTCTATGGCATTTAAAGCACCGGATTATAGGATTATATTTAGGTACTCCCTGTACCCCGGGAAACATGTCAGAGGGGTTTTCTGCATGTCCTTGCTCTTCTACACCCCGCACCCGCTGAACAGTCTTACCAGTTCGTGTGGCGTTCTGGGATTTAGGGCTGCGGGACTGAGTCGCTGAAGGCGGTTGCACAGCTTCTCCCGAAGCTATAAATCTTTCTACCAAGGTGATCAACTGGTCTGCGGTTTGGGGGTCTCCTTGGTTTACCCAGCGGCGCAGAGAAGCAGGTAATCCACGCTGATAGCGATCCATAACTAGGGTCTCCACTATTTTAGTAGCGGAGTTGATTTCCGGCTGTAGCCACTTCCTGGCAAGATGAATCAAGTCAAACATCTGGGAGCGTGCAGCCTTGTTAGAAGAGTACGCCCAGGATTGGAATCTTTGCGCCCGCACTGCGGTGGTCACCCCCAGGCGCGCCATGATCTCTGTTTTTAATTTCACATAATCACTGGCCTGGGTTGGCTCCAGATCGTAGTAGGCCTTCTGAGGTTCCCCACTCAAAAAAGGGGCAAGTATGCTCGCCCACTCAGCCGCCGGCCATTCTTCCCTTGCTGCAGTTCGCTCAAAGGCCAACAGGTACGCCTCCACATCATCTGCTGCGGTCATTTTTTGCAGGTAATGGCTGGCCCGGATCACCTTGGTACCCTGGTAGCCATTTGCAGAATCAGACTCCAGTTTGTCTGATATGGCACGAATCTCCTTGCGTAGAGTACTGGTGGTAGTTCGCTGTTCCTCCTGGACCATGCCGATCGCCTCCACTTGGGATGTCATAAGCTGTCGCACTAGGACCTCTGTGCTTTCCTTCTGAGCTCTAGCCATAGCCAAAGCATTCTCCGCCTGGGCCAAAATTAGTCGCTGCAGGGTTTCCTGGGTCTCAGCAGTTCTCCTGTTTGCCTCCTGCTGTGCCGCAGTAGACTGAACCAGGGCTTTTACGACGTCGTCCATGCTGCTCGTGGTTTATATTGCCCTCAGACTTGGTGTGGTTATCCTCACACAGGGCACCATATGTGACACAGTCCAGTTTTAACCACGTCTTCTAGGGCAACATAAATATGCAGAGCCACAGTCTTTTTTTTTTCTTAAGCAAGACTTTTATTTACCTCCACCTTTCACAGGCAATCAGTGGGAGAATCAGTGGATCACAGCAAACATTTCTTTCAGCAACAGAGGAATAACTTGGTTCTTTTTCCCTGTCTCTCCAGCTCTCTCTCCTGGAAGGACAGACACCCACACTCCTCAGCTACAAAAGAAAACCTTCCCTTAATAAAGCCCAACTAAATGGGACCACACCTGTATGCCATCGTTGGCTTTATTCTCCAAAACCTGGCCTGGCTAGTGAGCCGGGCTGCTGGGATAGTGGCCCGCCCTTCTCTCCACTATCCCGACCCCAGGGACCCATAACACATTTTACTGGACGCTCTCCATTGCACCAGCGAAACACAAAATATATTTTAACCATCTCCCTGGGGTTATTTTTAAACACAGTGCACAAGGTCTGGTCTCACATATCGCCCATTCAGGACCATACCCTGCTTCCTGTCACAGTATGTACAGTATTTAACCCCTCGAGCATTGCGATTAATTCCCTAGTATGTCTGCTGCCCATTCAATAATGAATATTAAAGGGATATTCTAGTTAGAAATCAGTTATTTCAATAATTACCCCTCCTGGTCCTCTTCCCGTGATTTGGCTAAAATATCCAATTAATACTAAATACCTAAATCCCAGAAGACTGATCAGTGCAAAATTATTGTAATCTCTCTGAGCAGGGGTATCATCAATGCTCCAGGGGCTGAAACAGCATTCTGGGACACCACTGACATGGAGGATGCACATACTCGCATAACCATTGGATGTTTGAGGTGCCTTTAGTGTCCCTTTAGGCCGGGGTCCGACGGGTGTTTTTTCAGAGCGGAAGGAACGTCCGTGAGAGTGGACGTTCCTTCCACTCTGACGCCTGTCTGGCCGTCTCGCTGAGCGCAGTTAGTGCATTCAGTGCTGCAAGGCTCGATCCTCCTGGAGGATCGTGCTTTGCAGCACCGTTGAACGCGCGTCGTAGCGTTTTGACGGGGAGGCTGCAGCATGTCCGTTGTAGCACCCACAATTGGTGCACGTGCTTCAGCCTGTGGCCAGCCCCATCGAAGTGTCATAACGCTGCGACGGACGCCTGGAGGCACGTCCGTATGGGCACATGTAGTATGTGGTCTTTTTTATTTTTTGTTAGTATTGTATAATTATTATTCAGATATCACATTTACACATTTACCTTCTTTTATTAACATACACTATATTGCCAAAAGTATTCGCTCACCCATCCAAATAATCAGAATCAGGTGTTCCAATTACTTCCATGGCCACAGGTGTATAAAATCAAGCACCTAGGCATGCAGACTGTTTTTACAAACATTTGTGAAAGAATAGGTCGCTCTCAGGAGCTCAGTGAATTCCAGCGTGGAACTGTGATAGGATGCCACCTGTGCAACAAATCCAGCCGTGAAATTTCCTCACTCCTAAATATTCCACAGTCAACTGTCAGCTGTATTATAAGAACGTGGAAGTGTTTGGGAATGACAGCAACTCAGCCACGAAGTGGTAGGCCACGTAAACTGATGGAGCGGGGTCAGCGGATGCTGAGGCGTATAGTGCGAAGAGGTCGCCAACTTTCTGCAGAGTCAATCGCTACAGACCTCCAAACTTCATGTGGGATTCAGATTAGCTCAAGAACAGTGCGCAGAGAGGTTCATGGAATGGGTTTCCATGGCCGAGCAGCTGCATCCAAGCCATACATCACCAAGTGCAATGCAAAGCGACGGATGCAGTGGTGTAAAGCACGCCACCACTGGACTCTAGAGCAGTGGAGACGTGTTCTCTGGAGTGACGAAACGTGCTTCTCCATCTGGCAATCTGATGGACGAGTCTGGGTTTCGCAGTTGCCAGGAGAATGTTACTTGTCTGACTGTATTGTGCCAAGTGTAAAGTTTGGTGGAGGGGGATTATGGTGTGGGGTTGTTTTTCAGGAGCTGGGTTTGGCCCTTAGTTCCAGTGAAAGGAACTCTAATATGTTTCAGCATACCAAGAAATTTTGGACAATTCCATGCTCCCAACTTTGTGGGAACAGTTTGGAGCTGGCCCCTTCCTCTTCCAACATGACTGTGCACCAGTGCACAAAGCAAGGTCCATAAAGACATGGATGACAGAGTCTGGTGTGGATGAACTTGACTGGCCTGCACAGAGTCCTAACCTCAACCCGATAGAACACCTTTGGGATGAATTAGAGCGGAGACTGAGAGCCATGCCTTCTCGTCCAACATCAGTGTGTGACCTCACAAATGCGCTTCTGGAAGAATAGTCAAAAATTCCCATACTGTCCTAAACCTTGTGGACAGCCTTCCCAGAAGAGTTGAAGCTGTTATAGCTGCAAAAGGTGGACCGACGTCATATTGAACACTATGGATTAGGAATGGGATGTCAATTAAGTTCATATTCGGGTCAAGGCAGGTGAGCGAATACTTTTGGCAATATAGTGTATATTGCAGCAATTGTAAAAGCCTAGAGATAGTGTTATTGTGTAAATCCCAGTTGAGATTGTAAAGGTGTAACCTTCTCTTACACATAGCATCAATGGACTTTTGTAGAGGTACCTTTCGGGAAGGGAGACTTTAGTTTGTTAAGGGCAAAGTTTTGCGGCTCTTTGACCCACAATGTCATGATTGCAATTCCCTGATTGCAGCGAAAGAAGCAACACATTTTAGTCATTTGCGATCAACAATTCTCCTGACCACCTCCATTCCTCTGCGGTGTTTGTGTAATACTGCCGTTTCCCCTTTGTCAACCTTTCCCTATAATAAAAGTGTTGGTAACATTACAAATGTATGTGCTTTGGGAATTTCAACAAATGACTTAGAATTCTAACCTTATATGATAGCAAGTTTTCTCCCGTATGGTCTCCCAAATCTCCAGAGTTTCCAAGAATACGATACAGCCATTCCTTGCGTTATGTGCTGGTAGACGGAATCACTGCCCTGAATTCTAAACATTGCACATACTCTTTCATTTAATTTTCACACCACCACTTGGTAACAGAGGTCTGATAGACCAAGCAGTATGGCATGTATACAGAATATGGTGGCATATTTTCCTTTAAGACCAGACATTTAGACAAGACACACAGGGGACAGAGAATTAAGGACAGGAAGGAGAGAACGAATGAAAGAAAGTGGAAAGGGAGGCCCCTGAGATACAAACGGAGAGACAATTCACAGACCAGCAAAGTTCAACAAAAATGGTTATTGTGATTGCTTGGAAATAAAACTTAACTTAATATCATAGCATATAATAAAAAGCTCAAAAAACCTTCATCATGTTAAAAACCACCTATGTGGTACATACACATAGGGCCACATTACATCGTTAGTGCTAACTTAACCAGAGCTGTTGTAAACTTAAAACCTCCATAGGCTATAATGGCTCTGGGAAGTTTACAACAGCTCTGGTTAAGTTAGCACCAACTATGTAATATGGCCCATAATCTTGTGGCTACGTATAGCAGCCGATCAGCATAAGCTCCTACCACTGTGGGTCAATGCCCCAGCCCTTCTCTAGACTAAAGCTATTCTTATAACGTAAGAAACCAGCCTTCATGGGTCGGTGGGTATAGGATAGTCAGAAAGGTATAAGCAAATTCTAGATTTCAGAGGAGCACTCAAACAAGTTGCCCATATGGAGTGGGTCAACCAAATTGTAGCCAACTACCAGCAGCATATAACCAAAACATGCAGAGAAAGATTATAATTCACTCAGTGCATTTCATTGCCTCATAAATAACGTCATCAGGAGTTGTATGCTATTCAGTGTATAGAAAGAAATGAGGATCAAATCCGCAAAGCAAAGTTGAATTGAACCAAACTGTAGGCATTGAAACAAGACCGGAATGGTCATATATTGTAGAGTTGGCGGTGGTACTTTCTGGGGTGTGTTGCGTACAAGCCCTATGCGCAGGACTAGGAAGCCCTTAACCAAAGTCCTATACTAGTCTTTGAGATGGCTGGGTTTAGCAATATTGAAAGTAGACCTATAAGGCAGGGATAGCGAAAAGGAAGACAACACCAGTCCTTAATATGGCCGGTAAGGCAACAGAACGTCTGAGAAATAGGAAGGGAAGTAAACAGGAGAGAGCCAGGCGGAACCAGGCAACAGGTCCAAAGGAGTTAGATCAATAGAATGGTCAAAATATTAAGCAGAGTCAATGGAGCACAGAAATCACATATACGATAGCCAAATCCAGGTCAAAACACGTAAATCAGTCAGAATAATAAAGTCACAGGGGGCACTTAGGTGTCAGTAATTCTGAAACCACGAAAGGGCACTGAATTCAAGGTTGAGCAAGTTTAAATTCAGCGCCCTTAATCGTGATTGGTCAGCCGGGTCATGTGGTGCTTAGGAACAGCTGCCACGGCTGCATTGACGCCATCGACGTGCCGCCAGCGGTTAAAAGGCACTGTGCCTGCGCCTCGCGCGCATAGGACACTGTGGGACCCGGATGTAAGCTGCTGCAAGGGGGCCAGCGGGGAGCAGTGCCAGGACCTGCCAGGCCCAACATATATACAGTAGCATAAGGGTGGGGTGTAGTATTGGTTCTTTGCCGACATTCAGGATTACATATAACACATAATCCACGGGTCCCATTAAACGCTTCCAATTTGTGTTGGACGTTAACCGTATTGCATTCTGTCCTGTATCTTAGCCATCACCGCTCCTGTTCTGGGAGATTCCATTTTGCGCCAACGCTTCGATATGACCTTATGAGTTGCCACTGTGAGTTTAGAAAGCAATTTATTTTTGAGCGCCGATATGTTTTCCACAGAGCAGGCTAGGAGGAAAACATCTGGCAGTAAAGGAATATGTTGTCCCAAAAGCGCAGGAAACAGAGAGCTTAAGGAGGACTAATAAGAGGTCCGGCAGGGGCGGTTCCACCACATGTGCAAGTAGGTACCTTCGAGTTTGCAAAGCTTCCAGCAGATGTCGCTGATGGTCGCTTTCACTTTGGCCAGTTGGAAGCGGGTAGTGTACCATTGAAATACGGTTTTCCGTGATTGCTCCTGATAAGTGTGACATAAAGAAACCTGTTTTGCCACCTGACCAATTTCCCTTATCCACAGAGCTTCAAAGTGTCCCCTGCCCTTACGTAGAGTAGATCGTTCCAGTCAAGGAGCGAGGTGATAGAGGAGTAAATGGAGGAGATGATGCCTTTTGGATACTCAATTTAATTAAAATTTTTGGAGAAAATCAAGTTTATATGCATGTATTAGGTCGTTTTAGTGCTCTTTACAAACTAGTGATCTATTGTACACGGAGTAAACCTATTTAGAGTATGGGTAAATGAGGTGAAAAAGTCACAGTCTAAGGCTAGGGTCAGACGAGCGCATTTTCTGCGGCCACCGTCAAAATGTACGTCGATGCGTGCGCACGCATTTTTTCACGGAATACGCTTAAGTGGTCAGACGACCACAGTCGCACAGTCGCAGGTACTCACCAACGCAATTCTAGGGAAATCCGGCTGTTTGAACGTTATGTAGGCCGCACACTAGCAGCGTCTGACGTCTCCTAATCACGCACACACGCTGCCATGCGGCCGCAGCGCACTCTGTACGTCTGTAGCAGCGGTTTCACGTTCTGAGAAAAATGCGTTCATTTGCCGGTTGTGTGGTGTCGGCGCACTTTTGTACGCACGTACTGCGTATATTGGCCGTCATTGGCCGTTATGTGCTGCTACTGCCGCCGTGATTTAGTGCGCCTGCACGCGCGTTCCGACTGCCCCACTCTGACCCTAGCCTAAATTAACTGAAGGTCAATGCTGCAAAAGGTAAAAAAAAAAAGTAAGTTATTTTTGAAGATTTTTCTCAAAATAAACGGATGTTTAAAGTTTTCTTAGAAAAGTTTCATGGTGATAATTTACTGACACAGCATGGAACGTTGGCTGCTTTATCATGCTGAACCCTTAAGTTTAATTACTCTGCCCATATCTTAATTGAGGACTTGGCATGACCTAGTTTTCCTCATCCCCTGTATTTAGCACTCTTTATGACTGCCGTTGCATATTAACACGTGAGTTTTGATTGGCCTGCTCAGCACTCATTTTAATTCAAGTAACATGTTTAAAAATAATAAATCTGCTTACCCCGTTTCACAGAATGTTAATTTAAGAGCTGCTTGCATTCCTCACACTACCAAAATGATAACTATAAAAGCATTGGAGGTGCAAGGCATCTGTGTCATGGCCTAATGAAATAAAGAGTGACACCAACACCGCTATTTACTGTAGCCCTCGTGCTCCATCTCTATTTTTATCAAATAAAATATTACACAACTGCACGAGGAGCATATAATGAATTAAAAATAATAACTATCATGGCTTGCCAGTAGTTTCCAGCCTTTGGTGGACCACGTGGGTGCAACGAATGTGCCTGTCGTTATTGCACGGGTGCACTTGTGGACACCAACAAAGCGCGTAAAGTTTGCTGTTTAAAAAAAAAACAGATATGGAGGCGAGACTTAAGCCATTGTTTTGTAGATCCGTCTCGTGGTTTTACACGGACCAAAAATTTGCATCCTTTCTTTTATGTGTGGTTAAAAACAAAAAAAAAGGTGTCCTTTCTGTTGTGGGTCAAAATGCTACGACGAACGTCATGTCGTGCTTTGCAGTGGGCGCCTTTGGTGCGCAAGCATGGCCCCAGTGTAACAGGTCAGGTTTGCCAGATATCTGAAGCACAGGTTATATGATTTGCTGCTCAGTGATTGCAGGATTCAGTATCCATTTCCCTAAAGTGATACTTAAAACCTGTCCTGTTAGGGGGACCTGAGGACCAGGGTTGGTAAACACTGCCCTATATAATGCAAACGTTATAAAGTTAAAAATGCTTAAACACAGTGCATAATACTAGGATGTGAGCATTTATTTATAAAGGATTTTACCAGGAAGGATTCATTGAGATTTCTCTCGTTTTCAAGTATGTCCTGGGTTCAAGAACATTGAATTGTTACAGTTACAGAAATACAAAGTAATACAATGCAAGATATTAACACAAAACAAATATACAGATTAACAGAAAATAAATATGTAGGAAATAGTCACTATGTTACCTGTTTACAGGTGCATTCTGTATTGAGGTATGTTAATAGGGAGCTCGTGAGTGTCTTAAGAGTAGGGGAAGATTTGATGGCGTCTGGGAAGTTATTCCATAACTGCGGTGCTCTGTAGGCAAATGAGGACCGAGACACTTTCTTTTTGTATTGTGGTATTGCAAGCATGTAGCCGACCAATACCAGCCATGATTGTGGGCATTTATTCTCTTCTCTCTTAACCCATTTTTTTGCCAACTTGGCAATCGAGGAGTTAATGAATCTACCCTTACTTCCATGGACTTTTTCTCCTGTACTCAAATTGCTCAACTTGAGTTATTGCTCAGTGATGCAGGGTGTAACAGACCTCTGTATTAAGACAAAGTGTATTTTTAGTCTTGTTTTTGAGTTGTCACATCACTATGCCCATCTGATTCTGTGATTGCAATGTAAACTGAAGGTATCATTTAACACAAAGAGGGAATACACATTTTTCTTTGTAAGGATTAATTTCTTAGCACAGGCAGGTGATTTAATTTGTGGGCTATAGCATAGATACTGCACAATACCATAGTGCCCTCTAGTGGTCCCAAAGGATGCTTTCACAAAATGTAACTTGCGGACCATTTATTACAAACAGAGCTGTGATCAGAATATTTGGTCTCTCACTGCGCCTTAACTGCTCGCGGCCGCTCCTCGCAACACCTATTTCATTCAATAAGTTAAAGATGAAATATTTTGTCCCATATCCTTATTCTTGCCGCGAGGAGTGGGTTAAATCCCTGGTAGTACAGAGATGGGATAAAAAGCATTTCCTCTTTTTTGCTTTATCTCTCTCTACACAAGTGGGGGCAATTATAAGATTTCTTAAACTTAGAAAGTCTAACAGCGCAAGGTAGGTCATTTCTGAGGACTGGAGCTCCCTTGACAAGTCTTGGAGGCAAGAGTTGGGGGTGCCCCTGGAAAAAGAGGTGAGGGAGAGGTTGTCTGCTGACTGGAGTGATCTAGAATTGATGTACTTGTGCAGTATGAAGACATGTAAGGAGGGTTTGCATTATTGAGGGCTATACACAGTGGTGTATTTAGGTTTTGTGCTGCCCTAGGCCTGACTAAACTCGTGCACCCCCTAATTTAAATTTGAGGCACCCCCTCCTGTCAAGGGCACACCTCTTCCTGGTTAATCCCCACCCTTCCTCTTTAAGCTCCACCTTTTCCTCTTAGAGCTCCGCCTTTTCCTCTCTTTATATTAAAAGTGGATACCAAGTGCCGACTTGTATATTTTGTATACCATTTCAAATGTATCTATTGAGAAATAAAATTATGAAATGTTTAAATTCAAGCATTTTTACAAAGAACAGCCACGCATGTCAAGTATACTGGAACACAGCCTCTCTAATTGGTTGAACAATAAAATCCACAGAAACGTGCACTGCATATGAACGTATCACAGAGCTGTACAGCAATAAAACTCACAGTAATGTGCAGTGTGTATGAGTGTATCCCAGAGCTCCAGGGCAATAAAACTCACAGTACTAGCAGTGTGTATCACAGAACCCACAGCAATAAAACTCCCAGCAATGCAATGTGCGGTGTGTATGAGTGCATCAGAATCCACAGCAATAAAACTCCCAGTAATGCAATGTGCGGTGTGTATGAGTGCATCAGAATCCACTGCAATAAAACTCCCAGCAATGCAATGTGTGGTGTGTGTCAGCGTATCAGAATCCACAGCAATAAAACTCCCAGCAATGCAATGTGTGGTGTGTATGAGTGCATCAGAATCCACTGCAATAAAACTCCCAGCAAACCGAGTGTATATGAGCACACAGCAATTATTTATTCTACATTTACCAGCCTCTGTCCGCGGTAGGGCTGTGTGCAGAGTCAGCAGGGACTGTGTACAGACTCAGCAGGAGGTCCCTCCAGGCCACGTTAGGATCACAGCTGTGCCTGTGCGTGGAGCCATCTTGTCAGCAGTGGGGTGCCACTGCCAGAGGGTGCACCGTGGCTTTGATTCCCTTCCCGGTGGGTGTTCAATCCAGAATAGAGTGACAGTCCATGTTAACGAAAGGGCGGCAGCTGCGTGCATGCATGTCACGTGGTTCAGCCAGTCAGGTGGTACTGAGACTCAGTACCACCTGACTGGCCTAACCGAGTGTGACCTGCACGCAAGCAGCCTCACCAGGAGCCAGGCAGCTCAATGACAAATTTCTATCACTGCAGTGCTGGTTAAGGAAAGGTTCACTTTAAACAGCAGTAAACAGACAGGGCTTCATATTCTGCTGATAAACCGCCCCCCCTTACCTGCCGTTTACTGTCATCTTCTCTCTCTGGACACAAATCACATCCCCTCCCCTCTCCTAGAGCTGCTGCGGGGCAGGGGAGGAGCTATGGAGGGAGGAGAGGGGGATTTTTATTCTTTCGATTTTATTCCGTATGCAAACGCCATGCTCCGCTGCTCGTTGTTTGAGAACACAGCTCAAAGCTGACACACAGTGACAGTGGCACCTCCTAGTACCCCCTAATGACACCCCAATAATCACTGGTACCTGGGGCGGCCTGCCTTCCGCCACTCCTCTAAGTACACCACTGCTCTGGTGATATGCTCACACACAAGTTTGGCGAACTGCCAGCAAGTACGGTGCTGTTTGAAGGCAGTGCAAATCCCCATAGAGAAGTAATGGTTAATCTATTCAGAGAACACCAAACAGCAGAGAAATGTCAGTGAAATGCCCTGATGTTCGGTGGTTTCAATCAGCAGGTTTATTCAGGTGAACCCCATAGGTTTCAATGTTAAAAATATTCCTGTTTTTTATGCAATATCTAATAAACCATTTATTATTTTAATCTGCAGTAAAAAGTCTTTATTTATTTATTGATTTTTTTTTTGTACCTTTCAGTGATTTTTCAGAATTTTTTGGGCTAAATTCCCCCCTTTTTTTTATTAGCGGTTCTTCTTTTTCTGTAACAGAACTTTTTTTTATCAATCATAGGATCTTATATGTAAATTCCAGACATTTTCGTTCAGTAGTTCTTTTGAAAACAGCAGGCCATGGGTTTGCGGTGGCAGCATTCAGCGGCCGACTCCATGTACTTAGGGACCTGCAGTGAATGGTGAATTCACTGCAGGGTGGGGAAATTTTATTCCCCAAAGTGCAGGGAACTACAGAACACCAAAATGTTGGCGTCATTTCGGTGCTCTGTGAGTAACCCAATTAGTGGTGAGGTTTTTTGTTGCCCCCTGGAAAGTGAAAGCCTAGGCCTTGCCTACCCAGAGGACATACTTGAAAATTAGTGACATCTCAATGTTTCCTTCCTGGTAAAATAGTTTTCAAAAGTAAAAAAAAAAAAAAAAAATTGTTTTGTTTTTTTTAGGGGTGGGGCCACCCTGCGGGCCGCCGCCCCCTGGAAAGTGCCGCCCTAGGCCTGGGCCTTGTTGGCCTAGGCCAAGATACACTAGTGGCTATACATAGACCTACATCCACATTTATCTTTGTTGGACTCCTCTCCCATCATTCCTGGTCTCCAAATTGGAACCAACAGATTCAAATCAAACCTTACTCCTTGCAGATGACTTTTTGCTGTTTGCTAATAATTACCGCGACTCAATCCTTCTTCTCGTCCAAATTTTCCACATATTTGACTCTGTTTCCAGTTTGACTATTAAGTTGGATAAATCCATGTTGATCCATTTGGGCTCCAAGTGTAAACCCTCAGACGTTCAAACTGCCCTACCCTGGTGTGTGCTAAAGTAACCCTATACAATCAATTACCTCAAAGCTATATTTAGGAGGTTTACTGACATCTCTACAGATTCCACCATGCAGAGGACCGCATGATCTTCTGCCTCCTTTCTGCAATGCTTCAAACAGGGAAACTCTGGGAACAAATAGTTCCCAGTGTGTATCCTTTGGTTCATGTCATCTTGTGCAGGGCTCTCCCTAGTCTCCATTGGGTCCTAATCAGAGGATACCAGCAGCACTGCATCATTTCCGGTATCCATTACTTGCTCTCTAGCATAGCAACTCACTCATAATAGCGCCTGAAACAAGAGGCTGCTAATGGTTCATGCCCTTTTACTGACTCAACCAAAGTGAGGCCCTAATGTCCTTCTTCAATTTATTCATCCAGATGTTTTTCTCTCCAATAATGGACTTCTCATCTGATGTGAAGGTCTGCGTGAGTGTGCTTTGGCTGTAAGTGGAACTATGTATGTGCTGAGAGTTGTGTACAAGGCTGTATGTGTTATATGGGTACTGTTTGAGTATGTGTAGTGTGCGATACTTTGTAGAAATGTGCATTCGTTTTAGTACTAGTCTAGTCCAGTGATTTAGTCAGAATTTTGGGATAATTTAGTTTTAGTATGACTCAAGAGATACGAAACTGCTCAGTACAAAAAACGAAAGAAACTAAAATAAAATGCACTACATTTTAGTTTCAGTCCTTTTTGTGATATTACATTGATGAGTGAAGGAGACCAGCAATGAAGAGCGCAACATTGCAAAGCTACAGAAAAGGTTTGTATGCGTAATCCTTCCCGACCCCTACCCAAAAATCTGACAGTGATAGAGCTTCAGAATACATAAAGCACATGAGAGGAAACCTTTACTTAACCCTTGCATGTCTATGAGGCAGACAAGATGATAAAAGCAGCTGGAGAAGGAAAACATTCAAATAAATCACACTGAAAGTTAATGACAGAGGAGGGCTGGATAGTAAAAACCCCTTTATAACCAGCAGCGCTGGGAGAAAAGAGGGACTTTATAAAACATGTGTTATCTCCCCTCCCACTCTGCATAATAGGGGCTTAGGTCTGATACATTTTATATTATCCAGGAGCACTATCCCCCTTTCCTCATCTATAATACACGTTTTATATAAAGTCCCTCTCGTCTCCCAGTGCTGCTTGTTACAATTTTTTTTTTACGTCGGATACATTTAGTATCCAGCTCTCACAGTTACTCTGTCAGTATGAGCCTTCAGTGTGATTTATTTGAATGTTTTCCCTGGATTTAAAGTGCTTTATTTTATTATAAAAATAAATTTGCACCAGTCATCTCTTCTCTGAGCTTTCAGACTGATTTACGTTAATATTTTCCCTCTCCCCTGCTTTTATATTCCTGTGTCTCCCCCACAGAGATACAAAGTTTAAGTAAAAGTTCTCACTCCTGTGCTGGATAAGCATTGCATTCCGAAGTTCTGCACCCTCCGCATGCCAATGCAGTCGGATGTTCTATACAGAGAGGGGCATTAATTAATGCAGGAGGATGTTCTATACATTATACAGAGAAGGGTATTAATGCAGGAGGATGTTACATACATTATACAGAGAAAGGTATAAATTGAGGAGGATGTTCTATACAGAGAGGGACATTAATTAATTCAGGAGGATGTTCTATTCATTATACAGAGAGGGGTATTAATACAGGTGGATGTTGTATACATTATACAGAGAGGGGTATTAATTAATGCAGAAGGATGTTCTATACATTATACAGAGAGGAGCCTTTTTTTTTTTAGCCCTTTAAATCCAGTGGCTGTGAGCGCTGAGATCGGCAGCTTGTTATATTATCTCTCAGTACAATGTATCAGGCTCAGCTGTTACAGTAACTGACTGTAACAGCGCTCAGAGTTTCAGTAAAACAAGGAAATAATATTGTTCTAACCTCTTATACAGTTGTGTTCAAAATTATTCAACCCCCACTGAAATTGAGTGTTTTGGCCAGTTTGACATTGATTTTGATCATTCAGTCATCTTGCTTACAATTAAGTCAAAGAGGCACGTGTAGGTCAGACAAATATAACATAACATTTATAATGAAATAACCACAAATGTCTTTTCTGTGCTCACATCATTATCAGTTTTATTCAACCCCAAGTGACATTCAATCTTAGTACTTAGTACAACATCCTTTTACAGTTATAACAGCTTTTAAACGTGAAGAATAGCTTGACACAAGTGTCTTGCAGCGATCTACGGGTATCTTCACCCATTCGTCATGGGCAAAAGCCTCCAGTTCAGTCACATTCTTAGGCTTGCGCACTGCAACTGCTTTCTTTAAGTCCCACCAGAGGTTCTCAATCGGATTTAAGTCAGGTGACTGCGATGGCCACTCCAAAATGTTCCAGCCTTTAATCTGCAACCATGCTCTAGTGGACTTGGAGGTATGCTTGGGATCATTGTCCTGTTGAAAGGTCCAACGTCTCCCAAGCCTCAGGTTTGTGATGGACTGCATCACATTGTCATCCAATATCTCCTGGTACTGAAGAGAATTCATGGTACCTTGCACACGCTGAAGCTTCCCTGTACCTGCAGAAGCAAAACAGCCCCAAAGCATGATTGACCCCCCGCCATGCTTCACAGTAGGCAAGGTGTTCTTTTCTTCATAGGTCTTGTTCTTCCTCCTCCAAACATAGCGTTGATCCATGGGCCCAAACAGTTCTAATTTTGTTTCATCAGTCCACAGAACACTATCCCAAAACTTCTGTGGTTTGTCCACATGACTTTTGGCATACTGCAGTCGACTCTTCTTATTCTTTGGAGACAGCCTGGGAGTTCTGGCATGGAGGCCTTCATTATGCAGTGTGCGCTGTATTGTCTGAGCTGAAACGTCAGTACCCACATCTGACAAATATTTTCTCAGTTCCTCAGCAGTCACACAGGGACTTTTCTCCACTCTACGCTTCAGGTAGCGCACAGCAGTCGAAGTCAGCATCTTCTTTCTGCCATGACCAGGTAGCGTTTCAACAGTGCCCTTTGCCTTGAATTTGCGAATGATGCTTCCTATGGTCTCTCTTGGTATGGTTAACATTTTTGCAATCTTCTTATAGCCATTGCCCTTCCTGTGAAGAGTACTCACCTCTTCTCTTGTCTTCCTGGACCATTCTCTTGACTTCACCATGTTTGTAACCACACCAGTAAATGTCTAGAAGGAGCTGAGTATCACAGTCATTTTAAAGCTGCCTAATTGGTGCTTATTATGCTTTATTGCTGCTCCATGACATCCACAGGTGTTTTCAATACCTGATTGAAAACACTTGAATGAACCTCTGTTCTTCAGAGTGGTAGTCTTTAAGGGGTTGAATAATTGTGTCAATGAAGAATTCACAAAAGAAACATTTACTACTGTATTACAAAACCAATTGATGTCATTTTAGTTGCATATGGTTCTTTAAAAAGTCCTTGTAGGATTTAATTCTGAATACAATTACAAATGTACACTAAATTCCCTAAAACCCTTTACAGCATTGGGGGTTGAATAATTTTGAACACAACTGTATATAAAAATATTATTTACTAGTTTTACGCAAACTCTGAAACTCTAACAGCTTTGCCTGACACATTGTGCTGAGAGTGAGAGATACTGTAACAAGCAGCAAACTCAGCCCTCTGAGGAGCCACTACAATAGTAATTGTATCCACTGGTTTTCGGATGAATGAAATTTAGTTTTCATACTAAAGAACTGAAAACGAATTTCTTTAGCAACTAAATAAATTGCATTTTAGGACTAATCCATTAGTTCAAAACGAAATTTTGCGCTGTGCACATGTCTAATACTTTGTGAGTGTGTGTAACTGAATGTGTGATATGGGAGCCTGTGTGGGAGCTACCACTCCTGGATAACTGGTTTTATCCGGTACAGAAAACAAACACAAAGGGATACATTCAAATAGACTAGGATAGGTTTCCACCCCCCAGGACACCGAAAACAAAAATCAACCAGTCCCTGAAGAATTGGTTCCATCTCAAAAGAATTCAAACGCACAAAGGAGACACATTTTACATACTGTGGAAAAACAGCAATGTATTCACTCCAGGTGGCATACATACAACTTTGTGTCTGCGACAACACTTATATAATTCGTGGAGCTCAGGAGCATAGTTCTTGCATTCATCCAATATGAATTAAGGTTTCTTTTGTTCTTTGACCAAAAAGACCTCTAGATATGAGGTCCTGATGGGGATTAGGTCCAGGGTTACAGCCCCTGATGCCCACCTCCGAGTAACTGCTTTATACCTGGTTCTTGAGTGTATCTCAAACTGTAGGCATTTATAGTTATAAATATATAACCCCTTCACTTCCAAGTGCTTTTCCAAACATACATTGTCTGGAAACGGTTTTGAAAAATCATTTTAACTAGTTATATAGTAAGAAATATTTTGGAATATTCCCAATGTACAGTAATAATCTATTTGGAAGGCAGATGTTGCCCTCTGCTGGCCAAATGGAGTTACAGCAGTTTGAGCTGCAGCTCGTGGATCCCTGCATCAGCTGCTGAAAGCCTGATATGTCAGGTGATTCATTGGCTGATTTTTAGACAGTTTTAGCACCTTGGATATCCTTCCCATAGAACCAAAACTTGGGAGCACCCTCTGCAGCCCAAAAGCAAATGATTTTTTTTTGCAGCAAACAAATTTCATTTGGTTTGGTCCTTCACTTTATTTCCATGATTTTCTGGTAAGCTTTGGTTCTACACAGTGCACCTGTCTTGTGGCACTGAATCAGAAATCGAGATTTCCTTCTGCGGTTATCGTTGAAACTTCCATTACATCTCTTTAATTGTATGTAGTTTAACATTTTAGATTAACAACTAGATGACTTGAATATATTGTACAAGAATCACCGACATAAACTGGTATAAATAGTAATAACAAGTATTTATTTTACTTAAAATAAAATTTAACTTATAAAAAAAAAAGTTCAGAACCTGACAACATAGATAATACCATAATGCAATAGGTAATGAAAAACAGCCAAAAAGGAAAACCTTTAGATATTTCGGAGTTGAGAAGATTTTATTTTAAAGGCACAATATTACATTATGTTGCTGTGTATTTTTCAATAGAATGTGTGTGTGTGTCTCATTGATCATCACTCACTCCAAGTTCTACAATGTATAAAGAATTTCTGGGGCCCAGTTGCAAAATTCCACATATATAAACCCTATCTATAAATCCAAAAACTATTTTTTGAAGATTATCATATACTCGTCATTAATTTGATTAATCATATTATTAATCTATTATTGCTCCGTGTCTTCACACATTTTAGTCTTTTCCTTTTATAAAATCTTTTTTGATTTGCGAAAAAAAAAAAAAAGGATTGCTACATTCGATATTGTCACATAAAAGCAGATAATTTTTATTCCTTTCCCATTTTTGGTTTTGGTCTCCATTTAATTGTCAATTAAATTTGAAATATCTACATTTGTCAGCATTTCTTGCTTTTGACCACTCTGATGTGAAGCAGGCCTGTCCATGCTTTCTTGCCATGCATATCATCCTCATTAAAAAAAAACATGCAGTTGTAATAAAGCGTGCAGGTTCCACGCCTCCCACGGCTGTTCTGGGATGTGTGTCTGACATGGTATTTAAAAAGAAGCAAGCTGTCACTAGTGTCACTAGCAGGTGTTAACACAAGGACAACTAACGCTTAGACTGCCGGAGGAGCCTCTGCAATGCATTATGGGCAGTTACCCTGATCACTGGTGATGTGTGTTAGACATATCATACATCGGTTTGTAAAGCTGTCTCCGTTGTCTTAAGCCTATGTGGCTGTACGGGGGCTTGCAAAGCTGTGATTTCTTTCAAGCTTTTGAGATCACAAATAAAGTATCCATTGTCTATAGGAAATCCACAAAATACCCTATAGCATGTGCGCGGCCTGTCAGAAGAAACTGTATCTTAAATACATCACATTCAGTAAAAAAAACTACGGGCCAGATTATATCCTTCACGCTAAAACGAAGACGCTAATGGAGAAACCTGTGCCTACCCGAAACCATGCTCTACCGCGCCCCCACGAATATCACCACCTGGAGTCCATAGGGCTCCATGGAGAGTTGCGCTGCCGGGCCGCGAGCACTGCGCAATCTCACTCAAAAAAACCAAAACCACTTCTTCTGATGGATTTACCCACACTCATACATCCCACACATTGCAGCTCACGGAGCTGCACAGAAATAACATTCAGTCAGGGGTGTGTATGAGCATATCACAGAGCTCCACTGCAATATAACTCACAGTAATGTGCGCTGTGTATGAGCATATCACGGCGGAAAGTAGACACAGGCTACTTTTCTATCCCCAATCTACAAGCTGTCTGCTTATAGCCTCAGAGTTTAGATTCATTCTTGAACCTAAGGCACACTTTCCATTGGTTTTTGTAATATACTTTTTCCTTTTTGTTATACTGTTTGCTGTGTGTTTCAAATTGCTTTTTTATCCTGTTTTTCTTTCTAACCATGAGTAGCCGTATCAAGTCCAATTTTGATGTAAGACTATTTTTGTTATATACTGATTTTGCTAAGGCACCATGTTTTTACAATTTATATAAATAAGTTTTCATTTTTTATTCTTTAGAAATAGACCTGTATCAGATAATTGTTTAATAGTATATACAGTGGCAAGAAAAAAGTATGTGAACCCTTTGGAATTACGTGGAGTTATGCATGAATTGGTCATAAAATGTGCTCTGATCTTATTCTAAGTCACAACAATTTGAAAAACACAGTCTGCTTAAAATAATACAACACAAACATATGTTTTCATGGTTTTATTGAACAGAACATGTAAACATTCACAGTGCAGGGTGGAAAAAGTATGTGAACCTTTGGACTTAATAACTGGTTGACCCTCCTTTGGCAGCAATAACCTCAACCAAACGTTTCCTGTAGTTGCAGATCAGACCTGCACAACGATCTGGAGTAATTTTGGACCACTCCTCTTCACAAAACTGTTTCAGTGTAGCAATATTCTTGGGATGTCTGGTGTGAATCGCTCTCTTAAGGTCATGCCACAGCATTTCAATCGGGTTGAGGTCAGGACTCTGACTGGGCCACTCCAGAAGGCGTATTTTGTTTTGTTAAAGTCATTCTTTTGTTGAATTACTTGAATGCTTTGGGTCATTGTCCTGTTGCATCACCCATCCTCTGCGGAGCTTCAGTTGGCGGACAGATGGTCTTACGTTTTCCTGCAAAATGTCTTGATAAACTCTGGAATTCATTTTTCCATCAATGACAACAATCCGTCCAGGCCCTGAGGCAGCAAAACAGCCCCAAACCATGATGCTCCCTCCGCCATGTTTTACAGTGGGGATGAGGTTTTGATGTTGATGTCCTGTGCCTTTTTTTCTCCACACATAGTGTTGTGTGTTTTTTCCAAACAACTCAATTTTGGTTTCATCTGTCCACAGAATATTTTGCCAGTAGTGCTGTGGAATATCCAGGTGCTCTTTTGCAAACTTCAAATGTGCTGCAATATTATTTTTGCAATGGCTTCCTCCATGGTGTCCTCCCATGTACTCCATTCTTGTTTAATGTTTTCCTTATTGTAGATGTGTCAACAAAAATGTTAGCATGTGCCAGAGATTTCTGTAAGTCTTTAGCTGACACTCTAGGATTCTTCTTTACCTCATTAAGCATTCTACGCTGTGCTCTTGCAGTCATCTTTACAGGACGACCACACCTAGGGAGAGTAGCAACATTGCTGAGTAGACAGTCTGTCTTACCATGGACATATGAACATCAAGGCTTTTGGAGATACTTTTGTAACCCTTTCCAGCTTCATGCAAGTCAACAATTCTTGATCGTAGGTCTTCTGCGAGCTTTTTTCTGCGAGGCATGGTTCACACCAGGCAGTGCTTCTTGAAACCAGTAAACCCAAAACTGGTGTGTGTTTTTAAAGGGCAACACATCCAATAATATCACACTGATTGGACTCAAGGTTGGCTCACTCCTGGCTCCAATTAGCTCTTTGAGAAGTCATTAGGCTAGGGGTTCACATACTTTTCCACCCTGCACTGAGAATGTTTACACGTTATGTTCAATAAACACATGAAAACATATAATGTTTGTGTTGTTTTATTTTAAGCAGACTGTGTTTTTCAAATTGTTGTGACTTAGATGAAGATCAGAGCACATTTTATGCCCAATTCATGCAAAACTCCACGTAATTCCAAAGGGTTCACATACTTTTTCTTACCACTGTATAGGGTGTCTAGACCAGGGACTGTGTGTTATATACTGTGCCTGTGGCCAGACTTTAAGATCAGTGTCCAACAAGCAAGTTTTAAAACTTCTGCTAGACTCTAGTCTAGCAAGATGTGCACCTGGACAAAGTTGAGCCCCCCCCCGTACCTGAACCGTTTCCCGGCATTCTCCCATCAATCAGCAGTGGGGAGGGGGGTGTGGGGAGGGGTGGGCCAGCAGCTCCCTCCAGCACAATCTGTCATGGAGGTCTGAATTAAGATCCAGGCATATGTGCTGATCAGCCCTGGGACGTACTGCAAATCTGTGTGCAGTGTCCCTACTCTGATCTCTGCAATGTGCTCTCTGCTAGCCCATCGGGCAAATCCTACAGCTGCTTGTCCGACAGGTGAAAAATATTGCCCAGGGCGTTGGGCTATATGAATTGCTCATTCCTGATTATATTAGCTTGTGCCATTCTCATTCATTTTACCATTTAAATAAATATATGAAGTCATAAACCAAAAGTGAAGTTTCTATTCTATTACATTTGAGAAAAAGAATGGTGAATAACAAATACTTTTGTATTTTATTGCAGAGAAATTTGTGTTTTTTCCAATAAAAAACATAAGTGTGACTATAAAATATAGTTGGCAGTGTTGTATATACAACAGATATTTTCTGTGCCCCCTGAAATTTTAAAATAGGGGTGCTTGAATTTTATTCTGTCAAGCACATATTCTACCCAATGAAATACAAAGCACATGCGTTTATAAACCAGAATATAATGAATTAAACGGTAAAGATCCAATTAAAAGAACACTCTATTCGTTCTGACCACTTTATCTCTCTTTCTGAGACCACCCACAATATCAAGCATTCTCAGAGAGGCATCCAATGGATCGGTTCTGCACATGCGTGCAAAGTTCCGATCCATCATTTTGAGCAGGTGGTGGAGAACTTACATGTATTACATGCTTCGCGCAAATGCGCACGCAAAAAATCGTTATCGCGCAAAAATTAACTCGGCATTCCGATCCGAGCGCATTTTTTCAGCCTTCATGTTTTTTCGTGCGCAAATCCGATGAGCAAATTTGTGCGCAAATGAACGTTGCGTGAAGGAATCGGTGGGCAATCAGAATTAAGAACCACCATTTTCTAAAGTTAGAATCCACATAAAAATGTAAGCTTAGGCACCATCCCCCTTGGTGGGTCAACAGAGTAGAGGTCTCTTGCTGTGCAGCCCCAATACTCAAAACAATAAAATAAACTCCGGATACCACAACATTATTTCAAGTGGATTTATTCCAAAACCAAGTAACAAGTCAGTGGCTTGACAAAGACCAGTTGTGGTCGAAACGTCGTTACTTGGTTTTGGAATAAATCCACTTGAAATAATGTTGTGGAATCCGGAGTTTATTGTAACGTTGGGAGCTTCCAGCCCTACCTGTGTGCTTGAGGGCAGCATGTCTGATGCTGCTCGCTGACCAATGCCCGGTTTAAATGGAGACAGGCAGGGAGGTGGTTGCATGAGGCGCGGCTTGAGTGGGGGGCGTGGCCTGGTGAAGGTCTTTAAAAACCCTCAGTGTATTCTCAGCAGTTGCCAGATCGTGGTTATCCATACCTGAGCTCCTTGTACCTGACTGCTATATTGAATTAACCCGTTATTGACCTCTGCTTGTTTCTGACTATTCTGCCTTCTGTTGCCCTAGAGACCATTTTCTTGTACTACGCCACTGCTCTGATATCGACCCGGCTATTCCATTTGACCATTCTGAACTCTGTATTCCTGATTCTGGCTCGGCTGACTACTCCCCGTGTTGTTAACCCTTTCTGTCTAGCTAGTTTACCTGGCCAATTCTAAGGACCAGACAGTTAGAGATCTTTCACGGCTACTCTGTTGGTAGCTTCTGGGCTCTGTGGAGTGTGGGGTGTTAAGTACTGCGTGGTGGGATCTGGGAACCGTGACATTACGATCTGGCCACTATGGATCCCGCAGACTTAACACAGCACATGGCTAACTTTGTATCCAGACAGGATGAGCAGGATCATAGGATGGATCAGTTTGCTATTGCCTTACAAACTATCCTGACTCGTACGGCTCACCTGGAACCAGCTGGGGTTGCACCCCCGCTTGATATACCTGTGTCCCCTGTCGTTCAGACATCCCAGGTACACATGACCGCTCCTATGAGGTTTGACGGTACTCCCTCAGAGTGCCGGGGATTTTTGGTCCATGTGGATATTCATTTTAAATTAAATCCACAGATGTTTTTCTCTGACATTGCCAAAGTAGGGTTCATTATTAATCATCTGTCTGGCAGAGCATTGACATGGGCGACTCCGTTATGGGAGGCAGAGAAGCCTATCATACGGGATTATAAAGAATTCATAGCCGAGTTACAACGTACATTTAATCCTACCAGAAAGGCCACGGTAGCTGGCAAATCCTTGTTCCGCATACGTCAAGGGAACAGGACTGTTTCTGATTATGCCATAGAATTTAAAACCTTGATCTCTGATGTGAACTGGACAAATGAGACACTGGTTCTGGCTTTTATGGAGGGGTTATCAGAGTCATTGATGCATGAATTGGCTCCACGTAAACTACCTGAGGTATTGTGTGAACTCATTGATTATTGTATAGATCTGGATAATCAGATAAGGGACAGAAGGACTCCAAGAGACCGTTACCTAGGTTGGCCCCTGTCTTTCAGGCACCACCAAGAGAGTTATCTCCTCCCTCTGAGCCTATGCAACTAGGCCGTACTAGGCTTACAGAGGAAGAGAGAACAAGGCGTTTTCGTGAGGGATTGTGCCTGTATTGTGGTTTGGGGGGACATGTACGATTTCAATGTCCTACTCGTCCTAAGATGCATGATAAGCCGGAAAACTACCGCACCTAAGGCAGCTGAGGAGACGGGCCTTGGGTGTGACGTGCATGTCTCCTGTCAAAGACACTAAACTTATGTTACCAGTATCCTTGGCTTGGGAGACCATGAACACACATACTACCGCTTTTTTGGATTCTGGGGCTGCTGGCAACTTTATCGATGTTAACTACGCTTCTTCCATTTCTCTACCTCTGGTTGTAAGAGAGACACCCTTAGCCGTCGAAGCCATAGACGGCAGACCGTTATCCTGCCCTAGGATTACTCACGATACAGTTACAGTGGTTCTTACCACTGGTCTCTTGCATAAAGAAGAAATCATATTTCAAGTTATCCATTCACCTTCCAATCCTGTTGTACTTGGTTTCCCTTGGTTGGTGGAACATAATCCTGTTATTGATTGGGCTAAGGGAGAGATACTGTCTTGGAGTCCTGCTTGTTTTGGGACTTGTTTAATACCCATTCAGCATGTTGGTGCCCTGAACACACCCACAGCTCCTCCATTGTCTACAGAGGTTCCTGACCAATATGCCGACCTCAGGGCTGTATTTGATAAAAGAGAGGCAGAGAAACTGCCTCCACATAGACCATATGATTGTGCCATAGATATTCATCCTGGTACCATGCCTCCTCGAGGCAAAGTATATCCTCTTTCCTTAAAGGAGAACCAAATTATGGAAGAGTACATAAAGGAGAATTTGGAGAGAGGTTTTATCCGACGTTCCTCTTCTCCAGCAGGGGCTGGGTTCTTTTTTGTGTCTAAAAAAGAGGGAGATTTACGCCCCTGTATCGATTATAGGGGGCTTAACAAGATCACCATTAAGAACGTGTACCCTATCCCTCTCATATCAGAACTGTTCGACAGGTTAAGGGGGTCAGCAGTATACACAAAACTTGATTTAAGAGGAGCTTACAACCTGATACGTATAAAAGAGGGGCATGAGTGGAGAACAGCATTTAACACCAGGAGTGGGCATTATGAATACTTGGTCATGCCTTTCGGTCTTTGTAATGCTCCAGCGGTATTCCAGGATTTTATTAATGATGTGCTCAGAGATTTCTTACAAACCTTTGTTATAGTATACCTAGACGATATATTGATTTACTCTCCCGATCTGAAAACCCACCATGCACATGTCAGACAGGTATTAGAAAAATTACTGGACAATAGTCTTTATTGCAAACTAGAGAAGTGTTTATTCGACATTACTACTGTGAAATTTCTTGGGTATATTATCACTCCAGAAGGTTTTGAGATGGATCCTTCTAAACTCACGGCCATCTCAGAATGGCCTCTCCCTCAAGGTCTCAAGGCCATACAGAGGTTTCTGGGGTTTTCCAACTATTATAGGAGATTTATCAAGAATTATTCCACTGTAGCCTCCCCTATCATTAATATGACACGTAAAGGTCTGAAGAACCAGATCTGGTCTTCTCAATCCAAACAAGCATTCGAAGCCCTCAAACAAGCTTTCACTTCCGCTCCCGTGTTACGGCATCCTGATCCCAGGATTCCGTTTGTTCTTGAGGTTGATGCTTCCGAGATAGGCATTGGGGCTGTCCTGTCTCAAAGAGAGTCTCCAGGAAAACCTCTACATCCTTGTGGGTTCTTTTCAAGAAAATTATCACCAGCAGAACGCAATTATGATGTCGGTAACAGAGAATTGCTTGCTATTGTGTCTGCCCTATCAGAGTGGAGACATTTGTTGGAAGGTACTCTTGACCCTTTATTGATAATTACTGATCATAAGAACCTTACGTACATCGGGGATGCTAAACGTTTGAACGCGAGACAGGCCAGGTGGTCATTGCTACTGTTTCGGTTTAATTTTGTATTGACTTACAGGCCAGGTGACCGCAATGTAAAGGCTGATGCCTTCTCTCGTCAATATGACCCGTATGAATCTAATACACAAGACCACAATCCTATAGTTCCTCCTGAACGTATTGTGGCTTCCACAGTCTTGTCTGTCTCCTCGCCTTTCCTGGAACGCCTCCAGGCAGTTCAAGTAGGGGCTCCACCTGACAAGCCTCCAGATATGTTGTTTGTACCTGAAAAGGAAAGACAAGAATTACTCATAATGTTTCATGATTCTAAACCAGCAGGTCATCCTGGTATTACTAAGACTCTTACCAGTATCTCCAGACAGTTCTGGTGGCCCACCATGCGACAGGACGTACGTCTGTTTGTTTTGGCTTGTCAAGTCTGTGCCAGAAGCAAAACCAGTAAATCCTTGCCTGTCGGTCTATTGCAGCCTTTACCCATGCCTAAGAGGCCTTGGTCTCATCTATCTATGGATTTTATTGTGGACTTGCCGAAGTCCAAGGGTCATACTGTGGCTCTGACAGTTGTAGACCGCTAATCCAAAATGGCTCATTTTGTCCCTCTACCTAAGCTTCCTACAGCCAAAGAACTGGCGGTTGTATTTGCTAGAGAGCTTGTACGAATACATGGGGTTCCGTCTGAAATAGTCTCTGACAGAGGAGCCCAGTTCGTCTCTCGTTTCTGGAGGGTTTTCTGTGCAGAGATGGGGGTGCGATTGGCCTTCTCTTCAGCATATCATCCACAAACCAATGGGGCAGCAGAGAGGGCAAATCAGGGTCTCAAGCAGTACATACGTTGCTTTACCACACAACAACAAGACAATTGGTCGGAGTTGTTGCCCTGGGCTGAGTATGCACGTAATAACGCCGTTAACGAGACCACTGGCCACTCTCCTTTTTCTGCCATCTATGTTTTTTTCCCTCCGGCTCTACCGCTTCAGTTTACTGAACAGGTCATTCCGGCTCTCAATGACCATCTCACTCAACTGCAAGAGATTTGGAGACAGATTCGAGAAAATATGGAGCGCAATGTTGCTGTCCAGAAACGCAAGGCTGACAGGCATAGGTTACAAGCTCCCTCCTATA
The DNA here is from genome assembly GCA_009667805.1 of Leptobrachium leishanense. Lineage (NCBI taxonomy): Eukaryota > Metazoa > Chordata > Amphibia > Anura > Megophryidae > Leptobrachium > Leptobrachium leishanense. The sequence continues at coordinate 109,047,365 of CM019071.1, read as the reverse complement.
ACGTGGGGGATAGAGTTTGGTTGTCCACTAGGAACGTGAAGTTGCAGGTGCCTTCTATGAAAATGGCACCTTGGTTTATAGGTCCATATAGGATCATTCGCCGCGTTAATCCTGTGGTTTATGCTCTTGCCCTTCCTAAACATCTTCGCATGCACAACGTCTTCCATACCTCCCTACTGAAGCCATTGTTGTGTAACAGGTACACGCGGGTCGTTCCTCCTCCTCCACCTATTCAGGTTGATGGTGAATCTGAGTATGAGGTTAGGAGGGTTTTGGATTCTAGGCTGTGCAGGGGCGCTCTGCAGTACTTGGTCGATTGGGTGGGTTATGGTCCAGAAGACCGGTCCTGGATTCCAGCTTCCGACATGTCTGCCTCTAGGTTGGTCACGGCGTTCCATGCCTCACACCCCGATCGCCCTGGTGGTCGTCCTGCCGCTCGTCCTGTTGGTCGTCCGGTGGCCTCCCGTGGAGAGGGGGGTACTGTAACGTTGGGAGCTTCCAGCCCTACCTGTGTGCTTGAGGGCAACATGTCTGATGCTGCTCGCTGACCAATGCCCGGTTTAAATGAATACAGGCAGGGAGGTGGTTGCATGAGGCGCGGCTTGAGTGGGGGGCGTGGCCTGGTGAAGGTCTTTAAAAACCCTCAGTGTATTCTCAGCAGTTGCCAGATCGTGGTTATCCATACCTGAGCTCCTTGTACCTGACTGCTATATTGAATTAACCCGTTATTGACCTCTGCTTGTTTCTGACTATTCTGCCTTCTGTCGCCCTAGACCATTTTCTTGTACTACGCCACTGCTCTGATATCGACCCGGCTATTCCATTTGACCATTCTGAACTCTCTATTCCTGATTCTGGCTCGGCTGACTACTCCCCGTGTTGTTAACCCTTTCTGTCTAGCTAGTTTACCTGGCCAATTCTAAGGACCAGACAGTTAGAGATCTTTCACGGCTACTCTGTTGGTAGCTTCTGGGCTCTGTGGAGTGTGGGGTGTTAAGTACTGCGTGGTGGGATCTGGGAACCGTGACATTTATTTTATTGTTTTGATTTTCTAAAGTTAGGTTGTTGCGCCTGTCAAAGTCAATCTGCGTATATGTGCTGCAGCAAAAAATTTTTGGACAAATTGTTAATTTTTTATGTCTGGGTATGTGTAGAATGTGTAACTGTACTGTGCTGTATTTTTTTTTATTTGCGGAGTTATTTCGTTTCGGCCACAACTATCATAGTTGCAGTTAACACCAAGTTTTCAAAGACGTTACGAAAATTCTCGCAAACGTCGCTCGTGCGACTTTGCGCAAAGATTGTAATACCATCCGCACTAACGCATTTGCGCTCACAATGTTAAGTATAGGATGCTCGCATGAACTTGCGCTCGCGCATGGTCAAACGTGGTAGATGTGCAATTTCTGGATCGTACATCCAAAGCAAATTGAATAGCAAAGCTGTTGGGATTTACGGATTCCAAAGCCTCTAAGCCAGTGGTTTCCAACAGCGGTCCTCAAGTATCCCTAACAGGCCAGGTTTTCCACATATCTGAAGCACAGCACAGGTGCTATGATTTGCTCCTCAGTGATTGCAGGATTCGGTCTGCATTTCTCCAAGGTAATCCTTAAAATCTGGCCTGTTAGGGGGACTTGAGGACCACGGTTGGGAACCATTGCTCTAAGCTGAAGGGGAAGAGCCGCACGTGCCAAGGGCCAAATGGTTAGTAAAATTCCATAGAATAAATAATTGAGCAGATGCTGTCAGCAGCATCTGTCCAATTATTTAAGGTGGGGGGCTCTGTTTCTAAAAGAGTATCCTTTTATCACTTCTGCTGAAATGAGCCTAAATTCTTCCAGGTGTTGTATCACATTTCGTTAGACCTGAGCAATTGATAATAAAGGTTTGTTGATATGCGTGAGGTTGCTCGAATTCAAACTCCTTTTTTAACCCTCTTACCCCCAAAAACAACAAGTGGGGCTACCAAGAAGGTGACCACTGGGGTTTCACTTCAAAAAGCGAAAAGAAGACGATTGAAAGTCTAAAAGGAAAATGTTTCCTTGCATTTCTGTCTTCTCTACTCCACTGTCTGTAACTCTATCCTTGTTGCAGTAATGTCGGTTTGTCATAATTTTATCTTCTGTGCTATGAATGTTATTCTACCCCTTTGAGCAAATGACAACCCAAAGAGAATATAATGTGTCTGCCTCTTTTTGGAAAAGCACTTTTAACCTATCCCAGTGCAAAGTGAATGGGTGACATCACAAATCCCTTTTGGAAGCAAACTGAGCATGCCTAAAATAGCCTCAGATGGGACAGTTTCCATAAACACCCCTAGATCTTGACATGCTCAATTGCTCTCGAAATATAAAACCGTTAGCACTTAAATTTTAAAGTTTACTATAATTTTTTTTTAAAAATCAAGCCAGGAACATAATGCTAAAATCCTCTATCAAGGCATAGTTATTTTTAGTTTATAATTATTATTTGCATCTTTACTGGTCGGCATTACCCATCTGCCTCTTAACTGCCGCACTTCCTCTAACTATATCTTCTATTCCTGTTTCCTCAGCGTTGTGAAGCCCACACGCCACTATACTGTCTTCCTTTCCGAAGATTCTTCTGATGATGAATTCCTGCAGGAGGAGGAAGCTGTCTCTGCCTTCTCTGAGAACTTTATCTTCTCTGCTCCCTTTGAATGGTCTTTATCTTTGTCTTCCTCTTTTACTATATAACTTGCATACCAAATATACTAATTCCATAATGCAGAATACATTATAAACCAGTTTCAATAAAACATTTGCCTGGTTTAATATAAACAACATAAACACAATAGTTGACAAGTGATAAAGCTTGTACAGATCCATAGGATTAGATTTGCTTGTTCCATAAATTTGAAATACATATTGCAATACTTAATATCTTCTAGCTAACAGTCTTGTATTATTGTACCTGTTAGGCCCCAGCAGTATCGAACTCTGAAAGAATCTGATGCTGATGGAGATGAGATGATTAGTCCAGAGAAGGAGAGTGAAGAGGCAGCTGGCGAAGAGACCCAAAGCACAAAGCTTACACATATCAGTCTTCTGGAGGACATATTTAGTAATTTAGAAGTTGAGACCCCACCAATAAGTCAAGCAAAGAGTTTGGAAGATCTCAGGACTCCAAAGGATGACCAGGAAGACCACTTCAGCTTTGATTACCAGGTATGGTATGCAATGATGACTTGCGGTGGTGGAGTGCTGTAATTTTCCACCATGTTTTTCTCTGTTCATTGTTGTTTCGTACAGATCCGTTTTTCCTACGAAATTTAAAATTTTCGTGCTTCCGAGGGCATCCCGAATCCGAATTTTCCACCACGCGAAATTTCGGATCGATTCGAAATTTCGGATCGATTTGAAATTTCGGGTCAAATTTCGAATTGATTAAAAAAAAAAAGTGGTTTTTTTTAAAAAAAATGCTTAAAAGATCCTGAAAAATCGAAAAATAAAAAGACTTTTTACTGCAGAATATTATAAGCAATGGTTTATTAGAAATATTAATATTTAATAGGAATGTGCGTTTCAATTTGGACCGATTCATTTTTTTTTTCAAGAATCGGGCTGATTCGGTGCTTCGGATTCGTCCGATCTTCTGAATCGGATTGGGACCGAAATACTTTCCGATCCGAAACAAAATAATTTTGTTATTTCGTATGAACGTGAAATTTGTAAAATCGCAAGTCATTTTCGTTCAATTTATGATTTCAGTTCCATTTCGGACATCGTATTTTTCGGTTCCATTGCTGATTCCGTAATTTCGTATCGTTTCGATCAAATTCGATAGTTACTTGATATCCATTTGATAGTTAATTTCAAATTCGATAGTTGATCCATTTGATAGTTCATTTCAATAGTTGCAGCATATGAATCCTCACACTGCCAGGCAGCACCTCTACAGTATAATTAATGCAGACTATGAATCCTCACACTGCCGGGCACCACCTCTACAGTATACTTAATGCAGCATATGAATCCTCACACTGCCGGGCAGTACCTCTACGGTATAATAATGCAGCATATGATTCCGCACACTGCCGGGCAGCACTTCTATAGTATAATTAATGCAGCATATGAATCCTCACACGGCCGGTCAGCACCTCTACAGTAGTGATGGGCCGAACACCCCCGTGTTCGGCTCGCATTCGAACTCGAAAAAGTTTGAATTTGAATGAGAACGCGATTCGAACTCAATGCAAGTCTATGGGGCTCAAAAGTTTGAATTTTAAAGTGTCCTCCAAGAGGGCATATATGCAAGATATTGGCCATAAAAGGTGTATGGGGGTCCGGGTGCTGCCCTGGAGGACAGGAAACAATGAAAATAAAGTAATAAAACCAAACTTTTTTTAAAAAAAATAAAGAAATGTGCACCGATTTTGATATCGACTAACTATCGAATTTGAAATGAACTATCAAATGGATATCCATTTGATAGTTTATTTCAAATATTAAAACAGGTGTGGGAAATGTTTTACCCCATAGGATTCAATGTTAAAAGTGTGGGAAATGTTTTACCCCATAGGCTTCAATGTTAAAGATGTGGGAAATGTTTTACCCCATAGGCTTCAATGTTAAAATGGTGTGGAAAATGTTTTACCCCATAGGCTTCAATATTAAAAATATTCCTGTTTTAATTAAATACCTAATAAACCGTTGCTTATAATATTCTGCAGTAAAGAATCTCTTTATTTTTAGATATTTTTTTAGGATCTTTTGAACATTTAAAAATTTTTTTTTTTTTTTTAATCAATTCGAATCGATCCAAAATCTAATGAAAACGGTGAAAACGGTCCGAAACGAGCCGAAACGAAAAAAAAAAACACCTAGAAAAAAAAGTAAACGAAATTTTTAGCGGTGCACATCTCTATTGTATATTATGTGTCTCAAAGATAAAATGTCTGCTTCAATTTTTGGGGCCGTGAGCACCTGTCCAGTGGCGTAGCGTGGGGGGCGGTGGCCCCGGGTGCAGTTTTTTTAGGTTCCCAGCCAGCAGGCCCGGACTGACCCGTCGGGCCCTCGGGTGCCGCCCAAGGGCCCGCGGGTTGAGGGGGCCCGGATGCCATGCAGGGGGTGCCCGGTCCTGAATAGCGTGAGAGTCTGTGTTGAAGGGGAGGCGGCTGCGTGCGTGCGCAGGTACGCGGTCCGGCCAGTCAGGTGGTACTGAGTCTCTGTACCACCTGACTGGCCGGACCACGTGACCTGCACATACGCACGCGCGCAGCCGCCTGCTCTTTCCACGGACTCTTACGCTATTCAGGACCGGGCACCCACCTGCATGGTATCCAGCCCCCACCCCCTGCATGGCATCCGGCCCCATGCCAATATGTCAATGAGAGCTTGGCAATATATCCATGAGAGCTGGGCAATATATCAATGAGAGCTGGGCAATATATCAATGAGAGCTGGGCAATATATCAATGAGAGCTGGGCAATATATCCGTGAGAGCTGGGCAATATATCCGTGAGAGCTGGGCAATATATCCGTGAGAGCTGGGCAATATATCCGTGAGAGCTGGACAATATATCCGTGAGAGCTGGGCAATATATCCGTGAGAGCTGGGCAATATATCTGTGAGAGCTGGGCAATATATCCGTGAGAGCTGGGCAATATATCCGTGAGAGCTGGGCAATATATCCGTGAGAGCTGGGCAATATATCCATGAGAGCTGGGCAATATATCCATGAGAGCTGGGCAATATATCCGTGAGAGCTGGGCAATATTGAGGGGAGCACAATTCTTGGCTGGCCCCGGGTGCTGACAAACCACGCTACGCCAGTATAAGCGAATGGGTGGCATCACAAATCCCTTTTGGAAGCAAACTGAGCATGCCTATAATGACCTCGGATGGGTCAGTTTTCATAAAAGTCTCAAGAAGCTCAAAGTTATCACATAAATGTTAATCTTTACCATTGTTATTAAAGAAAATTCCTTTCATGGACAAATGTTTATAGCCTTTACCAAGGCATAGTTATTTTTAAAACCATATTTATTGTTTCCATCTACACTGGTGGGGTACTGCCCATCTCCTCAAATAAACGAGCCGACACTGGTTGTCTGGATCAAATAGATGGTAAGAATCTTTTGCAGGATGTCTATGTGAGAGGGGATTATATGAATTTTTACGACACTGTCATGTTTATGAAACTTTGCATAGATGCTGTAAATGTCCTTCCTGATCTTGCAGCACAAATTATAGAAAAACATCTGAAGAGGCAGAGCCTTTATTTCAACCCTGGTGTGAGCCTACCAGCTTCATAGACTGTATTACAACACCTGTGCCTAGGTTTAAACCAGGGTTGGAATAAAGCTCATGGGTGTTTTAGTTTTGTGAGGTTCGACGATGGCACTCTATGCTGATTGGATGGTACAGAACTGAAATTCAGTCAGGTCCAGATGGGGCCATAAGTCAGCAGGGGCTGAGCCAAGGCGAGACAGAGTGACTGATGGGTTGAGCAAGACTTCATGTGAAGCGACAGAAAGCATAGCCCTATCTTTTGATGCATATAGAAAAGATATTGGAGCTTGTCAAAAATGCAGAAATAGCAGCCAAAATAAAGTGTGACCATTTGGAGAAAGAGCTATCTCACTCTATAACTGAACGGGTGTGCAGATGGGGGGGTAACTCCAGAAACTGTATAACAAAAAACATAAGTGTAGGGATTGAGAGGTAGTTCGAAGATAAAACGTTTATTACATCTATTTAAAACCATAGCAGATAATCACTTAGCATAATATACTACCATGTGGGTCATATGCTCAGTATGTAAACACACAAATCAATAAAATATGGTGCCAGAAGTAGCTGCTGTCAACATGCAGTCACCGGTATCATTGCATTGTGTAGCTAGCTGTTTAAAGAACATGTGCTGCCATAGTTTGAGCATTTTTATACATTCATTTATTATGTGATAAAAGCAGAGTTATATTTTTTTTATCTGGTGGCGTCCTTTAAAATAAGATTGTTGATTTTCACAGAGAATGGATCTTACTATCCCAGACAGAAATCGTACAGTCCCTTCAATGAAGTTCAGCCACCAATACAACAAGCTTTGGAGCATGGGCCAAGATGATATGGCAATTCCGACAAAGCATCTCCAAATCTCACCAGAAAGAAACTTAACCCTCCCTGTAAGCACCACAGCAACACCAGATCGGAAAAGTCCTTCGGATTCTTTAGAGAAAGAGGGAACGTGCAGTAGCTTAAAAGGCAGTATCACAATTCCAAGGCCACATGGAAGAAAGACCCCAGAACTAGGAATTGTTCCTCCTCCTCCAGCCTCCAGGATTGCTAAACAGCAGACTGCACCGATAGTGTCAGAACAATGTAAACCACAGACAAGAGACGGCAGCAATTTTCCCTTAAAACTCATTGCATCCTTTGGCGATCCATCACTGGAGGATGGTTATATACAGGCTTCTGAATCAAGTTCTGTAGACCTGCTGCAGCCTGTTAAAATGTCTGCAGAGATCGGAGTGAATGATGACCTTCTGAGTCTCTTGGATCCTTTAAAAAGCGATCAACGGCAAAGTGACATCCATCATCCTGTTGGAAGTTCAGAAGGTCTTCAAAGTGCTAGCACTCCTTGCTTTACTCATTTGCAAAGTGATTTTACATCAGCACCTTACACCCATCAGCTGGGATTCCCTCCACCACGACCCCAATTTTTACATTCTCCTCTCAATCCATTTATTCAAGCAATGCCAACAGAGCAACCAGTCTCTGTAATGGGTTCCCCATTCACTCCAGCAGTTGCTCCTGCCCTTGCTTCCAACACTTTGCTCTCTAGATCAGGATTTTATTATGGTCAGAGACCTCACCCTTCCTTGATTCAAGGGATCACTCCCTTTGGTCCAGTACCATCAAGTTCGCAGGTCACTCCATTAATACAGTCCCAGAGCCATAACGCTCTTGAAATGCAGCAAAATTTTCCTCCCACCATCATGCATGCAGGACACAGAACTATACCCATGGTCCATCCTCGTTCAAGAGCTCTGGATGGCAAGTCAAAGGAGTATCCAGTCATCCCACCCAGACCTTCTAAAATATCAGATCCTGTCCTGCTCCCCACCAAACCAGGGCAACCCAAGGATCCATTTGATGATTTGCTCAGCAAGACCAAACAAGAAGTTACACCAGTCACGGGTAAAGTGGAACAACTCCGGAAGAGGTGGGAAACATTCGAGTGATGCTCAGGACTTTGTGTTTTTTGGGGCGAGAACAAGAGAATCTTACTACAAAGACTTCTAAGGAATTCACTTGGAATCAAGATATTAAGTATCTGCTCCTATAACTTTAAGACTTTCTAGTTTGTAAACGGAAAGCTTTCTCATCTCTGAATATTCCATTTCATTTGTTTGGGTATTATGTCACCAACTAGTTCCTTTTCAGTTTTGTGTTTACGCTTTGAAAGTGAAAATTAATGTAGACCAGTTGAAATCTGGAGCTCACTTTATGTGAGAGATGTTTGGGAACAGGACAGACACGGTATGTGCGGTATGTCCAAGTGCTTGTTCAAATCTTCACATTGTTACCTTCTATAAATGATACTTTTTTTGCAAAGTCTTGAATTGCTCTTCAATAGTAATATGTACAACGCTGTGTACATAGTATACACTGGCACATAGAGCTGGAGACTGAAAAGCTTGTCTTATTCTGTAAGTGGAAACGTTGAAAATGTGGGAGAAAGAATTGTTTGCAAGCACAAAATATCTGACTTTTCCTGTGACTTGTGACAGTAGTGTTAGGTATTATACAACACACAGTGCAACGGTGTCTGACTTCGGGAAATAGGTCCCTCACGCAGTGCTCTTTGCTCTTATAGTGATACGTTTAAGGTTTATTGATGAGAAGAAAGTCTACAAGATTCGGTAACTTAGTGCAAACGCGTCTACAGATAAAAATGCTGCATGCTTCAGAGACCTAAGAGACCCAATATATCCTGATTATTATTTATGACATCATGGCATTTGTTAGGTATGTGTGGAGTTAAAACTCAACGTGTTGATAAGGGACGTTAGTTTTAGCCACACTGAAGGAGTAAGGGAAACCAGCTCCACTCTTAAGGTCTTATAGATCACTCTATATTATACAATCCACAATGTGAGTTGATGTGCACACTTGTTATCTTTTTACACCACATATCCTTGACATGTACTACACATACACAAATATATCCCTCAGGCACCACCTTGTATGATACCAGTGCACCACACTATATGTTGATTATGAATTGCAGTTTGTTCAGCTCTGAGAACACATTCTGTAGTATTGCTTTTTTGCTAAATGTTCTACTTGGCCCGAATCAAAAAATCTTTGCAGTATTATTGTGTTTTTTATGTTTGTTTTTTAGTCATTTTATTGTTTCTCCGCGCTTCAGTAGATCTCTTGAAACAGGATACCTAGAATAATGTGATGCTGAATGGTTACTGAGGCTTCACAACAAAATTACCCAACAGAGGGCAATATTCCAAAATTGGCGCTAACTTTACCAGAGCTGCTGTAAACGTAGAAACTCCATAGGCTATAATGGCTCTGGTAAGTTTACAACAGCTCTGGTTAAGTTAACACCAACTTTGGAATAGGACCTAGAGTGTTTTGAGACTATTTACTTGTCCGGTGGCTTTTTGGCAGGTGTAGGTTAAGGTAGACATGTACCTGAATAGTAAATGCTGGCGCAAAACGAAAAACTATTCAATTGGGCACTGTAAAGAAACTTACAAGCTACTTTATCACAAGTGAGTAGTAAGTGACAGTCTACATCTTCTTTGTACAATTTAAGGCACGGCTGGATTTTACAGAACTACAAATGCTTGTAACTGTAACTGTACAACTCCCACATAATGAAAGGTTTAATTCCACAAGTGCCTCTGAGCTATTATTTAGCAACCCCCGGATTAGTTTTTCAGTATTATCTACGTTTAGCCATGTGTACTGTAAGTATAGTAACCTCTGGAGACACATTGATTCATGGATGAGCTAGTGTACTTTTTAATGTTCAGCAGGTCAATCTTATTTGCTAGGCTTATCACGAGAGGAAAAGAAAACAGCGTATGCTATTATATATTAAAAAAACAAAGGTTTATGTCTGGTTTGTATCAAACACCAGGCTTTCTCTTGCAGGGGCCCCTGTCCGATCATCTCTTCCCTTTATCTAATTTTCCTAAACCGTGGTTTTACAAACAAACTTCTTTTATGGCATGCTGGACATAGTGTTTTAATCTCAGTTGTGTGATTTAGTTTATTTGTTATTAAACAGAAGTTTCCCTGCACGAGAGCTTCCACTAAATGTGAGCAATACTGAAAAAAGGATCGCCACCTACTGATGGCTTTTAGTATCACTGTCATTAAAGTGGTGACCACTCTAGTTACATGAGCAGGTGAATATAATAGGTACATGGACCTCCTGTTACAAACATGCAGTCACCTGTGTACACTGTGTTACTGATACATGTTGCTCTGCAGGCCCTCCATAAATGCAAGTCACAGACACAAAGTTCTGTGTGTGTTACAGACTAAAATGAAGAGTGTTTCTTTCACAATAAAATGATATATATATGCTGGAAATTACCGTTACAGGATTCCCGTGGTAGCTGCACAATGTCCACATCATGTTTGTAGCTGCATTTCTCTCTAAAAACCCGAAGTTGTTTTTAGATATTTTTTTTCTAGTAATCATATATATATATATACTTGTGTGTAATTGTGAATATTGATTTAAATATTTTGAAAAACTGGGATGTTACACATAATGTGAGCTTTCTGCTCCAACTGGAAAATTAAATGGACTAATCAGTACTGGAATACCAAGTTGTGCTTGCTGTTATGAGAAGATAAAAATCCTGGGAATAACGATGCACTGTAATAGTTTTGTGCTGCACTGATCATATGAGATATAGCTAGCAGCTTGTTGTGCTAACTAGAATATTTTATTATTTGTTGATTTATGGTCAAGAAAACCCAGCCAGTTCAACTGTTCTTCTACCCGAGCAATGATATTTCTTTCCGATTCATCTGTCAGGGAAAAGGACTGCTGATACTTTAGTATTAGAAATTTTCTGCTGCGGTAATACCTGTGTGTTACACTATTGTAATATCCGTGTGTTACACTATTGTAATATCTGCGTGTTACACTATTGCAATATCTGTGTTACACTATTGTAATATCCGTGTGTTACACTATTGGAATATCTGTGTGTTACACTATTGGAATATCCGCGTGTTACACTATTGTAATATCCGCGTGTTACACTATTGTAATATCTGTGTGTAACACTATTGTAATATCCGCGTGTTACACTATTGTAATATCCGTGTGTTACACTATTGTAATATCCGTGTGTTACACTATTCTAATGTCCGTGGTTACACTATTATCTGTGTTACCCTAGTGTAATATCTGTGTGTTACACTATTGTAATATCCGTGTGTTACACTATTGTAATATCCGTGTGTTACACTATTGTAATATCCTTGTGCTACACTATTGTAATATCCGTGGGTTACACTATTGTAATATCCGTGGGTTACACTATTGTAATATCCGTGTGTTACACTATTGTAATATCCGTGTGTTACACTATTGTAATATCCATGTGTTACACTATTGTAATATCCTTGTGCTACACTATTGTAATATCCGTGGGTTGCAATATTGTAATATCCGTGGGTTACACTATTGTAATATCCGTGGGTTACACTATTGTAATATCTGTGGATTACACTATTGTAATATCCGTGGATTACACTATTGTAATATTCGTGGGTTACACTAATGTAATATCTGTGAGATACACTATTGTAATATTCGTAGGTTACACTAATGTAATATCTGTGCGTTACACTATTGTAATAATGTAATATCTGTGTGTTACACTATTGTTAAATCCGTGGATTACACTATTGTAATATCCGTGTGTTACACTATTGTAATATCCGTGGGTTACACTATTGTAATATCCTTGTGCTACACTATTGTAATATCCGTGGGTTGCAATATTGTAATATCCGTGGGTTACACTATTGTAATATCCGTGTGTTACACTATTGTAATATCCTTGTGCTACACTATTGTAATATCCGTGGGTTGCAATATTGTAATATCCGTGGGTTACACTATTGTAATATCCGTGGATTACACTATTGTAATATCCGTGGGTTACACTATTGTAATATTCGTGGGTTACACTATTGTAATATCTGTGGGTTATACTATTGTAATATCTGTGTGTTACAATATTGTAATATCCGTGAGTTACACTATTGTAATATTCGTGGGTTACACTAATGTAATATTCGTGGGTTACACTAATGTAATATCTGTGAGATACACTATTGTAATATTTGTAGGTTACACTAATGTAATATCTGTGCGTTACACTATTGTAATAATGTAATATCTGTGTGTTACACTATTGTTAAATCCGTGGATTACACTATTGTAATATCCGTGTGTTACACTATTGTAATATCCGTGGGTTACACTATTGTAATATCAGTGTGTTACACTATTTAGAAACGAGGAAATTGCAGGGAAACCTAAACTTGCATGTTTGCAATTCTGCTTTTTTTATTTGAATTGTCTCTTTCTCATAGCCAAACAATTGGTGTTGTATCACAATTCCAAAAGCAATGAAAGGGTTAAACATGTATTTTCTTTGTACAGTTGACGTGCATGCACGTGTCAGTGATAAAGGTGTTAGCCGTCTCACAGAAAAAGTATTTTTCTATCATTTTTACCTTTTTATTCTGTGTGTAATAATCACATTGTTCTTTTCGAGCTCGGTGAACTAGTCTGCACTTTACAACTCTGTGAAACTGAACTTTACATGTGAAAATTACAGGAAATAAATATCTACAACCAAACGTGTTCTATTGTCATTAAGTTGTATTAATGTTTCATGCTGATTAGGTTTGGATGGGCAAATGTTATAAGAGCTTTTTTTCTCTTTGGTTCTTTATGCAGATTGATTGGGGTGTCATTGGTAGTTTCATATTAGAGCGAATACCCCTAAATACATAGATTTTTCACAATGTTTTGCAAATTAAATTTAACTAGTATAAAAAAAAAACTGGCAATCCACTAGTTGACTTAAAGTGCCTCTTTGACAGGGTGTCTCACCCTTTATATAGACCAGTGTTTTATTGATAACCTATGTCAGCGATGGCAAACCTATGGCAGCGTGCCACCGTTGTCACTTGGGGCCCTCTTTGCTGGCAAGTGAGCCATTAGTTCGCCACCACTGTTACCAGGCCCAATCTGGCCATCGGGTGTACCTTGCCGGCCAGTTGCCTGGTGCCCTGTATAGGCTATGAGCTATCTATGTCCTGGGGACGACTGCACTAGAGGTTGTCACAAATTCCTTCAACTGGGCTTGCGCTGGAGGTAGGAGCCCCTATTGTATAGTAATGAGCTAGACTCACACTAGAGGCAGTGGCAACATATTCAATGAATGGGAATTGGACTCAGGGAGGTGTTGCCACTGTGCCGGGATGTCTTAGAGCAGACAGGAATATGAACAATGGGGACAGTCTGTATAAAAGTAATGTGTTTCCCACAATAACTATACCTGCTTGATTTACCCCTACACTGATTTTCGACCAGTGTTTTGGGATATTTTATGAACTTCTCATTTGCATTCTCTAGAGCAAAGAAGACTTTTACAACGGATCTACTAACTCAGAGTAGTGGTATCTGTCACAACCACTACCGGAGCTAAGAGGACAAGTTAATAAGAATAGCGAAAGACCCATGACAGACAAATGAAAGAGGATAGGGAACCCAGATTGCACCCCCATCCCCCAACCAGCCTCCACTCACCCAGAGAAAGCAAGAGCAGGGAGGGAGATGTATCAAGTCAGGGAAACCAGACCCCCTCGAAATGTTCCATGTGGTCATTTAGAACTGCAGTCAGATGTTCGATTGTCAACATGTGCCAAATCTTTCAATGTGAGCGTGCTCAGGTGGAGGGCCCTTCCATGTTTGGGCTAGTCACATTCAGACCGCAGTGCGGACCCTGGAGATCAAATTATTATTGCAGATAGAGAGGTCAAGTCATTGATATGGTCTATTTAGTAAAGCCGCTGAACGAAGAAAGGATAGACCTCCAGTGGATGAGAAGTGTATATGGGTTTATTCGGGCACAGCAAGCCCAGGAAAAAATCAGTGATGTTTCGACCCTAAGGTCTTAATCATATGTATGATTAAGACCTTAGGGTCGAAACGTCACTGATTTTTTTCCTGGGCTTGCTGTACCCGAATAAACACATTTACACTTCTCATCCACTGGAGGTCTATCTTTTCTTCGTTCAGCCGATTCAGGGGACTAGCAGCGTCCCCACATGATAGAGACCTCATGGAGACGGTTGGTGAATTGGGTCTCCCACCGGGCAGTGCTCGTGTGTCAGGGATTATTATTCAATAAGTAACTTATACGAGACACAAATATCAATTGTTTATATTTCCTAGAAATTCTCCTAAATTCTTTTATTTGTCTGTGTTTTGCTTTGAAGAATACACTGATCAATAATCGGATAAAAATATATATATTTATTACGTATATGTAGCGCTGTGTTTAAAACCTTACTGTGGCAGTACCTATTTTTGGCCACCGGAGGGAGAGAAAGCGCGATAAGAGACACTGGACATTGGGACTACATTTCCCGGCATGCTCTAGGAACGGACACAGGAAGTGGGTGGGATACGCCGAGTGACATCCTGAGCCTCGTGGAGAGCGCGACAGAGCGCGCCAGGGAGTGAAGCAGACAGGACACAGTGCTGCTGAGCGGAACACTAGCTAGGCCGGAGCGCAGGTGGGGCCTACCAGGATTCCAATTCAGATTACCCAGCATTACCAGACGGAGCCCTAGTTATCCGCAGACATTACCCAAGCTGCTAGCAAGGCAAGCAGAGGACCCCGAGTAAGGAGTACCGCAAGTCCATTGGATGGGAGAGCAGGCGGTAGCTGGACAAGTTCGGGCCGGAGCAAAGAAAGCCTGACCACAGATCCAGTAGCCGGTATCCCAGCAAGGCATCAAGCGGAGAGACGCCCCGGGTCAGCGGAGCCTTGGTGTTCGAGCGGATGGGTGAGAGGCCTCTAAGGCCGGTTTATAAAGTCAAGAAAGCACGCTGCTGTTGTCTTCAAAACCCACAGGGCCCCAACTTGACTAGTCGAAGACATCGCTATAAGTAATTCACTGGCCAGTTGAATAGTACCCGGGTACCATAACACACACATACACTTACAGTCCGGGACTTAACCTATGCGGGACTCACTCCCTAATATCCCAAAAAGGGGTAAAGGTTCGCATCTTTTTTTTTTCCCGCTACGCGTTTCTCGAAATTACGAAGCATTGTATTTTTTTCTGTTTGGCTGCGGTTTCCCGAAATACGAAGCCTCGTATTTCTTTTTCCGCTGCGCGTTTACCGTGATACGAAATACTGTAAATATATCTACGAACACCGTGTCTGATTATATGCTTTTTTATTCTAGTAAACTATATAAATTATAAAATCCACAACTGTGCTGGAGTATATTTATTCCCTAGTGCGGGGAGACTGACCCGTGGTTCATTTTCAGCGGCTCCTCCGGGAGTGAGCGCTACATATACAAAAAAGTTTCAAATCTCATATCATAAACAAAGATTTATAAACCACACAACATCCATCAGCACATAGAAACTAGCTTCACAATATATGTATCACCTGTTAGTAACTGCATATATGATTAATATCCTTTACCTTATCAGTTAGTAACTATACACAAATGGTTAATAAACATTTCTGCTTAATGAAACAATTAACATGTATTTCCCAGCAAACCAATGTTTAACAAGCTAGATCTTGTAGAGATATATGTATCTCTCTATGCTACATTGGCTCAAGTCAATGAGCTATCACTTATTCTATTTTTAGAATGATAAGTAATAAAAACTTATTTAGTGAATCCTCCCCTAATATCGAGAATTAAGCTTCTAATCTTCTGCTTTTTATATTGTAGTTATATAATTCCTTGCTTATTTATTTCAATCACAGTAATTTCCAAATTCAATATATATATATCGGTATATCAATCTTTGCAACAGTGTCTTCAGGATAAATCCTTATATCCAATTCTTTTTCATATCTCCATCTGCAGATATAGAAATATTTTGAAGACTCTAGATCTAACAATATCTGAGAAATCTCAGTCTATCTGTTGCAAGAAATACTCAAAATATATATGATTTATTAACCTTAATTTGCTCTCTCATACATTACCTTCAATCTAGATTCAATGAGTTAAAGCCTTTGAATATTCTTTGTTTTGGAATATGTGAAAATTATCAATGTCAGATAATCAATGCATGTGAGTTAGAGATTTGGTGTGAAATCTTGAGTGCATTGTGTCCTGGGATGGTCTGCTAGCGATGGTCTGCCTGCGTGAATGCATTATGTCCTGGAATAATCTGACTGCATCGTCGTGTCCTGGAAGTCTGAATGCATTGTTGTGTAAGTCTGAATGAATGCAATGAACAGTGCGGCTTCAATTATAGTCAATTTGACGTCACTAACAATCTATTCTCTATATTAAATATAATATTTACTATCCTCAAGAGGGCAGTGTTGCACTTCAGATTAATTCCACCATTTGATTTTTATATATCTTATTATTATTATTATTATTATTTTATAAAGCGCCAGCATATTCCGCAGCGCTGTACAATAAGCACAGTACAGACAGGGTTACAATACATTGAACAACATTTGACAAACAGTACAGGAGGAGATGAGGGCCCTATTCCCGTAGGAACTCACAATCTAGGAGGGTTGGGGTTGGAAACAGGAGGAGAGGACTGTAAGGTGAGAGTGATTGATGGTTGCGTCAGTGAGTTGGGTGGTAGGCTTCCCTAAATAGGAATGTTTTCAGGGAGCGTTTGAAGGAAGAGAAGTTAGGGGAAAGTCTGACAGCACGAGGGAGAGCGTTCCAGAGAGTGGGGGCTGCGCGTGAGAAATCCTGCAGTCTATCATGGGAAGAGGTGATGCGGGGAGAAGCTAGGCGCAGGTCACTGTTTGACCTTAGGGAGCGGGCTGGGGTGTATTTGGTGATTAGTGAGGACAGGTAGTGGGGCGCTGAGTTAGTGAGGGTTTTGTAGGTAAGGATAAGGATTTTGAACTTAATTCTGCAGTGGATGGGGAGCCAGTGAAGGGACTCGCAGAGGGGAGCGGCAGAGACAGAGCGGCGGGTGAGGTGAATTAGCCTGGCGGAGGCGTTCAGGATGGATTGTAGGGGGGAGAGGCGGGACAGAGGGAGGCCAGATAAGAGATTATTGCAATAGTCGAGTCGGGAGATTACCAGGGCGTGTATGAGTTGTTTTGTGGTGACAGCGGTAAGAAATGGCCGAATTCTGGAAATATTACGCAGTTGGTATCGGCAGGAGGAGGAAAGAGACTTGATGTGGGGGATGAAGGAAAGAGCAGAGTCCAGTGTAACTCCAAGACAGCGAACTTGGTTTGATGGGGAGATGGTGATACCCTCCACCGTGATAGAGAAGTCAGGAGGTGGGGAGGCATTAGAGGGAGGAATAAGTAGGAGCTCAGTCTTTGACATGTTGATCTTTAGGTGGTGGGAGGCCATCCAGGAGGAGATGCCAGATAAACAGTCACTGACTTTTGAAAGGACAGGGGGAGAGAGATCAGGGGTAGAGAGGTAGATCTGAGTGTCATCAGCGTAGAGGTGGTAATTAAAGCCAAAGCTGTTGATGATTTTGCCCAGGGAGGAGGTGTAGATGGAAAAGAGCAGAGGACCAAGGACAGAGCCTTGAGGTACACCAACAGATAGAGGCAATGAAGAGGAGGAGTTACCAGCAAGGACACACTGAAGGACCTGTTGGATAAATAGGAGTCAACCCAAGCAAGTGCAGTGTCACCGAGACCCAGAGAGTTGAGGGTCTGTAGAAGGAGGGGGTGGTCAACAGTGTCAAAAGCAGCCGAGAGGTCAAGCAGGATGAGAATAGAATAGTGGCCGTGTTTTTTAGCAGTTAGGAGGTCGTTGGTGACTTTGGTGAGGGCAGTTTCAGTTGAGTGTGTAGCGGACGGAAGCCAGATTGCAGGGGGTCAAGTAGGGAATTGGAGGACAGGAAGAGGGAGAGGCGGTTGAAGACTAGTTTTTCTAAGAGCTTTGATGTGAAGGGAAGCAGGGATACAGGGCGGTAGTTGGATGGAGAGTTGGTGTCTAGGGATGGTTTCTTTAGTAAAGGGGTAACTAGCGCGTGTTTGAAGGCGGATGGAAAGGAGCCAGTGGAGAGAGATAGGTTGAAGATGTGTGTGAGAGCAGGGGTGAGGGAGGAGGAGAGGGGAGGAATTAGATGTGAGGGAATGGGGTCGAGCGGGCACGTGGTGAGATGTGAGGAGGACAATAAGGAATTGACTTCCTCCTCAGTGGTTGGGAGGAAGCGGCAGAGGGTGGCAGAGGGGACCTGTGGGAGTGGAGGTGGCAGATAACTATCTTGTGTTGGGATGTTGCTTCTGATAGTTAGAGTTTTACTGAGGAAGTAGTCTGCCAGGTCTTGAGCGCTGAAGGCAGCTGAGGGGGGAGGTGCAGGTGGGTGGAGGAGGGTGTTGAAGGTGGACCAGAGCCGTTTAGGGTTGGAGGACAGCGTAGATATAAGAGATGAGAAGAAGGATTGTTTGGCCAAGTGGAGGGCAGAGTGTGTATGACCGGAGAATAAACTTGAAGTGAACAAAATCAGCTTCAGAGCGGGATTTCCTCCAGGCACGCTCTGCAGTGCGGGAGCATCTTTGCAGGTAGCGAGTTTGGAGGGTGTGCCAGGGCTGAAGCTGGCGGCGTGGGGCCTTGCAGAGTCGAAGAGGAGCAAGAGTGTCTAGAGCAGAGATAAGCGTAGTGTTGTAGTGATTAGTGGCAGCATCAGGGCAGGTGAAGGATGAGGTATGAGGGAGGTGGTGAAGTAGGTTGGAGAATTGATGGGGGTCCACAGCATGTAGATTTCTGCGAGTGTGTGTGCGGGGTGGGGGAGCAGGGTGTTTAGGAAGTCCAGATAGGTTGAAAGAGAGAAGGTGGTGGTCAGAGATGGGGAAAGGGCGACATTTGAACTCAGAAATGGAGCAGAGGTTGGAAAAGACCAGGTCAATAACGTGACCATCGCGGGGGTAGGGAGGAGGGAGGATTGTGTGAGTCCAAGGAGGACGTGAGTGAAAGAAGTTTGGAGGCAGCAGGAGCGGAAGGATCGTCAATGGGAATGTTGAAGTCCCCGAGAATTAGGCATGGAAGATTAGAAGACAGGAAGTGAGAAAGCCAGGTAGCAAAGTGGTCAAAGAACTGGGAGGTTGGTCCCGGTGGGCGGTAGATGACTGCCACCCTGAGAGCCAGAGGAGAGAACAGGCGGATGCAGTGTGTCTCGAAGGAGGAGAAGGAGAGGGATGGGGGTGGAGGGAGATGCTGGTAGGTGCAGGTGGGAGAGAGCAGGAGCCCGACCCCGCCACCATTTCTCTCACCCGGTCTGGGGGTATGGCTCAAGTGTAGACCGCCATGTGAGAGAGCAGCAACGGAGGCCGTGTCAGAAGGAGTTAGCCAGGTTTCAGTTAAAGCTAGGAGGTTGAAGGAGTTTGAAAGGAAGAGGTCATGGACGGCTGTGAGTTTGTTGCACACAGAGCGAGCGTTCCAGAGGGCGCAGGAGAAAGAGGACAGGCGCTGAGGGATGATGGGAATGAGGTTGCTGGGCTTGCAGGGAGGTGATTTATGTGCGATGGAGATAGGATGAGAGGGAAGTATTGGATGTGTTGTGGGGCCAGGGTTAGGGGATATGTCACCTGAATAGAGTAACAGCAGGAGGGTGAGAAAGAGAAGGTGGGAATGGGATTTGTGGGAGTGATTGGCAGCACGAGAGATAGAGGGAGACCATGTTCTGAGGAAACAAAGGAGCTCATGCGAGGCCATCATGTGGGACGAGAGGAGGGAGGGAGAGATGCAGATAGTGTAGGGGTCGGTGGTAGAGGGGCAGGAGTTCCATTTAAGGAGAAAGGTAGAAGTAAAGAGGAGAAGCGTGAGAGAAAGCATGATATAGACTTGCGTTTACCCAGAGTAAAATAGGGCCTTGCAGTTCCTTCCTCCAGTCCCGCAACTCCAGGAATCAACTCTAAGCGTCCACTTAAGACTGGTCAAGAGGTCAATCTGACTTACAAAGACCCTCTATTTTCAATATAAACTCTGAGTCTGTCCTGTCCAAATTAGATTTATTTTTCCACTCCTCTCAAAGTTTTTACTAGGTCTCTTTATCAGTTGAATTCCTTTCTCTGTTAAAATCACAGAATCTATTCTTCAGTAATTATACTATTTACCAATCCTATACTCTACAATATTTATTGGAGCATCTATTTTCTACTGCAAATATAATAAAATATACCTTGAATATAAAAATATATTTTGTGAATATAAACATACATTACAAAAATTTTAACTTTTATTCCTATACCCAAAGAGAAAATATCTTTTTGTTTTGAAGACTTAAGACAAACCAATAAATTTAATTATGACAGGTCTAGCACTTAGCTTCAGCATTATATCACATAAAGTCAAAAAACGATAAATAAACTCTGGATACCGTGGTATTAATTCAAATGGATTTATTCGAGAACCAAGAATAACGACGTTTCGACCACAACTGGTCTTTGTCAAGCCTAATTCAAAAATGTCATAAACAGGAAATAAATAGCATCACAGATCAATTAGCAAACAATCAATTAATTATTGCAAACGGTCTGTGCATACTAAACCAGTGATTTAAAAACAATTGTGTCCACGAGCTGATTCCTTTATTAACACATTAATTCACATTCTCTTAATTACACAAAGAAAAAGAGTCATTAATCATATATTAACTGTAATATGTATCAGATCATGGACATAAATTCGCCAACGATAAATTTGATAGAACTTAATGGAGTATAACCTGTAGCTACAACAAAATAATCAATTCCACTGTCCCTCCCTCATATCTATAAGGAGAGGAACAATGGAACAAACTAGATTGTGCACTCTATAAAGGAAGACATACAAGAGTAAAAAATAGAATACAATTATATGCACATATACGCATACACATACACAGACACGCACACACATAAGTGTGTACATGTATGTGCAATCACGTGCGATGAGGCATAATCACAAAAACGGTGAAAAATCTGCCTCCCTATTGAGGCCATGTGGAGAGAGCGTATTAAGATGATAAATCCAATATAATTCTCTTCTCTTAAGCAATATTTCCCTATCTTCACCTCGTGTTAATTTGGGTACCTCATCAATGACTTGATAACGTAACTGTGAGATGTCGTGTCCACTGGATAAAAAATGTTCTGGAACTGGGAGTTCGGTTTTTCTTGTCCTAATGTCTGATCTATGTTTAATGAACCGATTTTTAACTTTTTGTGTGGTTTCACCCACATAGATCAAGCCACATGGGCACTTCAATAGGTAGACCACAAACGTGGAATTACAAGTGAAGTACCCCCTGATTTTGAATTTCTTCCCTGAATGAGGATGTGAAAAAAACTCCCCACGTATGACTGCATTGCAACAAGAGCAATTAAGGCACGGAAAAGTCCCATCCTTCGGTTTCCCAAAGAATGGACCTCTACCCGCATCATGTCTAAATTCCGCCTTTACCAACTAAATGATCTCCCTTTCTTGTAAGACATTAATGGTGTACTTTGGAACTCTGGTATCATAGGATACGCATCTCTCAAAATATACCAATATTTACATAAGATATTTTTAACTTGTTGTGTATGAGTCCCATATTTAGACACAAAAGGGATTCTCCCATGGTTCTGATTCCGACGCCTCTGAGACGTTATCTGTTGATTGAGTCGAGACACTTCTTGACTCAATAATTGTTTGGGATACCCTCTTGCTCTAAATCTCTCAATCATTTCCTCAAGTCTCCTTCCCTTGGCATCAGGCAGATTAACCACCCTCTCTACTCGCATTATTTGACTACTTGGGAGGGAATCTAACAATGTGATGGGATGTGCACTATCAGTTGGTTTACGGTAAAGGTCTGTAAATAGTCTACCATCTTTTTTGACAACTAAAGTGTCTAAAAAGCTAATTTGTGTAAAGCTAGATGACATTGTAAATATTATGGATGGTGATCCGGTGTTCAATACAACAAGGAACTGATCTAGAAGCTCTTTCGGACCTTCCCATATGAAGATAATGTCGTCTATATACCGATACCAATGGTGGGCATATTGTTGAAAAAGACTACATTTATAAACCACATTTTCCTCAAATTCAGACATAAAGATATTCGCATATGTCGGAGCCACATTAGTGCCCATTGAAGTCCCCCGTATCTGTGTGTAAAACACACCGTCCAATAGAAAAAAGCTATTGCCTAATACCAAGTCAAGTAGATCAAGTAAAAATTGTAATTGATTATCACGAAAACCCAATTCGATGAGTGCATTCTTCATAGCCCTCATGCCTTCTGTATTCTGAATAGATGTATATAAACTAGTAATATCGACACTTACCAAGATACTACTATCTCTGACGGTAATGTCGCGTAATTTAATCAGAAATTCATTAGTATCCACGATAAATGATGCAATCCGCTGGAGATAGGGCCGAGCCACCCTGTCCAAAAAAATGGACAGGGGGCTAAAAACCGAATCTACAGCGGACACGATTGGTCTCCCAGGAGGTGTAGAGAGAGATTTAAGTACTTTAGGCAAAACATATATTACAGGTGTTAACGGATATTTTTTAATCAAAAATTTAGACAAACCCACATCGATGATTTGATTTTCTAAGGCATCCTTAACCAAGGTTGATATCCTTACAACTATTTCTGATGTAGGATCCCTATCCAGTCTTCTATATGTCTCACTGTCACTAAGCTGACGTTGTATTTCCTTCATATAATCCTTACTGTTCATAATCACCAGAGCTCCCCCCTTGTCCGCTGGTTTGATTGTAATTGATGGATCGCAACACAACCTCTTTAGGATACTAAAATCCATAGCGGACATATTGGGTGAAGCTCTGGTGAAATGTGACCGTGAATACACTTTCGACATCTCTCTCTCCACAATATCGATATATGTCTCGACGGCATGTTCGATATTCTGAGGCATAAAGCTACTCTTCTCTCGTAAACCTAAAGCTTTAGAGTTAAATGGTACTGTAGATGTATCATCATCGACCCGCCCTGAGAACAAACATTTCAAACGGATTGTGCGAAAAAATTTAAATAAATCAACTTGTACATCAAATGCATCAATACGTTCACTGGGGCAATAAGACAGGCCTCTTGAAAGTAATTTTACCTCATCAGAGGTCAAGTGAATATCAGACAGATTAAACACTAGCATCTCTTGTACAGGGACCGGTTGCTCCTCATTGGGGGTTTCTTCATGGAACTCTTCTGTATTATCTCCTGCTGATTCCCCCCGGGGGGCTGTCTCCCCTGTCGCTCCTCTAAAAAAGACGCTCTAGTATCTTGTCCCACTAGAGCAAGGTCCTCTGATGTATCTGTGCCGGTACCTGACATCGAATCCTCGGGAAATCTTGGTTGTTTCCAGGTGTATCTTCTACCCGGTCCTCGTCGCGTTAATGCTGGCGTCATTGGATTACGTTTCTGCCAGCCATACACATGACCTTGCACATAATCGTCGAGATCGCGTTGGAACTTGCGTCTCTTCCTTGACTCCACCTCCTTCCGGAAGTTGTCCAGCTGCGAAGCCAGTGTGGAACGCACCGCCATCAACTCCATCTCGGAGGTACTCTCTAAGAGCGTCTTTTCTAATTGAGCAATTGATTCTTGACACTGTTCAATCTCTCTTGACAGAAAATCAATAGTGAGCAACATGACATCCATAGAACATTTATTGAGAATTTTCTCAAACTTTTCTATATACTCCGCATCATCTCTGTAAAAAATAGGTTGAAGTCCCACTCTTAAACCACGTGGTATGCGTAATGCGCGATGGTATTCAGCCAAGGTGATCGAATGCAATTGGCATCCAATAAGTTTCCGGTTACACTTCAACAAATCCTTTTTGCCACAATCAACTGTAGAAGTTCTGAGAAATGTATTATCCTTACCGGCTTTAGCCAGAATCCTACTAGCTTCAGCTTCATCGTAGGCGAATGTACATGGTTTTGGAACCAATTCCATATTGTAGGGAGGTGCTCCAAGCCTTATAAAGCAAGCAAGAATCCACACGAAAAATTAAAGCTTAGGCACCATCTCCCTTGGTGGGTCACCGGAGAAAGGGTCTCTTGCTATACAGCCCCACATAAAGTCAAAAAACGATAAATAAACTCCGGATACCGTGGTATTAATTCAAATGGATTTATTCCAGAACCAAGAATAACGACGTTTCGACCACAACTGGTCTTTGTCAAGCCTAATTCAAAAATGTCATAAACAGGAAATAAATAGCATCACAGATCAATTAGCAAACAATCAATCAATTATTGCAAACGGTCTGTGCATACTAAACCAGTGATTTAAAAACAATTGTGTCCACGAGCTGATTCCTTTATTAACACATTAATTCACATTCTCTTAATTACACAAAGAAAAAGAGTCATTAATCATATATTAACTGTAATATGTATCAGATCATGGACATAAATTCGCCAACGATAAATTTGATAGAACTTATCAAGAGTATCTTATGTAAATATTGGTATATTTTGAGAGATGCGTATCCTATGATACCAGAGTTCCAAAGTACACCATTAATGTCTTACAAGAAAGGGAGATCATTTAGAGAGACGTTGGTAAAGGCGGAATTTAGACATGATGTGGTTAGAGGTCCATTCTTTGGGAAACCGAAGGATGGGACTTTTCCGTGCCTTAATTGCTCTTGTTGCAATGCAGTCATACGTGGGGAGTTTTTTTCACATCCTCATTCAGGGAAGAAATTCAAAATCAGGGGGTACTTCACTTGTAATTCCACGTTTGTGGTCTACCTATTGAAGTGCCCATGTGGCTTGATCTATGTGGGTGAAACCACACAAAAAGTTAAAAATCGGTTCATTAAACATAGATCAGACATTAGGACAAGAAAAACCGAACTCCCAGTTCCAGAACATTTTTTATCCAGTGGACACGACATCTCACAGTTGCGTTATCAAGTCATTGATGAGGTACCCAAATTAACACGAGGTGGAGATAGGGAAAAATTGCTTAAGAGAAGAGAATTATATTGGATTTATCATCTTAATACGCTCTCTCCACATGGCCTCAATAGGGAGGCAGATTTTTCACCGTTTTTGTGATTATGCCTCATCGCACGTAATTGCACATACATGTACACACTTATGTGTGTGCGTGTCTGTGTATGTGTATGCGTATATGTGCATATAATTGTATTTTATTTTTTACTCTTGTATGTCTTCCTTTATAGAGTGCACAATCTAGTTTGTTCCATTGTTCCTCTCCTTATAGATATGAGGGAAGGACAGTGGAATTGATTATTTTGTTGTAGCTACAGGTTATACTCCATTAAGTTCTATCAAATTTATCGTTGGCGAATTTATGTCCATGATCTGATACATATTACAGTTAATATATGATTAATGACTCTTTTTCTTTGTGTAATTAAGAGAATGTGAATTAATGTGTTAATAAAGGAATCAGCTCGTGGACACAATTGTTTTTAAATCACTTGTTTAGTATGCACAGACCGTTTGCAATAATTGATTGATTGTTTGCTAATTGATCTGTGATGCTATTTATTTCCTGTTTATGACATTTTTGAATTAGGCTTGACAAAGACCAGTTGTGGTCGAAACGTCGTTATTCTTGGTTCTGGAATAAATCCATTTGAATTAATACCACGGTAGCCGGAGTTTATTTATCATTTTTTGACTTTATGTGGGGCTGTATAGCAAGAGACCCTTTCTCCGGTGACCCACCAAGGGAGATGGTGCCTAAGCTTTAATTTTTTCTTATATCACATAAAGACATTTTAAGGTTCCCTCATGTCTGGCATTTATAGAAACAAAAACATTCTTAAAATTTCACCTAGCCGTGAACTAGTTAAAAAAATCTCTGTTCATTTCTAAAACTAGGGAAAATTGAGAAAGAAAACACTTTCTATGTAAAACAAAATGGCTACAGACATCCATTTTAATTTTTCCCTTGTAATATACCCGACACGTGACGCTTGGATATTGCGTTATTGAGTAAAGCAGTCCATGGGTCCTGTTCAAGCTGAATACCATGGCATCTACTAAGGTCATGAAAAACCAAGGCCCACAAAGGTCTGGTAGCGCCATAGTCCCAGCATGATAGTAGATAGATCCCATCCTCCCCATACCCTCTGAAGTAATCTGAGGAACCAAGGTGGAGTCCGGCCAACCGTCTTGGGTGGATATAACATGTAGAAAGATATAACATCTAGAAAGAATCTTAAAGCAGTTCTCTATGGCTGCCGTGCAAACAGTTTCCCTGGCTGACCGATCCCAAATCTCACCCCACTCTCCCACTAAGGCCTCCCCTAGATCCCCTTTACCTTTTGTCAAATATGTATGATCCTGAGAAAACTTAACCCTGAAGATGTGAAAGTATATATTGAAAATCAGCCCTTTTTTTGAGCGTTGCAGAGGCACAGGCCTCCTAATAGACCAAGGCTGAATCAAGGGGTTTCTCCACAGGAGATGCCATACAAAGTGCAGCAGTTGCAGTGCCCGAAAATGTTCTCAGGGAGAAAGATCATACTTTTCTCGCAATTGCTTGATTGTGGTCAGAGTACCTGTGAAGGCCAAGTCTCTCAAGGTAACCAACCCTCTATCCACCCACCAAGAGAAGAGCCGTGTTGTTTAACCCTCTGCGAACTCCAGGTTAAAAGATAGAGGGGTGAGGATGGTAGGCTTTACAGAAAGCTGGTCTCTCTCCCTACTTTGGCACCACAGCTGGATGAATTGCTGAAGCGCCGGCTCGCATGATGTCGTGGGAGATGCGCATCAGGAAGCCACATTAGAGTCTTGAGGGGTCTGTTCCCATCCATTGTCTTTCCAGTTGAACCCATAGAGTCTGTTTAGTGGTAGATTGATATGGGTAAGCATGGCCAAATGAGCTGCTTTGTAGTATGCCAGCAAGTGAGGTGTACCCATAACTCCTTTGAGCTTGGGTGTCACTGCTGGATCCCAGGATGGCCGGCAGCACTGTCTTCGCAGCTCGCTGGCCGGTTGCTGAATGATATTTCCGGCACCCACAGGTCGGTGATGCGGGTGGGGCATAGCGTGATGACGCAACTCTCGCCAAATTTAAAAACCCAGCAGTGAGTCATCTGACCATGATTCATCTGAACATAGAACCCGATCTCATTTGAAGTTCCAGTAGTGTCTGGTAAACTGATGATATTTGACTTTGTTTATGTATGATAAGAGTTTTTTTCTTGAAACCCTTCCAAACAACTTGTGGTGCTGCAGGTGATATTGGATTGTGGTTTTGGAGACTCTCTGCCCTCAAGATGCAGCTAACTTCTGCAATACTCAGCTCTGATTGTTGCTGATTTTTTTGGCCACTCGAACCATCCTCTACACTGTGTTGAGACTATATAGAGACATGTCCTCAGGTTGTGTCATAACATTTCCTGATGATTGGAACTTAATTATTGCCCAGTTGGTGGAAATTGGCATTTTCAATGTTCTTGCTATATTCTTATCG
This sequence comes from Leptobrachium leishanense, assembly GCA_009667805.1. Taxonomy (NCBI): domain Eukaryota; kingdom Metazoa; phylum Chordata; class Amphibia; order Anura; family Megophryidae; genus Leptobrachium; species Leptobrachium leishanense. The sequence goes on along the minus strand of CM019071.1, from coordinate 109,019,659 downwards.
CCACTTCTCATATCGTGACACTACACAACCTGTTGTCGCACTTCACCACTATATTCCTTTGTCTTACCCATTGTGATGAATGACTAAGGGAATTTGGCCAATGTGTTACCTCATATTTAAATTCCTGTGAAACAGGGAGTCATGGTTGAACAATTTCCTGTTCCTTGGCACCAGATGTACTAAACATGTAAAATATCAATGGGATCATGTTGAAATATATTTTTCTCACAGGAGTACAACATACAGTTGTGTGAAAAAGTGTTGGCCCCCTTCCTGATCTTTTATTTTTTTTGCACGTTTATCACACTTTAATGTTTCAGATCATCAAACAAATCTAAATATTAGTCAAAGATAACACAAGTAAACACAACATGCAGTTCTTAAATGAAGACTGTTATTAAGGGAAAACAAAATCCAAACCCACATGGCCCTGTGTGAAAAAGTGTTGGCCCCCCTGTTAAAACATAACTGTGGTATATCACACCTGAGGTCAATTTCTCTAGCCACACTGAGGCCTGATTACTGCCACACCTGTTCGCAATCAAGAAATCACTTAAATAAGACCCGCCTGACAAAACTAAGTAGACCAAAAGATCCTCAAAAGCTACACATCATGCCGAGATCCAAAGAAATTAAGGAACAAATGAGAAAGAAAGTAATTATCTATCAGTCTGGAAAAGGTTATAAAGCCATTTCTAAAGCTTTGGGACTCCAGCAAACCACAGCGAGAGCCATTATCCACAGTGGTGAACCTTCCCAGGAGTGGGCGGCCGACCAAAATTATCTCGAGTGCAGCGACGACTCATCCAAGAGGTCACAAAAGACCCCACAACAACATCCAAAGAACTGCAGGCCTCACTTGCCTCAGTTAAGGTCAATGTTCATGACTCCACCATAAGAAAGAGACTGGGCAAAAATGGCCTGCATGGCCGAGTTCTAAGATGAAAACCGCTGTTGAACATAAAGACTCGTCTCCGTTTTGCTAGAAAACATCTTGATGATCCCCAAGACCTTTGAGAAAATACTCTGTGGACTGACGAGACAAAAGTTGAACTTTTTGGAAGGTGTGTGTCCCATTACATCTGGTGTAAAAGTGTTACCGGAATCCACCTGGCTCTTTCGGGAGAAGACCGGGCCGGCGCGGACAAAGACTGACTGGACACAAGTCTCTTCAGGAAAGGCCTCTTACATTCAAACATAACATTTTATACCTTCAATAGATAATCAGGTACCCACCCCACGGTGACACTATCCCACCCCACGTGGGTCTGTACCTTCCCCTTACTGAATACAAAGACATTCCACAATTAGGCAGTAAATTGGCAGCTTTCACAGTATTTTGACAATCGGATAGTTTACAATCCTCCTAGATCCTGCGTGTGTCTATTTTCCTAGAACGTGTTTATTGTATACTTTAGATAAGGCCCCATCTGGTCTCACATCACTCATTGTTCTGGCCTCTAGCTCTCTGACCTTGTTGTAACTATTTTCCATCCTGTCACTTCGTGCCAGCGTCTGCCCGGATCTTGTTAAATTTCTTGGCCTGTTAGTTTAACCCTTTCGCTGCTGAGGCTTTTCCCGCCTCTGTGCTGAGCTCATTTTTACCGATTTTGCTCATCATGTTTAAATGCGTTTTGAAGGCTTATTTTAGTATTTGACCCAGAAATATATCGTTCTTTCCGTCAGACTCGGCAGATTCATAATATGTCATTATTATATGTATACGTCATGACCTGTCTGTATATTATAACAAAAAATGTAATAAAATTAGAATTTTCAATAATTTACAACGTGTAAAGTGTTTTATTTTCAGATTTCAAGATGCGAGCAATTGCGGTTATATTTTGTATGGGGTGCGCTTGTTAAAAAAATTAGAGATGGGGTCTCGTTACATTTTTTTTTGGGGAAAATTACGCGATTTTTAACAAACGCACCGCATACAAAAATCGTTAGTGCAGCATCATTGTTCACATTATAATTGAAATGGGAACAATATTGCTGCATTAACAAACCAAAAAAAAGAAAAAAAAACTTGCTTTTTTTTCTTTTTTTTAAAATATATATATTTTTTTATTTTATTTTTTAAAACTTTTTTTATACTCATGTTTGGTATTGATGGAACGGCCATGCTTTGGCCGATCCAACAATACCAAACATTAACCCCTAACTGCCACCAATGGTGGAGATAGGGGGTTCCAATGAACCCCCTATCTCCACCATTGGTGGCAGTTAGGGGTTAACTCCAGGACTGGCGTTATCGTGCTTTGCATGATGACGCCAGGCCTCAGGGGGCATTCCCAGAAGCATGGCCGACATCCAAGATGTCGGCCAGCTCCGGGAAAGGATCACGAACCAGCGCTTTTCGGCGCCGATTCGTGATCCGGCCCCCATGGGGTTAATGCCAGGTACCATTTGGAAGGGCAGGCTGTGCCCTTCCAAACGGTGCCTTGGTTAACCCCCTGCACACCGCCGATTGGGAGGGAGAGAGGTCCGAAGGACCTCACCCCCCTCCCTTTCAGGCGCCTCCTCCGCACATGTGGGGGGGCGCCTGAATTAGGTGTCATCGCGCCCCCGCGATGACACCTAATTACTCCGGCGGCGGTTCCGGATGCTGGGCTGACATCGAGGATGTCAGCCCGCACCGGGGGTCCAACGATCGGCCGGAACCCGGCCGAACGCTGGCCCCAAAGAGAGGACGCGCTCAGCGCGTCCACCGCATGGAACGCTACCTGCGGTTGGACGCGCTCAGCGCGTCCACCAGAGCGAAGTGGTTAAGGAATTCCGGAGAATCTATGCAAGCTAGTCCTAATTGACCTAATATTTGCTATTTACATTCGCGTGAACCAAAGTTCTGAACAAGATGGCCGCCTGGGACTAAGATGGCGGCCTGATCCTGGCCTGAGTCCCTTACAAAAGTAACACCGCATTTCAGAAAAAGAACATCGTACCAACATTAGAATATGGTGGTGGTAGTGTGAAGGCCTGGGGCTGCTTGAGGACCCAGAAGACTTGCTGTGATAAATGGAACCATGAATTCTGTTGTCTACCAAAACATTCTGAAGGATAATGTGCGGCCATCTGTTCGTGACCGCAAGCTGAAGCGAAATTGGGTTCTGCAGCTGGACAATGATCCGAAACACATCAGCAAGTCCACCTCTGAATGGCTAAAGAAAAACAAAATGAAGACTTTGGAGTGGCCTTGTCAAAGTCCTGACCTGAATCCTATTGAGATGCTGTGGCATGACCTTAGAAAAGCGGTTCATGCTCGAAAACCTTCCAATATCGCTGAATTACAACAAGTCTGCAAAGATGAGTGGACCAAAATTCCTCCACAGCACTGTAACAGACTCATTGCAAGTTATCGCAAATGCTTGATTGTAGTTCTTGTTGCGAAGGGTGGCCCAACCAGTTATTAGGTTTAGGGGGCAAGCACTTTTTCACACAGGGCCATGTTGGTTTGGATTTTGTTTTCCCTTAATAATAAAAACCTTCATTTAAAAACTGCATGTTGTGTTTACTTGTGCTATCTTTGGCTAATATTTAAATTTGTTTGATCGGAAACATTAACGTGTGACAAACGTGCAAAAAAATAAGAAAGGGTGACGACACTTTTTCACACAACTGTATATTTAACAACGCTTTATTTTATTGGTGTGCCTGTGCTGTTACAATTGTTTGATGTCCATGAGAGCAGAGTATGCGTGTGTTTATTTTTTTAAACAAACGGTTAAACGACAAAGCCAAATATTCCACAGCCTTCTTTGTTCATATTTAAGGGTGCCTATATTTTCAGAGGGCACTGTCCTTTTCAGATCGGTTTTTGTAACTTAGAATATGAATGTTAAAAAGTTTATTGCAACAAAAAAAAAAACGTTTGTGCAAAACAAAATGTGTTGAAAAATGTAAATGTTTAAAAGGTGGAACTTAAAATATATTGATCATTGTCACATATATGTGAAGGGTGCAATATTAAAAGTATTGTAACAGACTCCGTACCCCGACCGGGTCAGATTTGTCAATGCTGCTTCCTTGCCGGACCCCTGTGTTCTCCCCAGGCAGACTCTCGTGCCTTCCTCCAGTCCTCAGGCGAAGCTTAAGGACTGTGACACGTAGAGAGTCTGCTAGTATCCCTCAGAAATAAGACAAGGCTGCAGATCTGGAGGTTTTCAGGGTAAAAATGGAACTGACAGACTGAACAGCTGTATTGAATATCTACACTCCTAGGAGTGTTGCCTAAAACCAATGGGGAATTACACCCTGGTGCCCCCCCCCAGCCTCAAGTGGACCAGATATGAAACAATAGGGTGTCATGTAATCACAGACTGAGCATCTGACTGTCTGAATACATTAGATAACCAAGGAAAAATTTCATAAGTAGACAATCAGTGACCACACAGTAATTCTAAACCATTGTAACAATAATCCGATAACTGGACAGTATTTGCCTGTCAAGGCAGAATAACAAGACTACTCAAACGTGAACAGATAATCAAACATCCATCAATCCTATCTACAGATAGCAACAGATACATGTGGACCATAACGATGGACAGACAATAACATTATTCATACATAACACAGATTAAACAAACACTCTGCACACAAGAGAGGGCAAGGAAATAATAAAGAACATCAGGCCTGCACCTCCCAAATACATCTCCAGGTCCATGCATTCAAAGTCCAAAGTGAGGCATGTCACAAGTATTATATAAATCAGCATTAGCAAATAAAGGACATAAACCATTCCTAAATTTTAGAGTTTATATATAAATTATAACATTTTATTCATAGTGAATTTAATATAATAACTGATTAATTATGTGAAATTAAAGGGATACTCTAGGCAACATAACCACCTAAGCTTTTTTAGGTGGTCATGATGCCCTGAGTATGCCCTTGTCTGTCCCCCCTCCCTCCGCTCAGCCGATCGGCTGAAACAGCTGAGAGACGCGGAGGACTTTACTCCGCCCTCCCAGCTGTCAGTCAGCAGAGCGGGATTCATATTTCCCGCTTCTGCCGACTATTGCCGAGTAGGAGACGTCATCGCGCTTTCAGCGCGATGACGTCTCCAACTCACCGCAGTAGCTGGCGGCAGCGGCTGAGGATTAGTGTTGCGCGCATCCTCTTGCGCGCAACACTAATCAAAGAAGATGGAGCAGGGAGGAAGCCTGCTGATTGGCTGGCTTACGTGAGAGGCGCGCATGCGCGCTTCTCACGTAAACCATTAGCCAAGTGAAAGATTTAGAAGGACGGGAGCGGAAAAGGAGGGAGGTGAGTATTAAAAAAAAAAAGACGCCGTTGGAAACAAGTGGATTTTAGGGTAAGTGTCACAGTAATATAAATAATCCCTACCTAGTTATTGAGGGAATAGGTATAGTTTAATGTAAAAAAACAGGCAGGGGGGATTTTTGATTAGAGTGCTCCTTTAAGACGTCTTCTGATTGACATTTGGCTGTCAATTAAATGGCCATGTACTGTATCCGATACATTCTCCTTACTGTCTTCCTGGCTCTAATGAGATAAAATGAAATTATTAAATATTATTAATAACGAATTAGCAAGCTACAGGCATGCGGTTTGTATATAGCGCATATGAAGTTCACACAAACTGATTTTTTTTTTCTGCAATATATGAACGATTTCAGTTGGACAGCTGGGCAACCTGTAGGTCTGTCCAGTTGGGGTTCACCAAATACTACATTCTGCAATTAAATGTCTCATTCCCCAGGGCATATGTAAACCTCAAAGCTATGTTCAGAACTGACATGCTTCATGTTAAACACTCATTAACACTGATCTATTAGAAGTAATTAAGAAAGTTATTAGTAACAATTTAGGAATGTTTGTAATTGATTTTATGATTAACACCAAGTAATTCAAAGTACTCCACTTAAATCATAGAGGGCATGATACTGTTAACACACTAGTTCGAAAGGGAAAGATAGATTATTCATTGCATTCATAAAACAAAGCATTTGATAGAATTTAAAGGGATATTCAAGTGGAAAAATGTCTAATTATACTGGGCTATTGTGGTCTGAATGGTTCGAAGACTTGGTTATTTTATTTTCTCAAAGAGGTTAAAAAAACCACTTACCTGTATATTATTGTCGTGTTCAATTGTCTATTTACTACAAACTCTATTATGATTATCTTTAAATCTTTCGAAGTGCTTAGCATATGACTTTTTATTACCTTTTCATCTGGAATTATTATTGCTGCATCTTATTCTTCTTATTGTATAATTTGTATTTAGAAAACAGGAAGAAAGAGACATAAGAACCTCTAAACACTTGTGATTCAGTACTGAAATGTGCAACTGTGTATGTATAGTCATGTAGGTTAAACATAGAAACATAGAAAAATGTCGGCAGATAAGAACCTTTCGGCCCATCTAGTCTGCCCAATTACATGGATACTTTACCTGGATTTATCTTTTGTTTAGGATAGCCTTATGCCTATCCCATGCTTGCTTAAATTCAATTACTGTTTTGGCGTCTACCTCTTCAACTGGAAGACTGTTCCATGTATCCACCACCCTCTCAGTAAAATAATGCTTTCTGATGTTACTTTTAAACCTTTGCCCCTCTAATCTAAGACTATGTCCTCTTGTTTGGTTGGGGGGAAAAAAACTATTCATCAAATTCAACCTTACATCCTCAAAGCTGCCATTGATCCAAAGGAAAGTAAATTCCATCCTACGAACACATTTTCCAATTATGCCCAAGGAGGGGGGGGGTCCTCCTTGATTCTGTAATGGCAATCTGTTTCCTCCTTGGATCCTCAAACAATGCATTAAAATGTTAACTCTTAGATTCACTTGTAGGATGCACTGGCAGAAATGCAGCCAGACCTTTTTGTAAAGGCATAGGTTGAGCTGGATAAAACATCACCTTTTGGCAGAGAATTACATATATTTATTTATTCTTACCGTAAGAAACCCTTTTCTTTGCAGTTGAAAAAGTCTTCTGTCTTCCTCTGTGACCTAGTATCCAATGTAAAGTTCTGCTAAATAACAGGCCGCCAGAGAGCTGTTTGCACTGGCCCTGGATGTATTGGAACAATAGGATCATATTTCTCTGACGCCTATATTCAACACTAAACACATGCAGGTTTTTAGTCTCCATTATTAAATTCTTTCATTCTTTATTACCTTGTAGCGCATCTTTTACTCTTTATCATAATCTTATCTTTCTCAATTACTGGTGCCAAAAACAGTACCATTTCTTTTTAAAGGGGTAAAATTATGTTTCAAACAATAACTATTTTTATACATGACAGTACTTTACTGGCTTTTGCAGCCACTATCTGGCACTGCACACTGGTGTCTACAATTATTCCCAGATCCTTCTCATTCACTGCCAGTCCCAATATGCAGGTGCTACATATTCTTTTCTGTGTAACAGAACCTCTTTCTGACTTCCTTTATGCCACAGTATGCCAATCATCCCCTCATGCTTTAAATTGTACATAACACAGAAATCCCTTCTTTTGCAGGGTGATGATCAGGTTATCATTCTTCTGCAAAAGCTGATATAGGATTATCTCCTGCTAGTTGGAAAAAAAAATATTTAAATACTAAAAAGTTTTTTCTTTTTACCAGTCTGGATTTATTAATTGGTTAAAAGAAATGCTTGAATGACCCGTTAAACTCAAGCTCAGATCACAATTTAGCCAATCAGAATGTTGAACAGTTGTGTCCTGTAAGAGGGAAATGACTATAACTTAAAAAACAGTGGTCTCTCTATCACCTCCTTAACGCTAGCGCTCACATAAATGAGAGTTAGCGCTAAGTTAATTGAGGTGATAGCGTTACGCCCGTATCACCTTCTGATCGCTAATAGATTAAAAAAAAACTGTTAGAGGGGGGCGTGGCAGGCGACTGACTGAGACGGACGTGTGCGAGTGGAGCTCTGATCCACTTTTCCTTCATTGCGGATTCAACAGTGTTTTTGGATCTTGTCACTCGCCTTACTTGCTACACAGCGGTCGGACATCAAGTGGAGGTAATCCGGAGCCTGTTTAGTCTCCCCCTCCAGACCTGAGGTTGGGGAAAGTGCCGCTGAGCTGCTTCCTTCACGGCCTGTCGGCGGCCATCTTAGAAGCCTGGTGCGGGCGCACATCTCTAACCCAGTGCTGAGTCGTTGTTTTCCCCAGATGGGGAAGAAGAGTAAAGCTGGCGGGGCGGGAGAGGATTCCGGCATCCCCGACATCCGACTCTCGCTTGGCGGAGGTCTGTGGAGGAGGCTGCCGCTACCCTCTACACTGGACCCGGGGACTCAGCTGGTGGTGGAGGAGGCTGGCGTCCCCCCGGTTCCGCATGTGGCGCCATCAGGCTCGGGGGAAGATGCACTACCTGCTACTAAAGGGGACATACGTAATCTACTAGAAGACGCAAGGAGATCGTGGCAAGCGGATTTCCAGACCCTTGACGCGACAGTTGTTGAGACGTGAGCCCAGGTAGAGGAACTGCAGACCCGCACACAGGAGGTGGAGGGGGCGCAGGCCGCGACCTCCTCATCTGTGAGCGCTTTGCAGGCCCAGGTCAGCAGTCTACACTCTGCCGTGATGGCACTAGAATCGCGGCACAGACGAAGGAATGTAAAACTCCGTGGAATATCGGAGACCGTGCCGGACTCGGAGTTGTTGCCATATGTCACGCGTTTTCTAGAGACTGTTCTCAATTCATCGGAACCCCTCCAAGCCTCTGTTCTCATGGCTCTTCGCGTTCGGAAAGCTGCAATGGCCCCCGTGAAAGCACCACGCGACGTCCTCCTTACACTGCGAGAAATCACTCTACATTCCTCATTATTTCGAGCTTTACCCACGATCCCATTTGAAGGCGCTAACATCGCCGTTTTCCGAGATATTCCCTTTCTGGTGCTGGCTGCTCGGCGACAGCTAGAACCAGCTACGGCCCTCCTCCGTACCCATGACATCGGATATAAATGGGGCACCTCTGGCTCTTTTATAATCCCCCCACAACATGGACGGGCCCTGGTGGCTACTACGATGGTTAAGGACCACCTTCACACGTTGGGTCTGCTCCCCGCCGTTTCCGGTCAACCTGCTGCGACTCCGCCTGACAGATCTCCGCTACCTCCGGGTGAACCGGACTGAGATGGGGCTTCTATTTTGTTCCCGGATGACTTGATACCACTGTCTTAATCCCTGTGAGACGCCCTGGACTCTGCCCAACGATGCTTCATCTTCTTCGAGATGTCCGCGTTACGCTGCAAAGCTTTTTGACGTTGTTTGGGAACTTTATCCAATTTTTACGGTTACTGTTATTCTTTCCCTCTCCCCGTTTGAGACTATCCCTGCATTGGTGCATGACCACGTCAATGGTGCACCCATCTATCCCTCTTACACCCTCACCCCCTCCCTTCCCTCCCCCCTTTTTTTTAAATATTTTTTTATTAGAGGTCCCTCGGGGTGTGCCACCATGACTTTATTGGACATGATTGGCCCTCGAGCCCTCTGGGCTTCGTGACATTTTCACTCCATGGCCTCTGTAGGGAGCGTGCCAGGAGCGTCACGGCAATGGCCATTATTTTCCCCACCCTCCTTTCCCCCCTTTCCCTCTCTCTCCCCTCCTTTTTCCCCCCCATCCCCCTACCCACTCCCTCTTTGGGTCACCATCTTTTATAAAGTGAACGACTAGCACCCTCCATTTTTCCCGGTAATTTGCAGTCTGTCTTTGACACTTATTTTGTTTTAGGCCCTGTGAGGCTTTTCTCGTTCGTCAACTTGTGACGTTTACCTCTCAAATAAAAAAAATTGAAAATAAAAAAAATAACCTGTTAGCGAATCGGTATTAGCGCTTTTTAGCGCCAGCTTACTGTACTTTGCGCTCCCTATGCTTAACATGGGGAGTGCAATGCAAAGCGTAATCAGAGAGTAGTTAGCGTTAGGATCACATAGGCCTAACGCTAATTACTCACAGCTGTAGCTAACTAAAAAAGTTTGCTACAGCTTAGAGCTGGTGATAACTGATCCCACTGCTGCAGAATCAAATACTCACCTCTCAACCCGCGGCAAGAACGGTGGCCCGATCTGCTGCTACTGGCTGCCAGGGGCAGAGTGAGACTGGGGGAAAAAAGTCCCTAGTCTCCCTCCGCGATTACTCTGTTGACCTGCAGGATCTCACGCCGATCATGTGACGCAAAGGACTCTTTGGAGGGGATGCTCGGGATGGAACTTTAGCGCTGTTCCAAGCATCCAGGAGCCTAGCGGCCACTACAGGTAACGCTGCTGGACTCAGCACCTGCTTTGTAATCTACAGTTACAATGGGGATGCAAACGGGAGATTAGCAAATGCAAATTTTTCCCCTTAGTGTCCCCGTTTTAGCTAGAGGCAGATGATAGTGCCCAGTTTGTTTTAATGCCATTAAAATATGCAGTAGAAATTTCAAGATGGGGTATTACCCATTGCTTCATAAAGAGGTAAAATAATTGTCTTCATTAGTGAATAATACCTCATTTTTATCCTTGACAGGGCTTTACTTGCTATTGCAGCTGCTGACTGAAACGGCATACTATTGTGACATTTAATTATCTATGAGTATTTCCAGATCATCCTCGTTAAGTGACACCCCCAACTCAATCCCTTTTCGACTATTTTTGGTCCCAAAATGTTTAACCGTCTCTATATTAATTCCAATCTGCCACTTTCTGGCCCGTTCCTCTACATAAATGTTGGAATCTCTGGTTAATTTTGTTTTTATTCATTTGGTGGCAAAACAGCTCACCGGAAGACACCATGGGCCATATTACAATGTTGGTGCTAACTTAACCAGAGCTGTTGTAAACTGAAACCAGAGCCATTATAGCCTATGGAGGTTTTCAGTTTACAACAGCTCTGGTTAAGTTAGCACCAACTATGTAATATGGCTCCATATGAGTACAATAAAATAAAAATAACATGATAGCATACAGAATTAGCAGCAAACAGATTTAGAAAGCATTAAACCCACCGTTCAATGCAGTTTTAATTTCCTTGACTAATGATTGTCAAAGGCTTAGTCACTGAAAAATTAAGTTGACTTTGACTAAAAGTAAACTAAATAAAAAGTAGCGAATAGAAAAAGGAAAGGGGGGGGGTTGGGATAGCAGATGGATACTCCGCATAGTATAGTCTACATGGCAGCTGACTCCAAAAAAGGGCTTTCCCCACAGATACCCTCAGCAGAAATCGATTATACACACAAGATTAAGGAAAGCGCCAATAAAGAGTGGATAAAGATGTGCAATATCTAAAAGACGCATAGAATCATATGCATGTGATATCAACAACGTCAGAACACCTCAACATGTGTACACACTAAAGGTTATTTACCAATAAATGGATCACATGATATGCTGATATTCTTGGGTACATGAAATATAAAATGAGCAAGAACACAATTGCGCAATATATAGAAACAATTGGTCCCAATGTGATCATATAAAGACAAATGGCCACTCAAGTGGGTTAGAGCCTATAAAATCAAGGCTGAACACATCAGCAGTGGGTCCCTTCAGGGATGACTCCATCCCACGTCCACTGGTTCTTATGGCAACTCACATATTGGAAAAACCATATACACAGGAAAACATAGCATGATTCGGTAATAACATGTATAGCTTGAGCACATAAACGATAGACAGGGCCGCCATCAGGGCATTACGCCCCATGCTGCCATAAGGGGCCCGGCCACCGGGGCCCGGGGGGGTCCCATGGGCCCCGTCGGCGTCCTGGTCCCGTCGGCGTCGTCTCTGCTGCAGGAGCCAGAGGAGACACTGTGTCTCCTCCGGCTCCTGGCAGCTTCACTGGCTGGCTGGGCGGGGCCAAGCAGCGTGTGGGGGCCTCCCAAACACGTTGCTTTGGCTTCGCCCCCACCTCTCAGTGAAGCTGCGCGCCTGAGATGGAGGGCCCGGGCTGAAGACAAGAAGACAGAAGAAAAGAAGATAGAAGAGAAGAAGATTGAAGAAAAAGAAAAGAAGAGCTGAAGGAAGGAAGACAGCGGAATGGTGAGCAAGGCCCAGACCCATGGCCATGGCCCAGGGCCCAGTCCCCAAGGCCCAGGCCCAGACCCCAAGGCCCAGTCCCCAGACCCAGGGCCCAGACCCAAGGCCCAGGCAACAAGGCCCAGACCCCAAGACCCAGGGTCCAGTCCCCAAGGCCCAGACCCCAAGGCCTGGGCCCAGACCTGAAGACCCAGGGCTGAGACCCCAAGGCCCAGACCCCAGGTCTGAGACCCCAGGGCCCGGACCCCAAGGCCCAGACCCAGGGCCCAGACCCCAAGACCCGGGCCCAGTCCCCAAGGCCCAGACCCAGGGCCCAGGCCCAGACAAGGCCCAGGGTCCAGTCCCCAAGGCCCAGACCCCAGGGCCCAGTCCTCAGACCCCAAGGCCCAGACCCCAAGGCCTGGGCCCAGACCCCTAGGCCCAGGGCCCAGACCCCAAGGCCCAGACCCCAAGACCCAGGGTCCAGTCCCCAAGGCCCAGGGCTCAGACCCCAAGACCCAGGGATGAGACCCCAAAGCCCAGACCCCAGGGCTGAGACCCCAGGGCTGTGACCCCAAGGCCCAGACACCAAGGCCCAGACCCCAGGGCCCAGGCCCAGTCCCCAGGGCCCAGACCCAAAGGCCCAGACCCCAGGGCCCAGACCCCAAGGCCCAGTCCCCAGGGCCCAGACCCAAAGACCCAGACCCCAAGGCCCAGTCCCCAGACCCCAAGGCCCAGTCCCCAGACCCCAAGGCCCAGTCCCCAGACCCCAAGGCCCGGGCCCAGACCTCTAGGCCCAGACCCCAAGGCCCAGACCCCAAGACCCAGGGTCCAGTCCCCAAGGCCCAGGGCTCAGACCCCAAGACCCAGGGCTGAGACCTCAAGGCCCAGACCACAGGGCTGTGACCCCAAGGCCCAGACACCAAGGCCCAGGGCCCAGACCCCAAGGCCCAGACCCCAGGGCCCAGACCCAAAGGCCCAGACCCCAAGGCCCAGTCCCCAGGGCCCAGACCCAAAGGCCCAGACCCCAGGGCCCAGACCCCAAGGCCCAGACCCAAAGGACCAGACCCAAAGGACCAGACCCCAAGGCCCAGACCCCAAGGCCCAGAACCCAAGGCCCAGAACCCAGGGCCAAGAACCAGGACCCAGACCCTAAGGCCCAGACTCAGGGCCCAGACCCCAAGAACCAGGGCCCAGACCCCCAGACCCCAAGACCCAGGGCCCAGACCCCAGGCCAGACTCAGGGACCAGACCCCAGGCCAGACTCAGGGCCTAGACCACAAGGCCCAGACCCAAAGGACCAGACCCCAAGAACCAGGGCCCAGACCCCACGAACCAAAACCCAGACCCAGGGCCCAGACCCCAAGAACCAGGGCCCAGACCCCAGGGACCAGACCCCAGGGACCAGACCCCAAGGCCCAGACCCCAAGGCCCAGACCCTAAGACCCCAAGGCCCAGAACCCAAGGCCCAGACCCAGGGCCCAGACCCCAAGAACCAGACCCCAAGACCCAGACCCCAAGGCCCAGACCCTAAGATCCCAAGGCCCAGAACCCAAGGCCCAGACCCCAAGAACCAGGACCCAGACCCCAAGACCCAGACCCCAAGGCCCAGGGCCCAGACCCCAAGAACCAGGACCCAGACCCCAAGGCCCAGACCCAGGGCCCAGACCCCAAGAACCAGGGCCCAGACCCCAAGACCCAGGGCCCAGACCCCAGGCCAGACTCAGGGACCAGGGCCCAGACCCCAGGGCCCAGACCCCAAGGCCCAGACCCAAAGGCCCAGACCCCAAGGCCCAGACCCCAAGAACCAGGACCCAGACCCCAAGACCCAGACTCCAAGGCCCAGACCCAGGGCCCAGACCCCAAGAACCAGGGCCCAGACCCCAAGAACCAGGACCCAGACCCCCAGACCCAGGGCCCAGACCCCAAGAACCAGGGCCCAGACCCCAAGACCCAGGGCCCAGACCCCAGGCCAGACTCAGGGCCCAGACCCCAAGGCCCAGTCCCATGGACCAGAGTCCAGACCCAGGGTCCAGACCAGACCCCAAGGCCCAGGGACCAGGCCCAGCCCAGACCCCAAGGCCCAGAGCACAGACCCCAAGGCCCAAACCAGACCCAGGGACCAGACCCAGACCCAAAGGCCATCATATACAGCCCGTTACTGTGAGATTTATTGCTGTGGATTCTGTGATATGCTCATACACACTGCACATTACTGGGAGTTTTATTGCTGTGGTGCTATGTTATGTCCTTTTTTTTTTTTTGAAAAGCTGTTAGAGGTTGAGGGAGTGCCGGGGGGGGGGCTGCCCTGACGGTTAGAAGCAAACTTACGTGGTCCAGAGCCTGTGAGTATGACACTGGCTCGGTATGGGTGCTTCTGGTGTGAGTAAGGGTACAATAATCCCCCTTTAACCGAAAGGAAAATTCTCTCTCAGGTTGAATAAAAAGGATATTTAATCGGCAAACATAAAAGAAATAGTAACCAAAAAGCGTTTCGCTGAAATGCAGCTTCATCAGTTGGTCTGTATATACATATGTGGGACGGGGTCATCCCTGAAGGGACCCACTGCTGATGTATTGAGCCTTGATTTTACAGGCTTTTATAATTTTTTTGGGGATCAGCTTTCCTGTAACTCGTGGCTTCGGGTGGCTAGGGCTGGTTTCCACAGCCATCTACTGCCCTTAGAAGCCAGTGATTTGCTGTTAGTAAACGCCTTTATGGAGAAACATATACTAACTGCTGGGATCAGCAGTGTTTTTTTGTTTGATTTTCTTACAACAAAGATTTTTCAGCATTAATCTGTTAAATTAGAATGTGAATAGGATTTATCCTTTTATTTATATTAACTAGATTATACACATTTTTTACCTGTTAACCTGTTTTATGTATTGCACCATTCTAATTGTCATTGGAAAAATAGTTGTTATATTTTTGGCGAATAACATTTAAATATTTTTAAAATTTGTATCCTGTAGCGATTATTTATTTTTGGTTGGGGGAACTAATGAAAGACTTGCCCCGTGGCGCCTCATGACCTTGCTACGCCTCTGCTGCCTGGTTAGATATAACTATTTTTGCACTATTAATCACCCTAAAATATGTTTTCATTTCACTAAATTCCAAAAAAGTCACCAAAATCTTCAGCTCCAGGCCCATAGAGATCTTTATCCATCCCTGCACTCTCTAGAAGCTCTGTGAATAATGAAACGCAGAGAGATTTTTGGTAGCGGTGTTCTTCTCTGGACCTGTGACAAATGGAAGTAATGTAAATGTATGTTGTTAAGGCACTTTTAGTGACCTGTTGTGCGTTACAACTATCTGACTGTAGCTTGTTAGCTAGTAGTTTCACCCCTAATCTGAGTAAAGCACATGAACAGATATGTGTATTTTTTAGAACACAGGGATTACTACATAAGTGTCATTAACTATACGTTATGCAGCAAGCTGTTCAATGTAGCATCCATCAAGTTGATCCATATGACAGTCCTGCTAATAAGAATTTAAAAAAAAATCTCCTACAAATTGGAAATCGGGGCAGCATGATGTACTTAATTGTACCTAAATTGTATTTACAGCATGTGTTGAAGCATTTAAAGCCATTAAAACTCTACTTTTGGAAATAAAATGTTGTGCAAAAACTTGAGAGAAGAACAGGATGCTTCTCAGATGGTGTACTACCCCTTCCTCAAATAATAATAATACCCATTTACAGAAATAGGCTACAAAACTAATAAACAGCTTTATCGATCCTGCTAAGGCTGTGGTCAGACGAGCGCACGGATTGCGCACAGTAACAGATGAATTTATAACGGCTGAGATTGTGGTTACATTGTATCAGTTAGCTTTGACTGGTATTGAGAAAAAGAAGAAAAAAGGTGTATGCAGAGGGTTCTCTACGTCCATGTAGCTTTTTCACGTCAATGCCATTTTGGCATCCGTTGCAACAGCCCCCATCCACTGGAACGCTCTCCCTCATACTGTCAGACTTTCCCCTAGTTTCCCTTCCTTCAAACGTTCCTTTAAGACATTCCTATTTACCATTATGCCTACCATTCGACTCACTGACGCAACCAGTCCATCACTCTCACCTAGCAGTTCATCACTCTCACCTTGCAGTCCTCTCCTCCTGTTTCCACCCCCATCCCTTCTAGATTGTTAGTTCCTACAGGAATAGGGCCCTCATTTCCTCCTGTACTGGTTTGTCAAAATGTTATACAATGTATTGTAACCCTATCTATGCTGTGCCCATTGTACAGCGCTGTGGAATATGCTGACGCTTTGTAAAGATTAATAATAACATGTGTTGCGCACTTGCTTTGTGTGTTGTTCTCTATGGACTCCTTTAGAAAGCTACGACGGACAGCAAACAGTGCGGTCAGATGGACGTGAAAAGAGCGCTCATCTGACCCCAGCCTAAATGTAAGAGATTAAATTTTAACATCTGAGACAAATTAGTTTTTCACATGGCTGGGGATGGAGCGGTAGTCTTGCTGCACCATGACAGTTCTATTTGAGCCATGTGTATCGACACGCCACAAAATGTTTTCTGAAATAAATTTGGAATGCTACTTTGTAAAAGCTTGTGTTTTGCTTATAATGCTTAACCCTTTCAGGCACGTTCATGAAAATTGGAAATAAAGATTTTTTTTAAATAAATCTATATCTAAAGACGTGAAACACACTAAAGTAATTTTATTATTTACTGTGGTTTCAATCTGAAAATGTGGTTTCAGATTGAAGCCACTGTACCTGAAAGGATTAAAGTTTAATGGCTATATAAGGACATGGCCCTCAGCTTGCTGTTATACGATTACCTTATGGGAAACGTGATGGGGGATTCACTTTTATAGTATAACTAGTTATTGAGCCTGCCTGGAGGGCAGTCTATTGTTGTTGTTGCCAGCTCAGAATCCGTTGCCACATATTTGCTTTTCAATTCCCTATCCAAGAGTATCTCTATGCATTTGTAACGCGTCCATCGCCGTCTCGTCCACAACGGGAGGGCCAAGTGAGCAGCTGTGATGGGTGCGCATGCACGCAGCTGACAGCGCATTACAAAATGCATTTACAGTTGTGTTCAAAATTATTCCACCGCCCACTGAAATTGAGTGTTTTGGACAGTTTGACATTGATTTTGATCATTCAGTCATCTTGCTTACAATTAAATCAAAGAGGCACGTGTAGGTCAGACAAATATAACATAACATTTATAATGAAATAACCACAAATGTCTTTAAAGTGCTCACATCATTATCAGTTTTATTCAACCCCCAAGTGACATTCAATCTTAGTACTTAGTACAACATCCTTTTACAGTTATAACAGCTTTTAAACGTGAAGCATAGCTTGACACAAGTGTCTTGCAGCGATCTACGGGTATCTTCGCCCATTCGTCATGGGCAAAAGCCTCCAGTTCAGTCACATTCTTAGGCTTGCGCACTGCAACTGCTTTCTTTAAGTCCCACCAGAGGTTCTCAATCGGATTTAAGTCAGGTGACTGCGATGGCCACTCCAAAATGTTCCAGCCTTTAATCTGCAACCATGCTCTAGTGGACTTGGAGGTATGCTTGGGATCATTGTCCTGTTGAAAAGTCCAACGTCTCCCAAGCCTCAGGTTTGTGACGGACTGCATCACATTGTCATCCAATATCTCCTGGTACTGAAGAGAATTCATGGTACCTTGCACACGCTGAAGCTTCCCTGTACCTGCAGAAGCAAAACAGCCCCAAAGCATGATTGACCCCCTGCCATGCTTCACAGTAGGCAAGGTGTTCTTTTCTTCATAGGCCTTGTTCTTCCTCCTCCAAACATAGCGTTGATCCATGGGCCCAAACAGTTCTAATTTTGTTTCATCAGTCCACATAACACTATCCCAAAACGTCTGTGGTTTGTCCACATGACTTTTGGCATACTGCAAATCCAGAGACAAACACAGAAAGACATATGGTGATATACACAGGGATGCACCAAGAGACACAAACCCAGAGTCAGAGAGACCATGAGAGACATGCACAGAGAATGAGACCGTGACGAAAAATGAAAGCGATTAAGAGTGACCGAGACGCACAGTGTGAAATAAACTCAATGAGGTATTAACCAAGCTCCAACAGATGAGCTTTCTCTGTGGCTAATACAGTCGTTGGAGAAATCATACAGGGACAGACTGTCATTGGGCCCCAAAAATGTGTGATTGCTCTGCCAGCCCTTAATATTTTATATAGGATATACATATGAAAATATGTGGACACGATTTTCCATATTGCTTGTTTATCGTTGTAATGTTTTTGTAGGTGAGGAAGCCGGAGAAAACACTGTTACAGTCATTGTCTCACTCAGTTAGCAAAGTGGATGGGTGTCTTATATCATTCTTATTAACATTCATGAGTATGCATATGTTAATGTTTATTTATACTAGGAATGTATTATTTATTATTTTTGTATCGTTTTTAATCTAATCTAAAATAGATGTAAAACAGCACAATTACACCATTGAGAAAACAGATCTGAAACACTAGAGTCATTTCAAACACAATCTATATCAATACTAGAAATCATGAGTTATTCACTAATCACTGTAGCTTTGTTGTTACAAAGATGATTCATATCGATGTTTCCAAAAATCAACGAAGCTTCTCCTACTGCAGTTTAAATTTCCATATATTTCCCAATAGGAAATCACAAAGATGTATCGTCGTTGCAACTCTGGTGATCTACACTTTGGTTTTCATCGGTAAACCGTGGTGGTCAGTGAATAACGCTGTTAGTCTCTCTCATCCATGTCGATGTAGGCACTCCTGTGCGACTGCTTGTCGAATGGAGAATCGTTTAGGTTTTAAAAACATGTATCCCTATTCACCTGTTCTTCTAGATTGCATTATATTTAATCTCGTATAAAGTCCATCAGATATAATTCGGGTTATAAAGCATCGGATTATACATAACGAACAGAGATCTGAAAATGTTAAATGTTTTTTAACTGAAAGTCTTTAATTTCACATGAAGTAACTATTTAGAGAAATTATTCAAATGTTCGCTTATTCGCTCGTCAATGATAGTGTTACTTACAATTCTAAGTATCGCATTGCTTTCTTATGCAGCATAGACAATGGATACACACACACACACAGCAGCAAATTACACTGTTTCAGAGTTTCTACCTATTTTCCACCGTTCCTTTTTTCTTTTGACCTTCTCTTCTCTTTATTGATTTACATTCACCGAAACCACCTTAACGTTTACTTAATGGCTCGTTTTCTGTTATTCATGATACGTGAAGTAAAACAGGTGCACATGACTGTCTATTGCAGTTTTCCCATAGTACTGTTTATCCTGGATGCCTTGCGCGTCTCATTTGCATAATAGTAGACTGGAGAGAGATGAGCACATCATAAGATGATATTTTAATGAACAGTGCCTCCTTCATGCATACATTTTTTCTGTATTTGTTTTCTCTACTACGTTTTCACATAATGTTCCTTTCAAACTTGAATTTCACAGCTTTATCCATTTCCTATTTTAACAAGCCGGTTATTCTACTTTGCCATCTGCCCTTGACACGCCAATGACAGTCCACCCATTGAGGCTCGCGTCAGACGAGCGCACTGATCATGTCCGTGTTGCCGCACATTTGTACGTCTGTTATAGCATATAATTATGACCAATGGAGCCCCACACAAAAAGTACGTCCGCACGGAACTGCAGACGCATAACGGACGCGGCAAACGGACGCAGGTTAGGTAAGAACGTAAATCCGCTAGAACGGATGCACAGAGTGCACTGCGTCTGCAACGTCCGCATAGCTTTGTGTGTGAGTGATGGAACGTAGTCAGACAAACTTCATTTTTGACGCCCAGCATTTTTGATGGACAAAATGTTTTTCATATTTATTTTCCCTTCTAAATCAGTCAAAAAAAAATCAGTCACAAAAACGCACCGTGTGGCCACTACCTTGTCAGTCAGAAAGTACGTCCGTTGTGCACGGACGCACAGTCCGCACAGAGTTCACTCGTCTGACCCTAGCCTCATTCTTACGATCTGGCAACAACTTATGTGTCACTGAGATGAACATTAAATAATTCTTTCCCATTTAGTTTGAGGTTCATACTAAATATTACAGACGGCCCTCCTCTTCCAACAGTGTTTATCACGAGGTTCTGGATGGTTCCCCATCGCCCACTCACAGTTCCACACATAGTTCCAAGTCTCTTTCTCATTTCCTTAGATTACAACTTGATCTCTGCTCTATCCCACATTAATTCCTTTGCCTCAGGATGTGTTTTGAGGAAAACGTAATCCTTGCAGAGTCTAGCTGTGCACTAATACAAAGCACACCCACCATTTGCTTCTGGACCTCTTTAACTTTAAGTGTGCAATTTAGCACATGAGATTGCGCGATTCGGTGGCGTAAACTTTGCCAGAGTTGTAAAGTCAAACAAGTAGTATTTTCCTGTAGACCAAAAATACTATTCTCATATAGCGGGCTCCCAAGTATCCAATCTTCTTCATATATAATGGTTATTGACTGTTGTAACCCGAAGTGACTTTCCTCCACTGTTTCAAACCTATAACTTTAGTAACATACATGTACAAGGCTCCTCTTTTATTTATAGTTGTTTTTCTTTGTTCGAGACCTTGACTATTATGCAGTCTGGTACTTTTCCGAGTAGTTTGACTGTGTCGGATGATGATAGCATTGGCCAAGTGGAGAGGTTGTGCTCTTCTCCCACCAATGGACAAGAACTGTCTCCAGTTCCACGCTTAAATCTTATCACTATAGACCCTAGTCACACTGTCTCTCATTGCGTACAATAGGTTATATTGCACAGCAAAGACTGATCATACAGTGACATGGTGCATTCACACTGACTTGCTTCATCCACATTCAGTGGCACACTGCAAGATGCCGCATATTTTTAATAAGAGTCATATTAGTCGTTCTGTAGGAGGCAATTTCAACACATTCCACATCTCCACTCGAGCACCATCTTTTTCTTGGCGGCTGGGACTGTATGTTCCCTGTGTGGCTCTCTTTTTTCGCATCGTCACCATAACTGCTGTGATGACAGACAAAAGAATAAATAACATTCCTGTTCCTACAGCTGAACCAACCAACTTGGAGGCCTTTGCTTCACGGGGCATACGTGGTTTCTGTGTGAAATGGATAGACGGTAGAGAAGTTACGAAAAAGACTGTAGTACGAATGAGTCACACAATTACAGAATCAACCCAGTCAAATGAACGAACGTCTTGTCTGAATAAACATTATAGCCTTTAAAACTTTCATACAGTATAAAACAACACAATAACTGTAAATTATGGACTGTATTCCAACATTGATGTAAAGTTAACCAAAGCTGTTGGAAACTTAGCAACTCCGTAGGCTTCAGGCCCTATTCCATGGTTGTCGGCAAAACGAAGACCGTAAGAGAATCTGTGCCTGCATCTCCGTTTTCCCATGCCTATTCCAGGTTAGGCTCTCTGGTAGCTCATAGCCCCGGAATGAAGCGCAAAGCTGCTTGATACTGTCAATGGCACTTCGGTGTTTTGCCCAAGTTCCCCCTCAGGGAACAATGTACATTCATGTTGGGTACACATGAGGAGTGTGTACACTGCCCTCATCTGTTCTCGATCCCCAAGAATTGTTCCCCCTTGATCTGGTACACACTTGATTTACCTAGTATACATAAAAAAATACATGCCCCCCCCATTGTGTAAAATTAGCCCTTGTCAACAGTTAATACAACACTTGGATATCAGCACATAGGCTTTTCCTGGAGATATAATTTATAATATAAGTGCCCATACTATTTTAACAGTTTTTTAATTGAAATTTTATTACTATTTTAAGTTTACATTAGAACAATGTCTGTCAAACAGCAAGAGATCCTTCTGCACCTTTATTTTTATTAGTCTATCAATATCTTTATTCCTTTCATTTATTTTTCTTGTGTTTTTAAGTTTAATGAATACACCTGTGGGGGGGGGTCAGTACCTTTCACCAATTATATATCTATATTGTACACTAGAAATAGAAACAACATAGTTCTTCTAATTTGGTAAACGTTGGACTTTTTTTGATAAATGGAGTGGACTCTCATATATATATATATATATATATATATATAATAGAAACTTCACAGAGCAACCATCTACCTACATCCACAGCCCCAGAGCCTGCATTTTTACTCTCCTGTAGGATACGGCTAGCTCTGGCTAATTTTACCCTAAGGTTGAAATGGGACCCAATGCTGTTGCAAAGAAAAAAAAAGGGAATTTATTATTAAATATAGGGGATCTACACATCTATTGATTTGCTGCAATACAATATTCCAGCTGAGGAAGCCACTGATATATTGTCAAATAGGTGAAACGCGTTCTGGCTTTTGTTTTATATGTTTTATTTTTATTAAAGAGTTTTTTACTACTACTGCTGGAGTTCTCGTTTGGAACAGGTTTTTTTGAAGATTGTACCTTTAAACAACTTCTGGGTGCACTTCCTGCGGACCTGGGTTAGGTCCCATACTTTGTGAGTACACTCCTTGGTTCTTTTTATTCATCGTACCATTACAGTCTATACTATGGTCTCCACCCTTTTATATTTAAGGGATTGACGTATTCCATCATCGGACAGGCATTTGGGTGGCCGATAATTACCCAGAAGCACATTACCTTGAACCGGGAGGGTTCTATTCCATGTGAGTGCCACCATTTATATACATGCCCCTTGATGATCTTATACGGGTTACACTATGATATGTTTTTTTTGCTTTACCTGAGGCTATTTAAAGAAAGAAGACGCATGAATACACCTTTGGAATTGTGACCTCACTCTAAAAAGGAGCATTGCCATCGCTACAACATCTCTTTACTGTGTTTGTTACCCATTGATGGTTGAGCGACAAGGACCATCGAAGTGTGTATCAGCGATTTCCGTTATAACATTTATCAGCGCTACCCAATCCTTTTTCTTTGTATTTAATAATCTTAATAGACAAATATTGTTGGTTTTGTTAAGATTTGGACATACATTTCAGCCATGAAACCCTTCTGGATATTAGAGTTATTTTATGTCTCTAAAGCTCATTTATTACCTCTTTGCACTCTTTTTTTTTTATTATTACTATTTTTTTTTATTATTATGACTTACTCCCATCCGATCTCTATTCCTGTGATCCATCTTTTGAATACTACCATGCATCTATCAGCTCATGTCATTATGGTCGGATAAAACCAATATCTCTGTGTAGTCCGGCAGCAGGAAATCTTATATGGTGCATATCCACTAATAAGGTCATCATGAACTGATGTGAAATAATTGCAAACATCCAATTGTGTTTTCTATTTAACAATAAATATGTTTGTATATAGCGAAGTTCAATGTACAACATATTTGTATACAAAGAACATACAAACTGTAAGAAAGGCAGACGTTGTATGAACTTGTTATGCTTGTATATTTGCTGTTGCACTTGTCAGGTATTTATCAAGACACTATTTGTAGACATTGGTCTTGCCCTTTTTATTATTATTACAATATATACACACATCACCAATATACAGTATGTACAGATGAATTTTAGTGCTAATTTGGTACCAAATATAAGGCTATGACATCATTGCACATGCTTGTGGCACCAAAAGTGGTAAAAAGTAAAACCCAGTGTATTCACCATTTTGGCAGGAAGGCAAAAGCCCATTTCAGTGCAGAATACAGTTTATACCCTCTGTAACAGAGACATACAATTATATCATCACTGCTGTGACCTATGTAACATAATTTACAATCCAGGTCCTTTTGAAACTTGGCATAATGGCAGGATTTCTGTGATGCAATATCCAGAGCTACCACAAACAAAATGCTACTGGATTGTATTTATGTATTGAGATTTATCTGCAAACAGTGGTTGGCCATTCATAATGGTCTACAGGAGTCAAGTCGAGCAGGAACACTTGGGAACGCAGTTCCTTCACTATTCATCCAGGAGGAACGACATTCTCTTTTGGCTCACACTCTGAAAAGCTTTTATTGGATTTCAGTAATATGTTTCCTTATTAAGTCACCAGAAATATATTTATTACATTTATTATGATGCCTTAAAACCCAGCTTATCTATTATATTTAAACATCAATAGCAAATTGAAGTGTGGGGTTGGGGGCTAAATGCAACATGTCAATGGTTAAGAGGGGGAACACACATATTGGAGACTTCCCACACTTCTTTTTGTTGGACTAGACCCCAGGTAGTCTAGTGTTCACAACTTGCGTCATGAGTAAATCATTTTTATTAAATATCTACATAACCAACAAGTGTTTGCTAGAATTGAAGCAGTGATGTGTATAACGCATGTCTACTGTACATTTAGATTATTTTTTTATGGCACAGATAGGTCTTGAACCTGTAGATGCTAAAGAATCTATTAATTCTGAAGATGAATGCTGGCCCATACTGAGTATTCAATAAGAATATAAACATTTCACAAGGATTATACAGTGTATTGCTACATTTAATCTAGAAGGCAGACATGATAGGCTCGATAACAGAGAAGCCATTAGTATTTACAAGTGAGTCATTGACTATAACCACTTCACACCTTTATGTCTGTGGCTCCGCTGTTATTCCAAGTTCAGCTGGAACTCCTGTTGCGGCTCAGCTTGTACAGCAGGTTATTATACATTTAGCTTTCTATACTTTCTATACGAAGCACAAATTTAGTGGCAACTGGTGGTAATGAGCAGTTTTCGATCACCCGTTATTACCTTCTGCTGCATGGGGAAAAAAATGCTTCCCAATGCAATTATTAAATATTTTTTGCGGCAATATATATATATATATATATATGTTGGAAGTGCGCCTCAGGTTCCTTGATGAAAAAGGGGGAAAGACCAACAACCTCCTCTCTGTGTAAATCAAAGTTCATGGAAGAACCAACAATTCTGTATTCTTCTGCTGCAGGTAAGGGGTTTATTTTGTGGGGGATATTATTTTGACAAATGTCACTTATCACCGTGCCCTTTCAACACCTGTAAAATGCATCTAGGGTTTGCATGACTCCCAGGGGAGTCGTGTGGACAGCAGGAAAGAATGCCACCAGCAGCAGATCACAACCACTGTTGGAATGCTTTTGAAGTCTTTGAAGGGATTACAAGTCAGGCCACTTTTAAAGCAGCCAACATGTATTTGAGTTGGTATTAATGGACTGCAAAGACATATTGGCTCACCTGTAATGTATGTGTTCGCAGTTCAGAATTGGGGCTAAAGTAACTTTATAAGTGCCAGCACCTCAGTATTGGTATCATTGGTGTGCACCATCTTGATGAATATATCCAGTGTATCAACCTCTACATTTTTTGAATGCTCGTTATCTGGTTCATAAAGAAATTTGACTTTTTTTGACGGTTTGCCATAAGTAATAAATATTCAGTATATACACATTCTAGTGGTAACGGCTATCCCATCCAGTGGCTGTTATGAACAACTTCAGTGTCAAAACCTAAACTATTTACAGTGTGTCACAATGCTTCATAACGCAATGTGTTAGCCAAGTCGTCCACATCTCTAAGGTTCATTATGTAAAAAAGGCAATGAATCCGGGAAGCGGGAAGGTCTCACAACATACTCATTAATGTCTTAAAGAAGCCATTTTGGATTAGCAGAATAGTTTTGCTCGGCGTCATACAGGATTCTGTATTGGTTAAAGCCAGCTGCTTGCTGTGTTTATGGAGAATAAATCTGATCACATTAAGAATTATGTTGTAAAGCACTCTCACACATTATAAATGGCAGGCGGGGTATACATCCCTTTAAATAAAAGATAATTAGTGTCTACCGTTCATTGTGTTTGTTCAGATTTGCTAAACATAAAAAGTCCAGTGGCAAGACATGTCAAACGTCTATGCATCGTATCGCTTTTTTCCTTTCAACACATGTCACTGTATCTGTAGAACTGCTGATACCTGCAATATGTTGTTTTTTTTGTTCTTTCTGTCCATTCGAAAATCACAAAGCTGCTTCTTTGTTTCTGAAGAACATTTTCAGCGAAACCTTGCTTATAAAAGTCCTATTGCTGTCCGTTTGTCCCACTGAAACAAGGCACAGTGCATGACTCGAATATCAATATTAACAAAGGATAAAGTCTCAAATTTTAAAGTTTCAACCTCTTGGCAACTTCTTGGAACTTCTTGGCAGCTCTTAAAGAAATGTGAATCCTGAGTCATTTTACGCAGTCTTATTGGTCATTAACAACTCTTATCAGTCTTTAGAACCATTTTTCATACACAAGGCAATCACTATGCGAGCCTGGGCTCCTTATTAAGGTCCCAGATGCCCATTTTCAAGTTTGGAAATTGATATTGCTAGGGAAGACTTTGAGAATAGTTAACCACCTGGCTTATATTAATCGCTCTTCGGGGGGGACTTTTAGTACACTGTCCATTTCAAGCCGAGCACCAGCCACTTCCTGCTGACTTGGACTGTATGTTCCTTCTGACTGTCGTCTCTTCCTCGCTGTCAGCACCATGAAAATTACGACAATGACAAGTAGGAGCAAAACCCCACTTAATACAGGGACAGCAATTCCAAGGAGTGGGAAGGGGAAGATAGAGACCACAATGTCTTTCTGCAAAAAATGAACGAGAAATCATGAGACCTACCCTACCACTGAAACATCAGTCTGTGTGAAAAACAAGAGCAACAGGATAACAGTAACATGCAATTCAACAATGTCACACTGGTGACATTATGGCTTCTGGTCCTAAAGTTTATTCCTAACTTGAGAAATTCACTCATTGACCAGCCTGAGCTTGTCAATAGTCTTTTCTGGACCATAATCTATGACACCTTAGCTGGAGTCAAAGCCACATTCAGCTCAATTATATGTTATGATGGAAGCAATGCATAATCTATATACCCATGCATATGTGACAAAATACACCTGTACAAAAACCACAATATCATGAAAGTGATAATAGCAGAGCATGCACACAAACTACATGCACAGTTACACATGCAAAATAAGAGCAACATGGATATTCCCAGCTGACATAGCAGTACCAGAGATTCACTCCTCTTGCTGTGGAAAAAAGGCATTTATGCTTTAAAGATACATTATCATTGTGTGCAACGTCTAATACAAGCCATTAAAAGGTCTCAGGGCCCTATTCCTTTGCTGGTAAGTGAAAAAAAAATTGCATGAGCCAATATATTTTACCGGATCTATTCTGATCCAGCCATTGTAGTAGCAGTTGAAATCGGAATAACAGAGAGCCACAGACAGGAACCGGCTGAACGACCCCAATGATACCAGCTTTTTGAGTCTATCGGACGCCATGCAGCCAAGCACGAGGAGGAGCAAGATGCAGGGAACTATGAAAACTATTTCTTCGCACTCTTACGCAGTCTACGATCAGATGTACTGTA
Source organism: Leptobrachium leishanense (assembly GCA_009667805.1). Taxonomy (NCBI): domain Eukaryota; kingdom Metazoa; phylum Chordata; class Amphibia; order Anura; family Megophryidae; genus Leptobrachium; species Leptobrachium leishanense. The sequence continues at coordinate 108,992,254 of CM019071.1, read as the reverse complement.
GTTGTGGATCACACCGTCTACTTCACTTTGGGTTTGAGAGGTACAGCGCCCTGGAATATTGAAGGGATGCAGAAAGGCCCATATCTGTATTGGTACTACCAAGACTTGATTTGGACTTTCTGCATGCATGGTAACTCCCTTTATGCCGCTTACCCTTGGGAACCCTGCAAAATCCAAAACTGATTTTGTACTGTATCTGTAGGAAACCACAAAGGCTGCCTTTCTCATGATGAAATTCCTATATTAAGGGGTGTTGTCCCATTCTCTCGCTGCTTCTGCAAGCCGTTCAGGATGCGCTCTGAAGTCTGTGTGTTTTGCTGCCCCTTTGCCAAGCTCTATCACGATTCTTGTACACCTACTATTCTCATTTTTATCGTGGACCCCTCTACACATTCTTCCTACTGTATATTTTGCTGTCTCCTGTAACCTGAATTCAAAGTAAGAGCCCTTTCCTGCAAAATAGTTACTGTAACTGTTGTCAAGCCTGCAGTACATTTGTCCAATTTGGTGCTGTCTTCGAGTAACCCTGAGCACAGTCATGAAAACAGCATGTTCTGATAGTCATTATTTCTTTTAGCTCATTCTCATGGAGATGATATTTCTATGTCGGAATAGATTGTTCTTCTAATTCTAGCCACAAATTGATGGCATCTATACAAATTATAGAAGCCGTTCATTTTCTGTAAGAAGACGCAGTGACCAAGCCAACAGCACGGCGAGTTGCCAGGTTAGAATAGAAACTTCAGCCATTAAATATCTTTCTATATAGACACAATTTTATAAATGTTGGTGAGATCCCACACTTAGAGCCCTATCACCTTCTTAACGCTAGCGCTCACATAAATGAGCTTTAGCGCTAGGTAAACTGAGGTGATAGCGTTACGTCTAGATCGGATCCCGATCACCAACTGGTTAAAAAATTCCGTTAGTACCGATGCGCTACCGCTTTCTAGTGTGAGCTTAATGTACTTTGTGCTCGCTATACTTGGGGAGTGCAAAGAGTAAGCAATCAGTAATTAGCATTAGGATCACATGGTCCTAATGCTAATTACTCTGCCATGACTGTAAGCTGGTGCTAAATGATTCTACTTCTGCGTAGGGATGAGCTGTTCGGGTTCGGACGGTTCGGGGTTCGACCCGAACTTAGCCTGTTCGAGCAGATCGCGAACCCCAAACATTTCCGGGTGTTCGCCGCATGTTCGACCACAATGGACCACAATGCATTTTCCCACTGCCTGAAGCTTGTAATTGGCTACAGCCTTGCACCTGACCACAGGTCTGGTGCAAGACTGGTTGTACACTATGCCAATCACCGCTCAGAGTCCTGATTGGGCAAATTTTGCCCAATCATGGGCTCACAGAACTAAGTCCCGCAGCACACTATATAAGGTTTCAACGCAGCGCTTTCTGCACGCATTTCAGAGGAGATTTCAAAGAAGATAGTTGTGTGTGTTGTTACTGCCGGTCTGCCACGCTACTGGGGGGTCTCATTTCAAGTTTTTTTGGGGTTTACAACTTTATTTAAAACATTTGTGTATTGAGGTGATTTTCTGGGTCTTGTCACACTGTGCCAGCAAGTCTTTTTGGGTCTCATTTATACCAAATATCAGGGAATTTAGGTGATGTGTGTCTTGTCACTGTGCCAGCAAGTTTTTTTGGGGTTTACAGCTTTATTTAAAACATTTGTGAATTGAGGTGATTTTCTGGGTCTTGTCACACTGTGCCAGCAAGTCTTTTTGGGTCTCATTTATACAAATATCAGGGAATTTAGGTGATGTGTGTCTTGTCACTGTGCCAGCAAGTTTTTTTGGGGTTTACAGCTTTATTTAAAACATTTGTGAATTGAGGTGATTTTCTGGGTCTTGTCACACTGTGCCACCAAGTCTTTTTGGGTCTCATTTATACCAAATATCAGGGAATTTAGGTGATGTGTGTCTTGTCACTATGCCAGCAAGTTTTTTTGGGGTTTACAACTTTATTTAAAACATTTGTGAATTAAGGTGATCTTCTGGGTCTTGTCACCACTCACCACTGTGCCAGCAAGTCTTTTTGGGTGTCATTTTTACCAAATATCAGGGAATTTAGGTGATGTGTGTCTTGTCACTGTGCCAGCAAGTTTTTTTGGGGTTTACAGCTTTATTTAAAACATTTGTGAATTGAGGTGATTTTCTGGGTCTTGTCACACTGTGCCAGCAAGTCTTTTTGGGTCTCATTTATACCAAATATCAGGGAATTTAGGTGATGTGTGTCTTGTCACTGTGCCAGCAAGTTTTTTTGGGGTTTACAGCTTTATTTAAAACATTTGTGAATTGAGGTGATTTTCTGGGTCTTGTCACACTGTGCCACCAAGTCTTTTTGGGTCTCATTTATACCAAATATCAGGGAATTTAGGTGATGTGTGTCTTGTCACTATGCCAGCAAGTTTTTTTGGGGTTTACAACTTTATTTAAAACATTTGTGAATTAAGGTGATCTTCTGGGTCTTGTCACCACTCACCACTGTGCCAGCAAGTCTTTTTGGGTGTCATTTTTACCAAATATCAGGGAATTTAGGTGATGTGTGTCTTGTCACTGTGCCAGCAATTTTTTTGTGGGTTTACAACTTTCTTTAAAACATTTGTGAATTGAGGTGATCTTCTGGGTCTCGTCACACAGCCAGCAATTATTTTTGGAACTCACTAATTTCTTTAAAACACTTGGAAATTAAGGTGATCTGTGTCTCGTCATACAAACCGTACCACGCTGTATTTTGGGGCTCACTAATTTCTTTAAAACACTTGGGAATTAAGGTGATCTGTGTCTCGTCATACATACAGTACCACGCTGTATTTTGGGGCTCACTAATTTCTTTAAAACATTTGTGAATTAAGGTGATCTGTCTCTTGTCACTGGCTGCCAGCTATCAGTGTGTCTCACTGAGTTATACCAGAGTTATTTAAATCTTTATACCAGAGTTGAATCAGAGTTCTGTATATATTAATCTATATATCACTCACCATGTCTGAAAGAACAAAAAGGACAGGCAGACGCTCCCAGCCACAGATAAGAGGGCAAGCAACCCCTGTGTCGTGAGGCTGTGTCTCTGGTCGTGGTGGACGTGGTGCATCCTCTGCAGGGGCTTGTCCTTTCTAACTGGTGCTGGCCGTCTTAAGCAGCAGCAACATACAGAGGACTTAGTGGATTGGCTAACCAGGCCATCCTCATCCTCCGAGTCCTCTGCCAGCCAGGCTTCTAGTGTTTTACAGTCCACCTCAGCTGCCAAAGCATCTAATGCAGCCTCCATGTCCACAGCTACTCCTGCCGTAGCCTCGCTATCACACATGGAGGAGTCAGCTGAATTGTTTGACTACAATGAGAGTGACATGCTGCTTGAGGATGCGCAGCAAGTACAGTGCTCTGATTCAATCTCTGAGGTTGAGGAAGGGAGTATAATCAACCTAGAGGAAGGGGGTGCCAGTGATGACACACAAATAACTGGCACTCATGTTGCCCCAGCAGCTGCAGCATACTGCCAAGATGGCTCCAGTGACAAGGAGATAGGGGGTGAAGATGACATTGATGATGATGAGGTCACTGACTCCACCTGGGTGCCAGATCGAACTGAGGAATCAAGTGAGGAGGAGGGGGGAGGAGGAGGCACAGCAAACACGAGGCACAACATCCTCTGTGACCAACCGTAGCACTAGCCAGTCCAAGGCATCACATGTCAGAGCTGCTCCGGTGCAAAGCACTGTTGTCTCAAAGAACACATGCAGGAACTCTGCTGTCTGGGAGTTCTTTAAGAAATGTGCAGCAGACCCCACCGTTGCTATTTGTAATCTGTCAGAGGAGGCTGAAGCGTGGGATAAACACCAGACGCTTGGGTACCACGTGCTTGAGGCGACATACGAACAAGTGCCACACATCCCGTTGGGGCAAAACTTTGCGTAGGTCCTCCTCATCTGTCTCTACCCACACTGTATGTCCTGCCATGCAATTGCCTACAACCTCCACCGACAGGGATGATGCTACAGTAATGGATGTACCAGCAGGTCCTTCCTCACAATGTGACATCATCCCAGTAGCTGAAGATTTACGCAGTCAGATTACGTTGCCGCAGCTGCTGCAGCGAAAGAAAAAATATAATCCCAACCATCCCCAAGCACAGCGTCTAAATGCCAGCTTAGCAAAATTACTCGCATTGCAGCTGCTGCCTTTCCAGCTGGTGGACTCTGCTCCCTTCCGTGAATTTACTGAATGCGCTGTACCACAGTGGCAGGTTCCAAAACACCATTACTTTTCACGCAAGGCCATTCCAGCACTATACCAGCACGTGGAAGACAATGTTATCCAGTCATTGGGAAAGGCAGTCAGCAGCAAGGTGCATGTCACTTTAGACACGTGGTCCAGCAAGCTTGGACAGGGTTGTTACATTTCCTTCATGGCACACTGGGTAACTCTGATTGCAGCTGGGAGGGATCCAAGATGGGGCTCTGTGCTGGAGCTTGTTCATCCACCACGCCTCCAGAAAGCTGCTTGTATGAGGTCTGTCTGCTCCACCACGACCACCTCTTCCTCCTCCTCCTCCTTCTCTGTCTCTGGCGAAGTGTCAGTTAAACCCACGCCTGACAGGGTCTACGCAATGGCTCAAGCAAAAAGATGCCATACTGTGCTTGAGCTGGTTTGTTTAGGGGACAGGAGCCACACCGGGTCAGAAATTTTGTCAGCTCTGCAGGGGCAGGTGCAGAGATGGTTTACACCACGCCAGCTTGAGCTGGGAATGATCGTCTGCGATAATGGCAGCAACCTTTTCTCCGCCCTACACAAGGGTAAATTGATGCATGTACCATGCCTAGCACACGTCCTAAATCTGGTGGTACAGCGTTTCCTAACCAAGTACCCAGGGCTGCCAGAGCTTCTCATCCAGGCCAGAAAAGTCTGCAGCCACTTCAGACGGTCATTCCCAGCAAGCGTTCGCCTGGCAGAAATTCAAAAAGAATTCCACCTTCCCACAAACCGTCTGATCTGTGACATGCCCACCAGGTGGAACTCGACATTAGCAATGCTGCAGCGTCTGCACAAGCAGCAGAGGGCCATCAACGAGTACCTGTGTGAGCATGGCACAAGGACAGGTTCAGGTCAACTTGGTTTTTTTCCCCCCGCAGTGACTGATGATCAAGGATGCATGCACTGTACTGTCACCATTTGAGGAGGCAACGAGGATGGTGAGCAGGGACAGTGCATGCATCAGTGACACAATTCCTTTAGTGTTCCTGCTGGAGCACACTCTGCAGGGAATTATAGATGTGGCTCTAGAGGCAGAGCAGCGGGAGGAAGAGGAGGCCTTCCCTAGCTCTCAAGGCCCCAGTCTTTCCGCAGACAGCATTCCAGCGGGTCCTACTCAGATCAGACAGGAGGAGGATGAGGAGGAGGAGGACTATTTAAGTAGTGAGGGCATTGAAGGTGGGGATTCCACAAGGCAGGGTTTTGTGTGCCCAGAAACAGAAGGGCTTGTGCATGGCTGAGAGGAGGAAGTGCACGATACGGTCATCCTCATTGACCAGGAAGACTCGGCAGCTAATGCCACCTCCAATCTACGCTGCATGAGCTCCCTAATGATGCAAAGTCTGCTAAAGGACCCCAGGATTTGTGCTATCAAGGAGAGGGATCATTACTGGTTGGCAACCCTTCTTGATCCACGATACAAGGGGAAAGTTGCAGAGCTCATCCTGCCCGCACAGAGGGAGCACAGGATGACAAAACTTGAGGATGCTCTAAAGCGAAACTTGTGTAACACCTTTCCAGGCACTGGTAGATTACCAAGTACTGACACACGTGCTTCTGAGGCTGCAGGAGATCAGAGGAATAGCGGTGAAGGCCAGGGCCGCTTGACTGATGTATTTTTTAATTTTTTTAGTCCTCGACGCCCAGGGACGTCAAATGTAGGCACCCATTGCCAGCGTCTTCATCATATGGTGCAGGACTACCTAGGGGCAAGGGCAGACCTGGATACCTTTCCAGCAGATGATCCACTGGCTTACTGGGTGTTGAGATTGGATCACTGGCCAGAACTTAGCCAATATGCTATGCAGCTACTAGGTTGCCCTTCATCTAGCATGCTTTCCGAAAGGACGTTCAGTGCCGCTGGAGGTTTTGTCACAGACAAAAGAGTGCGTCTGTCCACCGACTCTGTAGACCGGCTGACATTTATAAAAATGAATCAGTCATGGATCAGCAGCTATTAATCCCCTGATGCTGAAGTAATGGAATAGATAGGGGATGCCCTCTTCTGCATTCACAAAACCTCCAGCACTGAACTCTTCCACAATACCACAAAAGGGTTACGGTGTGAAGGCAGTTGCTGCCATGAAAGGCACAATATCTGGCTGCACTGATGCCCATGAAAAAAAACAAAAAACTTTTCAATATAGGACCACATGGTCCACCCCTGCACTCTTCCACAATACCACAGAGGGGTTACTGTATGATGATACTTGATGGCCTGGTATTAAAGGCACAATATCTGGGTGCACTGAATACCATTAACAGATAAAAAAAACCACTTTTCAATATAGGACCACATGGTCCACCCCTGCACTCTTCCACAATACCACAGAGGGGTTACTGTATGATGATACTTGATGGCCTGGCATTAAAGGCACAATATCTGGGTGCACTGAATACCATTAACAGATAAAAAAAACCACTTTTCAATATAGGACCACATGGTCCACCCCTGCACTCTTCCACAATACCACAGAGGGGTTACTGTATGATGATACTTGATGGCCTGGCATTAAAGGCACAATATCTGGGTGCACTGACGTCCATTAACAGATAAAAAAAAACACTTTTCAATATAGGACCACATGGTCCACGCCTGCACTCTTCCACAATACCACAGAGGGGTTACTGTATGATGATACTTGATGGCCTGGCATTAAAGGCACAATATCTGGGTGCACTGACGCCCATTAACAGATAAAAAAAACACTTTTCAATATAGGACCACATAGTCCACCCCTGCACTCTTCCACAATACTACAGAGGGGTTACTGTATGATGATACTTGATGGCCTGGCATTAAAGGCACAATATCTGGGTGCACTGACGCCCATTAACAGATAAAAAACTTTTCAATATAGGACCACATGGTCAACCCCTGCACTCTTCCACAATACTACAGAGGGGTTACTGTATGATGATACTTGCTGGCCTGGCACCAAAGGCACAATATCTGGGTGCACTGACGCCTTAACCAGATGCATATCTTTTCAATATAGGACCACATGGTCCACCCCTGCACTCTTCCACAATACCACAGAGGGGTTACTGTATGATGATACTTGCTGGCCTGGCACTAAAGGCACAATATCTGGGTGCACTGCCATTGACGCCTGTATCAGATTCATATCCTCAGAGGGGTTACGGTGTAACGGCACTGTTGCCGACGCTAAAAGCCCAATTTTAAAGCACCTATTGTTACTTTCATCCAAAGCCTGCATAAGTTTCACAATAATTTAGCCCAAAAAAACAGTAAACTTTTTCTGCGCGTCCTAAAATGTCTTTTCATACAGGCTGCAGCCCCAAGCAGTTGTTTATGGATAGATTAAAGGAAAAGCATTTACCGTCATATGAAACGTCATTTATTTGTTTTTAAGTGTTTCTATACATCCTAGAAATCCGCCACTTCACGGGCAGGTTATGGGGACCTCCTAGGCACGATATTTGAAGGAATTTTTCGTTTTTATTTTTAACCCTTATTTCATGGAAAACTCACTGTCCCTTTAAAAACGTTTTTTTTAAAACTTTTGTCCTTGTTTCCTGTCCCCAGGGCACTACCCGGACCCCCATACACCTTTTATGGCAAATATGTAGCATATATGCCCTCTTGGAGGGCACTCTAAAAAAACGAATTTTCAGCCCCATTGACTTGCATGGGGTTCGGGTTCGGGTTCGGACCCGAACAAATGGGAAGTTCGGGTTCGGGCTCGAACCGAACTTGGGGAGTGTTCGGCTCATCCCTACTTCTGCGGAATCAGCACTAGCTGAAAAGCCCCACAAAAATCAAATACTCACCTCTCATCCCGCGGCGAGAACGGTGCCTTGATCCAACGCTTCTGGCAGCCAGGAGCAGAGTGAGACTGGGGACATATAGTCCCCAGTCTCCCTCCATGATCACTCCGCGGCCATGCACGATCTCGTGAGAGTCAGATAACATGGCCCGGAAGCACAACCCTCGATGAAGTCCTATAGTTTTCGGGAGGGGATACTAGTGGTGGTGCGTTAGAGCTGCTGCAAGTATCCAGGAGGCTAGCGGCCGTTATGGGGCAGGCTGCTGGATTCAGTGCCTACCTTGTAATCTGTTAGTAAAATGGGTATGCTAAAGGAAAATTTTCGAGGGTAAATTTTTCCCCTTGGCGTCCCGGTTTTAGCTCAAGGCTCATGATAGTGCCCTTAAGCTTTTTAGGACTTGACCCCTGGGTAATAGTATCTCAAATTCACCTGTGTTATGTCCCTACTCCGCTATACCGCTTCTAAATATCAATCTCCTATATGGCTTCCTACAAACAAGAGTAAATGCCTTTTTGATGTCAAAATGGACTTAAATTTTTGCGCGCTTAGAATTAGTTTGACTGGCAGTGGCAATGATTCCCTGGTAATGGATATCCAGGCAAAAACTGTTAGAAGGCACATGAACAAAGACGACAGTGTTAAAATAAAAAAACCATGCAGAGTGTTATAACAGATATTTAAGATGCATGCAAAGACCTGACAAACGCAACAGCAAAGACAGAACTCTGCCTACGCAAAGTAAGCATCAGGAGAAATAAAAATACAGAGATTATTTAAAAGATAAAGAAAAGGTAGTGAACATTAAAATATGTTTTGGTAATAATATGAGGGCATACATTGACTTGAACTTCTCATTTGTTATAATTTTTAGTGTGTAATAGCACTAACAAACAAACATTTTGCAGACACAAATTCTATTCTTTATAACTAAAGCTTATTTCAGGAGAGGATGGAAAACTTTAAACGTGATTGAATACAGAAAATCTACTTTAGAATTAAACTGCAAAAATTCTATATTGATAATTGATTAACTTGACCTCATAAGAGGCACCGCACCCACCTCGCAGTGCACGCCGCTGTAGTTGGAAATGCAGATACACTTGAAGTTGTTCACGGAGTCTTGGCAGGTCCCTCCGTTAAGGCATGGGTTCGACTCACAATCATCAATATTAACTTCACACCTATATGAATGCAAAACAACTCCAAATCAGTCGTAATTTAAGAACTGTTCGATGAAGCAGTAATGTTTAAAAATGAAGCTATATATATTAATATGCTATAAAGCACATTTTTTTCATGTTAAAACGTATGTGCCAAACTGAAACACTAATCTTAGTATCTACGTGGTGCTTATTTTATTATCCCTGGATGTGCAGATAGAGCATAAATTAAGGCTATGAAGAGTTGAAGAGAAATGCTCTTTATTTAACAACAAAATAGAACTATTCCAAAAACAAGTAACTATTGTAGTGATATGTGAATTAAATATGTGACCCCTGCAGCATCACTATGTTTTCTTTATTTTCTAGTAAAACAAAATCAAATTATTTACTTTTGTAAAGGGTACTACGCCATTCTTGCATGTCACGACCTTATTCCAACTGTGAGGCAAGCTCCTTATTGTGTGTGAACGGCTCTTATATTTTATATAGGAGCCATTAATGTGCCGCTAGCAGATAATGAGCAGGGATGAGCCAAACACCCCCGAGTTCGGTTCGCATTCGAACTCGAACTTTTCAAAAGTTCGAATTCGAACTCGAACACAAACTCGATACAAGTCAATGGGACTCAAAGTTTGATTTTTAGAGTGCCCTCCAAGAGGGCATATATGCTAGATATTTGCCATAAAAGGTGTATGGGGGTCGGGGTAGTGACTTGGGGGACAGGAAACAAGGACAAAACATTTAAAAAAATATGTTTTTAACCTCTTCACTGCTGACGACGTGTGGGACACATCCTCCGTTACTCCCGCTGTATGCTGAGGAGGACGTGTCCCACTCGTCATCAGCTTTGCGGGACCCCCGGCAGACATACTCACCTCTCTGTCCGGGGTTCTGCGGCGTTCTAACTTCAGCGTCCTCAGACGCTGAAGTCCAGCTCCTCCCGACATAAATGACGTCATCGCACCATGCGCGATGACGTCATTTCCAGGTGACCCTCGGCAATGCCGGGAGATCGCCTGGAAGGGAGGGGGGGGATCAGTTCGGTTCCCTCTCCCTCCCGATCGGGAGGTCCCACAAAAAAAAGCCAGGCACCTCTTAAAAGGGGAGAGTCTCCCCTTTTAAGCGGTGCCTGGCTTTAACCCCTTAGGCACCGGGTCGCACTTCGGCGCCTTGCGGCACCGAAGTGCGGCATAGCTCCGGTGGGGGCCGCCATCTTGGATGGCGGCTCCACCCCTGGGTCCCCCCTCACTGCCTGATGTCCTCAAGCATAGCGTGATGACGTCAGATAGCCGGGGAACCCCTAGCTGCCCGGAATCCCCTGGTGGAGATAGGGGGTTCATTTGAACCCCGATATCTCTAGAACCGTGGCAGCTAGGGGGTCATGGAGCATGGCCTTTCGAATGATACCCAACATGACCAGGTATAAAGTAAAAAAATAAAAAACAAGTATTTTTTTGTGTTATTTTTATTAATGCAGCAATATTGTTCACATTTCAATTATAATGTGAACAATGATGCTGCACTAATGATTTTTTTCTATGGTGTGCGTTTGCTAAAAATCACAATTCCCCCCAAAAAATTTAATAAGTCCCCATTTCAAATTTTTGTACAAGCGCACCCCATAGAAAATATAACCACAAATGTTCATGTGATAAAAGGTGAAAAAAACACTTTACACGCTGCAGATGATTAAAAATTCAAGTTTTATTGCATTTTTTTTTATAATATACAGGCAGAACATGACGTATACATATAAAAATTATATATTATGAATCTGCCGGAAAGAACGATATATAATATGTCTGGGTCGTATAATAAAATGTGGCTTCAAATCGTGTTTAATTAGCTCAGCACACAGAGGTGAAATGCCTCAGCAGTGAAAGGGTTAAAAGAACAGTGAGTTTTCCAAAAAATAAGGGTTAAAAATAAAAATGAAAAATTCCTTCAAATATCGTGCCTAGGAGGTCCCCATAACCTGCCCGTGAAGTGGCGGATTTGTAGGATGTATGGAAACATCGCCATCACAGACCCACACACGACACCTAGCACTCCCAGTCTGCATACAATGTATCAAATTCATGAGACCGGACTAATTAGAAGCACATGTTATTTCCAAACACTAATTAAACACCTGTTGTTTACGCCGTTTGAGAGCACAGGTCATTTAGAGGTGAGAATCTTTGCTCCTAGACATTAGTTTTTAATTCAATATCTAATAAACCGTTGCTTATAATATTCTGCAGTAAAGAGTCTCTTTATTTCTAGATTTTTTAGTATTTTTACAAAATTTTATACTTTTTTCAAAAAAAGTTTTTTTCCAATACGCCAAAAAGTTCGAAATTCGCAAACCTTAGAACTGCCGATGTTCGAATCGAACTCCGAACTGATCGAACCGAACAGCTCATCCCTAATGATGAGTAAGCTTTTCCAATCTTTCTCATTCTTAATCTTCGTCCGCTGTTACTCATCAATGAATAATAACTTCTAAACCCTGGTGTTAAATGTCTTTGCATTTGCAGAATACACAATGTAAACTCGATCCTCATTTTCCTACAGAGCACCACAATTGTAGAATAACCTCCCAGACGCCATCAAATCTTCACCCAGTCTAAAGTCACTTAAGGCTGGGGTCAGACTAACGCATTTTGAACGTGCGTTGAGCCGCACTTTATTACGGCCATAGTAGCAGAAAATGATGGTCAATATACGAAGTACGGCCGCATGAAAGTTCGACCGCGCAACGCAAGCGGCAAACGAACGCATTTTTGCAAGAACGTTGAACCGCTAGTACAGAGTGCGCTGCTTCCGTATAGCGGCGTGTGTGCGTGATTAGGAGACGTTAGACGCTGCTAATGTCTGGCCTACATAACGTCCAAACACATAAAGTGTTTTATTGACGAGCCATAAAAAAACACGCACGAAAATGCACATCATTTGACCACTTTTTTGTGTCTTGCCACTGCCACCCATCAGGGTGTCTCACTGATTTATAGGTGGTTTCTGGGAATTTTAATCTGTGTCTTGTCACTGGCTGCCAGCTATCAGGGTGTCTCACTGAGTTATACCAGAGTTCTGAAAATCTTTAATCTAGATAACACACTTGAATCAGTGTTCTGCATATCTCCAATTTTTATAACAGAGTTGAATCAGAGTTCTGTATATCTTTAATCTATATATCAATCACCATGTCAGAAAGACCAAAAAGGACAGGCAGACGCTCCCAGACACAGATAAGAAGGCAAGCAGCCTCTGTGGCGGGAGGCTGTGCCTCTGGTCGTCGTGGACGTGGTGCATCCTCTGCTTGTTGTGGTTTACAGTCCACCTCAGCTGCCAAAACATCTAATTCAGCCTCCATGTCCACAGCTACTCCTGCCGTAGCCTCGCTATCACACACGGAGGAGTCAGCTGAATTGTTTGACTACAATGACAGTGACATGCTGCTTGAGGATGCGCAGCAACTACAGTGCTCTGATTCAATCTCTGAGGTTGAGGAAGGGAGTATAATCAACCTAGAGGAAGGGGGTGCCAGTGACACACAAATAACTGGCACTCATGTTGCCCCAGCAGCTGCAGCATGCTGCCAAGTTGGCTCCCGTGACGAGGAGATAGGGGGTGATGATGATGATGAGGTCACTGACTCCACCTGGGTGCCTGATTGAACAGAGGAGTCAAGTGAGGAGGAGGATGAGGCACAACAAACACGAGGCCTCTATGAGCAACCGTAGCCAGTCCAAAGCATCAGACGTCCCAGCTGTTGAGGTGCAGAGCGCTGTTGTCTCAAAGCACATGTACAAGAAGTCTGCTGTCTGGGAGTTCTTTAAGAAATGTGCAGCAGATCGCACCGTTGCTATTTGTAATCTATGTTAGATGAGGATCAAGCGTGGGAATGACATCCCACGCTTGGGTACCACGTGCTTGAGGCGACATATGACCACCTGCCACGCATCCCATTGGCACAACACTTTGCATAGGTCCTACTCCTCATCATCTGTTTCTACCCCCACTATATGTCCTGCCATGTCATTGCCTACAACCTCCACTGACAGGGATGATGCTACAGTAATGGGTGTACCAGGTCCTTCCTCAGAATCTGACAGCATCCCATCAGCTGAAGATTTACGCAGTCAGATTACGTTGCCCCAGCTGCTGCAGCGTAAGAAAAAATATAGTCCCAACCATCCCCAAGCACAGCGTCTAAATGCCAGCTTAGCAAAATTACTCACATTGCAGCTGCTGCCTTTCCAGCTGGTGGACTCTACTTTCCTTCCGTGAATTTGCTGAATGTGCTGTACCACAGTGGCAGGTTCCAAAACGCCATTACTTTTCACGGAAGGCCATTCCAGTACTATACCAGCACGTGGAAGACAATGTTATGGAGTCATTGGGAAAGGCAGTCAGCAGCAAGGTGCATGTGACTTTAGACACGTGGTCCAGCAAGCATGGACAGGGCCGTTATATTTCCTTCACGGCACACTGGGTAACTCTGATTGAAGCTGGGAGGGATCCGGGGGGCGTGGCCGACTGTGCAGGGAAGAGGACGCATCTCACGAGAGCTCTGTCTGGAGAAGCTGTGAAGGGGGTTCTCCTAGGGGATCCTCTCAGCTAGAAATCCTCTGCGGGGTCCCTGAGCAGTTGGCCATCAGGGGTGCATCCTCCGGAGCCTGCGTTGTCCCCCCCTCCGGAGCTGAGACACAAGTCTGGCCGTTGAAAGCTCAGCTGAGGTGCTCGGACGGCGGCCATCTTGGGGCCTGTTTCCTGGCCTTGCAGAATCACTTCCCTGCTCCTTCCAGGCAGCCGCCTGCTGTTTGCTGGGGAGATGGAGGGCCCCCATCCCCCGGTCACTACGGTGGTCGGTGTACCAGAGCCGGGAGGTGTGAGGAGAGGGCGGCTTACTCCCCTCCTCCTCCAGATGAGAAAATGGCCGTGGTAACGGGCCTTGATGCTGTTTACAGTTGTTGGGGGAGGAGGATTCGGGCCTGCTTACTAGGGGAACATGGCGCCTGATGATGGCCGCACTGAGGAGCTGCAGAGAGGTGCATGATGCCCGTGGTGGCGAATCTGATATGGCCTTACTCACCTGCAATGCGTTGGATTGTGCAGAGGCGGTGGAAGAGGTGGCTCGCAGTGAGGTACCGGGAGACCTGGAGGTAGATCGGATGCTGGCCCTTCTGCTGCCGGGAGCTGTACCTGTTCCGGATGGCGAGGTGGCACCAGTCACCCACAGAGGAGTTGTTGAGGATGCTGTGGAGCGAGCCGGCGGATCTCCCCTTGGGATACATGCGTCAGTGGGGCTTTCTGCGGGTGCTGAGTGGTCCTTTGGAGTGGCACTGATGGACTATCTGCCTCGTGGGGAGGATTACTACGCAGCTGATTCTACATGGCGCTGGCTGGCCCGACGAGCGTTAACTGCAGCATCCTTTTTTGATGGAACTGCTCACACAGCCCTTTGGCTGGATACCGGCTGAAGAGGCTTCTGGGTCCTCTTTTTTGACCTCCGTTATTTTTTTTTTGGTGCCAGGCTTTCTTCGATTCTGATGTCCATCTTCGTCTCCATGGTTTCCTTTTTGTTTTTAATTTGACCCCCCCACCTATCCCACTGCTAGCTGATATTTTTCCTAACTACAATTTACCTGACGTTTGTGCTAATTTTTGAGGACTTTGATTTCTACTGAGACATTTCTTTGACGACTTTCATCATTATTATCCCCCATTCTTTCGATTTTTGCCGTTTCCTTCTGAGACAACCCCCCCTCCCCTTTTATATGTTGCATCTGTGCATTTTGTTTTTTGGCCCTGCGAGGTCATCATTGCAGGTCGTTTTGTGACCCTTATTTTCCAAAATAAAAATCTTAAATAACAAAAAAAAAAAGAAGCTGGGAGGGATCCAAGACGGGGCTCTGTGCTGGAGCTTGTTCATCCACCATGCCTCCAGAAAGCTGCTTGTATGAGGTCTGTCTGCTCCACCACCTCTTCCTCCTCCTCCTTCTTTGTCTCTGGTGAAGTGGCAGTTAAACCGACGCATGGCAGGGGCTATGCAATGGCTCAAGCAAAAAGATGCCATACTGTGCTTGAGCTGGTTTGTTTAGGGGACAGGAGCCACACCGGGCCAGAAATTCTGTCCACGCCAGCTTCAGCTGGGAATGGTCATCTGTGATAATGGCAGCAACCTTCTTTCCACCCTACGCCAGGGTAAGTTGACACATGTACCATGCCTAGCACACGTCCTAAATCTGGTGGTCCTAATCTGGTGGTACAGCGTTTCCTAACCAGGTACCCAGGGCTGGCAGGACTTCTCAGCCAGGTCAGAAAAGTCTGCAGCCACTTCAGACGGTCAATCCCAGCAAGTGTTCGCATGGCAGAAATTCAAAAAGAATTCCACCTTCCCACAAACCGTCTGATCTGTGACATGCCCACCAGGTGTAACTCAACATTAGCAATGCTGCAGCGTCTGCACAAGCAGCAGAGGGCCATCAACGAGTACCTGTGTGAGTATGGCACAAGGACAGGTTCAGGTCAACTTGTTTTTTTTCCCCCCACAGTGGCTGATGATCAAGGATGCATGCACTGTACTGTCACCATTTGAGGAGGCAACGAGGATGGTGAGCAGGGACAGTGCATGCATCAGTGACACAATTCCTTTAGTGTTCCTGCTGGAGTGCACTCTGCGGGGAATTATAGATGTGGCAGTAGAGGCAGAGCAGCGGGAGGAAGAGGAGGCCTTCCCTAACTCTCAAGGCCCCAGTCTTTACGCAGACAGCATTCCTGCGGGTCCTCAGATCAGACACGAGGAGGATGAGGAATATTTAAGTAGTGGGGGCATTGAAGGTGGGGATTCCTCAAGGGAGGGTTTTGTGTGCCCAGAAACCCAAGGACTAGTACGTGGCTGGGAGGAGGAAGTGCACGATGGGGTCATCCTCATTGACCAGGAAGACTCAGAAGCTAATGCCACCTCCAACCTACGCTGCATGGACTCCCTTATCCTGCAAAGCCTGCTAAAGGACCCCAGGATTTGTGCTATCAAGAAGAGGGATCATTACTGGTTGGCAAGCCTTCTTGATCCACGATACAAGGGTAAAATTGCAGAGCTCATCCTGCCCGCACAAAGCGAGGACAGGATGAAACAACTTGAGGACGCTCTAAAGCGAAACTTGTGTAACACCTTTCCAGGCACTGGTAGGTTACCAAATGATGAAACAGGTGCTTCTAAGGCTGCGGATGATCAGAGGAAGAGTGGTGAAGGCCGGGGCCGCTTGACTGATGCCTTTTTAAATTTGTTTAGTCCACGATGCCCAGGGACGTCAAATGTAGGCACCCATTGGCAGCGTCTTCACCATATGGTACAGGACTACCTAGGGGCAAGGGCAGACCTGGATACCTTTACAGCAGATGATCCACTGCTTACTGGGTGTTGAGATTGGATCACTGGCCAGAACTTAGCCAATATGCTATGCAGCTACTAGGTTGCCCTTCATCCAGCGTGTTTTCTGAAAGGACGTTCAGTGCCGCTGGAGGTTTCGTCACAGACAAAAGAGTGCGTCTGTCCACTGACTCTGTAGACCGGCTGACATTTATAAAAATGAATCAGTCCTGGATCAGCAGCTATCAGTCCCCTGATGCTGACGTAACTGAATAGATCGGGGATCTCTTCTGCATTCCCAAAACCTCCACCACTGCACTCTTCCACAATACCACAGAGGGGTCACTTACGGTGTGAAGGCACTTGCTGCCACCAAAGGCACAATATTTGGGTGCACTGCCACTGACGCCTATACCAAATTCATATCATTTTAATATTGGACCGCAGGGTCCAACCCTGCACTCTTCCACAATACCACAGAGGGGTTACGGTGTGAAGGCACTGTTGCCGACACTAAAGGCCCAATTTTAAAGCACCTATTGTTACTTTCATACAAAGCCTGCATAAGTTTCACCATAATTTAGCCAAAAAATCACTAAACTTGTTCTGCGTGTCCTAAAATGTCTCTTCTGTTTATACAGGCTGCCGCCCCAAGCAGTTGTTTATGAATAGATTAAAGGAAAACCATTTACCGTAATTTGAAATGTCATTTTTTTGTTTTTAAATGTTTCTATACATCCTACAAATCTGCCACTTCACGGGCAGGTTATGGGGACCTTCTAGGCACGATAGTTGAAGGAATTGTTCATTTTTATTCTTAACCTTTATTTTATGGAAAACTCACTCTTCCTTTAAAAACGTTTTTTTAACCCTTTCGCTGCTGAGGCTTTTCACACCTCTGTGCTGAGGTCATTTTTACCAGTTTTGCTCATCATGTTTAAACGTGTTTTGAAGGCTTATTTTAGTATATGACCCAGACATATTATATATCGCTCTTTCCGTCAGACTCGGTAGATTCATAATATGTCATTATTATATGTATACGTTATGTCATGTCTGTATATTATAACAAAAAATGCAATAAAATATGTATTTTCAATAATTTACAACGTGTAAAGTGTTTTTTTTCACATTTTAACATGCGAGCAATTGCGGTTATATTTTGTATGGGGTGCGCTTGTTAAAAAAATTAGAGATGGGGTCTCGTTACATTTTTTTGGGGAAAATTACACGATTTTTAACAAACGCACCGCATACAAAAATCGTTAGTGCAGCATCATTGTTCACATTATAATTGAAATGGGAACAATATTGCTGCATTAACGAACCAAAAAAAAGAAAAAAAAAATGTTTTTTTTTATTTTTAGGAATTTGTTTTTAAATATATTTTTATTTTTATTTTTAATTTTTATTTTTTTTAAAAAACTTTTTTCACAGTAGTGTTTGGTATCGTTGGAACGGCCATGCTCTGGCCGATCCAACCATACCAAACATTAACCCCTAGCTGCCACGGATCGGGAGATAGGGAGTTCATTGGAACTCCCTATCTCCACCGTTGGTGGCAGTTAGGGGTTAACTCTAGGACTGGCGTCATCGTGCTATGCACGATGACGCCAGTCCTCAGGGGGAGTTCCCGGAGGCTTGGCCGACATCCAAGATGTCGGTCAGCTCCGGGAAAGGATCACGAACCGGCGCTTTTCAGCGCCGATTCGCGATCCAGCTCCCCAGGGGTTAATGCCAGGCACCATTTGGAAGGGCAGGCTGTGCCCTTCCAAATGGTGCCTGGGTTAACCCCCGCAATGCCACCGATCGGGAGGGAGAGAGGTCCGAAGGACCTCCCCCCTCCCTTTCAGGTGCCTCCTCCGCACATGCGGGGGGGCGCCTGAATTAGGTGTCATCGCGCTGCCGCGATGACACCTAATTTCATCGGCGGCGGTTCCGGATGCTGGGCTGACATCGAGGATGTCAGCCCGCACCGGGGGGCCAGCGATCGGCCGGAACCCGGCCGAACGCTGACCCCAAAGGAGGACGCGCTCAGCGCGTCCTCCGCACAGCAGGAGCCTTGCGGAGGACGCGCTGAGCGCGTCCTCCACATGGAAGTGGTTAAAAAAATTTGTCCTTGTTTCCTGTCCCCCAGGGCACTACCCGGACCCCCATACACCTTTTATGGCAAATATCTAGCATATATGCCCTCTTGGAGGGCACTCTAAAATTCGAACTTTCGAGTTCCATTGACTTGCATTGAGTTCGGTTCGTGTTCAAGTTCGAACTCGAACTTTTGAAATTGTTCGAGTTCGAATGCGAACCGAACACGGGAGTGCTCGGCTCATCACTAGTAAAGGAGATACACCACCACACTCCAAGTGGAAAATTTTAAATGCTCTACTATCTGGTATGTCCCTGTTGATAGATTTTAGATTTCTGGCATGCCTCTAGTCTACTGTTTACAATATGGATTATTTATATATAAAGAGGACAGTCTGAAATCAACAAGGTTAGGCGAGATAGTAAAGAAGGCTGTTAGCACCAATCCGCAATGATGATTCTTGGAACCAATCAGACAAAATCAATGTCAGTTAAAAAGGGTAAACACCATTAACATTGTACCGTGCTCAACGCACGTTTCGCCACCCAAATCATGTGGCTTCGTCAGGAGCGTAAGATTGTCCCCTCCGTCGATCTGAATATATACAGACTCAGGAACCTCTGAGATGGAGCCAATTCTAAGTGAGTTAGTTCCCTCCAAGTGTATCGGCATCGAGGATCCACTGATTTCCCAGACGCGTACTATCGCGCATATCACGTGACTCCCTCTATCCAATCAATGCAGAGTATACATCTCCTAGGTATCTCCTCACAAACACCCCCCTTGTTTTTCACTATAATTGTAAAGGGTCATCCAGACGTGGACCCCTTGCTTGATGTGCCTAGAGGGGTGTCAGCTATACCCTCCTGACGAGGCCCAAGAAGGCCGAAACGATCGTCGGGGGTTGCTGCACCTCTCGTGCAGGGATGACGTCCTTGGCAGTCAGCACTGGCCACCCTTTCTGGGTGAGAGCAGGCTGATTTGCATATGGAAAATTCATCCCTGTAATGGCACAAGCAAGCTAAAAACCTTGTTTGTGAGACCTGAGCGGCACCCACCGTAGAGCAGGCCATTGTGCTGTTGCTCGTTCTCAGGACCCTCACAAACACCCCCCTTGTTTTTCACTATAATTGTAAAGGGTCATCCAGACGTGGACCCCTTGCTTGATGTGCCTAGAGGGGTGTCAGCTATACCCTCCTGACGAGGCCCAAGAAGGCCGAAACGATCGTCGGGGGTTGCTGCACCTCTCGTGCAGGGATGACGTCCTTGGCAGTCAGCACTGGCCACCCTTTCTGGGTGAGAGCAGGCTGATTTGCATATGGAAAATTCATCCCTGTAATGGCACAAGCAAGCTAAAAACCTTGTTTGTGAGACCTGAGCGGGCACCCACCGTAGAGCAGGCCATTGTGCTGTTGCTCGTTCTCAGGACCCTCACAAACACCCCCCCTTGTTTTTTACATCTCCTAGGTAACCCATACATAAGATTTGCCGGGCTATTAGCTTTCACATAAGCCTCTAAACGGAGCATCTCTCCTTATGTAATAAAACAAAGATGGGGTTCAATAGGAAGCAAACAATTAGTGCAACCATTATTATTAATGTCCTTAAGGGCTCTGGTCATGAGCCGATTCATTTATCCTCTATGATTATTTGGTTAGTGACGTGGTTACGTATCACGTGACTCTCATAAACCAAACGTTCGAGCAAATAAATTCAGAACATATGGTTGAGAAGATAATTTTTTGCAAATTAATAGAGGATAATGGAGCATTGATGAATAGTTGAGGAGCTTTGGATCCTTGTTATGTCTGGGTAGGATGGGCCCAGTTGAAAGATGTAAATCAGACGTCTCCAAGCCTTATTAATAGATTTTCAAATAAATAAATCGGGAAGGTATATAAACAAAATAAAATTTATTGAGTAATTATAAAATGCCCAACGCGTTTCGTCCTAAGACTTTCTCAAGGGCGATAAATCAAAAGTAAAAAGCATAAAATAATATAAACCTTCCCTTCCCTCTTCTCGTTCTTTAATAGTCCACCTAGTCCCCTTATTGGTTAATTCGGTCTCACAGCGTTCTCCATATATGGCTAGGATGATTCCTCCGATACGTCACTTCCGTTTCCGTTCAGATGTTACCACATCTCCATATACTCCAGAAAGTCGCGCACTTTCGTTTTCATACGTTATACCATTTCCGGTCTCATTCCATCTCTTTCCATTTAGATGGAATGAGACCGGAAATGGTATAACGTATGAAAACGAAAGTGCGCGACTTTCTGGAGTATATGAAGATGTGGTAACATCTGAACGGAAACGAAAGTGACGTATCGGAGGAATCATCCTAGCCATATATGGAGAACGCTGTGAGACCGAATTAACCAATAAGGGGACTAGGTGGACTATTAAAGAACGAGAAGAGGGAAGGGAAGGTTTATATTATTTTATGCTTTTTACTTTTGATTTATCACCCTTGAGAAAGTCTTCGGACGAAACGCGTTGGGCATTTTATAATTACTTAATAAATTTTCTTTTGTTTATATACCTTCCCGATTTATTTATTTGAAAATCTATTAATAAGGCTTGGAGACGTCTGATTTACATCTTTCAACTGGGCCCATCCTACCCAGACATAACAAGGATCCAAAGCTCCTCAACTATTCATCTGTGGCTTTGTCTCAAGGAGAGTGGGAATACCTCCACGAGGAGCGGACCCAATTTTAAAAGCTAAGTACCTTGTACCAAAGTTTTTTCTTAGATAATGGAGCATTGATTGGCTAGATAGTGGAGGTGAATCATTGGGAGCAAAAGAGAGGAAAAAGGTCCATATGTCTGCATAGGAAAAACAAAAAGGAGGGGGACTCTAGGGTACAGGTGAAAAATTAAAAATTGAAAAGTGACAATTGCAAACAATTGATAAATGAAATAATCGATTGGACAATTATGTTATTAACCTATTGTAAATTAGGCAGAATTAGAAGCATTTCTAATGGGGCTATTGGTGTATAAATGGAGTGAAGGTAAATCCTTCATTCAGCTCTCTTGGACAAAGGGTCTTAAGTGTGTAGATCCAGAAACTTTCTCTTCGGCGTAAAAATAAATCGTAATTGCCTTTTCTTTGCTGGGGTTTAACCAATTCGATACCACAGAAACGCATCCTAGACGTATCGCCTTTTTGGCATTCATGTACATGTCTGGCCACTGGTGTATCTTGACTTTGAACAGATAGAATATGTTCTCTTATCCTGTGTTTGAAGGGCCGGAAGCTTTACCCACGTAAAACTAAGTGTTAAGCTTCAGTGGCTAATTAGTGCCAAATTCTGATGTAACTATTTATCTAATTATCTGGAGCTTCAATGCCAATTTTTGGTTCCAGCTACCAATAGCTACCATGATAAGTCCACAATGAAATCACCTATTGTTCATATAAATTTCTGATGCATTGTTTATGTTGTTTCCACGTTTGTCAATATGTTTGGGGTTGGTTAAAATAGTAAATTTATTATTGGACAATGCCAAACACAAATCTAATTGGAGGTTTCTGATAGTGGTTCTCCACATACCATTAACTTTCTTTCTGTAATACTATTTACACATCGTCTGAACCAACAAATCAATCTGAAATACGAATCACGGCAACATAACAAATGCACCTACACAAATTGAAAAATGTAACGAAGCGATACAAAACAAAATGAATTTTTTCATTGTGCACATGTCTAATAGAGACAAACAAAGCTGGAAAAAGTGTAATAAAACCTTGCTAAAAACCTGGGCATTCATCCGGACCACAGGAGACAAGACATCTACAAATGTGAAAATTTGGGCTGTTGCTTCTCCCCCAATATTTGGACATTTTAAGATACCTCAACGTGCACAAAGGCCTATACTGAAACGGAAAGAGCCCAAGGGAAATATCAAAAGACTTTCAAAAAACACTGAGTGTGAATATCTTTGTTCATGTGTTTACTAGCCTAAATCAACACCTGCCGTAGTTGAATTTTCCTTCTGGAGATGGTCAATCTTCACCATGGTTGCAACAAGTCTTTTTTACCATGAATGGTGAATAACAGAACTTTCTTAATAACCTCAATAATAACAAACAGTGACATTGAGTAATCAGATGCTGTTTGTCTGTAACTGCCACATAGATGGAGATGAGATCTATCAAGCCATCACAGTATTAATTCATATAGTTCCAAAGGGTTTACAAACTGTTTCCAACTGTAAAGTCAATGAATATAGGTCAGGACGGAGGAAGAAGTCTGAGGAATCTTCTTTCAAATAGGAATGTAATGGAAATAAATAATGGCCCTAAATGAGAGAATAGTTTTACCATGATAGATCCTTTAAGGTTATGTACAAAGAGGGCTGGCATATCCCTAAACAACTGAAAATAATAGAAACTATTTTGCAGATAGTGCACTTTGCATAGTTTAATACCTCTTTCCTGTAAACCCAGGCCTACATGTACAGTTAGCTCCCCAAATTCCATTGTTGCATTTGCCTCCATTCAGGCATGTGACATTTTTAATGCATTCTTCAGGGGGATACGGCCACCTGTTAAAAGACAAAAAAAAAGTTAATGTTCCAGTGTTGGCACATAATAATTTTTGCTCAAGAGAATAAATTAAGCTTGGTATCCCAGATATTGCAAAACGATATGTCCTGTGTCGTGATCCTAGACAAGCCGTAAGGTTCGGCGAGAACTACCTCCAATTATTTGACTAACCAGGATGGAAATCAACCAAGTTTATATATATTACACTCAGAGTAGACAGGACAAATATGGAGTGTTAAATGTCCATTGAAAATTAAGAAGCGTGCGCAGCCCGTTGCATTAGGGTGTGCACCTATGGAACATTTATTGAGACCCATTAATCAATATTTTGAACTATATGCACATTAGACATGTGCATTCGTTTTAGTACTAAAACGATTTAGTCCAAATTTTGGGATAATTTAGTTTTCGTATGACTCAAGAGAAACGAAACTGCTCAGTACAAAAAACGAAAAACGAAAGAAACTAAAATAAAATGCACTACATTTTAGTTTCAGTCCTTTTTGTGATATTACATTGAGTGAAGGAGACCAGCAATGAAGAGCGCAACATCGCAACATCCGAAGTTCTGCACCCTCCACATGTCAATGCAGTAGGATGTTCTATACAGAGAGTGGCATTAATTAATGCAGGAGGATGTTCTATATATTATACAGAGAGGGGTATTAATGCAGGAGGATGTTATATACATTATACAGAGAAAGGTATAAATTGAGGAGGATGTTCTATACAGAGAGGGACATTAATTAATTCAGGAGGATGTTCTATATATTATACAGAGAGGGGTATTAATTAATGCAGGTGGATGTTGTATACATTATACAGAGAGGGGTATTAATTAATGCAGGACGATGTCCTAAACATTATACAGAGAGGATCCTTTTTTTTGTCAACCCTTTAAATCCAGTGGCTGTGAGCGCGGAGATCGGCTGCTTGTTACATTATCTCAGTACAATGTATCAGGCTCAGCTGTTACAGTAACTGACTATCAGCACTCACAGTATTGTTCTAACCTCTTATATATAAAAATATTATTTACTAGTTTTACTGAAACTCTGAGCGCTGTGATGAGCAGCAGTCAGTTACTGTAACAGCTTGGCCTGACACGGGGCAGTATTACAATGTTGCTGCTAACTTAACCAGAGCTGTTGTAAACTGAAAACCTCCATAGGCTACAATGACTCTGGGAAGTTTACAACAGCTCTGGTTAAGTTAGCACCAACTATGTAATATGGCCCACATTGTGCTGAGAGTGAGAGATACTGTAACAAGCAGCGATCTCAGCCCTCTGAGGAGCCACTACAATAGTAATTGTATCCACTGGTTTTCGGATGAATGAAATTAGTTTTCATACTAAAGAACTGAAAACGAATTTCTTTAGCAACTAAATAAATTGCATTTTAGGACTAATCCATTAGTTCAAAACAAAATTTTGTGCTGTGCACATGTCTAATGCACATTTTTCATTAGAAATAAAAAGCCTGTAATCCCACCCACAGTCAGTTTTTTATGATATCCGTCATAAATCAGATTAGGTAAATCTAAAATGTCAATGTATGAGGTGAAAGAGGATCTCTTTATCCACCATAAGGGTGTGCCTGGGCACACTATGCACACCCCCTGTGTACGCCAACGAGAAGCAACCTATACATACTGTCAAGCTTCCCTGTTTGTAATATTGAGCCTACAAACGAGTTAGTCTATCTACGCAGTTAATACTAATAGAGGAAAACTAATACACTGGGACACCTCAAAACTGGCAGATAACAAAGGTTAATGTAGTCCCATGGAGATTTTTTTTTTGGTTGTGAAATTCCTTTTTAGGTCCTCCTGATTGAAAGTTAAAGGGACAATAACATTTCCATAAGCGGTAACTATGTTACAAATAAAACCACCTTATAAAACACAAGCTGCTGTTTTTTTCTTTGTTTGACGTAATTGCATGTAAAAAAAGAAAAATAAATTTAGGTGGCTTTTTTTTCGCCTCTCTCCATTATGTGGATTTTTCTCATGATGCAACATTTACCAAAACCTGTGCAAACGTTTTACTTTGTGGCTGTGCTTGATCTCCTACAGTATTTAACAGGTAATCAGGTGGAGGAGGGAATGTTTAGATAAGGCAGCAGTGGGTTGATTGTGATCCAAGTTACTCGAGATAATAGATGGCAGCTGAATGAGATAAAATAGCTTAAAATACTTCTAATCTACCCCATGGCAATGTCCTTTTTATACATCCTACACAATACAATACTTTGAGTCAGTGATCGACCCATAGACTCCATTCTATGGCCAAAGCTACCCAATGAGGAGCAAGTGCTGTAAAAATACTGGGGTGGGGGCGGTTTGCAACACAAAAAAAAATCACACAATGGATGCCCCCCAGTGACACATAAAGAATAAAATATTTTCTTAACTAAACATACAAGAATAAAAAAAAAGCACATGGAAGATATCAGAAATATAAAAAAAACAACATAAGGATGTTTAATATATTTGGTGGCGTCCCATTAATGCTCTTGAAAGTAGATCTAAGTAAAATTGATACTCCGGTTTCCACACTCTAACCGTATAAATGAAGGTGACTTTACCTCTTAGATTGTAAGCTCTCGAGCAGGGTCCTCTCTCTTACTGTTCTGTGTTTAACTTTATAAATACTTTATAAATACTTAGAATTGTAGTCTGACTTCTATTTGATTATGCAGTCTCTATTATTTTACAAGGAAGAGCCGAGGTGACGGCATTTGCTATTTCCACAATGCACTTGCAAAGAGATTTAAAGACTACATAATGGGTAGAGGGGGGCAGATGCTAATGCCTCTCTTCTATTATGCCACAGTAAGTAGGACCAGAAGGACATCTTCCAAAATGATCCTACTAACAGGTAACTTATGAAATCTCCATAGCAGAGGACAGGCATCTTTAAAGTTCACAATCTCAAATGTTACATTTAAAGTGACACTTACTGGCAGTATTCTCCTGTGTAGCTGGGTAAACACTTGCATGTGTAGCTGTTAACACCATCTATGCAGGTACCCCCATTCTGGCACTGGTGGTTCTGGCAGTCATCCACATCTGTTTCACACTTTCTTCCAGTATAACCTCTGTCACAAATGCACTTGTAATCACCCACCAGGTCTTCACAGAAGCCATGAGTACAGTTGTTGAAATTACATTCATTGATGTCGGTTTCACAATATTTCCCTTCCCATCCAGCTCTGCACACACAACTGAAAGAATTGAAGAGATCCTGACATTCACCATCATTAAAACAGGGATATTTACTGCACACATCTGTTCCTTTGCATCCCAGCTCCATCAAGCCAGGATCTCGAACGAACTGTTGAGGGAAAGGGTTGTCTATGAAAGGTAGGTGTATTCCGCCAATGGTTACCTGTCCAAGACATCCAGTGTAATTTTCAGCCAGTACAACCATTGTATCCTTTGTCAGAAACATTAAACTACCCGCAGTGCCCTGTGGTGTTTCTGCAACATCGTTATCCAGTTGTATTGTCCATTGTGAAAGTCTGTGAGATGGATCTTTCATAGATATGACAATTTTGTGCCAGACCGCATCAGAAACATCTATTCTTCCAGCATACTGGACATGTTCAACGCTGTTTCCACTTTGCAATGTCACCTGAAGATAACCATTGTGAATTGCAATGAAGATAGAGTCCATGTCTTTAGAGGCATTCAGCAGAACAGCATTTCTATCCCTGGTTCGGAAGGCCAAGGACACTGACGTAAGTTGTTGATCTGTGGAAACGTTAGAAGCAAAAACCACTGGATGGTCACCGAGAAATGTCACATCGGCCACACCTGGGGGTATATCGGAAACAAAATCCATAATTTGATGAGTTTTCTGTATTGAAAACTTGTAATCACTTTATTGGGACTCATTGTCCAGCAGATAATACTTCACTTGTAAATTTACTTTAAATTTCACAAACCAGCACTAAATAAAGATAATGTAAGGGCAAAATCATAGATATGTGACCAGCTCAGGAGAAATGTACCGCACAGAAACTGCAATAAAGAAAGGTATAGCATTGTGTTTGTATCTGAATAGAAATAAAATGTATATAGTGAAATGTCCATACACACATATCCTCCTGGAACATCTTGGCAGGTAGTGTTTGAAGGACAAGGTTTGCTTTCACACCACACTGGTTCCTCACATGTTCTCCCAGTGAAATTTGTAGGACAGCTGCATGTGAAGTCATTCCATGTAACCGTACAGTCGCCACCATTTTTGCATGGACCAGACTAAATCAAAGGAACAAAAGAAAACCCAGTTATACTGCAATGGAGATCCGCGGGTAATGTTACAATGATAATTATCTAAATAATGATCTCAAAACCGTAAAAGAAACGTACGCCACCCAGAAATGTATATCAACTTTGTTCATTCAATAACTGATGATCCTTTTCATTACATATTTTTTATCTTAAAAAGGACCTAACAAAATTGTTTCCAATACCCTGGGTGACCGAAAGGTTTATCATATATATATATATGTATATATAAAAGGGTTGTGATGGAGGACAAAAAGTGAGATAAAAAGCCTCCACGCTATAATTGGTTATGTTTATTATTACAGAAGCCATTTTCACATCACAGCAATTCAAAGAACTGCTTCCCAGAGCTCCTGTGCCACATTCCCCATATGCAGCAAAGAATTCTGGGTAGGACATGCAGATGACATCTGTCTCACTTTTATGCATCCTGGGTCTGTTTTTACACAGAACCCTTAAATCAATGCCATGCCATACTAGATGGCTTTTTTTTAAAAAAAGGACAAGGTTTATGCAACTGGTCAATGCCACTCTCAGGATAGCACTGATTCAGGTTTCTTGGACCCGCATCGGCTAGGAGCTAGTCATGACCTGTTGCAGTGGATGTTTGGACCTGTAGGGCAAATCAGTGCTTTCAAGGGTTGTGGTGGAAGACCTATGCAGCAAGGAATTCTGGGTAGGACATGCAAATGGCATCTGTCTCACTTTTATGCATCCTGGGTCTGTCTTTACACAGTTCTTTGAATTGCTGTGATGTGCAAATGTGATTGCACTGAAGGGTGACATTTACCGTGTGGTGCAAATTTCATAGCAGTTCGGCTATTCAGAGAGCTGTCAATTTGCCAAATACTGATGAATTGACAGCGAAATATGGTGCAGTTTGCCATAATTCAGAGCCAGTGAAAACGTCCCATAGATAAGTAATGGTTAATCTATTTAAAGGCACCGAAATGTTTGCGAAATGACCCACCTTTTTTTGGTTCAGTTCAACAGGTGTAAACAGGCGAATCCCATAGGATTCAATGTAAAAATAAAATATCGGTTTTATCATTTTTTATTCAACTGTTTTTTCTTTCAATTTAAGCAGAAAGCCTTTTTATTAATTTTTTGTTTTTTTATGCAAAATTTTTGATTCCCATTTTCTTAATGCCTTTTTTTTTTTATTCTGTCCCAGACCTTCCTATTATTTTTTTATAGGACCTTTTGTATTCTTTCCACATATTTTTATGCATTTTAACTGTTTTAACCCTTTCGCTGCTGAGGCTTTTCCCGCCTCTGTGCTGAGGTCATTTTTACCGGTTTTGCTCATCATGTTTAAACGTGTTTTGAAGGCTTATTTTAGTGTATGACCCAGACATATTATATATCGTTCTTTCCGTCAGACTCGGCAGATTCATAATATGTCATTATTATATGTATACGTCATGACCTGTCTGTATATTATAACAAAAAATGCAATAAAATATGAATTTTCAATCATTTACAACGTGTAAAGTGGTTTTTTTCACATTTTAACATGTGAGCAATTGCGGTTCTATTTTGTATGGGGTGCACTTGTTAAAAAAATTAGACATGGGGTCTCGTTACATTTTTTTTGTGGAAAATTACACGATTTTTAACAAACGCACCGCATACAAAAATCGTTAGTGCAGCATCATTGTTCACATTATAATTGAAATGGGAACAATATTGCTGCATTAACAAACCAAAAAAAAGAAAAAAAATATTTTTTTATTTTCTATAATTTATTATTTTTTTTATTATTATTTTTTTTAATTTTTTTAATTATTTTTTTTATTTTTACAAGCTTTTTTCACAGTCGTGTTTGGTATCGTTGGAACGGCCATGCTCTGGCCGATCCAACAGTACCAAACTTTAACCCCTAGCTGCCACGGATCGGGAGATAGGGAGTTCATTGGAACCCCCTATCTCCACCATTGGTGGCAGCTAGGGGTTAACTCCAGGACTGGCGTCATCGTGCTATGCACGATGACGCCAGTCCTCAGGGGGAGTTCCCGGAGGCTTGGCCGACATCCAAGATGTCGGCCAGCTCCGGGAAAGGATCACGAACCAGCGCTTTTCAGCGCCGATTCGTGATCCGGCTCCCCAGGGGTTAATGCCAGGTACCATTTGGAAGGGCAGGCTGTGCCCTTCCAAATGGTGCCTGGGTTAACCCCCTGCACGCCGCCGATCGGGAGGGAGAGAGGTCCGAAGGACCTCCCCCTCCCTTTCAGGCGCCTCTTCCGCACATGCGGGGGGCGCCTGAATTAGGTGTCATCGGTTCTGGATGCTGGGCTGACATCAAGGATGTCAGGCCGCACCGGGGGGGCCAGCGATCGGCCGGAACCCGGCCGAACGCTGACCCCAAAGAGAGGACGCGCTCAGCGCGTCCCCCGCATGGAACGTGACATGCGGTTGGACGCACTCAGCGCGTCCTTAGCATGGAAGTGGTTAAACGTCTTTTAAAAAAATAGCAGAGTTCTGTGGTTTTTTTCTCTGCAGTTCGTCGGGCTGATTGGAGGGTGTTCACCAGTCAGGTCGGCGGCGTTCAGCAGTCTTCAGTGACTCCATGTTTGGCACAATTCGGGGACCCTACAGTGAATAGTGAATTTTCAGCAGAATCGGCAAACTGAAATCGCCGAAGGGCACTGAAATTTCTATGCTATTTGAATAACCCTCATTGATTCCTTGGATTAACCATGCAAATGTATTTACCGGTGATTGATCGAGCGGCCTGCATAAATTTATTATCTTTTGCATATATATACACATGCATATGCAAGCCAACAATTTATAAATATATACATTTAATATGTGTTATCCTTCAGTATTTTTGTTTGACCACTTTCATTTTTATTTCCAGACTAGTACGAACAGTGGGTTCTAAAAATTAAAGGATTTTCATCACTTTTCATTTTCGAAGCGACATAAATAGTTGAGATGACTATATGGAATATGACACATTTAACCTGCAAATATCTGAAAACTAGTTACAGTGAAATGCACATGTCTGATGTTAAAATGTAATATTCTATCTATCCTCACAAGAGATTATTTCCACCCCAATCTGAGATCAGATCCCTTTCCATTATTTCTCCATGAGGATGAATATTTTTGCCGTACGTTCCTGAATATGTGCAGGAAATTATAATTTTCTCCTAATTCGATCTATTTTGCAAAGACATTTGTGAAAACATACTCACATCGCATGTAGGATCAGACTCGCAATTCATAGTGACATTATTGATCACCTCAGGATATAAAATCTCTTCCATTTTTATATCTTCTGTTACCAATTTAAAGAACTCCAAACGATGATTGTTGAGTCTTATATCTTGAAGACATCCTTTAAAATATCCACCTTGTTGCCTTAGATGATCATTTTCTGGCAATCCACCAATAAATATTTCATCCCTACTTTCAATAGACACATTCGGTAAATGTCCCAGTCTCGTCTCGACGTCCAGATGATTTATTGTGACTAGACCTTCCTTCATAGAAATGTTTATAAAATATGTTTTACCATCTGAGAGGTATTCTTTGAAGATCAATGGTGTTGCAGATACAATTGAGACGTGAAGCCAACCATTTCGTAGGAAAAGTTGGAAGTAATCTTCAGTTACATTACTGACCGCCAGCAAAAGACCATCTGGTTTTAAGGTCCTAATGAAAGCTGAGATATTAAAATTGTTTCCTATACCTTGGGCAACTGTAAAGCTGGCATAACTTGGTACACCTTCTTTAGAAAATGTTCCAGGTGTGTACTCTGAGAAGAAACAAAGAACATTGGAGATTCTACATCTGAAGAATAAACTAATGTAAACTCAACCCCACGTGCACTGTCACATTTTAGTTTTATTCTAGCTCTTGTAATCCTTTGATAATAGCTTGTATAAACATTTGCATAATGTTAACTAATGTTCTTCTATCTGGATATTATTAAACAAGATAGTCATACATAAAAATGTCATCTTGTATAAAATGGCATTTGTCAATAACCTCATGATGGCTCCAGTATCCTCCAATAACCAGACGTTAGCCCTGGATTAATGTAACGCTCAACTAAATATACTGTATGCTCTGTAGAAAATAATTCAGGCACTGGATCAACTTTAGCGACCAAGATGTAGCACCAGTCTTTTGTACTCCATGGAGACCAGAGAAAGCCCTCCATGAGATCACTTGTACGTGATCTCACAGGGCTGGCGGAAAGACATTGGGAACTATTTGTTATTGGTGCGGTGGCAGGGAAGCAGATTGCACCATCCTCTAGACATGTGCATTCGTTTTAGTACTAAAACGATTTAGTCCGAATTTTGGGATAATTTAGTTTTCATATGACTCAAGAGAAACGAAACTGCTCAGTACAAAAAACGAAAGAAACTAAAATAAAATGCACTACATTTTAGTTTCAGTCCTTTTTGTGATCTTACATTGATGAGTGAAGGAGACCAGCAATGAAGAGCGCAACATCGCAACATCCAAAGTTCTGCACCCTCCACATGCCAATGCAGTAGGAAGTTCTATACAGAGAGGGGCATTAATTAATGCAGGAGGATGTTCTATACATTATACAGATAGGGGTATTAATGCAGGAGGATGTTATATACATTATACAGAGAAAGGTATAAATTGAGGAGGATGTTCTATACAGAGAGGGACATTAATTAATTCAGGAGGATGTTCTATATATTATACAGAGAGGGGTATTAATTAATGCAGGTGGATGTTGTATACATTATACAGAGAGGGGTATTAATTATAATGCAGGAGGATGTTCTAAACATTATACAGAGAGGAGCCTTTTTTTTTAGCCCTTTAAATCCAGTGGCTGTGAGCACTGAGATCAGCTGCTTGTTACATTATCTCTCAGTACAATGTATCAGGCTCAGCTGTTACAGTAACTGACTGTAACAGTGCTCAGAGTTTCAGTAAAACAAAGAAATAATATTCTTCTAATCTCTAATATATAAAAATATTATTTACTAGTTTTACTGAAACTCTGAGCGCTGTGATGAGCAGCAGTCAGTTACTGTAACAGCTTTGCCTGACACGGGGCAGTATTACAATGTTGGTGCTAACTTAACCAGAGCTGTTGTAAACTGAAAACCTCCATAGGCGCCACTACAATAGTAATTGTATCCACTGGTTTTCGGATGAAAGAAATTAGTTTTCATACTAAAGAACTGAAAACGAATTTCTTTAGCAACTAAATAAATTGCATTTTAGGACTAATCCATTAGTTCAAAACGAAATTTTGTGCTGTGCACATGTCTACCATCCTCTACACCATGGAACCACCAGGGAGGATTCAATTATTTGGCTCTTTTTTGATTTCTTTTTATTAAGTGATTGTGATATTTGTAAAATTACAAAACCAGGTTTGAGAGCTGGTATTTTTTCTTAAGACCAGCTCAAAGCAATAATAAGGGACGCTGCAGTAATTTGTAATTCCCTGGCTGCTCTCACATTCGCACTTCCTTTACAAAGGACATGCTAATTCACAGTAGGCAGTCTAAACAGCCAATCCGCAAGGGAAATGTGCAACTTGGCTGGAATAGGGTGGGAGCGATGAAGATTAATAAATGGGGCATTATACTTAACAACTCATTAATAATACTGACTCTGTTGAAATAGGACACCAAGCCTAGTGCAATCTTAACTAGAGCTCACAATTTACAGTAGCCTTTACTGTCCATGGAGCTGCTAAGTTAACCAGAACTCTAGCCACGTTTACACCAGGCTTTGAATCTAACACTGTATTTTCATGTGTAATTTTACTGTTGTAACTGGACCTCAATGGCCCCTACACTGTGCCCTGGAGCCCTGCCCCTACCAAATGCTCACTCCCAGTTAAACCCCCAGTCCCCTTTATCCCTTACTTCCCCTTAAGGTTGGTCATCCACTGGATCCATAGTCGTACAACCGACTTGGTCATTAGACTTTGGATGACCTAGGTCTTGTAACTACATACGACTAGGGTCGATCACTGCAAGCGACTATGGACGACCCAGGTCGGACTTTTCTGGCCATTACATTAGCTTATTTTTTGTGGAAAAATGCATACCTCATAGAATATATTAAAATTGAAGTTTGAATGTTAACTTGTGCCTAAATATACACTTGGCACATAAGTGATTTTGGCACAGCTGCAAAACAGACTGAGTATGCTTTCCCTATGTAGTCGTTCAAAGTAGACCGAAGTCGTCCAATGGAAGTCAGAGGCAATGGACGAGCGTTGAATCTCTTCTGTGTTGTGGGATTAGTCGTAAGACTATGGGTGACTGCGACCGACTTGTTAGTCGGATGAGTATAGAACCAGTGGACGACCAGCCTAATTGCAAGTTCCAATTGAATCTCCCAGTCCCCCTCAACTTGTCTTCATCCCATTTTTCCTTCACTTGGTGCAGGTATTTGCTGCCCTGTGGCCAGTCATTCAGCCCTTTCCCAACAATATAGTAAGCCAGGCTACTGGGACACTTTAAAAATTGGTGACTGATGTTGCTGCAGACTGATTCAGGCACTCACCTGGCAAACTGGCTGAGGGGTTCTCAACGGGGTTCCTATTGGAGGAAATTGACTATTACAGTAATTACAAAACCTTTTCAGCCGGTTACCACCTTGGTTCCATAAGTTTATTACAGTGCCCCCATCAGCCAGGGATGGCATGTGCTGTGCCCTGATAATATTTGTGCAAAGCTTCATTAGTTTTGTGTGTGGAGTTACTTAGTGATAAAAAGATAGATTTCACAAAGACGCAAAATCTACTGATTAATGCTGAGCTCATATTCTCTGCTTTCTGAACGCACTTTGGGAATCATTGAATTTATAGTAAGTCAGTTTTGATCTAGCACAAAACCAGATTGGGTTTAAGTAGATTGAACATATTAAAGGCTGTGTATGAAATACAGAATACTTCTAAATAACTTACCCTGCATACATGTTGGACCCCTGTATGGTCTGATGCACTCACACCTCATACTTGCCCAGAGGTCAATACACAGTGCCCCATAGTGACAAGGGTTGGGGTGGCACCAATCTGTTTTATTGCATCCAAGTTCCATTTCAAATAATTTGTTAAAGTTCTGGGGTAGTTGAATCATGGAGTCAATTTCCAGATCCTCCATGCACCCTGTGAAATTTTGTCGACTTATGGTATTATTCAGAAGGGCTTCTTCAGCAAGTCCTCCAATATACACCGTGTTGAAAGATTCTGGGAGCTGTGCATTTTTGATGATTTCCTCAGTGGAACAAATTCCATTGGCACAGTCTTCATGATGCAGGATTAGTTGCACAGATGTATCTGTCAAAACCTTTACTTTATGCCAATAACCATCATCCAGTCTGTGATGAGAAAGTACCAAATGAGTAGAGTTTCTCCAAAACTGAAGATTCAACAAGCCGTTATAAAGCTCCAAAATCAGATAGTTGTCCTCATTGCCACGGTACATAAGGATCATGTTTGGTAATGTTGTTCTAAACCGAACACTGAACTGGCCTGCTTGGCCTGTAACGCTGTCAGTATGCCTCTTGCTTCTGTTTGTGGAATGCAGGTCATACAATATATACCCATTGGATGTAAATGAGAAAGTTGTTTGTATGGTACAGTTTTCTCCATAGAATCCAGGTTGGCACTTGCAGATGTAACTGTGGATATTTTCTTCATATTTTGGGATACATGCAGCTTGATTTTGGCAGCTGTGAATCCGACAACCCTCCAGTTGAATGGAGCAGTTTTTACCACCCCATGTGATTCCATCTAATGCTGGTGTAAGACAACCGCAGTAATAGTCATCAACAGCATCCGTGCAAGTCGCTCCATTTTCACATGGGTTACTTTCACAGTCATCAATATCAATACTGCAAACCAGACCTAGAATATGCAAGTAAAGAAAAAAAAGCTTAATAAAAAATGTCATGTACAACACTCAAACGTATTATAAAAACAGTAACATTATATATGTTTGCCTCCAAAATTCATTCTATGGTTGAAAGGCAGCATACAAGCAGGGTTGCCCAAAGAATGAATCGGTTGTGTCAGGCAGGTATGTTGCAAATATGAGCAGGGTTTTATTAGAAAATGCAATGTTAGAGTATCATAGGATATAGGATGAGATATGAAGGTTAGTTACAGCTACAAGTTCCGTAGCGCTGTACAATGGGTGAGACAGAATAACAAATAAACATACAAGTTAGACACACATAACAGTAGGAGAGTGGACCCTGCTCGAGAGCTTACAATCTAAGAGGAGTGGAATGACACACTAGATGTGGGTAATATCTGAGTATGTGGAGTAATTGGGTGCATGTGGCCTGTAGCTGAGAGGGAGCAAGAAATGTATAATGGGGATTATGGAGCGAGCCGATAGGCTTCGCTAAAGTAATGTGTTTTCAAAGACTTCTTGAAGGACTGGAGATATGGGGAGAGTCTTATGTTGCAGGGAGGGAGTACCATAGAAATGGGGCAGCTCGGGAGAAGTCCTGAAGAAGAGAATTAGGGTTGCTGGTACGAGGAAAAGATCACATCAGATCATTGACAGTGCGAAGTGGTCGGGCGGGGATGTACTTGCTAATAAGGGAGGGGATGTAGGCAGGGGCACGGTTATGGCAAGCTTTGTATGAGAGCACCAATATTTTGAACTGGATTCTTAAGGAAACGTGGGAGTCAGTGTAGAGATTGACAAAGGGGAAAGGTGTGAGAAGTGCTGGAGGTGAGGTGGATGAGCCTGGCACAGGCATTTATTGCAGACTGCAGAGGGAGAATCTGGGATCTCTGAAGGCCAGCCAGAAGGAGGTTACAGTAGTCCAGATGGGAGATGATAAGAGCTTGGATGAGCAGAGACCTGATTAAGTTATCCAAGGTCCTTGGATAGGACCGTAAAGTTGCATCTTCCAATAAATCCCTGCAGTTATTTGCAACATACCCACCTCTGGTGACTGGTTCTTTCTATGGTGGAAAGGAAACATTGGGCTGGCTTCCCTACAGACCTTGGTGAACTCACTCTGGTTGAAGTATAGTAGAGCCTGCTTCCTTATTTTCTATTCATCAGTGATCACTACATGAATGGACTTACTATTGTGAATATAGAATTAAAGACTCTGAATAAAATCATTTCAATGTCACATTTTTTACAATATTTTTTTAAAGCTTAAATTTCAGGTGCTTTGCTATTTGAACTAAAACATAATGTAAAAGATAGTGGTAGAGTGCAGACATTATCTCCCAACAGAAAAAAATAACAACACAAAGGCCGTTGTTTATATCATTGCACCTAAACTTAGTCATGCTTAAAAGTAAGCTACATTTACTTCCAGATAAAAGAAAATGTTGCTTTATACCCATTTCTCACACAGTGGCCATTGTGTGTTTATTTTATTTATTTATAAAAGATCAGTGGTTACATAAAAGCAATGCTAAAGAAGAGAATCAGGGGAGTCAAGGCAGAGTTTGTGACACGTCACTGTGTATATTAAAATACATCAAAACCAAACTATCCCACGTGCTCTGAATGGACTGGATAGACGCTAACCAAGAGAACTTTGGGTTTATATATTCTTTTAGTATCGGGAACCTGGTCTACAAACTCTTGATCCACAACAAAAGATACCAAACACAAGAAGATTTCCAGCGTATGAGCCGATACTCAATGAGAATTCTTTACGGAGCATCCTTCTCCTCTTTTATTATTCATTGAGATGGAGTTACAGAGAAATCAGGACCCAGCAATGGGAATTGGGAAGATCTCCTTAAAGGAGCAATTGGACCACTCAGCACCCTCTCCTATACATGTAGCTTATCCTGATTTAAGATACTTATACTGATTATGTTTGTTGTTAATAATAAAAAATGGGAATGATGTTGATTTTGGATGTTGTAAGTTGCATTGTGAACCGGACGCTATCCGCGCTGTATTCATGTTCTTAATAAAATGTTTATTAAAAAAATACACAAATCTACTGTAAGCAAGAAAAAAAAAATTGGAAATATAAATTCATTTTAAAAGTTAGAAAAAATGGTAGTTTAGAAATTAAAGAATAGATGTGCAAGGATAAAAGTAAAACGTAACGTTTATTTTGACACTTAAAAAATCATTAGACGAACATACACACACACACACATGAATAAAAACACCACAAATCCCTAATTCAAATCGCTGGGCTCCAACATGGAGCTACCTTAGGTAATCGGATATTTGGAGAGTTACCAATTCAAACAATAGCTTACTACTTCGGCAGAATTTAAGTTTGGCTAATAAACATGGAACCAAAGAACTGTCCAAAAGCACATATTGAGGAAACAAATCACATTGTTAGGTCACACTAATAGCCGCTAGAACAAGCCAGATAGTAGATAAGCAGCGAGATCCTTAGAATGGGCTCCTAGAGAATAGTAGGAAAGTGGGGAAAACCAATTTGGTCCCACCAGGACTCGCTGGTCAGCAGTAACTCAAGAAAAAAATTAGACTATACTCATGTTGCTCTACGCGTTTCGCCGCTAGGGCGCCCTCAGGAGCAAACTAAGCAGCAGTATGGAGTATGTAAAAGTAGAGACTGTGCAGTGCTTACTCTCTTTATATAGTGTACTACACTAATGAAGGTTAGCAGGTGTAGGTCTGATGTAAATTGGTACCACGTTCGAGGGGAGTGAACAGCAGAATTAAATCTCAATGAACGCCGACCCTGCGGTGAATTCAACATTCACCGCAGGGTTCCCAAAGTGCGCCGAAGGGATCTGCTGAACGTCGCTGATCAACCAGCTGAACGCAGTCGCTGACTGCTGAACACAGCTCACGATCCGCCAAACGCAGCTGCAAACCGCTGAACACTGCTGGAAAACGCCGACCAGCTGCTGAAAGAAAAGTCGACCAGACGACGAACAGGGGTATAAAAAAAAACCTTGCAATTTTTAAAAGGCATTTTAAACAAAAATAATGCATAAAAATGCATGGAAATAATAAATAAGGCCCCATGAATAATAATAAAAAGGTCTGTTACAGAATAAAAAAACTCGCCATTTTAAAAATAAAATCGGAATCAAAACATTTTGCTGAAAAAAACCAGAACAATGCTTAATAAATTCTAAGAAATAAATTAATAGAAATACTTTTTGCCGCAAATGAAAAGAATTAACGGTTGAATAAAAAATTTATAACTGGGATTTTTTTTACATTGAAACCTATGGGATTCCCCGGTTTAAACCTGTCAAACGAAAGCATCAAAAATCTGGGCATTTTGACAACTTTTAGATGCTGTTCGGCGTTATCTGCATTGATTAACCAGTACTTCTCTAATGGTAATTTCACTGCTGTCGAATTGCACCGTATTTCGCTGACAATTCGCCAATATTTGGCGAATTGACAGCTTTTTGAATAGCCACGAAATTGCACTGTATGGTGAAATTCACCATTCGGTGCAAATCAGTGGCCATTTCAGCAGTCTTTGAATAACCCGTTTTAGGCAGAAGATCTCCTTGCACCAGATTATGTTTCTTTATATGTTAAGGGAAACGACAAGCTTTAAATTACAAGTAAAGTTATTTCAGCAAAGCAACCAGTAACTGTGCGTATATATCTTTTATTTCGAGAGGTCTGCTTTTGATTATCCTTTATTTCCCTGCTATTTTTAAGTCATACTTTTCTAAATTCTATTTACGTTAAAATTGGATTAATACTTTATTTTGGTACGATTTGGTGATCGTAAAAGCCTGAGTCAGACAGGACAAGCTAATGGAGAAACTCCCAGACCTAGTTTCAATGTACCGTGATACCTCCATCATACAAACCATAATCTTGTCCATACAATGCATATTTTATAATTTGCATAGTTTAGTTAGTTACAATTTAGTTGTATGTTCAGCCACAACAGACCAGTTTAAACAGTGATTCATTTGCCACATGTTCTTATTGGATTATTGAGGTAATCTGCACTGGGCAGAGTAAATATAAAGCTCCTTATAAAACGGATTGCTTCTTAAGACATCAGCAAATGGGAGGAATCTAGAATGCTTTATTGCTTGGTGGTTTGTGGCCATAATATTTTGTCCCCCCAAGACAATATTAGAAATACATATATGCAGAATGCAGTGCATAGCAGCAAAGACGATTTTCCATACATCTTCCTAAAGTGACATCGGTCTTGTCGAACTTTATCTAAATCAGTCCAGCAAGTACCAAGCATTTTCATGTATTTGTCGAAACCTTTAAAGCAGTGTTTCCCATACCTGTCCTCAGGACCTGCCTGCTCCATTTTCCAGATATCTGAAGCACAGCACAGGTGATATGATTTGCTGCTCAGTGATTGTCAGTCTACATTTACCGAAGGTGATCTGCAAAATCTGGCCTGGTTGAGGGTCCCAAGGACAGGATTGGGAAACACTGCTTTAATGGGTTATTCAATGAGCACCGAAAGGTGAATTTCACCCTACGGTGCCTTTTCGTGGTAGTTACTCTATTCAGAAAGCTGTCAATTCGCCAAATACTGGTGGATTGACAGCAAAATTGTCAGCTCGTTACCAAGGTTGGACCTCAATATGCAGGGTGGCAATCAGGCGTGGTACAGATATATCGGCAGACAGTCTAGTAGTCGTTATCCAGGCCAAGGGTCGGTGCAGGCAGCACAGGGTCAATACGGTATACAGGAAGGAGGGGCAAAACCAGGATAGAGGATATAATGCTTGGTAGTGTCTATAGGAAGTTCAGACAACAACTGAGCAATGAGGTAGAGGTGTTCCATGCTTTTATAGTCAAAGTCCAGCCCACTGCTTGCTTTACTCCCAGAGACGGGGTGCAACTCGAAAACCCGGGAACCCCAGTCAACCAGTCTGAGGTCATGCTCCATTGGCCCAGCCCCCCAGCTGCTGTCACCACCTCCCTGTCCAATCCCTGCAGGGGAACTCCCCAAACCGAGACGGGGCAGGGCCTGGTCTCTGCGCCGGGAGTACCACGTCGGGTCCACTTCCTCCTACTGGCACCGGGGCTGTGATTAGTGATGAGCCGAACACCCCCGAGTTCGGTTCGCATTCGAACTCGAACTTTTCAGAAGTTCGAACTCGAACTCAATGCAAATCAATGGGACTCAAAATTCGATTTTTAGAGTGCCCCCCAAGAGGGCATATATATTTGCCATAAAAGGTGTATGGGGGTCCGGGTAGTGCCCTGGGGGACAGGAAACAAGGACAAAAAGTAAAAAAAAAGTTTTTAAAGGGACAGTGAGTTTTCCATGAAATAAGGGTTAAAATAAAAACGAAAAATTCCTTCAAATATCGTGCCTAGGAGGTCCCCATAACCTGCCCGTGAAGTGGCGGAATTCTAGGATGTATAGAAACATTTAAAAACAATGTCCGGGCCCGGTAGTGCCCTGGGGGACAGGAAACAAGGACAAAAAGTTTTTAAAAAAGACGTTTTTAACCCCTTCACTGCTGACGACGTGTGGGAGACGTCCTCAGTTACTCCCGCTGTATGCTGAGGAGGACGTGTCCCCACATCATCAGCTTTGCGGGACCCCGGCGCAGATACTCACCTCTCTGTCCGGGGTCCCGCGGCGTTCTGACTTCAGCGTCCTCAGACGCCGTGAGATGCCGTGTATAGAGATGCTGATAGGGTTGTGTATAGAGATGCTGTTTGTATATAGAGATGCTGATAGGGTTGTGTATAGAGATGCTGTTTGTGTATAGAGATGCTAATGGGGTTGTGTATAGAGATGCTGTGTGGCTGTTTATAGAGATGCTGTGAGGCTGTGTTTAGAGATGCTGATGGGGTTGTTTATAGAGATGCTGTTTGTATATAGAGATGCTGATGGGGTTGTGTATAGAGATGCTGTGAGGTTGTGTATAGAGATGCTGATGGGGTTGTGTAATGTGTATAGAGATGCTGTGAGGCTGTGTATAGAGATGCTGTGAGGTTGTGTATAGAGATGCTGATGGGGTTGTGTATAGAGATGCTCTTTGTGTATAGAGATGCTGATGGGGTTGTGTATAGAGATGCTGTGAGGTTGTGTATAGAGATGCTGATGGGGTTGTGTATAGAGATGCTGTTTGTGTATAGAGATGCTGATGGGTTGTGTATAGAGATGCTGTGAGGTTGTGTGTATAGAGATGCTGTGTGAGGCTGTGTATAGAGATGCTGCGAGGTTGTGTATAGAGATGCTGATGGGGTTGTGTATAGAGATGCTGT
This sequence comes from Leptobrachium leishanense, assembly GCA_009667805.1. Lineage (NCBI taxonomy): Eukaryota > Metazoa > Chordata > Amphibia > Anura > Megophryidae > Leptobrachium > Leptobrachium leishanense. The sequence continues at coordinate 108,950,566 of CM019071.1, read as the reverse complement.
TTGTATATAGAGATGCTGATAGGGTTGTGTATAGAGATGCTGTTTGTGTATAGAGATGCTGATGGGGTTGTGTATAGAGATGCTGTGAGGCTGTGTATAGAGATGCTGTGAGGCTGTGTATAGAGATGCTGTGAGGCTCTGTTTAGAGATGCTGATGGGGTTGTGTATAGAGATGCTGTTTGTGTATAGAGATGCTGATGGGGCTGTGTATAGAGATGCTGTGAGGCTGTGTATAGAGATGCTGTGAGGTTGTGTATAGAGATGCTGATAGGGTTGTGTATAGAGATGCTGTTTGTGTATAGAGATGCTGATGGGGGTTTGTGTAATAGAGATGGCGTTTGTATATGGAGATGCTGATAGGGTTGTGTATAGAGATGCTGTTTGTGTATAGAGATGCTGATGGGGTTGTGTATAGAGATGCTGTGAGGCTGTGTATAGAGATGCTGTGAGGTTGTGTATAGAGATGCTGATGGGGTTGTGTATAGAAATGCTGTTTGTGTATAGAGATGCTGATGGAGTTGTGTATAGAGATGCTGATGGGGTTGTGTATAGAGATGCTGTTTGTATATAGAGATGCTGATGGGGTTGTGTATAGAGATGCTGTTTGTGTATAGAGATGCTGATGGAGTTGTGTATAGAGATGCTGATGGGGTTGTGTATAGAGAACTCGAACTCAATGCAAATCAATGGGACTCAAAATTCGATTTTTAGAGTGCCCCCCAAGAGGGCATATATATTTGCCATAAAAGGTGTATGGGGGTCCGGGTAGTGCCCTGGGGGACAGGAAACAAGGACAAAAAGTAAAAAAAAAAGTTTTTAAAGGGACAGTGAGTTTTCCATGAAATAAGGGTTAAAAATAAAAACGAAAAATTCCTTCAAATATCGTGCCTAGGAGGTCCCCATAACCTGCCCGTGAAGTGGCGGAATTCTAGGATGTATAGAAACATTTAAAAACAATGTCCGGGCCCGGGTAGTGCCCTGGGGGACAGGAAACAAGGACAAAAAGTTTTTAAAAAAGACGTTTTTAACCCCTTCACTGCTGACGACGTGTGGGAGACGTCCTCAGTTACTCCCGCTGTATGCTGAGGAGGACGTGTCCCACACATCATCAGCTTTGCGGGACCCCCGGCGCAGATACTCACCTCTCTGTCCGGGGTCCCGCGGCGTTCTGACTTCAGCGTCCTCAGACGCCGTGAGATGCCGTGTATAGAGATGCTGATAGGGTTGTGTATAGAGATGCTGTTTGTATATAGAGATGCTGATAGGGTTGTGTATAGAGATGCTGTTTGTGTATAGAGATGCTAATGGGGTTGTGTATAGAGATGCTGTGTGGCTGTGTATAGAGATGCTGTGAGGCTGTGTTTAGAGATGCTGATGGGGTTGTTTATAGAGATGCTGTTTGTATATAGAGATGCTGATGGGGTTGTGCATAGAGATGCTGATGGGGTTGTGTAATGTGTATAGAGATGCTGTGAGGCTGTGTATAGAGATGCTGTGAGGTTGTGTATAGAGATGCTGATGGGGTTGTGTATAGAGATGCTCTTTGTGTATAGAGATGCTGATGGGGTTGTGTATAGAGATGCTGTGAGGTTGTGTATAGAGATGCTGATGGGGTTGTGTATAGAGATGCTGTTTGTGTATAGAGATGCTGCTGGGTTTGTGTATAGAGATGCTGTGAGGTTGTGTATAGAGATGCTGTGAGGCTGTGTATAGAGATGCTGCGAGGTTGTGTATAGAGATGCTGATGGGGTTGTGTATAGAGATGCTGTTTGTATATAGAGATGCTGATAGGGTTGTGTATAGAGATGCTGTTTGTGTATAGAGATGCTGATGGGGTTGTGTATAGAGATGCTGTGAGGCTGTGTATAGAGATGCTGTGAGGCTGTGTATAGAGATGCTGTGAGGCTCTGTTTAGAGATGCTGATGGGGTTGTGTATAGAGATGCTGTTTGTGTATAGAGATGCTGATGGGGCTGTGTATAGAGATGCTGTGAGGCTGTGTATAGAGATGCTGTGAGGTTGTGTATAGAGATGCTGATAGGGTTGTGTATAGAGATGCTGTTTGTGTATAGAGATGCTGATGGGGTTGTGTATAGAGATGGCGTTTGTATATGGAGATGCTGATAGGGTTGTGTATAGAGATGCTGTTTGTGTATAGAGATGCTGATGGGGTTGTGTATAGAGATGCTGTGAGGCTGTGTATAGAGATGCTGTGAGGTTGTGTATAGAGATGCTGATGGGGTTGTGTATAGAAATGCTGTTTGTGTATAGAGATGCTGATGGAGTTGTGTATAGAGATGCTGATGGGGTTGTGTATAGAGATGCTGTTTGTATATAGAGATGCTGATGGGGTTGTGTATAGAGATGCTGTTTGTGTATAGAGATGCTGATGGAGTTGTGTGTATAGAGATGCTGATGGGGTTGTGTATAGAGATGCTGTTTGTATATAGAGATGCTGATGGGGTTGTGTATAGAGATGCTGTTTGTGTATAGAGATGCTGATGGGGTTGTGTAATGTGTATAGAGATGCTGTGAGGCTGTGTATAGAGATGCAGATGGGGTTGTGTATAGAAATGCTGTTTGTGTATAGAGATGCTGATGGAGTTGTGTATAGAGATGCTGATGGGGTTGTGTATAGAGATGCTGTTTGTATATAGAGATGCTGATGGGGTTGTGTATAGAGATGCTGTTTGTGTATAGAGATGCTGATGGGGTTGTGTAATGTGTATAGAGATGCTGTGAGGCTGTGTATAGAGATGCTGTGAGGTTGTGTATAGAGATGCTGATGGGGTTGTGTATAGAGATGCTCTTTGTGTATAGAGATGCTGATGGGGTTGTGTATAGAGATGCTGTGAGGTTGTGTATAGAGATGCTGATGGGGTTGTGTATAGAGATGCTGTTTGTGTATAGAGATGCTGATGGGTTTTTGTGTATAGAGATGCTGTGAGGTTGTGTATAGAGATGCTGTGAGGCTGTGTATAGAGATGCTGCGAGGTTGTGTATAGAGATGCTGATGGGGTTGTGTATAGAGATGCTGTTTGTATATAGAGATGCTGATAGGGTTGTGTATAGAGATGCTGTTTGTGTATAGAGATGCTGATGGGGTTGTGTATAGAGATGCTGTGAGGCTGTGTATAGAGATGCTGTGAGGCTGTGTATAGAGATGCTGTGAGGCTCTGTTTAGAGATGCTGATGGGGTTGTGTATAGAGATGCTGTTTGTGTATAGAGATGCTGATGGGGCTGTGTATAGAGATGCTGTGAGGCTGTGTATAGAGATGCTGTGAGGTTGTGTATAGAGATGCTGATAGGGTTGTGTATAGAGATGCTGTTTGTGTATAGAGATGCTGATGGGGTTGTGTATAGAGATGGTGTTTGTATATGGAGATGCTGATAGGGTTGTGTATAGAGATGCTGTTTGTGTATAGAGATGCTGATGGGGTTGTGTATAGAGATGCTGTGAGGCTGTGTATAGAGATGCTGTGAGGTTGTGTATAGAGATGCTGATGGGGTTGTGTATAGAAATGCTGTTTGTGTATAGAGATGCTGATGGAGTTGTGTATAGAGATGCTGATGGGGTTGTGTATAGAGATGCTGTTTGTATATAGAGATGCTGATGGGGTTGTGTATAGAGATGCTGTTTGTGTATAGAGATGCTGATGGGGTTGTGTATAGAGATGCTGATTGGGTTGTGTATAGAGATGCTGTTTGTATATAGAGATGCTGTGAGGTTGTGTATAGAGATGCTGATGGGGTTGTGTATAGAAATGCTGTTTGTGTATAGAGATGCTGATGGAGTTGTGTATAGAGATGCTGATGGGGTTGTGTATAGAGATGCTGTTTGTATATTGAGATGCTGATGCGGTTGTGTATAGAGATGCTGTTTGTGTATAGAGATGCTGTGAGGTTGTGTATAGAGATGCTGATGGGGTTGTGTATAGAAATGCTGTTTGTGTATAGAGATGCTGATGGAGTTGTGTATAGAGATGCTGATGGGGTTGTGTATAGAGATGCTGTTTGTATATAGAGATGCTGATGGGGTTGTGTATAGAGATGCTGTTTGTGTATAGAGATGCTGATGGGGTTGTGTATAGAGATGCTGATTGGGTTGTGTATAGAGATGCTGTTTGTATATAGAGATGCTGATGGGGTTGTGTATAGAGATGCTGTTTGTGTACAGAGATGCTGATGGGGTTGTGTATAGAGATGCTGTTTGTGTATAGAGATGCTGATGGGGCTGTGTATAGAAATGCCTTGCGGCGCCGAAGTGCGGCCTAGCTCCGGTGGGGGCCGCCATCTCGGATGGCGGCTCCACCCCCAGGTCCCCCCCTCACTGCCTGACGTCCTCACGCATAGCGTGATGACGTCAGATAGCCAGGGAACCCCTAGCTGCTCGGAATCCCCTGGTGGAGATAGGGGGTTCATTTGAACCCCGCTATCTCCAGAACCGTGGCAGCTAGGGGGTCATGGAGGGTGTCAATTGAAAGGTCTGAGCATGATACCCAACATGACCAGGTATAAAGTAAAAAAAACAAAAAACAATGTATTTTTTTGTGTTATTTTTATTAATGCAGCAATATTGTTCACATTTCAATCAGAATGTGAACAATGATGCTGCACTAATGATTTTTTTCTATGGGGTGCGTTTGCTATAAATCACGTAATTCCCCCCACAAAATGTAACAAGTCCCCATTTCTAATTTTTGTACAAGCGCACCCCATAGAAAACATAACCGCAAACGCTCATGTGCTAAAATGTGAAAAAAAACACTTTACACACTGCAGATGGTTAAAAATTCTATTTTAATTGCATTTGTTGTCATAATATACATGCAGGACATGACGTATACATATAAAAATGATTATAGACTAACTAAAAGCACAACACTAATTAACACCTGTTGTTTACGCCGTTTAAGAACACAGGTCATTTAGAGGTGAGAATCTTTGCACCTAGACATTAGTTTTTAATTCAATATCTAATAAACCGTTGCTTATAATATTCTGCAGTAAAGAGTCTCTTTATTTCTAGATTTTTTTGTATTTTTTAAGCATTTTTTATACTTTTTTCAAATTTTTTTTCTCAAACTCGGACCGAACACGGCAAAAAGTTTGAAGTTCGCGAACTTGCGAACGGCCAAAGTTCGAATCGAACTCCGAACTGATCGAACCGAAGAGCTCATCCTAGCTGTGATCCCCGGTCAGCGTCACCCTTCTCCAGGTGAGCCTGGCTCGAGGAGGCTGCCATGGAACGCCAGTGGCTGCCGGAGGTGGAACCGGTGCCGGACATGCTCCTGCCGTGGGCCGAAGGCCAGGTGGGGGGACGCCATGACTGATAGCCAACGTCTTCCACGTCTGCCGATCTCCAGGAGTGCCGCGGGTTAACAGGCCGGGATGCGGTGCCACCCATCGGTGGGGCCTCAGAGAGGATGGCAGGAGAGGTGAGTTCTGACAGAAATACGGTGCAGTTTGCTGCAGATCGCCACAATTCAGCAACCTTCGGCGACAGCAATATTGTCCCATAGGGAAGTAATGGTTAATATATTCAGAGAACACTGAACTGCACTGAAGTGTCAATGAAATGCCCTGATTTTCAGTGATTCAGTTCGACAGGTTTAAACAGATGAATTCCATAGGATTCAATGTAAAATAAATATATATTTTTTCTTTTTATTCAACAGGTTTTTTTTATTCAACTGTTTATTCTTTTCAGTTTCAGCAAAATACCCTTTTATTTATTTTTTTAGAATTCGGTATTTTTTTTGGTGAAGTTTTTTTTCATTTCCATTTTTTATTAATGTTTTTTTTTTTAATTCTGTAATACACGTTTTTATAAAAAAAATTATAGGACCTTTCTTATTCTTTCCACTCATTTTCATGCATTTTTATTCTTTTAAATGCCTTTTAAAGAATAGCAGAGTTCCGTTTTGTTTTTTTTACCCACGAAGTCTGGCGGTGGCGGTCGGCGGTCTGCGGACTGTTCGGCGCACTTTAGGGACCCTGGGGTGAATAGTGAATTCACCTCAGGATCAGTGAACTGTAATTGTCGGATCGCACCGAAGTGTGCCAAATGAATAAGCACTGAAATTTCAGTACTCTTTGATTAACCCTTTTAGTATTGAAATATGTAAAAAAAGAAAATATGATTCCAGTTAAAAAGGAACATTTACTGAATTAATTTGAATTGATTATTAATTTTCAATCTTTAGCACATTATTACTAATCAGTCGCGTGCCTGGCAAACTGGGCTCAAGAGGTACACCGCATAAGAGATGCATGGTCAGCACTTTACACAGCAGTGAGTCCATAATTTTCTTAATCAAAAGCACTATGAGGGCTGTGGAGGTATGATGTCATGGGTACTAGGGAAAAGCTTCTCTTGAGAATTGGCAGCTTCCCTGCACTTTATTCATGTAATGCTGCCCCTGGTGCCAGCATTGCTTAAGTTACGGTTCTGTGTAGGTCATCTCTGCAGGGACTGTATAGTCACAGTGAGGATACAGATCATGCATGGAGGGAACCCACATAGGTGTGGGAACCCACCCTGCCCCGGGTCCTACGTGTTATGCCTTCCCTGTGTTTTCATTTGGGAGGTTAGGACTACTATAATGCTGATGCCCATTGATTGGTCCATAAAACTTTGGCAAAGATATGACCAGGTGGATGTATGGATCATCCCTTACTCCTCCGAGCATGTACCTGTGTTCTTATTTATATCAAAGTACATGTACTGCTTCCTGAAAGAAAGAAAAAAAACTGACACCAGCTCGAAGATGTCAGGGGATATTTTCAGGATTATGGTTTGAGATTAGTGGTAGGGATTGGAATTGGTGTTTAACGTTCGGAATAGAGGTAGGAGCTAGGATTTAGGATGGGGTTAAAATCATGGTTGGGATAAGGGAAAGTGATTAAAATTAGTGATAGAGGTTAGGGTTGGGCTAGCGTTTAGAATTAGGGGTAGTGCTTGGGCTAGGGGTTATGATTATGATAGATTACATAGGTAATCCTCGTTATTTGTGGTTAATTTGCTTAATGCGAATGGAAAAAAAAAACATGAATAATTGATGCCTACCGGCTGGATGGAGTAGAGGTAACATCACTGCTCTAAAACCGTGGAGTCACAGGTTCGAATCCCGGCCAGAGCACCTCTCCAGTAAGTGTCCTTGGGCAAGACACCTAATGAAGAGAATAATGGTCTCCAATTGTCCGTCCTTAACCCCTAAGACCCTGTTTTAGGCACACCTTGAGTTAACTCTCCTCCTGCGCAGGGAGAGAGAAAATCCTTTCAAAAAGGACACACGAGGCATGTATTTTTGTCTGGCAATTTCTCTCTGCCTTCCAACGTTTCTTGACACATATTTATACCTGTGTCAAGGCGTTGTCTTTTTATTTCATTAGTTAACATTTCAAAACATAACATAGTTCATTGGCCAGTTTCAATACAGGTCTGGTGACACATTTTTAGACAGTCCCGTGGCCTCGGCATGTGATTTCTTGAGATATCAGCATTTCTTAAGACATCAGTACTTTTTTAAGACATCAGCACTTTTTTTATCACTTCAGAGAAACTTGCAAACATCAGCATCATTGTCATTCTAAAGACATTTGCAAACATATTGAGAAGTGAACCTTAATCCTATAATACTGCTGATTATCAATTTATCTTAAAACTATTTCTTATATTTTAAACCTTAATTTATCTATTAATATTATAATTCCTGGGTGTTATTTAACTACTTATAGGGTCCTTCTTATAGGTTAGCAGATGGTGGTCTGAGGATTCCTTTTCCTTCAATCCCCTCTTAGAATCATAGTATGATCATACTATTTGATTCTTTCTTTGTTTCATCTATCTACTGTAAGTTAGTATGGGTTGGGGAGCGAGACCCTCAATACCCATGTGGATCAATATAGAACCAGGGGGCTGTACCTGCCACGGAACGGGTAACACATGGCAGTCTCCAGTGCCTATTTATCTTCTTAACCTACATTCTTATTAATAGTAACAAGAGGTGCTAGGAATGACTCAAACCCTGCTTTACCTGATCCCTTGCTTTAAATTCATCAGGGACCCCTCTTGGTACCCCTATAACATCAATATAGACATGCGGATCAAGACTACCTTGTGGGCTTGGGACTTCCCTTTTCCTGCGACGTGAACTAATATTTGGAATTTCCTCAGGATCCAAAACAATATGAAATCCCATTATGACCTTAGCTAGGGCACATTCACCTGACCATTGAAGGGGCAGACGCGCCCTAATCTTGAGGTCTCCACATATCCAGTAGAGATCCCCAATCAGAAAAACTTGATTCTGTAACTTAATACTGTTGATATTGCTATAATTGGCACAATAACCTTCGGGGAAGAAGGTGAGGTTCCTACCTATTCCTGCTGACCTATAGCAGGTATAGTTCCCTGGGTAAACATGTATCCGTTCTCCTGGTTGTGGGAGGCGTGTTAGTATAGGGTAGCTATTCTTCCAATATTCACATAAACTCTGGCTATCAGTGGTGTTAGTATATAAACTAAGAAAACATTCTTCTACATCTTGCGGAATATTAAAAGGTACAGTGCCTAGATGTGGCCTAGCAGCACCACACACATAATAATTTGTACAGTTATTGTTTAGGGCACTAAATTTTACCCATTCTAGCCAAACATTTACATCTGAAAATCCTGTTTCCATTACTATGCTGTCTTCATAGTGGGATTGGCTATTGATTTGGTGTTAGGTAGGAGAGGATGAGGTCTCACTACCTCTCCATATTTCCTGGTAGGAATGGGTTCTCTTCCTTCTTATAAATGGCCATATCTTGGAGTTTGAACTTGTATCGAGGGAATTTGGTTGTGGCAGTTGCGTATATTCCCATTACATAGACATCCGTGTCGGCCTGGAAGGGTGTTGTATAGTCAGCGTCAATTGTACTGTCTGAGCTCCGCTTCTGATTGAGCACCGCCACCCACCTCTCCCAATTAAGTCATACGATTTAATAGGCTTTGTCCCTTGGAACTGCGTCGTCGTGCGGCGCTATCTGGTTTATATCCCCATCTGTTAACTACGGCATCAGCGGTACCAAATCCCATATTGCCCGTGTCCCACCCCACTGCGCCCCAATAATCACAATTATGTCCCCAGTACTCATCGGTTACACATATATATACAGTTGCCTTGTACAGTATCATACTGCAGTAATGGTGGACAATAAAAAAACAACAGTGGCCAGACAGTGATGGTTTGGGTTGGGGTTCTTTCTGGTAGGGGGTGTGGACAATAGGGGTTGTGACATATGTTCCGAAGGGGGGGGAAACATATTATTTCAGTCTTTTTCTTCCCCCCACATGCGTCTCCATGCTCTTCGAAAAGGATCCTTGGTTGTCATCTTCTCCTTGTTGGAAACCAGGGCTATCTGCCCTCGTGAGTGTCTCTTGTTGAGTCCTTTGTTGAATCCGCTTGACTCGAGAGGGTCCCTTGTTGAATCCGCTTGACTTGAGAGGGTCCCTTGTTGAATCCGCTTGACTCGAGAGGGTCCCTTGTTGAATCCGCTTGACTCGAGAGGCGTGAATCCAGACTGGGCTGTCCTCTGTCAGTATAGCTGTGCGGGTTACGGCTACCACCGTGGTCCATAGGCGAAATCCTCTGGTCTTTTTCCTTCCACTGCATTTTTTTTTTTAAGGGAAACCTTGTGCCCACATTCCTGTAACCAACTAAGAAATGATTTACCATCCTCCCGGCAGGCCTCCTCTGATGGACTGCATACGAGGAGATCATCCACGTATTGCAGCAGGACAGAACCATGGCTGGGGTGCCAGAATTTCAGAGTGGCCTGCAGTACAATACTGTAGACCACCGGGGCGTCAACGTACCCCTGAGATAACTTTTTCCATGTAAATTGTGTGCCTTCAAATGAAAATGCAAACAGCAATGCCGTTTCCGGATGTACAGGGATGCTAAAAAATGCATTCTTCAGGTCAATTACAGAAAAATGTGTATGTGTCGCTGATATTGATGACAGAAGTGACGTGACATCTGGGACAATTGGCGCAATTAGAATCACTAGGGAATTAACTGCGCGCAAGTCTTGAACGAACCTGACAGTCCCGTCAGCTTTGTTCACGGGGTTAATTGGGGTACTGAAGGGGAAGACTACAGGTTCCAGGATACCATCCTGTAGAAACTGGTCAATCATAGGACGTAGTCCGTCCTCTTTCTCTTTTTGACAATGTTTAAAAATTCTATTAATATCTTCTATTTCTAAGTAACTTATTCCCCACGGTCATAAATGGAAAAATGGGTTTTGTTGGTGTTATTCTCATATCTTAGGGCTTATTAAGGGCGATCCTTTGTTATATGCGAGTGGCCATAATAACGAAAGGCAGTATATATTCTTCTGCTTTTTTTACTTTATTTTTTTTTTTTCTTCTTTTACTTCCTCTTTTTTTTTTTTTTTCTCGTCTTTGGATGTGGATGGGCCGAAGGTTTCAAATCCTCCATTGCCCCTACCGCACCCAAGACCTCTGTCTCAGTAAAGGGACGGATATATGGATTGTCTATAAGACGGGGGGTCGTGGTTCCCAGCTGGCACGGGGTATTTCTTGTTTATTCCGTGGTATACTCTGTTCTATTTTATGCAGTCTGGCGCTGTCAGAGGACAATGGGGTCCCTCTTCTACATTGTTTCACCATTAATCATTGTCCCCCCCTCCCCAATTTCATATACTGCATGTCCCACTGAGGGTCTCCCTGATAATAGGGCCATGCCTCGGTGTCGTCGAGACATAATCCTTTCACTATATCCATATAGAATGGGCTGTGGTCTCCCTGTCTGAGGAAAGGATCACAACTCCCACTGCTTCTGTCCATCCTGCCAGATTATCTATCCATGGGTTAATTAAATAGCAATCTGTGCCCCCTACTCGTGCTACATAATCTTTACAAAACTCTCCTATTTTCAGTAAGGGATATTCTTTAACCTTGCTACTTTAAATACCCATGGTTAGTTGTACAATTGAATAATCAGGCAGGTAAAATAGAGAAAGAAAGAAAAAAGAGAGGCTCTTCACAGTGCTCGAAAAGAAAAACAATTTAAATTCTTACTATATTATATATATATATATATCTCTATGCCACATGGATCAACAAAAGATGAGCTAATTTAAGGATAAGTAATAAAAACTTATTTAGTGAATCCTCCCCTAATCTCGAGAATCAAACTTCTAATCTTTTGCTTTTTATTCTGTAGTTATATAATTCCTTCATATCATAAACAAAAATTTATAAACCACAATCCAATAGTATATAAAAACTAGCTTCACAATATATGTATCTCCGGTTAGTAACTGCATACATGACCAACATCATCCACCCCATCAGTCAGCAACTAACACACAAATGGCCAACAAACACCTCTGCTTAATACAACATGCACCTCACAGCAAACAATGTCCAACCAGTCAGCTCTTATATATACATATATATATACACAGTACCATCAGTATACAATGGGGCAAAAAGTCTGCCCTACCTTACAGACTTTCCTGCCACCCAATTAACTTATCACTCTAATAATATATACTTTAACAATATATATACATGTAATTAAACCGGTAATACAGGAATGACGAGCGTCCGTCTTACCTTACAGACCACTCGGCACCTTAACTTATACCTCTACAATTTATATAATTTACTCTATTATCACAACTGAGGGACGTCTGTCTTACCTTACAGATCGTTCAACAGTGAATCTTAACACTCTAATATTCTTATACGCTAATATTCTTATACTCTATTATTCTTATAAGGGTTAACGCAAGGTGTGATCAATTGGACATATAATGTCCCTTCTATTGAGTGTGGTCCCTGACCCACTCCATCTTTAAATAAACGGCCCCTGGCAACGTTTTCTTTTAATAAACGGCCCCTGGCAAAGTTTCGTTTTAATAAACGGCCCCTGGCAACGTTTCCTTTTACACTATAGGACATGGACAACTAACTTTAGTTCGAGATAAACGTTGTCATTGCCCTCGTCCAGACAAGACAATATACTCACCAGGACGAGGGGTGACCGTTCATGTCGGCAGTGCCTCCAGATTGAAGAGAATAATGGTCTCCAATTGTCCGTCCTTAACCCCTAAGACCCTGTCTTAGGCACACCTTGAGTTAACTCTCCTCCTGCGCAGGGAGAGAGAAAATCCTTTCAAAAAGGACACACGAGGCATGTATTTTTGTCTGGCAATTTCTCTCTGCCTTCCAACGGTTCTTGACACATATTTATACCTGTGTCAAGGCGTTGTCTTTTTATTTCATTAGTTAACATTTCAAAACATAACATAGTTCATTGGCCAGTTTCAATACAGGTCTGGTGACACATTTTTAGACAGTCCCGTGGCCTCGGCATGTGATTTCTTGAGATATCAGCATTTCTTAAGACATCAGTACTTTTTTAAGACATCAGCACTTTTTTTATCACTTCAGAGAAACTTGCAAACATCAGCATCATTGTCATTCTAAAGACATTTGCAAACATATTGAGAAGTGAACCTTAATCCTATAATACTGCTGATTATCAATTTATCTTAAAACTATTTCTTATATTTTAAACCTTAATTTATCTATTAATATTATAATTCCTGGGGTGTTATTTAACTACTTATAGGGTCCTTCTTATAGGTTAGCAGATGGTGGTCTGAGGATTCCTTTTCCTTCACCTAACTGTACACACTTGCCTACCACACAATATCGGCTGTGGCGTCCAGTGGTAACATCTCTACCCTTCGATCGTGGAGAAGCAAAGCAAAGTCCCATTCGGCACATCCCTCCGGTACAACTGTGGAGAAGTCTCGACTTTACGAGAAGCGGGTTCAACCTAACCACCAGGTCACTGATCATCGCTACAATCATGGAAAAGACAACTTGATTCCACTCAGAAGACGCCACCAGGAAGGGTCCTTGGGCAAGACACCTAATGATATGGATGCGCCTACCTCACAAAATACTTGTACAACTCATAGATTGTAAATTCCATTAGGACCAGGGACCCCCTGAATCAGGTCATCATCCATGTGTGGTATTCCAATGTATCAATACCTTGTACACTGAACCTGTAAAGCACTGCGGAATATGTGGCGCTATATAAATAAAGGATAATAATAAAATGCCTCTACAAAATGACTTCCTGCCAAATGGCAAAGGCAGGAAAGTGTAGCCAGAGAGGCTCACCAACTCCAAAGACTCTTTTTCCAGGCACCAGAGCCCCTAGGATGTGTTTGGCAACACACCCTGCCTCCCCTATGTGGGGGTACTCTGACCTTTCGTCACACTTCTATTTAGTTTTTCTCTCCATCTCTCAAGCCTCTTATGTTGTCCTCTTCCTCCTCATTTTCCACTTTAACAACAGGCAATGGGTGATCGGGAGAAAGGTGTTACTTATCTTGTATTAAAGTGCTGAGGAGGTTTCCTGGAGATGGTCCAATACTCTACATGAAGATATGAAGAAAAAATTGGAAGACCTCAGCGTCTGAAAAGGATCCCCATTGGTCTATCTATTGGAACAGACCACGGGTACTGGAAGCGCCGAAAATAACAAAAAAAGATGGGTATAGACATTGGTGTATTTTGGCCTAGGGCGGCACTTTCCAGGGGGTGGCGGCCCGCACTGGGTGGCCCCACCCCTAAAAAAAAAAAATTTTTTTTTTTTTTTACTTTTGCAAAGTATTTTACCAGGAAGGATACATTGAGATTCCACTAATTTACACTTTCAATTTCACTTTCCAGGGGGCAGCAAAAAACCTCACCACTAAATGGGTTACTCACAGAGCACCGAAGTGACGCCAACTTTTTGGTGTTCTGTAGTTCCCTGCACTTAGGAGAATAAAATTTTCCCCACCCTGCAGTGAATTCACCATTCACCGCAGGGTCCCCAAAGAGCATGGAGTCAGCTGCTGAATGCTGCCACCGCAAACCCGTGGCCTGCTGTTTTCAAAAGAACTACTGAACGAAAATGTCTGGAATTTACATATAAGATCCTATGATTGATAATAAAAAGTTCTGTTACAGAAAAAAGAAAAACTGCTATTAAAAAAAGGGGGGGATTTTGCCCAAAAAATCTGAAAAATGACTAAAAGGTACTAAAAAAAATCAATAAGTAAAGACTTTTTACTGCAGATTAAAATAATAAATGATTTATTAGATATTGCATAAAAACGGGAATATTTTTAACATTGAAACCTATGGGGTTCGCCTGAATAAACCTGCTGATTGAAACCACCGAACATCAGGGCATTTCACTGCCATTTCTCTGTGTCTCAGTACCACATGACTGGCTGAACCACGTGAAACGCACGTGCGCAGCTGCCCGCCCTTTCGTTAACACAGACTCTATTCTGGACTGAACACCCACCGGGAAGGGAAAGCTACAGTGCACCCTCTGGCAGTGGCACCCCACTGCTGACAAGATGGCTCCACAGCATAATTGCTGTGTACTCATATACACTCGGTTTGCTTGGAGTTTAACTGCAGTGGATTCTGATGCACTCATACACACCGCACATTGCATTGCTGGGAGTTTTATTGCTGTGGATTCTGATACGCTGACACACACCAAACATTGCATTGCTGGGAGTTTTATTGCTGTGGATTCTGTGATACACACTGCATATTACTGTGAGTTTTATTGCCCTGGAGCTCTGGGATACGCTCATACACACTGCACATTACTGTGAGTTTTATTGCTGTGCAGTTCTGTGATATGCTCATACACACTGCACATTTCTGTGGGTTTTATTGCTGTGCAGCTCTGATATGCTCATACACAGTGCCCATTTCTGTGGGTTTTATTGCTGTGCAGCTCTGATATGCTCATACACAGTGCCCATTTCTGTGGGTTTTATTGCTGTGCAGCTCTGATATGCTCATACACAGTGCCCATTTCTGTGGGTTTTATTGCTGTGCAGCTCTGTGATACGCTCATATGCAGTGCACGTTTCTGTGGATTTTATTGTTCAACTAATTAGAGCGGCTGTGATCCTGTATACTTGACATGCGCGGCAGTTTTTTGTAAAAATGCTTGAATTTAAACATTTCATAATTTTATTTATCTCAATAGATACATTTTAAATGGTATACAAAATATACAAGTAGGCACTTGGTATCCACTTTTAATATAAAGAGAGGAAAAGGTGGAGCTTAAAGAGGAAGGGTGGGGATTAACCAGGAAGAGGTGTGCCCTTGACAGGAAGGGGTGCGTCAAATTTAAATTAGGGGGTGCACGAGTTTAGTCAGGCCTAGGGCAGCACAAAACCTAAATACACCACTGGGTATAGATAAAAAAAACTTTTATTCCAAATAAATAAAGTATAATTGCATAAAAGCCCAACGCGTTTCGTCTATAAAATAGACTTTCTCAAGGGCAATAAAAATACATCAATTGCAAAGATCAAAATAAGATAACAAAATAGAATACCCATCACTCCTTTTATTACCCTCCCAGGTATTTCATTGGCTGACTAATTAGCCATGGCGTTTTCCTTATAAGGTGAAGAGCCCAGGCTTCGTTTATATTCCCATGAGTCTCTGTACCCCTCCATGGTGAATCGGCACTTTAAAAACACCAGGACATGTGCATAAAAAGGCAATCGAAAGTGAAAGGACCTTTGATGCGTCCGAGTGATATAGAGGACGAGAAGGCGGAGTTCCGGAGGAATGAGCGTGGATCGAAGCGGAGGGGGAGAACTCGTGAGAATCCGGACACGAGACTGAGGACGTAAGCTGTTGGCTATGTCGTAAGGAGGGTTGGACGGACGATCGAGGGTGGAGCCTGGATGGGATGCTGTGAGTGACGTCGTGGCTCGAGATGACTTCCGGCGGGAATGAAACCGGAAGAGATAGTGTGAGCGATACCGGAAGTCTTCCAAACTACAGCGAAAATGAAACTAAAGTAATGTGAAGAGTTTAAGACATCCAATGAAATCGGATTATGAGAATGACAATGGAGGGGATTGGACCCCGGTACAGAGACTCATGGGAATATAAATGAAGCCTGGGCTCTTCACCATATAAGGAAAATGCCATGGCTAATTAGTCAGCCAATGAAATACCTGGGAGGGTAATAAAAGGAGTGATGGGTATTCTATTTTGTTATATTATTTTGATCTTTGCAATTGATGTATTTTTATTGCCCTTGAGAAAGTCTATTTTATAGACGAAACGCGTTGGGCTTTTATGCAATTATACTTTATTTATTTGGAATAAAAGTTTTTTCTATCTATACCCATCTTTTTTTGTTATTTTTGGCGCTTCCAGTACCCGTGGTCTGTTCCAATAGACCAACGGGGATCCTTTTCAGATGCTGAGGTCTTCCAATTTTTTCTTCATTCTCCACTTTGACTTTTTTCCTCTTTTTTTTTTCTCCTTTGTCCCCTCAGTCCAAGCTATAAGCTGAACTCTGAGCAGATTGGTTTTCCAGTGTGTTTGCGAATACGTGAAACCGCAAAGCCAGAGACTGCAAATAACTAGAGTCAATTATATTTGCTTACTGATCTTTTTATTATATAAAAAGTGTAACATACAGAAACCCTAACCCTATACCTCCCATTATCATGGAACCAGATTCCTTATTTGTTTTCCCCCTATGCTTTTGCTTAGAATGGATTAGTCCACTCTCCCTGTCTAACTCGCATAGTTAGTTTGGCCTAGTCCCATTTCCTGTGCAAAAATGCCTTTGCTTCCTTCAGTCTATCCATGGAGGCTTGTGAGTAAGCAGCATCCTGTTTATACTGAGCAGATGTATTCTATTTTATCTTCCTCCTACAGTAGAAAGTACACTACAGAGAAGCTCTCCATCCATTTTCCTTCTATAAGAAAGTACACCAGAGAAGCTCTCTCTATCGGGTCTGGGTAAAAGCCGGATCAATGCTCTTTTCATCACAAAACACTGGATCCTGCCGGATCCATGCATTTTCTTTTGAGAAATCACATCGGATCTTTGCATATTTCAATAAAACACAATATTATCCTTTAGGATCCACAACTTTTCCCCCCAAAAATTGCTGGAATCTAGTGGATCCGTGCACTTTTTAAAGAAAAAAACACTGAATCAATGCATTTTTTTTTGAGAAATCACATCGGATCTTTGCATTTTTAAGGACATCTCTCTTGAACTTGTGGGGTTTCAATAATGGAGATACAGGAATCCAAAGTATCTCTGCCTCTCCTCACAGCGGTGTGGTGGCTTACGTTTCTGAGGACACAATGTGTAATAACGCATTGTTTCATCGCTTCCACATTTGCTGCTGGTGTGGGATGTGAGAAGGTGAGTTACTACAGCAATATTATTCACTTTATTACTGACAAGTGAATAATTGTCCTGCTCTAGAAGATAAAATATATACATTTTTTTTTTTATTTTTACTCTTTTTATTTTTGCATGTTTTCTAGTCATGCTTGTGAACATTGGAAAGTCCAGACTCTGGCCTTTCCAATGATACCTCAAATGACTTATCACTATGGGTGGGGGGAGTCCATTTTTTACATCATCGCACCCTCAAGTGATGACATCAGTGGGTGAAAAGAGGCCCTACAGGCAGGGCTGACATCTTCAGCCCACTGTGGATGAAGCATGCGATTGGCGCTAGAACGCGCTGAGCCGTGGGACTTCAAAGACGATCTGGGCATGTTCTCCGCATCCTACAGGGAAAACGGAGGGCATGCTCAGTATTGCAAGTAGTGTTGATTGCTGGGTGCCCCTGTTAGTGTGGTGCCTCCTTCCACTGCACTGCCCTAGGGCTGCCCCTGAATTCTAATGATCATAATTTATCCGTTCTCTCCACAATAAATTAGCGATTATCAGGTCTATTCACTAAAAGGTCGAAATCCAGAGAATTGGCAGAAGGTTAAAATGTAGGTCAAAATAGCCACAGATCCATTAGATTCGCGCAATTTTCCTGGAAAAAAGTTGTGGATCCTAAAAGGATAATATTGGGTTTTATTGAAAAATGCAAAGATCTGATGAGATTTCTCAAAAAAATGCATGGATCCGGCGGGATCCGGGTTTTTTTTAATGACAAAGTGCAACGATCCACTAGATTCCAGCAATTTTTTTGGGGAAAAAGTTGTGGATCCTAAAGGATAATATGTTTTATTGAAATATGCAAAGATCCAATGTGATTTCTCAAAACAATGCGTGGATCCGGCATTTTGTGATGAAAAAAGCATTGATCCGGCTTTTACCCAGATCCTCTCTATCCATCTTCCTCCCATACCCCCATTGAAGAGTAGAAAAACTTTGGGAATTTATTTAATGTGTGTGTGTGTTTGTGTGATTACCGGTAGTGTAAAAAAAAAAAATGCCAGAAGTCCAAAAATATAAGATACGTTTTCTGAACAAAATGTCTAATACAAAAAGATTAAAATCCACCTCAATAAATACTTTTTGATATCTACATTGAAAAGCAAAAATAAATTATACTTACAATGTACAAACACTTATCATTTTAGGATTCATGACTACTAATCAGATTACACTCTCACAATACCAAGTTTTGGAAATGTCTTTGAGAAATTGAGCAAAAGTAGCATTAGGATCACAAAGTCCTAACGCCAACTACTCAGAATCTGCGGCAGCTGAAAAGCCCCCCCCCCAAAAAAAATCAGATTACTCACCTCTCATCCCGTGTCACGCAAACGACGGTAGAATCTACCACTTCTGGCTGCCGGGAGCAAATAGTCCCCAGTCTCCCTGTGCGATCACTCCGCGGCCATGCACAATGTCACGAGAGTGAGAACACACAGCCCGGAAGCACAACTCTCAATGGAGTCCCTGGGACTCCAGGAGGGGACACTGAAGTATTTTGGAGGGTTAGCGGCCGTAAAAGGGCAGGCCGCTGAATGCAACGCCTGCATCGTAATCTGCTTGTAAAACAGGGACGCTAAGGGGAAGCGCACATTTTTCCCCTTAGTGTCTTTGTTTTAACTCAGTGCCCATTTTCTTCAAATCGAATACAAAAATGTAAGATTTTGCGTCTATCCCATTCTCATTCACTGTTATTTTCCCAGTTACAGATCATATAAAAGAGTATGTACAGCGTATGTGCAGATCATGATCGTTAACGGGTTAAAAATATCCATTAGCGCATCAGTAATAGCGCTTTCAAGCGGAAGCTTAATGTACTTTGCGCTTCCCATGTTAAGTATAGGGAGTGCAAAGTGTAAGCATTAAGAAGCCTCCTCATGAGGACAAAGTTGGTAGGCTCTTTCAGGTGTTGAAGACATTCATGTCATATTTGCCGGAAAATGTTATCTCCAAACTCAGGGCTGACATTGAATTTACCTTTTGCTATATGACGCAGTCCCTGTCAAGCCCCCTGACACTCCTGCCCTCCCGCCCTCCCAATCCCTGGTGTTTGACCACTTTCTGAATTCTGTCCTTCGCTGAGGTTTTGGACATTCACCTCTCGAACTATCAGGACTATTCAGAGAGGTGAAAACCAGTAGAATGACTGGAGAATGGAAAATTCTAGGTCAAAATAGCCAAACCAGAAAAATTCTCCCATTTAGCTCACTGTCTAAATCGGCTAATTTGACCTATAATTTTCACTTCTCCAGTCATTCTCCTGGTTTTCACCTCTCTCTGAATAACCCTGTGTGTCTTTGCATTGTCCAGGGTAGGGATTGCTTCTGATTGTTTCTTCTATTATGCATTGTCTGTATTGTATTGCTTGAGTCTATGAATAAATAAATGTTATTCAAAAAAAAAAAGCCTCCTGATGCTGCTGACTTCATGAACTGCATGTTGACAGTGCAGGCTCAGGGCTTGTGCGCTGCATCCCCACACACAAGGGGGAGGACTGATGAAGAGGACCACATACAAGAGGGTCCTCCTGCTTTCTCCTTGTAAAGTTTGCACCTTACTCACTGCTTTTCTGGTGACATGCCAAAGCAAAAGCAGTGTTTGCTGAAAGAATTAGGGATGTGCGTTTCGGGTTTCAGAATTTCGGAATTTTCACGAAATTTCGTGTTTTCGGATGTGGCCGAATTTCCGAAAATTTTTAGATCCGAAAATGGCAGATCCGAAAAGTTTTCCGAGCCGAAACGAAATATTTTCGGAATTTTCGAATGGACTTGAAATGTGTCAAATCGAAATTTTTTGCTTTGAAACGAGGAGAACAGACTTTCCGAAAAAACGAAAATTTCCGAACTTACGAAAAGTCGATACAAAAACGAGCTAAGTGACACGAAAATACGAAAAATGGTCGAAATTCCGAAAACATGTACAATTCCGAAAAACTAAAATTTCCGAAATCACGAAAAGTCGATACAAAAAACGAGCTACGTGACACGAAAATCCGAAAAATGGTCGATATTCCGAAAAAAAAAGAGTACACGAAAAACGAATCGAGCCGAACTGAATCGGAACAGAAATCGGTCGAAACGAGCCGAATCGAAAAGTTTAAAAATCCGAAAAATCGAATCGAACCGAAAAAAAAATCGGTGCACAAGCCTAGAAAGAATATGACCAGTGAAAGAACACAAAAGATGTCACTTTTTCTTTTTTTTGCTGGTAAATTGAGCCAACATGGCTCAAAATAAAGTTGCTTTGAACATGGTTGGGTCAATTTAAGAAACCAATCCTTTGAAAAGCAGAGAAATAATCATAATTCAGGAGTATAGCGCCTTTCTTTGACAGCTATCTGCAAAGAGGTGGACTTTTAGCAAGTCATGCAGGGTTATTCAGAGAGAGGTGAAAACCTTGAAAATGACTGGAGAGTTCAAAATTCTAGGTCAAAATAGTCAAAACAGAAAAATTCGCCCATTTATCTCACTTTCCAAATTGGCTATTTGGTCTAGATTGTTCATTCTCCTGGCAATTCTCAAGGTTTTCACCTCTCTCTGAATAGCCCTGATTGCCGTTTTAAGCAGTGTCGGCATGTCCATGAAGCAAACTATATGGTGGCCTAGGGGACCAGAGATCTGATTAGGCAGATGGAGCAGCTCCAGTGTATGGGTAGGTTTATATGTACATGGATTTATGTGTTGACATGCGCATGAATAGTACTGGTAAGGGAAAAGTTCTGTAGTTCACAGCAAAAATGCAGTAAAGCTGTATAATTAGTGGTTGACGTGGTGCCCTCTGTGGCATTTTCCTCTACTTATACCTCTGGTTTTAAGAGTTTTTTTTCCAGGTAATTAATTGCCATAATAATCTTTACTCTCATGCTTTTGTGTTGAATACACGTTCACATTTGCTCTTCGTATAACCTTTAGCAGTATAAAGAACTGCTGGAGAATCTTCCCAGGGAAGGATTTCAAAAGCTGCACTTATTAAAGATAAACAAAAAACAGTGAACCGTGCCTGCCAGGGGCAACTATCAGCAGCAAATATGTTTTCAGTAACAGCTCACTCTAGCAACCCCCAAATATTCCTACCACAAGATGATTTGTTAAAGATTACCTAGACATACCGTTAAAAAAAGTGCTGTAGTCTGTGCTTGCTGCTTATATAAATACATTTAGGTTTTACACAAAACAATGTTGATCACAGTGCAGCGGAACATAGTATTAAATATTTATATATTTCTTTATTTCTCCCCCACCCTTTAATACCAATGTACAGGTATGCATGTTTATAAATATGAAAGAAAAAAAGAGGTTTTAGAATTGTTTGTATCCAGGGGTCAAGTCCTAAAAAAAGAAGTGTGGGAACTCACCAAGATTTCTATCCCTCAGTTAGCATTTATTATCTCGCACTTAACACAAACGCACACTCAAAAAATAAATATTTATGGAGATATATATATAATTTAACAAAAATATATGATAAATCATATATTTATTGTGACTTTACATGGAAATATATGCTTGAACACAAGATTAAGGCTAGGGTCAGACTAACACATTTTTCACGTCTACTGTCAAAACGTGCGTTGATGCTTCCGAACTTAAGACGCGATAGCGGTCCTACGATGCGCAATTTCGGCCGTATTTTTTGACGGAGCTATAAAAAACAAATGGACGTGATGTTGGCCGGACATGGTGCAGCATCTGACGTCTAATAATCACGCACACACGCAGCTATGCTGACGCAGCGCACTCTGTGCGTCAGTACTAGCGGTTCCACGTTCTCGAAAAAATGCATTCGTTTGCCGCTTGCGTTGCGCGACCGAACTTTCATGCGGCCGTACTTCGTATATTGGCCGTCATTGGACATCATTTGCTGCTACTACGGCCGTAATAAAGTGTGTCTCAAAGCACGTTCGCACTGCGTTGTCTGACCCCAGCCTTATAGTGTGTGGGATCAATGGGAACTCAGTTCCCTCTGCAAAAATAGTGCAAGAACTGCGTTCCCCCTGGACTTGACCACTGGTTTTATCATAGCCTGAAGTCAAAAACACAACAAACCCCCAAACTACAAGAATTTTTTTAACGTCATTAAAATAAAGAAAAAAAAGTATATATATAAATTCTACATAAACAAACATAAGTGTAGGCAAAAACAGTAATACATTGAGTGATCACTGACGTGTTTATAGTCCATTTTGCTGTCCAGTTCTCTTTCTCATATATCTACATACACATATATATTCCTTAAAATGCACTGGCTATTTAAAAAGAAAAACAAACCAAAGGATAACAAAAATAAATTACTACATCACTCTTTCTGTAGTTTAAACACATTTTGATTATGTCTCGAACAAATATTTAGAAATAACAACGATATACAAATAGAACAATTTAAAGCAATAGTGTACCGTAACGTCATTTTTATTATTTATAGAACTCTAATCGTAATCCTATGAAGGGTTCAATTTTGCAACAATGCAACGGAACAGACAGATCTAGCAATATACTCATCTGCAAAAATAGCAAACGTAAAATAAACCAATGTATTTTTGCTCTAGTCGCTCAGTCCTTACTAGATTAATGTACATTTAACCATCAGTACGACTAATAAAAGTTCTGTACGGCAGATTACCGAACCCCCAAATTTACACAAACTAAATCTGATTTACCTGCCAGCAGACAAATCCCACTCCAGATTATAGCAGCAGTTACCCTGCTCATGGTGTGATAATTACAGGCATTTGAGAGAGGCAGAAGCAGGAGACAGGCAGCAATGGGCGCAGCACAGAGCTCAAACCAACCTCTCCCCCACATGCCAGTCAGGCAAAAGGGATTTGATTTGTGTCCAGCCAGAGAACTGAGCAACAAAGTAATCCTTTCCCAGTCCAAGCTCCCAGCTGCCTCCTGTCATTGCTGAACCGTTGGTTGTTTTTCTCTGCTTTGTTCCTCTAAAATATTCACTCACGGATCAACTTCTCTTTGAAGTTTAGATCACTAATCTGGATGCATCATTTTTTTCATGTAAAAAATAATGAAACATTCTAGTTCTCTTTGAACTTTACTTACATCAATTTGGCATGTTGATACAAGTATTTTCCTCATTTAATCCTGTATTTGTTTCCTACCTTTAGCAAGTTATTTCTATTCGAAGAGTCTGTCGACTTCTCTGTGCTGGTGTAAATACATGCCCATTACCAACCAGCCAAGTACCTGCTCATAACTCAGCACATACTTGAAAACGAGAGAAATCTCAATGTATCCTTCCTGGTAAAATCCTTTATAAATAAATAAATAAATAAAAATAACTCTGTGACAGTGCGTAAATAAGGATCGGAAATGAGGAAAACACATTGAATTGGATTAGAGAAATAAAGAAAAAATACAAAAAAAAGAACCCAATACTGGAATGCCCCATTTAAAACCACATTGCAATGTGTTCTCATAAAGGTGCAAATATCTGGCAAAAATTTGTTGATATTTCTAGCAATAATTAGAAAAGACATGAGACTGTAGACAGCATCATAACAAATCTACTCTCTGCACACACTCAACCCCTCCGAAAAAAATTAAAAAATACCAGGGTCTTTGAAGATTTTCTAAAAGTAGATGTTTGGTATAGAACAGGGCTCAAAATTTCAATTCCCAAGCTACTAGCCAGGCCTTAAGAATTACTCGCCACTAGTTGCCCCACCTAACCCTATCCTGCCCTGCCTGCATCTGCATTCCCACTCGCCCTCATGTAATTTCCACTCGCCAAATGCTAGTAGGAGAGTGGAAATTTTGAGGCCTGGTATAGAAGATACGAGGTTTATAGCAATCTGTACAAAGATCAAAAATGTTTATTTTCACATAATAGGTAGAGGTGGGCATGCTGAAAAAATGAGTTTCATTTCGTTCGGAAGAAAAAATTTAGTCTGAAATGAAATTCGTTGAACTATCGATTAGTTTCGCTTCGTAATTTCAGATTGTTTTGGATCAATTCAAACGCTAAAGAAATTAGTGTTAGATTAGGGTTAGAAATTAAGTTTAGGAATTAGGGTTAGAAGCTAGATTTAGAAATTAGGATTTTAAATTAGGGTTAGAATAGAAGTTAGATTTAGATTAGGGTTATAATTTAGGGTTAGAAGCTAGGAATAGGAATTAGGGTTAAATTAGGGTTAGAATAGAAGTTAGATTTAGATTAGGGTAAGGAATTAGGGTTATAATTTAGGGTTAGAAGATAGAAATAGGAATTAGGGTTAAATTAGGATTAGAAAATAGGAATATGAATTAAGGTTAGAAATCAGGATTAGATTAGGGTTAGGCATTTAGGAATAGATTTGTGGAAGCCGAAAACATTCTTTATGGTTTTGTTTTGGATGAAAAAGTTTTTGTCCGAACAGAAAATCACACACCTCTCATGCACACATCATCAGATGATATAATATACAAGACACATCACATGTGAGTATACTAGGTCTGTACATTGAAAACTAATATTCATCTAAGGACAGATTGTTATGGTGAGTGTTTGTCATGTTCCAACTGTGAGCATTTGGGAGAGTGGGGTTCAAAGTGAGTGTGTTTGTGTAAATCTCCTATTCTGGGTGAGTGGGTCAGGTCTGTGTGTTGTGTGTGTGGGTCATTTTTGTGTGAGTATTTGTGTGGACCAGCATAGATGTGTGAGTGATTTAGGGTCTGAGTGAATGATTCACTCTGTGCGTGTGGGTCAGGTTTTGTGTCAAAATGTGCATTACGCATAATGCAATGAATGGGTCTGCACTGCTGCATTGTCATGGACTGCTCTATATATGTGTTGTGTGCTGGTCTCATAGAGGCTACCCCATATATTTGGGGTGTGCATGTTTCTTTAGGGACTCCCCCATATTATTGGGCGTGTGCAGGTGTCTTTTTAGGAAGCTCCTACATATGTATGATAATGGGGACATGGACAGGGACCCCATAATATTGCCACGCTCATGGCCCTGCAAATGCTAGGGTGACTCTGTTAAAGGGAGAAAGGAAAATAAACTTATAAAATATTTATATTGCCACGGCAAAGCCTTTTAAAGTAATCAGGGTTTTAATCCCCCCCCCATAATTCCAAGTCTCATTTGCAGAGACCTAGGGCACTATTCCCTAGTGAACGCATTCCCAACTGTAGCATTCAGGTGAGTAAGCGTTGACGTCAGGGTAAGTGACATTAACACATGGCTCCCCTATTACATTCCTAATGCTAAACCCGTGACAAATCTGATTTTCAAATCATTGGTGATTTGAAGCTTGCGCGAGCTTACTGTACTTTGAGAATCCTATACTTAACCTGGGGAGCGCAATCAGTAATTCGTGTAAGGATAAGCAAGGAATTACAAAGTCCTAGCACTAATTACTGCACTGATGCGCAAACCTAAAATTTAGCTACTGCTAGAAGCTGGTCCTGATTCTGCAGAATACGTTAACAGCAGCTTAACCCCCCCCCCCACTAAATCAGATACTCACCTCTTATACCACGGCAAGAATCTTATACCGCAGCGAGATCCACTGCTTCTGGCTGCCGACAGTGAAGTGACTCTGGGGACAAAAAGTCCCCAATCTCCCTCCACCATCACTCCGCGGCCGTGCGCGATCTCGTGTGCAGTACTGGAGACCGTATCTCCAGAAGGATATAGACATCTTAGAGAGAGTTCAGAGAAGGGCTACTAAAATGGTGTATGGCTTGAAGGAGAAAAGTTACCAGGAAAGGCTTAATGATCTTAACATGTACAGCTTGGAAAAAAGACGAGACATAGGAGATATGATAGAAACATTTAAATACGTAAAGGGAATCCACAAGGTAGAGGAAGGGAGTATATTTAAAAGGAAACAAAGTAGCAAAACAAGAGGACATAGTCTTAGATTAGAGGGGCAAAGGTTTAAAAGTAACATCAGGAAGCATTATTTTACTGAGAGGGTGGTGGATACATGGAACAGCCTTCCAGTAGAAGTGGTAGAGGCCAAAACAGTAATTGAATTTAAGCAAGCATGGTATAGGCATAAGGCTATCCTAAACAAAAGATAAATCCAGGTAAAGTATCCATGTAATTGGGCAGACTAGATGGGCCGAAAGGTTCTTATCTGCCGACATTTTTCTATGTTTCTATGTTTCTAGTGCAACCATCCATGGAGTCCTATGGACTCCAGGAGGTGATACTCGCGACTGCGCAAAAGTGTTATCGTGAGTATCACCTAGGGTAGCGCATGGTTCCAGGCTACTGAATTAGCATCTGTCCGGGAATCTCACGCTAAAACAGGGACGCTACGGGGAAATCTGCAAGTGCAGGTTTTCCCTGTCAACATCCCCGTTTTAGCGTGACCATGGGAATAGGACCCCTGCTGTCTTCTGGGATATATAGCTTAGTTTTTAAAAATTCGACTGCTAAATACTATTTAACACTACTTCTAAAAATAAATCTTTTCTGGTAGCTAATGTGCGAAAAGGGAAAGAAAAAGAAACATTGAAGAACTGATAACTCAAGATGACATTGAAAAAGAACAAAGATAAAGGAGGAACTGAAGAAGGATGATCACAAGAGGAAACAAGAAAAGGCACAATGTGACAAGAAAACCGTAAAAACAACACTAAATGGGAAATTCGTAAAGCACAGGTGTTTACTTGTGCTGCAAATAACTGTGAAAATCATTGATAGCGTAGCGTGGATAAAATTCGGCATTTCAAAACACTCACACAACAGGATAAGATTCTCCGTAAAACTTCCTCCTGTTGCTTTTTGGATTTCAGTTTTGTGAAATACAGCAGTTTAATTGGTGTTGCACTACTGCCCATCTCCTGCCCTTTCCTTATTCACATATATTGTACTTCGATAAGGAATATGTATGTTGCTGCTAGGGATGCCCTGATCCGATCCCTAGGATCCTGACCCGATTGCGGATTTTTCTGTGATTGGCTTTTTCGAGGCGATCTAATCCCCGTCTGAGACCTGCTGGACAGTGAGACTTCTAGTCGCCTAGCTGGAGTCCCACAGCCTTGTAAGTCAGTCACAGCATGTGCCCTGCCTGCTCACAAGTCATGGAGAAGGAAGGGAAGTCTCTGTGAGCCTCGAGTCTGAGACCGTTTGTGTTCACACAGCGTCTTCCCTGCCTGCTGCGTGTCCCTCAAGCAGGCTGGGATGATGAAGGCAGTGAATGCCGCGGACCCAGTATTACCTTGCACGAGGGAGATGATGGTCCGGCTGTGGGTCGTGCAGTATCAGAACGGAGGCCCAAAAAGAAGGATCAGAACATTTTCAGTCAGCGCGATATAAAGTGCGCTAACACACAACACACCTACATTTAAAAAGGAAAATGAGAGGGACAATTCTATCTCCTTGAACATGGTGACTGGGTATTCCTGGGTGAAAACGATAGCCTTCCCTCATCAATATTCACACCTTGCATTCTGGGATTTTGTTTTTCCAGCTACTCATCTAATGTGTTTAAGGTTTTTGTTAAGTTATTATACTTCTTAGATTAGTAGGACATGAATCCCTGTCGGATCTTCGTGTAAATTGGTTTATTAGCATTAGATGTAGATGAATTATAATGCTCTGATGGGATATTGGCTTACGACACACCTAATTATCACATTATCTGATTCAGAAGTTCAATGTGGGGTGGGGGTCCTCAATAGTTTGTGAAAGGAAACTCATCTGCTGTAAAAGATAATATCACCCCTTGAAGTAGCGTTGTACTGTCTAAGAGTAATGTCGTTGTTTAACACAAACAGGGCATGCTTGTCAGATGTGACGGTTCATTTTCCCGCTATACTGGATGTATTTATAGCCTGCTGAGCCCATACTCCGCACGGTGCACTTCCTGTGACAGAATACTGGAGATTGTACAGACTAAGCACCCCAGGAGGAGCGAAACACAGCTTGCTTTCCCAATGACAATGTTTAATCCCGTGCTCAGTGCAGCCTGACACCGACAACACAAAGGAACTGTGGTACTCAGCCGACTTACAGTCACGTGCCAACCTATTCTGCAGTGACAGCGTGAGAGAGGAAGGGAAATATATTAACTCATTCACTGTCGGGAGAACCAATCACCATGATCATTATGTTAAAGGATGAAAATGATGTATATGTTCTGGCTGTGGACATGGATATGCAAATGCATTTTGG
The DNA here is from genome assembly GCA_009667805.1 of Leptobrachium leishanense. Taxonomy (NCBI): domain Eukaryota; kingdom Metazoa; phylum Chordata; class Amphibia; order Anura; family Megophryidae; genus Leptobrachium; species Leptobrachium leishanense. The sequence goes on along the minus strand of CM019071.1, from coordinate 108,922,093 downwards.
TCAGGAGGAAGAAGTCCTCGGACTACCCTTTTGACCAGAATAACTCACTAATGGTAGGGAAAAAAATAATGGATGTAGTTTAGGAAATTGGTTGTTTCAACATCTAGAATTGATGTATAAAAAAAAATAAAAATAAAAAAAAAAGCCCAAAAGTGACTACAATATCCCTTTAAGAAATGGGTTTGTTAATGCAGGATGGAAAAAAAACAACAACACAACGAGCGGTTCATTGAATTATGCATTTTAACAATATAGGCATTGTGAAATGATGTTACGGTGTGTGATTTCTCCTCTAAAGTGTTGTGTGAAGCTTCCCTGATCCTAATTTGAACTAATAAGCAGACTCAAGAGGGATTAATGCACAAATGGAGGAGATTAGTTGCTTTATGTTGCTGTCAGGCCGTGAAAGGCTCGTTTCTGCTCACTGACCCCACTCCACAAAATGAACTTAAAGCTACAGCATCGTCTGCTTATTCAATGGCAATGAATTCTTTGTTTACCACTTAATGGCTAGCGTTTTAATGACTACACAAAGTTTTACAAGGTTTGGATTTTACTTTTTCAATACCAAAATATGTGTAAATTAGATTTTGCAATGTAGCACATAAAATAATTAGTATATATAACCCCTTTTGCATATCTCTTATAATGTAAGATTAGTATTAAGGATGCACCGATACCACTTTTTTAGGACCGAGTGCAAGTACTGATACTTTTTTCAGGTACTTGCCGATACCGAGTACCGATACTTTTATGTGACCGCTTTCCAATAAATAATTTGGGATGTTGCTGAAAGTCTGTCCAGTTTATGTTAATATTGAAATGTATGGCCAGACACCCCATTTACCCACTGCACAGCCTGCGCACACACAACACCTCAGATATATGCATAACCACTCAGACCTCGTATATGTAGCCCCACGCAGATACATGTATACTTCCAGACCTCAGACCAGATACATCCACTCCTACATATACTATATACAGACCCCAGCCCAGATACACATATACAGACCCCAGCCCAGATACACATATACAGACCCCAGATCAGAAGATCAGATACATATTTACAGACATATACAGTTGTGTTCAAAATTATTCAACCCCCAATGCTGTAAAGGGTTTTAGGGAATTTAGTGTACATTTGTAATTGTATTCAGAATGAAATCCTACAAGGACTTTTTAAAGAACCATATGCAACTAAAATGACATCAATTGGTTTTGTAAAACAGTAGTAAATGTTTCTTTTGTGAATTCTTCATTGACACAATTATTCAACCCCTTAAAGACTACCACTCTGAAGAACAGAGGTTCATTCAAGTGTTTTCAATCAGGTATTGAAAATACCTGTGGATGTCACAGAGCAGCAATAAAGCATAATAAGCACCAATTAGGCAGCTTTAAAATGACTGTGATACTCAGCTCCTTCTAGACATTTACTGGTGTGGTTACAAACATGGTGAAGTCAAGAGAATGGTCCAGGAAGACAAGAGAAGAGGTGATTACTCTTCACAGGAAGGGCAATGGCTATAAGAAGATTGCAAAGATGTTAAACATACCAAGAGAGACCATAGGAAGCATCATTCGCAAATTCAAGGCAAAGGGCACTGTTGAAACGCTACCTGGTCGTGGCAGAAAGAAGATGCTGACTTCGACTGCTGTGCGCTACCTGAAGCGTAGAGTGGAGAAAAGTCCCCGTGTGACTGCTGAGGAACTGAGAAAAGATTTGTCAGATGTGGGTACTGAAATTTCAGCTCAGACAATACGGCGCACACTGCGTAATGAAGGCCTCCATGCCAAAACTCCCAGGCGCACCCCCTTGCTGTCTCCAAAGAATAAGAAGAGTCGACTGCAGTATGCCAAAAGTCATGTGGACAAACCACAGAAGTTTTGGGATAGTGTTCTGTGGACTGATGAAACAAAATTAGAACTGTTTGGGCCCATGGATCAACGCTATGTTTGGAGGAGGAAGAACAAGGCCTATGAAGAAAGGAACACCTTGCCTACTGTGAAGCCTTGCGGGGGGTCAATCATGCTTTGGGGCTGTTTTGCTTCTGCAGGTACAGGGAAGCTTCAGCGTGTGCAAGGTACCATGAATTCTCTTCAGTACCAGGAGATATTGGATGACAATGTGATGCAGTCCGTCACAAACCTGAGGCTTGGGAGACGTTGGACCTTTCAACAGAACAATGATCCCAAGCATACCTCCAAGTCCACTAGAGCATGGTTGCAGATTAAAGGCTGGAACATTTTGGAGTGGCCATCGCAGTCACCTGACTTAAATACGATTGAGAACCTCTGGTGGGACTTAAAGAAAGCAGTTGCAGTGCGCAAGCCTAAGAATGTGACTGAACTGGAGGCTTTTGCCCATGACGAATGGGCGAAGATACCCGTAGATCGCTGCAAGACACTTGTGTCAAGCTATACTTAACGTTTAAAGCTGTTATAACTGTAAAAGGATGTTGTACTAAGTACTAAGATTGAATGTCACTTGGGGGTTGAATAAAACTGATAATGATGTGAGCACAGAAAAGACATTTGTGGTTATTTCATTATAAATGTTATGTTATATTTGTCTGACCTACACGTGCCTCTTTGATTTAATTGTAAGCAAGATGACTGAATGATCAAAATCAATGTCAAACTGGCCAAAACACTCAATTTCAGTGGGGGTTGAATAATTTTGAACACAACTGTATACCCACTCAGATACAGACCCCAGACCAGACATATACTGTATATATATATATATATATATATATACACAGACCCCAGATCAGACATATACTGTATATATATATATTATATATATATATACACAGACCCCAGATCAGACATATACTGTATATATATATATATATATATACACAGACCCCAGACCAGACGTACCCACAGGCAGACGCTGGGGCAGTTGGCTGGGTGTACTTAAAAGCATTTGGCCAGTGTTCCCCTCCTTCTGGCTGCGTTACTGAGTGGTCGCAGGGCAGTGACACGCTATGACGTGCCCTCGCGACTCCCGCGAGACCTCGGGAGGAGGCAGCATCACATCCTTCACAGCCCGACGGCCGCTCAGTAACGCAGCTGGCCGGAGTGGAATGCTGCCCAAACGCTTTTAATGTATCTGGCCAGCTTCCCCAGCCCCTCAGATACCGGCAAGCCGGTCCAGCACTGGCTTCTGGGTATCAGGGGCGGTATCGGGGCATTTGCACAAATGACGGTAACGGCCACAATACCGAAACTAGTTTCGGTATTGGTGCATCCCTAATTAGTATGCCCCCTGCTAAACAAATTCACCGTCAGAGCTCACTCCTGTTACTCTGTATTACTGTAAAGAAGCTACAAAAAATAGCCCTCACCGTAACAAGAAGCTCAACAAATTTGGCTGCTGCATTACAATAGCCAAAGAGGGCAGAATACGGGGTGAGCTCTGGGATCATTCGCAACTGTACAGACTGTACAGGGATAAGATTCCGAAAGTTATACAGGGTTATTCAAAGAGATCCGAATTGCTTGAGAAAGGTAACCGAACGCTGAAAATCAGCGTTCGGTTACCTTTCCTGGCCATTCGGCTATCCAGAGAGCAGGCAATTCGCCAAATCCTAGCGAATTGCCTGAACATACGTGCCTGTTCAGTGCCTGTTCGAGGGCAGTGAAAACCCCATGAAAAGCACTGCTTCGGCTATTCAGAGAACACAAACCAGCAGTGAAAGGTTCCCCTAATGCCCTGCCATTCGGTGGTTTCATGCGGCAAATTTATTCAGGAGAACCCCATAGGCTTCAATGTTAAAAATATTCCCGTTTTAATCCAATATCTAATAAACCGTTCATTATAAAATTCTGCAGTACACTCTTTATTCATAGATTTTTTATGACATTTTAAGCATTTTTCTGATTTTTTTTTAAAGTTTACTTATTTTGTCTGTAACAGCCCTCTTTATTATCATTCCCTGGACCTCACATGCAAATTTCAGACATTTTCGCTCAGTAGTTTCTTTGCAAACAGCGTTTCACTTTTCAATCATTCATGCAAAGTATTTTCCTAATTTATTCACTGCCTCTTCTGCGGTGTCGGCTTTCTCCAGAGGCTTCGGCTGCGTGTGATCGGCTCCTGCTCGGGTTTTCCGTGGTATTCGGCAGGTTAATCCAGATGTTTTTGTGTGTTTTCGGCGTGCATTCGTTGGGTTTTGTGGTTCGTTTTCGTCGGGTGTGCGGCAGCTTTTCCCTGCAATTCAGGGACCCTGTGGTGCTTGCTGAATACACCGCAGGGTCACCGAAATGGGATCGGCAAAAGGAACCGTATTGAAGAGAACGAAAAGTCACCGAACGTGCGGTGACTTTTCGAATCTCTTTGAATAACCCTGATAATTGCTGAAAATCCCTGTACATCACAGATACAAGGTGTTGCTGTACTTTCTATATACAGTCGTTTTGCCACATACAGATATCAGCTTTACTGTATTTGACAGGTAATTTCTGCTTGTTTGTTAGTAATGCATACTGTGTGAAATTGTGCTAGATAAGAGCCAACAGAGAGAGTTTAAGCTAACCCTGATTTTGATGCACTGTATTTTATCTGACTAACCCAGCTTGAGGTTCCTCTTCAGGCTGCATTACAATGTTGAGTGAGTATAATGAGATTGTTGATGATGAAGTTGCTAGGTATATACAATAAAAGGTAACAATGAGTTCTCATAAAAAATAAGGAAACTTGTCTTGCAGTAGATCAGGGACGTAAGTACATCCTACTTGTTCTAGATGTTCACAAACCAATAACATACCAAAAACAAAGAAGGAAGGACATAAAGAAAACAAATAGTAAAGACATACAAAAAGATTACAATCGCAATATATATAGAAACATAGAAAATGTCGGCAGATAAGAACCTTTCGGCCCATCTAGTCTGCTCAATTACATGGATACTTTACCTGGATTTATCTTTTGTTTAGGATAGCCTTATGCCTATCCCATGCCTACTTAAATTCAATTACTGTTTTGGCCTCTACCACTTCAACTGGAAGGCTGTTCCATGTATCCACCACCCTCTCAGTAAAATAATGCTTCCTGATGTTACTTTTAAACCTTTGCCCCTCTAATCTAAGACTATGTCCTCTTGTTTTGCTACTTTGTTTCCTTTTAAATATACTCCCTTCCTCTACCTTGTGGATTTCCTTTACGTATTTAAATGTTTCTATCATATCTCCTCTGTCTCGTCTTTTTTCCAAGCTGTACATGTTAAGATCATTAAACCTTTCCTGGTAACTTTTCTCCTTCAAGCCGTACACCATTTTAGTAGCCCTTCTCTGAACTCTCTCTAAGATGTCTATATCCTTCTGGAGATACGGTCAGGATATATATATATACATATATATATATATATATATATATATGCACAGATCAAATCTGTCTGAAATTGTAAAAAGGCACATTAGTCTGTGTGTTGGACTAAAAGGTGGCGACAGCTAGATACATATAAGATCCTGACACTAGCAGGGTTATTCAGAGAGTGGTGAAAACCAGTAGAATGACTGGAGAAGAGAAAATTCTAGGTCAAAATAGCCAAACCAGAAAAATTCTCCCATTTATCTCACTTTCCAAATCGGCTATTTTGGCCTAGAATTTTCACTTCTCCAGTCATTCTCCTGGTTTTCACCTCTCTCTGAATAACCCTGTAGATAACTCAGTGATAGTCTCTATTATTGAAGCAATAGAAACAGGCCTTCTAGGGTCTGTAGGTATAGTAAAGAGTATGAAAAAAGGGACTATTTACTTCTCTAGAGATTCTGCTGCAACACCACACACACACACACACACACACACACACACTGTAATGCGTCCAGTGTATAGCAAGAAACATTGGATTATGTGGCCTTTTTATGTGCGCTTATAACAAACAAGCTACTGTAGGTACAGTCTGTATTTTCCTTGGTTAACGTGTTTGTTTTTTCTGTATATCTTTCATTCTTTCTTTTTAGTACGTTATTGCTTTGTGAACATCTAGAACAAGTAGGACATACTTACGGTCATGCTTCAAATCCTGTTGCCCACTGGAGGACCAGTCTCATTACCTCTGCTTGTCTGCCTCCACTCTGAGGTTTCCTTAGGCTGGCTGCGTTCCCCAGTCCACCTGTGCAGCCAGCTATTTAATCTGGTCTCGCCCTTTCCTCCTTGCTCTGGCATTAGTCTCAGTTAGCTTTTGCTTGTGAGAGGGTTCCCCTCGAGCTCCTGTGAGTTATATTCTGCCTAGTCTTGTCTTGTTTATTTTATTTCCCTAGTCCAGTCGAGTCCTATCCAGCCTAGTCTAGTCTTGTTGTTCCATATTACCATTTAGTTATTGCCATCCCTGTTCGTGTTCCCTCCACCCTGTTCCCTGTTTGTTCCTGGATTTCGCCTCCAGCCATGCACGGCATTTCCCAGTATCCGGATCCAGCCTTCAAGGTCATCACTGTGGCTATAGGTAAACAGCCTACTAATATCTAGAGACTGTGATACTCTCCAGCCTTAACTGTACCAGCTGGCCCACTGGGGAATAGGCGCGACCCCACCCCTCCTGTACTATGTATGTTTTATTGTACCTCCAGCCAGGTCATCATTGCAGCATGTTCCGCTCTGTGTCTTTGTTCTTTGATCCCAAGGTGGATTTGTTTCTGGGAGGGCATAAATATGAGCCCACCAGTCTGCTTCATGACTGAAAAGCAGCGTGAGCAGTGATGGTTCACTACACAACATCCTGTGGCTTAATTTTTGGATAGGACTCACCCTCACTAGAGATGCCTTGACGTTGGCGGGTGAGTTTACACTCTTAATGGCCATTAATAGAAACCAAAGCCTCTAATTGTGTTTTGTTTCACACGGTATAATGGGAATAAGCGCAGATGACACATATTTTTTCTTATGTTTTATACATGTTCCTGGGCTGGATACATTTGGTGGTTGCAGCTGCCTCACCGGGGAATAGGCGCGACCCCACCCCTCCTTAACTGTACCAGTGCTTTGGTTCCTGTCTGCAGCCTTGCACTACATTTCCCAGAATTCAAGGTCATCATTGTGGCTACAGGTTTATATTTAGACTCTGTGAATACCAGCAATCGAGTATCTACACCAGAGCTGATTATATCACCATCCAAGCCTGTGTATCCCGTCGACAGCATAGGACTATAGTGCTCACTAGACAGTGTGCCTATAGACTCTGTGAAAACCAGCATCCAGTATCTTCACCAGCGCTGACGATATCACCATCCAAGCAGGTGCCTACATGTCGTATTCTCCTTTAAAAAAACCTTTCCCTTTTAAATATTTCAGTAATTGTACATTACAATGTCCTTTACAGATGTTGTGCTCATATCTTCCTTTCATGTTTTGTTTGCTATGGTCAGTCCGAGGTTTTTCTGTGTTTGGTTTTCATATTTCACTTTGTTTGTCTTATGGTTCGTTGTCGATGTTTCTGAGTGGAAGGCCATTTAGGCCCTAGATAGTCAGTAATCCATGATTCTTGTTCCCCCCCCATGTATTTTCTTTTTTATTAGGCACTCAATAAAAGTTAAGTTTTATTAATTTATAAATCAGGTACATCACACTATTTACAGTTATTCGGAAAGTGCTGGTGTTTGCAAATATTGTGTAGAACACCAATAGAGTGTATTTGCGCATTGTTATGCAGTATATACGATAGCAAAGATGCCAAGTGCTTTGCATCGGGGGTGCACAAGCACTCCACTGTAGATGGAGCGCTTCTGCATTTCTGAAGTCCCTCAGTACCCATCCCTGCTACCTACGTGCTGTGTACATCTACGTTCTGAAGACCCCGCTTTGCTCACCATACCCTTTGCCTGTTGATATCCCTTGCATGACCTATTGCTTTGAACTTTGACTACTTTCTTGCCTGCTGCCCGCTTCGACCTATGCTTGACCTCTGACCGTGCCAATTGGATTACCCCTTTTGGAGACCTTGCTGGATTCCCCATATTGCCAGGACTTTGCCCATCATGTTTCCTGGTCCTCAGCCCCCTGCTTTTGTTCTGTCTCATTCCCAGTAAGTGTCCTTGTGTTTCTCCAGTTGCCCTTTGTGTCTGACAGTTGCAGTCATCCCACTTCATGTCCTGCTCCTGTGTCTCTTGTTAAAGTATTTAGTCCAGCCCAGTTCCTGTCCACCTGGTGTATCCTATCCTGTGTCTTGTATGTCAGCCCCATTCCTGCCTCGCCCAGCCATCTGTTTTAAGTTCTACATTATTCAGTTCTCCCTTTTATTTTATTCCTGATGTTACTCCTTCGTGTAATAAACCTTAACCTGTTTACCCCATAATTTTGCCTCTACTCCACTTTGACACTGCATCCTGGGCTCGACCCTCCAACCCAAGCAACCTAGCCTGTGACATAATCAGAGTAAGACGCAGAGACGGAGAGGAATAAGATTAGGACAGGGACCAGGTGGGAGGGTGGTACCACAAAGTGTCTGATTTAAGATAACATTTAAAATGATAGAATTGGTAGTGAAAAAAAAATGAGGGGAGTTTCCTTAAGAAACATTCAGACTAAGCACAGCTGATCTAAAGATAAATTAGTTTAGCAACAGACGCTGAGCATCATGCTGGAGTAGGCTACCAATTGTCTGTATAAACCTTCTCCGATGCTCTTTTGGGAAGCAGTGATTTTTGACAGTGTTTGCAACTTGTTCAATTAGCACCGGTGTTTGCTCAAGTTCACATGTACAAGAAACAGATTCCTTAATCTGTCATTACGATACCACTCGTGTTCAATAAGAGTAAGGACTTTCTTCTCTTACCCTCTCCCGACCCATCTCAATAGATGTATGATTAAGACCTACGGGTCGAAACGTCACATTTTTTATCACATGGGGTTTGCTATCCCCGAATAAATTTTTTCTCCACTTGAAGTCCTGCTCACTCCTTCGTTCTGCATGTATATGGGACTGGCGGCGTCCTCCCTTGAGTGGTGAGATTGTGGTAACTTAGTGGTGGCTCCCTCCTAGCGGCGCTCTTGAATTACGCCATTCTGTCCTCATGTCTCATATAATTATGTTATAATCATGGGTCAAGTCCTAAAAAAAGAAGTGCGGGAACTCACCAAGATTTCTGTCCTTCAATTAGCAATTACCTTCTCCCACTTAACAAACACACGTTCAAATCTGATATCTTTATTAAATATATGGAATTTAGCAAAAATATGATAAATCATACATTTATTGTGACTTAACAGGGAAAGATATGATTGAACACCTGAATAAAAGCTTTATAGTGTGTGGGACCAAAAGGGACTCCCTCTGTAAATATTGCAGGAACTCCGTTCCCACATGTTCCCCCTGGTTATAGTTATTATATCATAATATGTAATTTCTGCCCTTTGTCCTGGGATACATATCACAGTCTTATTTATTGATGACTTCTATTTACTTTACTCCTCACCTCATATTAGTTACAGCTACTTCTAAAGTGCTAACAAGTTCTGTAGCGCTTTACAATGGGAGAGACGGAATAAAAAATGTCCATACAAGTTAAACACACAGAACAGTAGGAGATAGGACCCTGCTTGAGAGTTTACTATCTAAGAGCAGAGGACCCTGCTCGAGAGTTTACAATCTAAGAGGAGAGGACCCTGCTCGAGAGTTTACAATCTAAGAGGAGAGGACCCTGCTCGAGAGTTTACAATCTAAGAGGAGAGGACCCTGCTCGAGAGTTTACAATCTAAGAGGAGAGGACCCTGCTCGAGAGTTTACAATCTAAGAGGAGAGGACCCTGCTCGAGAGTTTACAATCTAAGAGGAGAGGACCCTGCTCGAGAGTTTACAATCTAAGAGGAGAGGACCCTGCTCGAGAGCTTACAATCTAAGAGGAGAGGACCCTGCTCGAGAGTTTACAATCTAAGAGGAGAGGACCCTGCTCGAGAGTTTACAATCTAAGAGGAGAGGACCCTCCTCGAGAGCTTAAAATCTAAGAATTCTATTAATGTTGATGTGTATTTTAACAACTTCTACAAATTGTGAAATTAAACAAATGACTGCTATATAAACAATAGGCAATATGGATCCTGCATGGTATATACTGCTTATAAATGGATATTATGACACCTGTCAAGAAATTCCATTGCCTGCCATTGTACATCTAGAGCACTGTAGCTGCTGTATTAATGGCAATACCTTTTCACCACGGTCACCCCTTGTTTTTGTTATTGCTCAGTTTTCTGTCAATGTAAATGAGGACTTACAGACCTGCACACATTACGAGATTTTATGAGATCAGAGGAAGCTGGTCCACACTGTCCCATGCTTGGAAAAAGAGGCACATTCCAGGCATCTCCCACCACATTCCTATGCATTCCCTTATCTCCCTGAGAAGAGGAGGGAACCTGACACAGCAGGGAAAGGAGGAGAGAGGACTGACTCCCCCACACAACATGTGCTGATTTCTCTGTTCCTCAAAAATGTGTGTTTTATTCTTCTATATAAAGTATCTTACATACATGTAGCACAATGGACGTTTGATAGAAAAAACAACCACTAGGATTCCAAAGTGATTCTATAAGGTTCTTTTATCTCCCAGAAATAACAGAGTGTAAGAAGCATTGTATGTTACAAAATATAAAATTTTTGTTTGATAGATGCCTAGATGGTAAATATAAACTTTTCCACTAGCGTTTTTTCATTAAGTAAAGCATACTCCTACATCCATGTCCCTGAATGTATCAAGATTTTGAAGAAAAAAAACAGCAACTATTTGAACCTTGGGATAAATTAAAAATAAAAACAACTGACTGTATCATCATCCCACAGCCATATGATTTAAAGCGATTTAAAGCAGGGGTCAGCAACCTTGGCCCTCGAGACCCAACGAGTGGCTGAGCATGAGGGGAGATGTAGTTCCAAACATCTGGAGGACCAGCGTTGCTGACCCCCGGTTTAAAGGAAAGTGCATGGCATGCAAATTAGATTTTTCAATTAGAATATTCTACAATATTACACAATGGGTCTGCTGGGCACAAGTTTGGGTGTACTATCACTTGATACAGGTTAGGAGAGGTTATCTGACCTACCAGTAAATCCTGGTGCACAGTTGCACATGAAACCATTAATGAGGTCAGCACAGGACCCATCATTCTGACAAGGCTCTGATTCACATTCATCAATATCTACAGAGCAGTTTTCACCTGTAAACAGAGGCAAAATAAGTTATTTCAGTGCATCAAACGGGAATAATTAACCAATTAGAGAGGTGACGTCTAGTGAAGTATGATGGCAAATGCCTCCAACTCATGGCAGGGCTGGAACTCTTCACCTAAATATTCTTTAATATTTCTACATCCTACATTCAATTTCTTTTTGTGAAATGCATTTCAGTTTTGGTTTAATGATTAACATACCAGTGAATCCTGCTCGGCAGCGACACACATATCCGGCAGCTTGGCTGTAACGGAAATCATAACTGAACTCTGGCTCTTTCCCATAAAACGACTGATTTGACCTCTCGAGGCACAAAGCCCCATTCTCACATGGGCCATCCAAACATTCATTAATATCTACATAACAATGATCTCCAGAATAACCTGCGGAAAAGAGAATGTGGTTTTACTATACAGATCTTTTATAATATTCCAAGATATTCTTAGTGCTACACACTTATGGAAATAACAGTGTTTATCAATACACATTAGGGAAATAGCACACAATTAGTAATGAAACTTAAGGGGTTAATCAAAGAGAGCCGAATTGGACACTGAATTTCACTGAACGTTGAATTTCACTGTACGGTGCAATTTCAAGGCAAATATTGGCAAATTGTCAGAGAAATATAGTGCAATTTGGCGGCAGTAAAATTCCCCATAGAGAAGTAATGGTTAATCTAGTCAGAGTCAACAACAGCAGAGAAAAGTTGGCAAAATGCCCAGATTTTCATTGCTTTCGTTCAACAGTTTTAAACAGGCAAATCCCATAGGCTTCAATGTAAAAAAAATCCCCATTGGTTATAGTAAAGCGCTGCAGAAACTGTTGGCACTATATAAATGATGACAATAATAATAATAATTTTTTATTCAACTGTTTAGTCTTTTTATTTGCAGCAAAAAGTGTTTTTATCTTTTAGGCATTTTTCTGGAATTTTTCAGCGAACTTTTTGATTACGATTTTATTTACATTTGTAATAGACCTTTTTATTGTTATTCATATGACCTTATATATTATTTCCATGTGTTTCATTCATTAGTTTTGTTTTAAAAATTGCTGGTTTTTTTTGGGGGGGGGGTTACCCCTGTCCAGTGGCTGGTCGGCTTTTTTAGGCGGAGTTTGCCAGTAATGCTGAATTCACCCCAGGGTCGGCAAATTGGTCTTGCCGAAGTGCACCGAATGAAAGGGCACTGAAATTTTGGTGCTCTTTGAATAACTCCATTAATGTAAGCGGAAAAGCTGAGCCCCCCTCCTCTATGAAATTTTAATTATACATTACGAAATATTTGGGAATATTCCCAGTGTATTTCTTACTGTAATAACCTATTTGGAAGGCAGATGGCGCCATCTACTGCTCAAATAGAGTTACAGCAATTTGAGCTTCAGCTCGTGGCTCCTTGCATTGGCTGCTGAGAGCCAAATATGTCAGGGCATTCTTCAGCTGATAATTTTTTTTTTTCCAAAATATATATATTGTTGGTTCGATTGCAGCACAGAAGCAAGGAAACAGTGAACAGTACCACGGTGATACATAAACATAATATAGACTAAACTGAGTGGCGACAAACAGTACGGGGATAACATTCCACCCGGGGACCACAGAGGGTTAGGGGGTGAGCGATCAGTGAGACAGGGCCAAGGTAGAATGCACAGGGCTGTCACCTACAGTCTTCAGCTGATTTTAAACAGTTTTGGCACCTTGGGCATTATGCCCACAGGGCTAAAACTTTGGAGGCATCATCTGGAGACCAAAAGCAAACAAAATTTGTTTGCAGCAAATTTATTTCATTTGCTTTTGTTCTTCAGAGCAGCAGATCGAGATAACTTGATATCGGTACCTGATGGTGCCTTTGAAGTCCTCTCGATCTCGGTAGTGAAGGCGTTAATAAGGCTAATAGAAAGGGGATATCAAGCAATCTCAGGAACCATCAAGTAGCAGTTTGTAACCGCACCTTCCTTTACCTGTTCAAGTAATTTCCTACCGAGACCATCTGAACACAAATATTTTTGGATTGCATATACCGCTACCTACAGTATCTATTTTTAGAAAGTGTCTTCAATCACTTTTATTAATTTATTTTATTGCTGAAAGACCCTCCCACTGCTTAAATATTTACCCCATCCTGACTCTTCTTGTACCCTTTCCTCTTGTTTTAACCCGTTATTCAATGTAATCCTCTTCAATCCAGTATCTGGCTCCCACAGCACTTTTACGTCCGTAACAAGCTGCAGCTTCTGCTGTCATGTGACCAGTGGTAAGATGGACACTTTAGTGTCCAGGCAATTCCATGACTTTCCATGCAACAACATTGAGAACCATTTGGTACAGGGGGAATGAACTAGTGTTAATTTTTTACCCTTTTCAGGAAGCCTGATCAGCGTTCATTGGACGAGATTTTTACACTGGGCTAATACCCCACACCTGAAGGGCTTAACCAGCCCTGCTGAGGGGGTGAGGGATTAGAAGAATCTGGTCACAACAACCAAGCTGGTCAGGCTTAGTGACATGCCCCTCCAACTCAGTTTGCCCGGTATTGCTGTATGAAGCGGGGGAGATTTATTTGCCCACACAGCTGTCACTCAGCAGACAAGAGTTGAATATCCAACCTGCTGAGTAGCAACTCAAAGACCGCTGATGTCATCATGCTCTGTGTGTTGTCATCAGCCTATAAAAGAATGAATAAATGCTTGCAGGCGTGAGTGTTCTTGGAGACAGCAGCCGAGGATTGTTACGTGCAGCAGTAATCTATCTCTCTGTCTCTGGAGCTCTGTGATACGCTCATACACACCACACATTACTGTGAGTTTTATTGCTGTGGAGCTCTGTGATTAGGGATGAGCTGTTCGGGTTCGGACGGTTCGGAGTTCGACCCGAACTTTTCCAGTTCGAAAGTTCGCGAAGTTCGAACTTTTTGGGTGTGTTCGGTTCGAGTTCGAAAAAAAATAGAAATTTTGAAAAAAGTATAGAAAATGCTTAAAAAAATACTAAAAAATCTAGAGATAAAGAGACTCTTTACTGCAGAATATTATAAGCAACGGTTTATTAGATATTGAATTAAAAACTAATGTGTATGTGGAAAGATTATCAACTCTAAATGACCTCTGTTCACAAACGGGCATAACACCAGGTGTTTTTGGTCTGGTAATCAATTTGATACATTGCACAGTATACTGAGGTACTGAGGGGGTGGGGTGGTGTCTGCTTTTGATTTGAGATTTGAGAATTCATTTCCCTCCTAAAACATCCCCCTAATATGCTACATTTAACCATTTCGCTGCTGAGGCATTTCCCGCCTCTGTGCTGAGGTCATTTTTACCGGTTTTGCTCATCATGTTTAAACGTGTTTTGAAGGCTTATTTTAGTATATGACCCAGATATATTATATATCGTTCTTTCCGTCAGACTCGGCAGATTCATAATATGTCATTATTATATGTATACGTCATGTCCTGTCTGTATATTATAACAAAAAATGCAATAAAATATGAATTTTCAATAATTTACAACGTGTAATGTGTTTTTTTTTCACATTTTAATATGTGAGCAATTGCGGTTATATTTTGTATGGGGTGCGCTTGTTAAAAATTTAGAGATGGGGTCTCGTTACATTTTTTTTGGTGAAAATTACGCGATTTTTAACAAACGCACCGCATACAAAAATCGTTAAGGCAGCATCACTGTTCACATTATAATTGAAATGGGAACAATATTGCTGCATTAACGAACCAAAAAAAAGAAAAAAAAACTTGTTTATTTTTTTTTTATAATTTTTGTTTTTAAATATTTTTTTATTTTTAGTTTTATTTTTTATTTTTTTTAAAAAACTTTTTTTTCATAGTCCTGTTTGGAATTGTTGGACCGGCCATGCTCTGGCTGATCCAACAGTACCAAACATTAACCCCTATCTGCCACGGATCGGGAGATAGGGGGTTCATTGGAACCCCCTATCTCCACCATTGGTGGCAGTTAGGTGTTAACTCCAGGACTGGCGTCACCGTGCTATGCACGATGACGCCAGTCCTCAGGGGGCATTCCCGGAAGCTTGGCCGACATCCAAGATGTCGGCCAGCTCCGGGAAAGGATCACGAACCGTCACTTTTCGGCGCCGATTCGTGATCCGGCCCCCATGGGGTTAATTCCAGGTACCGTTAGGAAGGGCAGGCTGTGCCCTTCCAAACGGTGCCTGGATTAACCCCCTGCGCCCCGGCGATCGGGAGGGAGAGAGGTCCGAAGGACCTCCCCCCCTCCCTTTCAGGCGCCTCCTCCGCACATGCGGGGGGGCGCCTGAATTAGATGTCATCGCGCCGCCGCGATGACATCTAATTAGGCCGGCAGCGGTTCCGGGTGCTGGGCTGACATCGAGGATGTCAGCCCGCACCGGGGGGCACAGCGATCGGCCGGAACCCGGCCGATCGCTGGCCCCAAAGGGAGGACGCACTCAGCGCGTCCTCCGCAAGGAATGCTACCTGCGGGTGGACGTGCTGAGCGCGTCCACCGCAGTGAAGGGGTTAACTGGTGTTTGAAAAAAATTCAAAATAACATCTAAAGCAATGTTATTTTTCACCTCGGGATTAAACATTCACAGGGTTATTCAGAGAGCGGTGAAAAGCAGGAGAATAACTGGAGAAGTGAAAATTCTAGGTCAAAATAGCCAAACCAGAAAAATTCTCCCATTTAACTCACTTTCCAAATTGGCTATTTGGTCTAGATTGTTCTCTTCTCCTGCCAGTTCTCCTGGCTTTCACCTCTCTCTCAGGGATGTTCAGAGAAAGGTGAAAACCAGGAGAATGGCAGGAAAAGAGAACAATCTGGACCAAATAGCCGATTTGGAAAGTGAGATAAGGCTAGGGTCAGACTAATGCATTTTTCACAGCGACCGTCAAAAAGTGCGTCCGAACGCATTGCCGTATTTTTTCACGGAATGCGCGAAAACGGTCATACGATGCGCATTTTTGTGCGTGATTTTTTACGGATCCAAACCAGGAAACTTTGGGTGTCTGGACGTTATGTTGGCCGGACATGAGCAGCGTCTGACGTCTCCAAATCACGCTCACACGCCGCTAGTGGACTCAGCGTACTCTGTACGTCCGTACTAGCGGTTCTGCGTTCTCGAAAAAATGCGTTCATTTTCCACTTGCGTTGCGCAGCTGGACTTTCGTGCGACCGTACTTCGTATATTGGCTGTCATTGCCCGTCATTTGCTGCTAGTGCGGCCTTGATTAAGTGCGCCTAAACGCATGTTAAAAATTCGCTAGTCTGACCCCAGCCTAAATGGGAGAATTTTTCTGGTTTGGCTATTTTGACCTAGAATTTTCCATTCTCCAGTCATTCTCCTGCTCTTCACCGCTCTCTGAATAACCCTGACAGGGTTATTCAGAGAAAGGTGAAACTCAGGAGAATGACTGAAGAGATAATTCTAGGTCAAAATAGCCAAACCAGAAAAATTCTCCCATTTATCTCACTTTCCAAATCGGCTATTTGGTCTAGAATTTTCCATTCTCCTGCTTTTCACCGCCAAAAAATCAGTAAACTTTTTCTGCGTGTCCGAAAATTTCTCTTTTCATACAGACTGCCGCCCCAAGCAGTTGTTTATGGATAGATTAAAGGAAAAGCATTTACAGTCATTTGAAATGTCATTTTTTGGTTTTTACATATTTCTATATATCCTAGAAATCCGCCACTTCACGGGCAGGTTATGGGGACCTCCCAGGCATGATATTTGAAGGAATTTTTCGTTTTTATTTTTAACCCTTATTTCATGGAAAACTCACTGTCCCTTTAAAAACGTTTTTTTTTAACTTTTTGTCCTTGTTTCCTGTCCCCCAGGGCACTACCTGGACCCCCATACACTTTTTATGGCAAATATCTAGCATATATGCCCTCTTGGAGGGCACTCTAAAAATCGAATTTTCAGCCCCATTGACTTGCATTGAGTTCGAATTCGGGTTCGGATCCGAACATTTGGAAGGTTCGGGTTCGGCTTCGAACCGAACTCAGGGAGTGTTCGGCTCATCCCTGTCTGTGATACGCTCATACACACCGCACATTACTGTGAGTTTTATTGCTGTGGAGCTCTGTGATATGCTCATACACACCGCACATTACTGTGAGTTTTATTGCTGTGGAGCTCTGTGATATGCTCCTACACACCGCACATTACTGTGAGTTTTATTGCTGTGGTGCTCTGTGATATGCTCATACACACCACATGTTCTTTTTTGGGGGGGAGGGGGCAGCAATTCATCCTTGGCTCCAGGCAGCACAGTGGCTTGGGCTGGCCCTGCTTCATAGACATAATGGAAAGCTGCAATACTTCTAGTCAACCCAGTTTTGCAAGAATGTACAGTTGTGTTCAAAATTATTCAACCCCCAATGCTGTAAAGGGTTTTAGGGAATTTAGTGTACATTTGTAATTGTATTCAGAATGAAATCCTACAAGGACTTTTTAAAGAACCATATGCAACTAAAATGACATCAATTGGTTTTGTAATACAGTAGTAAATGTTTCTTTTGTGAATTCTTCATTGACACAATTATTCAACCCCTTAAAGACTACCACTCTGAAGAACAGAGGTTCATTCAAGTGTTTTCAATCAGGTATTGAAAACACCTGTGGATGTCACGGAGCAGCAATAAAGCATAATAAGCACCAATTAGGCAGCTTTAAAATGACTGTGATACTCAGCTCCTTCTAGACATTTACTGGTGTGGTTACAAACATGGTGATGTCAAGAGAATGGTCCGGGAAGACAAGAGAAGAGGTGATTACTCTTCACAGGAAGGGCAATGGCTATAAGAAGATTGCAAAGATGTTAAACATACCAAGAGAGACCATAGGAAGCATCATTCGCAAATTCAAGGCAAAGGGCACTGTTGAAACGCTACCTGGTCGTGGCAGAAAGAAGATGCTGACTTGACTGCTGTGCGCTACCTGAAGCGTAGAGTGGAGAAAAGTCCCCGTGTGACTGCTGAGGAACTGAGAAAAGATTTGTCAGAAGTGGGTACTGAAGTTTCAGCTCAGACAATACGGCGCACACTGCGTAATGAAGGCCTCCATGCCAGAACTCCAAGGCGCACACCCTTGCTGTCTCCAAAGAATAAGAAGAGTCGACTGCAGTATGCCAAAAGTCATGTGGACAAACCACAGAAGTTTTGGGATAGTGTTCTGTGGACTGATGAAACAA
The DNA here is from genome assembly GCA_009667805.1 of Leptobrachium leishanense. NCBI lineage: Eukaryota > Metazoa > Chordata > Amphibia > Anura > Megophryidae > Leptobrachium > Leptobrachium leishanense. Next base: position 108,903,738 of record CM019071.1, on the reverse strand, counting down.
AATTAGAACTATTTGGGCCCATGGATCAACGCTATGTTTGGAGGAGGAAGAACAAGGCCTATGAAGAAAAGAACACCTTGCCTACTGTGAAGCATGGCGGGGGTCAATCATGCTTTGGGGCTGTGTTGCTTCTGCAGGTACAGGGAAGCTTCAGCATGTGCAAGGTACCATGAATTCTCTTCAGTACCAGGAGATATTGGATGACAATGTGATGCAGTCCGTCACAAACCTGAGGCTTGGGAGACGTTGGACCTTTCAACGGGACAATGATCCCAAGCATACCTCCAAGTCCACTAGAGCATGGTTGCAGATTAAAGGCTGGAACATTTTGGAGTGGCCATCGCAGTCACCTGACTTAAATCCGATTGAGAACCTCTGGTGGGACTTAAAGAAAGCAGTTGCAGTCCGCAAGCCTAAGAATGTGACTGAACTGGAGGCTTTTGCCCATGACGAATGGGCGAAGATACCTGTAGATCGCTGCAAGACACTTGTGTCAAGCTATGCTTCACGTTTAAAGCTGTTATAACTGTAAAAGGATGTTGTACTAAGTACTAAGATTGAATGTCACTTGGGGGTTGAATAAAACTGATAATGATGTGAGCACAGAAAAGACATTTGTGGTTATTTCATTATAAATGTTATGTTATATTTGTCTGACCTACACGTGCCTCTTTGATTTAATTGTAAGCAAGATGACTGAATGATCAAAATCAATGTCAAACTGGCCAAAACACTCAATTTCAGTGGGGGTTGAATCATTTTGAACACAACTGTATATATTTAATGGTGCCTTCAGGGCTTGAGTACATTTGGGATGCATGGAAATCACACTTTTTCTGTATTAGAGGAATGGCATTTTCACACATAAAGAAGCCCTGCAGCTGTAGCCTGCGACAGGTACTGGTCATTTTTTAAAAAAAAGAATTGGGGGGGGGGGGTGCAGAAATATTGGGGATCCCATACTCTTTTTTTAAGGATTTGACCCCTGAGTGACATGTAGAAAAACATGAATTACAGTGAACTAGGATTATAACGTGGTGTGTAATAAAATGTATTAGGACCTACAATAACCAATATTAATTTACAGTGAACATAGAAAATAATTCAACCTGAGTGATAACAGAACAACATGGAATGAGCTATAAAGAACCCAAATTATTGCCAAATTAGCTACAGTCACACAGGATAATACAGCACATAATGACACAGCTGGACACCAATGCAACATAATGCAGAGTGGCAGAGACTGATGCGGGAATTTGTTAGTCTGACAAAGTGCTGTAGATACCATCAAATCTTCCCCCAGTCTAAAGTCCCTTAAGAGTTCCCTATTAACATACCTCAATACGGAATGCACCTGTAAACATGTAACATAATGACTTTATTTCCTACATATTTATTTTTCTGTTAATCTGTATATTTGGTTTCGTGTTAATTTCTTGCATTTTACTATTTTATATTTCTGTAACCACTCAATGTTCTTGAACCCAGGACATACTTGAAAACAAGAGAAATCTCAATGTATCCTTCCTGGTAAAATCCTTTATAAATAAATAAATAAATACTGACACAGAATCAGGGCAGCCATCAGTGGGTGACCGTTCATGACATGTTCATGGGCCCAGTTGATCCAGGGGGCCCTTGCCAAACCCTATGTGCGCCTTAAGTGCCTAATAGGTAAGGTCCACTCCATGTCAACCAAGATACCAGCAATTTTCCCAGTGGGCCGTGGCATCTAGGGGCTGCTCAGAGCACTCTAGCTCATAGCGGATGGATCGATTAGTATGATCTGTGCCAGAGAACACTTTTTATCCCCTTGCTGGACCACCAGGGATTTAGCCCATTTCCAGTAAAGGTTTGCAGAAAGAGGCAAAATGTTATATTTTTAATTAGCTTTTATACAGGGGCTCTGACCAGTGGTTTAGTAAGGGGCTCCACAATTTCTGATGGTAACCCTGCACAGAACATTAAGAAGTCTCTCTCTCTGGCTTGACTTCTCCAAACGAAGAATTAGGAAGCGGCTGTTCAGCTGTTCACGTCTTCTGCAAGCTTGCTGCTGACTGACAAGGCCAATGCGGGACAAGCAGGTCTGGCCACAGCAGCTGCATGAGAAAGTCTGGTCTGAACTTACATTTGATGCCATGATGTTGAGGTCCTTCCTCTGTTTCCTTTTAATCTCCAGATCTGCTCTACGTGCATTCTCAAAGGAAGAGATGATGTGATAAATGATGTGTCTCCAGGTCTCACGGTCGGAGGCTAGAGCAGACCATTGCCAATGGTTGATGTGGCAGGCACATAGAGATTTCTTCAGAGAGTCCTTGTACCTCTTCTTTGGCGCCCCTCTGTTGTGGTGAACACTGGAGAGTTCGCCATACAGCACAACCTTGGATAATCAAAAAACTTCCATCCTGGAGAGGTGCCCTGCCCAGTGCAGCTGCGTCTTCACAAGCAATGCCTTTATGCTGGTAACCACTGCTCGTTGGAGAATTAAGTGTTGGTAACAAAGTCCTTCCAGTGTATGTCGAGTATAGTGTGGAGGCAGCACTGGTAGAAGCTCTCAAGGTGTCTCAGGTGGTGGTAGGTATAGGTAACACACGACTCAGAGGCATAAAGGAGCGTGGTCTGTACGATTGCTCTGTACATGCTGAACTTTGTGAATCTCTTCAGGTGCTTGTTGTTTCAGACTCTCTTGTACAGTCTACCAATGGCACTGTTTGCCTCAGACAGTCTGTTGTCTATTTCTTTGTCAACCTTGGCATCTCAGAAGATGATGCACCCAAGGTAGCTGTACTGATGGATGAACTGTCTTTAGCTCCAATTTGCCAATGGTGATACAGGGATGATGACCATCTTACGGAGGTGCAGGCTGATGGAAACCTAACTTCTTACGTCTTCTGGCTGACTTCTAGTCCGAAGAGTTCAGCAGCCTCTGCAAAGCAGGATGCTATTCAGAGCAGGGCTGTCAGCAAAGAGCAACACATGGATTAGTTGATCTGCCCTCTTGGTGTGGGCCCTTATTCTCCTCAAATTGAATAGGCAGCCATCAGTTCGATATCAAATATAAATACCATCCTTCTTATCAAGGCCTGCAGTGGCCTTTTGAAGCACCATGCTGAAGAAAATTGTGAAAGGACATAGCCTTGTTTGAAGCCATTGCCTATTGGGAAGGGGTTTGAGAGGTTGTTGCCGTGTCTTCATGTAGCTGGATGATTATGTTGAGGAACCTTGGGGGACATCCTAGGCGTTCCAAGATTTGCCACAAACCTTTTCTGCTTACAGTGTCATATGCTTTGGTGAGATCAATCAATGCCACGTACAACCCCTTGTTCTGTTCCCGACATTTCTCTTGGAGTTGTCTGAAGACAAATACCATGTCAGGGATGCTCCTATTGGCTCTCTGGAAGAAGTTGTTCTGCAATGGTGGGTACTAGTCTGTGCAAAAGTACTTTTGAAAGAATTTTTCCTTCAAAAGAGAGCAGAGTTATCCCCTGGTAGTTGGAGCAGTCAGATGTTTCCTTTTTGTTCTTCTACAGTGTGATAACTGTGTAGCGCTCACCCCCGGAGGAACCTCTGAACAAACCTCGGGATAGTCTCACCGCACTAGGAATTATTACACACCAGCACTTTTGTGTATTTTCTAGTTTTATATGCTTTATTAAAAGATAAATGCGCGTTGAATGAAATTACAGGATGCGTCACGCGGGAAAAACATGCAGCGAAGAAAAAGAACGGTTAACCCCCTCAGTTCTGGAGTGTAAGTCCTGCAAAATAGCTCAACATATATATGTACAAAGTTTAGGGTACCCGGGTACTGTGTTCGACTGGCCAGTAGGGATGAGATGTTCGGTTCGATCAGTTCGGAGTTCGATTCGAACATCGGCAGTTCGAAAGTTCGCAAACTTCGAACTTTTTGGGGTGTTCGGCTCGAGTTCGAAAAAAAAATATTTTTTGAAAAAAGTATAAAAAATGCTTAAATAATACTAAAAAAATCTAGAAATAAAGAGACTCTTTTTACTGCAGAATATTACAAGCAACGTTTTATTAGATATTGAATTAAAAACTAATGTCTAGGTGCAAAGATTCTCACCTCTAAATGACCTGTGCTCTCAAATTGCGTAAACAACAGGTGTTTAATTAGTGTTTGGAAATAACATGTGCCTCTAATTAGTCCGGTCTCATGAATTTGATACATTGTATGCAGACTGGGAGTGCTAGGTGTCGTGTGTGGGTCTGTGACGGCGATGTTTCCATACATCCTACAAATCCACCACTTCACGGGCAGGTTATGGGGACCTCCTAGGCACGATATTTGAAGGAATTTTTCGTTTTTATTTTTAATCCTTATTTTATGGAAAACTCACGGTTCCTTTAACCCTTTCACTGCTGAGGCATTTCACCGCTGTGTGCTGAGCTAATTTTTACCGCTTTCGCTCATCATGTTTAAACGCAATTTGAAGCCACATTTTATTATACAACCCAGACATATTATATATCGTTCTTTCCGGCAGACTCGGGAGATTCATAATCTATCATTTTTATATGTATACGTCATGTTCTGCCTGTATATTATAACAAAAAATGCAATAAAACTTGAATTTTTAATCATCTGCAGCGTGTAAAGTGTTTTGTTTCACCTTTTATCACATGAACATTTGCGGTTATATTTTCTATGGGGTGCGCTTGTACAAAAATTAGAAATGGAGACTTATTAAATTTTTTGGGGGAATTATTTGATTTTTAGCAAACACGCAACATAGAAAAAAATCATTAGTGCAGCATCATTGTTCACATTATAATTGAAATGTGAACAATATTGCTGCATTAATAAAAATAACACACAAAAGAAAATACATGGTTTTTTTTTTTTACTTTATACCTGGTCATGTTGAAAGGCAATGCTCAGGCCTTTCGATTGACACCCTCCATGACCCCCTAGCTGCCACGGTTCTGGAGATATCGGGGTTCAAATGAAACCCAGATCTCCACCAGGGGATTCCGGGCAGCTAGGGGTTCCCCGGCTATCTGACGTCCTCACGCTATGCGTGAGGACGTCAGGCAGTGAGGGGGGACCCTGGGGTGGAGCCGCCATCCAAGATAGTGGCCCCCACCGGAGCTAGGCCGCACTTCGGCGCCGAAGTGCGACCTGGTGCCTAAGGGGTTAAAGCCAGGCACCGCTTAAAAGGGGAGACTCTCCCCTTTTAAGCGGTGCCTGGCTTTTTTTGTGGGACCTCCCGATCGGGAGGGAGAGGGATCCGAACGGATCCCCCCCTCCCTTCCAGACGATCTCCCGGCATTGCCGGGGGTCGCCTGGAAATGACATCATCGAGCATGGCGCGATGACGTCATTTACTTCGGGAGGAGCTTGATTTCAGCGTCTGAGGACGCTGAAGACAGAACGCCGTGGGACCCCGGACGGTGACGGTGAGAGGTGAGTATCTCCGCCGGGGGTCCCGCAAAGCTGATGACGTGTGGGACACGTCCTCCTCAGCATACAGCGGGAGTAACTGAGGATGTGTCCCACACATCGTCAGCAGTGAAGGGGTTAAAAACTTCTTTTTTTAAACTTTTTGTCCTTGTTTCCTGTCCCCCAGGGCACTAGCCGGACCCGGACATTGTTTTTAAATGTTTTTATACATCCTACAAATCCGCCACTTCACGGGCAGGTTATGGGGACCTCCTAGGCACGATATTTGAAGGAATTTTTCCTTTTTATTTTTAACCCTTATTTCATGGAAAACTCAGTCCCTTTAAAAACGTTTTTTTTTTTTACTTTTTGTCCTTGTTTCCTGTCCCCCAGGGCACTACCCAGACCCCCATACACCTTTTATGGCAAATATCTAGCATATATGCCCTCTTGGAGGGCACTCTAAAAATCGAACTTTGAGTCCCATTGAGTATTGAGTTCGTGTTCGAGTTCGAGTTCGAACTTTTGAAAAGTTCGAGTTCGAATGCGAAACGAACTCGGGGGTGTTCGGCTCATCCCTACTGGCCAGTGAATGAAAAGAGCAACCTTCGACTAGTCACCGTTGGGGCCCTGTGAATTTAAACAATATTGCAGCGTGTGTTTCTCTGTTTGGAAACTGTGGCCTGGAGGCCTCTCACCCATCCGACGAAAGAAACTGTCCAGCACTCGATGCCTCGACCAAAGGATCTTTCTCCCGGGTACTGGGACTCTGTGCCACCGAATCTGCTCCTGCTTGTCAAAGCTCTGCAACTGGAACAATCGTTCCGCCGCCTGCACTCCCAATAGATCGGCGTGGCCTCCTAACGCGGGGTCCTGCCGGAACCAGCTTGTCCTCCAGACCTCTCAGCGCTGGGTAGGTAGGTCCCAGCCCGATTACTGTCCCGATCTCCAGCACCAGTAAGACAGCGTCTGTACTCCAACCTGGTTGCGATCCCTGACAGCTCCAACATGCGTCCTCTACCTTTCACTGCTCCGCTCACTCTTTTGCACGCCAACCACAAGGCTCCCCAGTATCTCCTCCTCTTTGTACACCCACTTCCTGTCCTCACGCAAAGGGTGATGGGAGATGGAGTCCGCTCTGTCCAGCATATTCCACAATGTCTCCCTCTGGTGGCAGCAATAGTTCAATGCACCAGAATACAGTTTTTAAAGCAGCGCTACACTCTCCCCCCCTAAACTCTTGGGTCCCTCCAAGGGAGTGTAACAGATACATAACATTGCAACATTTACATTAATCATTACATTCAGGCTCAGTAGCAGACATATAATGGGTCAGATATACATCCTCAAGTTGACTCATGTCCCTAGCTACCTCAGCTAGCGTAGCAGCCACTTCAGGCAGCCTTCGCACAGTGGTAACAGCTTCTTCAGTGCTATGTCCCGGTGAATCATAGGTAAGTCTCTGAGGGGGCCGGATCGAACGTTTGGATTCAGGTTCAGTCATCTCCTCTTCGGGTGGAAGTGCCACATATCCAAGCTCAATTCTCTCATCTACAGCTGGAGCAGACACCTCCTCTGAGTATGAGCCTTCCAGTGAAGGCATAAAACTGTAATCTATGGACGCATCTTCTGGAACTACAGGAACTTCTGATGTCTCAGGTACTTCAAAACTGAATTCAGGAGCCTCAGGCCTCAGGTTACTTTCACACTGTTCAGAAACTGGAATGACTTCTTCAGGCTCAGGTGGGCACACCCAGTCCAGACAAAAACTTCCTTCTTCACTGTTGTCTTCACTTTCTTCAACAACCCGTGACTGTTGAGATCGAATAACAGGAGCCGAACGAGGAACAGGCGGGTTCGGCAAAGAAAGTTTGTCTCCAACTGGTATCCTTACAGCTTCTCTCAAAGGTAACAGATGATTCCGGTGCCAGTTCTTTAGGGGCCGGCCTTTCTGTCCGGCCAGATTTGGTAAACTGGCAGACCAGGCAGTTGCTTGCAGACAATGTAAACTTGAGAACTCCATCTATGCGCCAGCTTGTGACTTGCAGAAACACCCAAGTTCTTCAACAAAACCCTATCACCAGGTTGTAGGTCCTGTATACGGACTCTCAAGTCATAGTTTTGCTTATTCCTCTGTTTTCTGCCCTCTGAAGTCAAACGGGCCTGTTCAAACACAGAAGCCAAATTTTTCCAGAGTCTGACCACATAATTTTTGTGAGAGGCCACAGACGTCTGATCAAGAGATAGTCCAAGTGCCAAATCAACTGGCAGCCGAGCTTCTCTTCCGAACATGAGACGGTAAGGGGAGTATCCAGTAGCGTCACTCTCAGTACTGTTATACGCGTGCACCAGCATAGCTATGTGACGACTCCAATTCTGCTTCTCTCTGTTTGACAGTGTCCACAACATATTCCGTAGAGGTGCGATTAAATCTTTCCGGTTGAGCATCACCTTGGGGGTGATACAGAGTAGTTCGGGTCTTTTGAATTCCTAACAGTTCTAGCAATTGCCCAACAAGTCGGCTCTCAGTCGCTGCCCTGATCTGAGTGGATTCTCTTTGGTAGGCCATAATGAACAAAAAACTTCTCCATTAAAACTTTTGCCACTGTAGGAGCACGTTGGTCTTTGGTAGAGAAAGCTTGAGCATAACGGGTGAAATGATCAGTCACTACTAAAATATTTCCCTGCCCACTAGCATCAGGCTTTAAGCACAGGAAATCAATGCACACCAAATCCATGGGTCCTTGACTTTGCAGGTGGCTCACTGGAACAGTTCGGGTTGGTAGGGTCTTTCTCTGAATACACCTCAAACACGAATGGCAATAACTTTCAATTTCAGATCTCATACAAGGCCAGTAGAATCTGTCTCGCACCAGTTTAAAAGTTCTCTCTGCACCCAAATGTCCATGGTCATCATGCAATGCTCTCAACACACCTTCTCTGTGCTTGGTTGGGAGGAACAACTGTTGCGTTTCTTCAGCATTGTTCGAGGGGCCCCTTCGGTAGACCACCCCATCCAGCATCTTCAGCCGCTCCCATTCCTTCTATACCAATCGGGCTCCTTCGGGGGAATTAGTCAGTAGAAATCCCCTTTGACCCGCGTTCAGAGCTTTCATTGTCAAGGCGATCTTCAGCCTGATCTGCTCTCAGGTCCTGTTTCAAGAGAGTAGGTAGGCTTTCACCCCTCTGCTGTGTAGGATTACAATAAAGCTCTGGAACACCCGCAGCCATAACTCCTATAGCTTCTGCTTCAACTGCTCCCTTGACCCGTTGCTCTGCCCCCTGACATAAGGCTTGCACCCCATCTGGAGTCAGCGGAGTCCATTCTGTGGTGTAGGGCCTTCTTGACAAAGCATCTGCATCTCGATTATTCACTCCAGGGCGATACTTAAGGCTGAACCGAAACCCTGACAGAGCGGCCAACCACCGATGTCCCATTGCATCCAGTTTTGCAGTAGTAAGGACGTACGTAAAAGGATTGTTGTCAGTCTTTATCACAAATTCAGCCCCATACAGATAATCTTTCAGCTTGTCTACTACCGCCCACTTCAAGGCTAAGAACTCTAATTTGTGGGTAGGATAGTTAATTTCTGAAGGCGTAAGGCTTTGGCTTACATACGCTACAGGCCTCAGCAATCCATCATATTCTTGATATAAGACTCCCCCTAGACCTTCTCTGCTGGCATCCACATGCAATTCGTATGGCTTATGAGGATCAGCGTAAGCCAGGACGGGAGCTCGAGTCAGACTCTCTTTCAGCTTCATAAAGGCACTTTCACATTGATTAGTCCACTCTTCTTGGATGGATTCTCAAGCCTTCCTAGGCCCTTGAGCCGACGAACTTCGATCAGAGGCCTTGAAGTCTTTTCCCACTTCTTCTTTTCGTAGGAGCTTATTCAAAGGTTGAGCTATCTTAGAAAATCCCTCTACAAATCTTCGGTAGTATGAGCAGAACCCCAGGAAGGATCTAAGTTCGGTAACATTCCGGGGTCTAGGCCAGGAAGCTACGGCTTCCAACTTTCGAGGATCCGTCGAAACACCTTCTGCCGAAACAACATGTCCCAGGTACGTAACGGAAGGTAGACAAAATTGACACTTCTCCAGGGACAGTTTCAACCCCTCTTCATGGAGCCGCTTCAAGATCTTCTCCAACCGTTGCTCATGTTCTTTCAAAGTCTTCCCGAACACAATAATATCATCTAGATACACCAACACCTCTATCAAGGTCATATCTCCAACTGTCTTCTCCATTAACAGTTGGAACGTGGCGGGAGCCCCCGTGAGGCCTTGAGGCATTCTGTTGAACTCAAAGAACCCCAGTGGGCAGATGAACGTAGTCTTCTCTTTGTCTTCAGGTTGCATTGGTATCTGATGATACACACTTCACAGGTCTAGCACACTAAAGCATTTTGCTCCAGACAAACACTGTAGGGCATCTTCTATCCGAGGAGTAGCATATTGATCAGGAATGGTTCTCTGATTTAGCGTTCGATAGTCTATACATAAACGGATAGAACCATTCTTCTTTCGAACCATCACTATGGGAGAGGCATAAGGACTCCTGGACTCTTGAATTACCTTAGTCCTCTGTAGTTCAATCAGCTGTTCTCGTAGATCATCCAAGTCTCCCAGCGGAACTCGTCTTGACCTTTCTCGAAACAGCTTATCTTCTTGTAGTCTAATGTGATGTTCAGTACTCTTAGCGCATCCCACGTCGAACTCATCCTTCGAGAATAAGTCCTTCCACTTTAGGATCTGGGACTGAAGTTGTTTCTTCCATTCAAGCGAGATGGGAGCATCTTTAGGATAGAACCGTTCAGCTGGAATCTCCTTATTCTCCCCCCCCTCTAAATCAGTAGGGGAGAGAGGCGTAACAGAAGCCACCTGTCCGATGGGCATTCGTGCTTTCAGGACCACTGGAGAATCAGACACATTACACACACTAACTGAAACTCTTCCTCGTGTCCGTTTCAAGATTATTTCAGGGATTACTTCAACTCCGGCCTCACTCCCATGACTGAGATCAGTTTCCAGTACCACATAAGGGCCCGGTTGTGATCCGTTCAACTTGACTGAAGCCAGGAAACGCGCCACCTTCTCTGTTCCTCCCAATCTCCACAGACGCCCCACTTCGGCAGGTGCCCTCTGTTCTTCGACCATTCGTTGATAGACCGGACGTAACATCGGATGAACTCCTTTGGTAGAACCTTCTTCCATCACTTTGGGAGTCAGAAGGCGTCTCACCAGATCAGTATTCGTCCCTACTATCATAGAACTTTGGCTGGCCCCCGAAGGGCGAGGACACACAATGGCCAAAGCATCACAGCCTCCAGACTGTCTGACTTCAGATCCAATTTCTAGCTTCACCTGTAGGTATCCATCATAGGGAAGCTTCTCAGTTCCGATACCCCAGATCTCAAGGTCCTTTAGTTTCTTTAAGGGTATGTGCTTCAAGTGCTTCTCGTAGAAGTCTCGCTATATCAACGTCACTTGAGCACCTGAGTCTAACAGAGCTTTGGTGTAGACTCCCTCTACTTGGATTGGAACGATGGGAGAAGGACCTATCAGCTGGTCAGGAAACTTGCTTGTAGCAGCAGGAGATATAGACCCAGTTCGCTGTACTCTAGCCTTCCTCCTGACTCATGGAGGTTTTGGGTGTGCATTGCTTTCCCGTGACATAGGACCGGATACTAAGGGACTCTTTCAGTCCTGGTAGGCCCAGCATTTGGCACGGATTTGGACCCTCTCAGCCTTTCAGTTCTGGCTTGAACATTGGAGCGGTTTTCAACCGTTGGGCACCTAGTTTGCTCCCTCACTTGGGCCCTCTGGCGATTCCCGCCTGTGAGGTAGATAGCAGGCCTTTAAGAACTCTTCAACTCTTTTTCCTTCAGGCCTTTGACTTGTGCACTGTGCTCTGAAATGACCCATTTCTCCACAACTGAAACATCTCTTCTTTGAAGACAGAGGCGCACTTGCTCGTGGTGATTCGTTTGAAGGACCCTGGCCAAAGGCCACAGCAACTCCTGTTGTCCGCATATCGGTGAGGAACTTCTGCATATCGGTCAGCTTTACACTCGCGCCCTGAAAACACACTGGAACACCCTTTCTCCACTCAAAAAGGACATATGTGTGAGAAGTCTCTGGGTTCGCTTTAATGTCCAGAATTAACCCCCTATGATCTGGTGTCCGTGCGGCCTCGGCCCGGCGAATCTGGTCTTCGGCCCAAGTGTCTGCGGGAATGTCCATAACTACACTTAACCCTATCTGGCTACTGTGCTCCTCACACCATTTGGCAGCAGTGTCTGGATCCATATTAACCTTTTAATTGCGGTATCTCAGAGACTGAATCCCGGACGAGCCCCCACGTGTAGCGCTCACCTCCGGAGGAGCCGCTGAATAAACCTCGGGATAGTCTCACCGCACTAGCAATTATTACACACTAGCACTGTTGTGGATTTTCTAGTTTTATATGCTTTACTAAAAGATAAATGCGTGTTGAATGAAATTACAGGATGCGTCACGCAGGAAAAACACGCAGCGAAAAAAAAGAACGGTTAACCCCCTCAGTTCTGGAGTGTAAGTCCCGCAAAATAGCTCAAAATATATATGTACAAAGTTTAGGGTACCTGGGTACTGTGTTCGACTGGCCAGTGAACGAAAAGAGCAATCTTCGACTAGTCACCATTGGGGCCCTGTGAATTTAAACAATATTGCAGCGGGTGCTTCCGTTTTGGAACTGTGGCCTGGAGACCTCTCACCCATCCGACGAACAAAACTGTCCAGCACTCGATGCCTCGACCAAAGGATCTTCTCCGCGGTGTACTGGGACTCTGTGAACCGAATCTGCTCTCTGCTTTCCAAATCTCCGCAACTGGAACAATCGATCCGCCGCATGCACTCCCAATAGATCGGCGTGGCCTCCTAACGCGGGGTCCTGCCAGAACCAACTTGTCCTCCAGACCTCTCAGCGCTGGGTAGGTAGGTCCCAGCATGATTTCTGTCCCGATCTCCAGCACCAGTAAGACAGCATCTGTACTCTGGCCTGGTTGCGATCCCTGACAGCTCCAACGTGCGTCCTCCACCTTTCACTGCTCCGCTCACTCTTTTGTGCGCCAACCACGAGGCTCCCCGGTATCTCCTCCTCTTTGTACCACCCACTTCCTGTCCTCACGTAAAGGGTGATGGGAGATTACTCTGTCCAGCATATTCCACAATGTCTCCCTCTGGCGGCAGCAATAGTTCAATGCACCAGAATACAGTTTTTAAAGCAGCGCTACAACTGCATCACGGAGGACTTGTACTAGCTTGCCTTGCTCCCAGCAGCAGACAAAGAGCTCATGCAGTTTTGTGTGTAATGCTGGGCCTCCATGCTTCCAGATTTCAGGTGGGATTCCATCAATTCCAACTGCCTTGCCACTTTTCTTACATTAAAAAGAAATCTAGAATAATTTGGCAGCAGTGATGTATAATGATATAAATTAATAATGTTGACTGATACTATGGTATTTATTCATTCTACAGTTTTATAAAACAACAACAAACAATAGAATGTTATTTAGAAATAAAAAGCTTGAAGCCTGCCCTGCCTATTTATGGGTCCCGGCCATCGCGATAATGTCATCACTGTGAGTGATGATGTCATCGCCAGGCGCCCCCGGTGCCTGCAGTGGAGAATGGGAAACGGGATGGGGGTGGCTTTTTTGGAGCCTCTCCCTCCCAAACATCTCCACTATAGGCAAAAAAGAAAGGTACCTCTCTTTAACCCCTTAGGTGCCGAATTGCGACTCAAACCCGGAAGTGGCCGACAACTTGGATGTCAGCCATGCCTCCGGGTTAGCCCTCACCTACTGACATCATCGCCATATGTGTGATGACGTCAGTGGGTCAGTTAACCCCCTAGCTGCCAATCTAGAGGTTGATATTTGGTATCATTGGAAAGGCCCGATCAGGACCTTTCCAATGATACCAAACATGACTAGGTTTGGTGTAAAATATATATATATATTTTATTTTTTTTAAAAATAATAATATAAAATAATTTGAAAAAAGGTGGGTTTTTGGAAAAAAAAATTGTTTGGGAGGTATAACAAAATAGGACTTCAATCGGAGTTTAGACATGATGAGCATAAAATAGTCAAAATGAGCTCCGCGCACAGAGGCTCAGCAGTGAAGGGGATAAAAAGCAAAAACATGTAAAAATTGGCTATTTCTAATCTCAGGACAAAATTTTGAAAACTATTTAGCCGGGTTCCTTTTTGGCGGTTGTAGATTTTGGGGATTAAAGTTTGAAAAAGTGTGTTTTTTCCTTTTTTTCATCATATATCATATTTTTTTTATAGTATATTATATGATATGATGGAAATAATGGTACCTTTAAAAAGTCTGTTTAATGGCAAGAAAAATGGTATATAATATGTGTGGGTTGCATAAACGAGTAAGAGGAAAATTTGACCTAAACACTAACAGCGCAGAAACGTAAAAACAGAAGTGGGAACTTTCAGACTGACAATCATAAAACTGCCTGGTCACTATGGTGTTAATCTGTCAAATCCCATAGGTTTCAATGTTAAAAATATTCCCATTTTTATTCAATATCTAATAACCCTTTCGCTGCTGAGGCATTTCACGCCTCTGTGCTGAGCTCATTTTTACTGGTTTCGCTCATCATGTTTAACTGCGTTTTGAAGGCTTATTTTAGTGTATGACCCAGACATATTATATATCGTTCTTTCCGGCAGACTCGGTAGATTCATAATATATCCTTATTATATGTATACGTCATGTCCTGTCTGTATATTATAACAAAAAATGCAATGAAATTTGAATTTTCAATAATTTACATTGTGTAAAGTGTTTTTTTTCCACATTTTAACATGCGATCGTTTGCGGTTTTATTTTCTATGGGTTGCGCTTGTTAAAAAAATTAGAAATGGGAACTCGTTACATTTTTTTTGGAGGAAAATGTTGCTATTTTTAACAAACGCACCGCATACAAAAATCATTAGTGTAGCATCATTGTTCACATTATAATTGAAATTGGAACACTATTGCTGCATTAACAAATCAAACAAAAAAAACAATTGTTAATTTTTTTTTATAATTTTTTTTCAGATTTTTTTATTATTATTATTTTTTTTTTTCTTTAATTTTTACATGGTCATGTTTGGTATCATAATAAATAATAGGTTTCATTATGTATTTTTAACAACATATATTTCTGTACAACCGAGCGTAATAATTACTGTTCATATTTTATTTAGGATGTAGTGCGGGACAATACATTGATATTTTGGAATATGTTTTTTTTTTTTTTTTTAGATGGTGTCAGCTGCTTTATGCCACGAAGGGTGGTTCTTTCAAGTTTTTTTAAGATTTATATGTTTTTTAGGTTCTTTTGTTCTGTGGGATAGGACATTTTTTCCATTGCCCCCCTCAAAAATGGCGGCGGCTGCTTCAAATTTTGAAGGACTGGATTTCTTGTGTCCGGCGGGCTCAGATCCGTGCATGGTGGTTTTCAGAAAGCGGAAGTGATGCCGACCTCAAGCGCCAAAATTAAGGCACGGATATTATCAATAATGTGCAACGGAGTTAGTGCGGCGGATGACGCCGGTGAGGGGCATTAATACAAAAAATTCTTCTATTGCCCTACTCAAAAATGGCACCGACTGCTTCAGACTGTGAAGACCTTCTGTGTCTGGTGAGCTCAGATCCATGTGTACTGGTATCCAGAAAGAGGAGGTGATGCTGAGTCTAAGCGCCAGAATTAAGGCACTGATATTATCAACAATGGGCGCTGCAGGTGAGGGGGATTAGATGTCAAGTGGGGCCAATTTTCTTTAGATTTTAGACTATAAAAGACTCACAATGGGGGATGATGGTCATAACATTAATCTTCTCCTGAGGAAGACCTTGTGTGGTAGAAACGCGTTGAGCTGCTTGTTTTTATCCTGTTGCCTCCAGTACTGCTATGCTGTTTTAACTACTCTTAAGAGTAAGTCAAATAATTTTTTATTATATACAATTTGATGCTTGGTGCCATCCTTGTTTATTATTTATTCCGAGATCGTGTACCATCGGCTGGATGTGATACCAATTCAGCTTCGTTTGGGTATCTACTGCATGGCAATCCTTGGAGGAGGATGAGCTGATTTACATCTACCTTTGTGAGTTGCCAAGTGTATTCTACGTACACCCAGTTTGTGGGATATTACCCTATATATTTTTTCTTTTATTTCTAGATTTATATCCCTTTTTTTGAAACCTTTGTTGAAGGGGTTGACTCCAGCACTGGCGTCATCGCGCTATGCACGATGACGCCAGTCGTCAGGGGGCATTCCCAGAAGCTTGGCCGACATCCAAGATGTCGGCCAGTTCCGGGAGAGGATCACGATTCAGTGCTTTTCGGCGCAGAATCATGATCCAGCACCCAAGGGGTTAAAGGCAGGCACAGTTTGGAAGGGCAGGCTGTGCCCTTCCAAACCGTGCCTGCCTTCAGCCGCTGGACCCCGGCGATCGGGAGGGAGAGAGAGGTCCGAAGGACCTCCCCCCCTACCTTTCAGGCACCTCCGCACTCGCAGGGGGGGGGCCTGAAATAGATGTCATTGCGCCGCCGCGATGACCTCTATCTTCCCCCCGGGGTCCCAGAATGCCGGGCTGTCATGCTAAATGTCAGCCCGCACTGGTGCAATTTCGTGACAGTTGGGCTATTCATAAAGCTGTCAATTCACCAAATATTGTCGAATTGCAAGTGAAATATAGTGCAGTTTGCCACAGATCGCCGCAATTCGGCGACAGTGAAGTTGTCCCATAGAGAAGTAATGCGTTGAACTGCTCACAGGGGCTTGAGGTAGTCTACTTTTAAGTGGGCTATTTTCAAGTGGAGTTAAAAACAGGAATTCTACCTGTACTGGTCTGGTTTGTATCTTTAGAGGGAGAGAAACCTCTGGTTTATTTGTCAATTTAATTTCTCTTTTTGGTTTTCTTTTCTGCTGGTTTTTTTTACTTATTTTTTTTTTTTTCTGTTGTGCTTTTTGGTTGTTATTTTTTCCCTGGGTGGCTGGTGACTTTTAATTGGGGGCGTGTAGCCTGTCAGGTGATTTCACTTGTATGGCTACATAATCTCAATGGCAGCTCACTGAGCTTGCTCACAGGGGCTTGAAGTGGGCTATTTTCAAGTGGAGTTAAAAACAGGAGTTTAAATAACAGGTATCAATTGTTGTTTATATATTTGTTATCTTGTTGTGGGTATGAGTGTTAGCAAGCTTGAAGGTTTGACCCAGTGCACATCCTGCTGCATGTATGCATGTCTGGAGGAATCCTTCCAGGGTCCATATCTCTGTAGCAAGTGTGAACGTGTAGCTCATATTGGAGATCTGGAAGGGCAAATTGTAACACTGAGGCAGATTCACAATCTTGAAAGGAGCCTGCTTCTCACGGAGCAAAGTATAGTTGAGGAATCTAGGGGTGTGGGAGGAGTGGAGTTAACCGGGGAACAGGTTGGTAGCTGGGTGTCAGTGACACGTGGTAGCAGGGGGGGAGGGAAGAGGAAAAGGTTGGCTAGTCCTGATCTTGCGCACACCAACAGATTTGCCCCCTTGAGCGAAGATGTTGGGTGCAGCAACTCAGGTGTAGCAGTACTGGAGGCTGCTCCCTCTAACAGCCGGGGGATCAGCCCACCAAGTAAGGAGGGATAAAGAGGGCAAGTAAGCCTAGACAGGTTGTGGTGGTAGGGGACTCTATTATTAAGAGAGTAGACAGGGTAATCTGTCGCGCTGATCGCCTTAACCGGACAGTTTGCTGTCTGCCGGGTGCCCGTGTTAGGCATGTGGTTGACAGAGTTGATAGATTATTGGGAGGGGCTGGAGATGACCCAGCTGTCATGGTCCATATTGGTACCAATGACAAAGTAAGCGGAAGATGGAAGCACCTGAAGAATGATTTCAGGGAATTAGGAAGTAAATTGAAGAAGAGGTCCTCCAAGGTAGTATTTTCTGAGATCCTACCTGTGCCACGTGCTACAGTGGAAAGGCAGCGGGAGATTAGGGAGGTCAATGCGTGGCTTAAAGCTTGGTGCAGGAAGGAGGGCTTTGGGTTTTTAGAGCACTGGGCTCATTTTGCACTGGGGTACAATCTGTATAGTTGTGATAGATTGCACCTGAATGGAAGAGGGTCTGCTGTGCTAGGGGAGAGGATGGTTAAAAGGTTGGAGGAGACTTTAAACTAGTGGAAGGGGGGGAGGGATACAGTATCTTACAAAATGGAGACAGAGCAGATAGCGCAAGGGTTTCAGCTCAGACTAAGGGGGGTGCAGCCGGGGGGATGGGTAATGTCAGAACAGTGGAGGCATGTAATGTAAAGTCTCATTCAGCATGTGTGGGTAGAGACAACATTAAATGTATGCTCGCTAATGCAAGGAGCCTCAATAATAAGATGGGGGAACTAGAGGTAATAGCATACACTAAGCAATACGACATAATTGGAATAACAGAAACGTGGTGGGACGAAACGCATGACTGGGCTGTAAACTTAAACGGTTATACATTGTTTAGAAAGGATAGGAAACATAAGAAAGGGGGTGGAGTGTGTTTATATGTAAATCAGGATTTAAAGCCTAATATTACACAACTGGAAAGCGATGAGGAAATGTGGAATCCTTATGGGTAAATATTTCGTTGGGGAATAAACAGGGAAGTCAACTATTGGTTGGCATATGCTATAAACCACCTAATATAGATAATGATGAGGAAGAACAACTGTTAGAGCAAATTAGGAAGGCTGCAGATCATGGTAGCACTTTAATTATTGGAGATTTTAATTACCCGGACATTAATTGGGATAGTGGGACTAGTAATTCAGCAAAGGGAATCCGGTTCCTGAACATTTTAAATGATACCTTCATGTCACAACTGGTAGAAACACCAACTAGAGAGGATAACTGTCTGGACCTGGTTATAACAAATAATGTAGATCTTTTCTCAAATATTAATGTAAAGGAACAGTTGGGAAATAGCGACCATAATATGGTGACTTTTGAAATAAACTCAAAAAAACACATTCATAAGGGGCATGCTAAAACATATAATTTTAAAAAGGCCAACTTTATTAAAATAAAGGAAGCTCTCAATGTCATTGACTGGCAGAAACTCTTTCACGGGAAAAACACTGAGGATAAGTGGAATATCTTTAAACTAACACTAGAAAAGTACACGTCACAATATATTCCACTGGTTAATAAATATAAAAGAAACAGACTGAAACCAATGTGGCTTAGTAGGAAGGTAACTAAGGAAATGAAAAATAAAAAGAAGGCATTTAAAGTTTTTAAATCTGATAAATCTGAGGCATCCTATAAAGATATAGGGCAGCCAATAAAGCATGTAAAAATGCGATTAGATGGGCTAAACTAGATAATGAAAAAGAAATAGCCAAAGAGAGCAAGACCAACCCTAAAAGATTCTTCAGGTACATAAATTCTAAAAAACCCAAGAGTGAAAATGTAGGTTCACTAAAATCTGAGTCAGGGCTATTGTTAACTGAAGATCAGGATAAGGCAGAAATTTTAAATGATTTTTTCTTCAGTATTTATCAAAGAGAAACCTATAACAGGAGACATGAAATTCATTAATAAAAACTTACTAATACAAAGTGACTGGTTGACTCAGGACAAGGTTTTACAGAAATTAAACAATGTGAATGTTAATAAAGCCCCAGGGCCAGATGGAATTCATCCGCGAGTACTGAGAGAGCTATGTGTTGAAATATGTAAACCTCTGTTCTTAATCTTTCAAGATTCTTTTATTTCAGGAATAGTACCAGAGGATTGGAGAAAAGCTGACGTGGTCCCTATATTTAAGAAAGGTTTAAAATTTGTGCCTGGGAATTATAGACCTGTGAGCTTAACATCTGTGGCTGGGAAAGTATTGAGGGGTTACTAAGGGATAATATTCAGGAATTTATTGGGAGGTATAATGTAATTGGCAAAAATCAGCATGGTTTCATGAAACACAGATCATGTCAGACTAACCTAATTACGTTCTATGAGGAAGTAAGTAGAAGTATAGATCAGGGGGTCGCAGTGGATGTGATTACTTAGATTTTGCCAAAGCTTTCGACACAGTTCCACACAAAAGGTTACTATTTAAATAAGAAAAAATGGTCTAGATGAAAATACTTGTTCTTGGATAGAACTGGCTAAAAATAGGGTACAGAGAGAGTGGTCATAAATGGTACATTTTCAAGATGGACACCAGTGGTAAGTGGTGTCCCTCAGGGGTCTGTTATAGGACCAATACTATTCAATTTATTTATAAATGACCTTGAGATAGGCATTGAAAGTCATGTATCAGTTTTGCAGATGACACAAAGCTAGGAAAAGAAATACAATGTGAGCAGGATGTTACTTCGCTGCAGAGGGATTTAGATAGATTGGGGGGGACTGGGCACTTAAATGGCAGATGAAATTTAATCTAGATAAATGCAAAGTTATGCACTTTGGAGTGAAGAACACACAAGCAATTTATACCCTAAATGGTACGGAGTTAGGGAAATCCAAGCAGGAGAAGGATTTGGGAATAATCATAGACTTCAAACTAAGTAACAATGTGCAATGTCAAACAGCAGCCGCCAAGGCCAGCAAAGTACTGGCATGCATTAAAAGGGGAGTTCACTCACGGGATGAAAACATAATTTTGCCTCTGTATAAATCAATGGTCAGGCCGCACCTTGAATATGCCGTGCAATTTTGGGCACCTGTCTTAAAAAAAGATATTATATCGCTAGAAATAGTGCAGAGACGGGCAACTAAATTAATAAGGGGGATGGAAGGGTTAAGTTATGAGGAAAGACTAACAAGCTTAAACCTGTTTAGTTTAGAGAAAAGGCGCCTTAGAGGGGATCTGATAACCTTATATAAATATATACGGGGCCATTATCAACCATTGTCTGATAACCTATTCATTAACATGACTATACACAGGACACGGGTCATCCATTTAGACTGGAAGAAAGAAAATTTAGCTTAAAGCATAGGAAGGGTTATTTTACGGTGAGAACAATAAAGCTGTGGAATTCTCTGCCTGTTGAGGTGGTTGGGTCAGAGTCTGTACAGACTTTTAAAAAGCGACTGGATGACTTCCTGCAGACACAGAATATTAAGGGTTATAATATTTAATATGTGGGTAAAAGCTTCTTGATCCAAGGAGAAATCTGACTGCCATTCTGGGGTCAAGAAGGAATTTTTTCCCAGTATGTTGCATATTGGCGAGCATTTCAGACTGGGTTTTTTGCCTTCTTTTGGATCAACAGCAGTAGGTTATGTGGGAGAGGCTGAACCCGATGGACGCATGTCTTTTTTCAGCCTATATAACTATGTAACTATGTAAAATGTTGGCAACATGCCCTGATTTTCAGTGGTTCAGTTCGACAGGTTTAAACAGGCGATAAGATTCAATGTAAAAAAACAAATAGTGTTATTATTCAACCGTTTCTTCTTTTCAGTTTCAGCAAATAGCTAATTTATTTATTTGAATTTTTAGGCAAAATTTTTGACTCCCTCTTTTTTAATGGTATTTTTTTTATTCTGTAACAGACAATTTTATTATTTTCTATAAGAACTTTAAAATTAATTACCCTTTCTAAGCCCAAAAATCTGGTCCATTTCATGCAATCCCTATGATATTGTACTGGCCACCATTTTCACCTTCTTTCTCCTCAAGCTCATGGGATGTCTGCCTGAGCTTTTGGTTTAAAGTGATATAACCTGGACAGTTATCCAACGACCAGGGTTTTATTTAATCTTGTATCATGTAAGTCTGCTGTTTGTGCTTCTCCATTGTAAAGCGCTATGGAATTTGTTGGTGCTATATAAGTACTTGTAACTGTAACTTTGTACTTTTGTAACAATTCAATGTTCTTGAACCCAGGACATACTTGAAAACGAGAGAAATCTCAATGTATCCTTCCTGGTAAAATCCTTTATAAATAAATAAATTTCCATGCATTTTCATGCACTTTTATTGTTTTAAACACCTTTTTTAAAATAGCAGAGTTCCTTTTTTTTTTTTACCAGTTCGGCAGCTGATCGGCTTTTTTCAGCAGATTTCGGCGGTCATTTCGGATGTCTTCAGCGACGTTCAGCGGTCTTTAGCAGATCTTGTTCAGCGTTCAGGGACCCTGCGGTGAATATTGAATTTACCGCAGCGTCGGCAAACTGAAATCACCGAAGTGTGTGCTGAAAATGTCTCTGAATAACCGCTTTAGCCTAAAAATGACATTATTATTATTGCGCCAAAAGGAGCTATTTTGGAATCTGTATTTGTCTATGTACAATTATGTATAGTTTTATTGTACATAGTTTCCTTTAAGGCAGAAATTTAACTTTATAGCACATAACACACCTACGAAATACACTAGCGCCGCCACTATATTCAGAATTTTTAAAAATTACATTAGTGTTATTTTTTGCACTTTTCTCATGTCATAAAAATGACTTACATTGAAAAATTGGTAACTTACATTGAAAAATTAACATGGTTATGCAGATTTTTCTAATCTTCTAGATTGTGAGTTCCTACGGGAATAAGGCCCTCATCTCCTCCTGTACTGTTTCTCAAATGTTGTTCAATGTATTGTAACCCTGTCTATACTGTGCCTATTGTACAGCGCTGCGGAATATGTTGGCGCTTTATAAATAAAGAATAATAATAATGAACAATTACTTAAGTTTAAATTCCAACTTTCTTAACTATTTTCTTCACGGCCACAAGGTGGCGACCTAACATTAGAATATCATTTATACCTTTTGCTTTCATCACAGATAAGTTGTATTGTTGTAATACAGAAGAAATAAGAACACAAAATGTCAACTTACATCTGGCTGCTGGCTACTGCAACTACTACTGGGAATTGTGTAGCTAAAAGTCGATTAAAAAACATGTTGGCTAATTCAGATATATACTGTATTATCAACAGACATTTGACTTTGGCCAAGCACACAGTGACAAGTACAACTTGACTGCTAAAAGCTAATGCACTAGTTAGCTGCAAAATATGTTGATAGATACAAATGCATCCTTTCAGTATCTGTATTTGTACTATAGTATAGTCATAATAAGTATACACAATCATTTAGAAACACATTAATATAGCGTTAGGGGTCATACCCAAAACAGGCGTGCTCTAACATCACAGATTTTCCTAGACATCTTAATTAACTTATCTTTACTTTCCTAAACTGCCTTTGAATCTGTAATTTGGCTATATTCCCCAACACAAACATTATTACCCTGAGAACTTCCGAATGCCTGATTTTATTAATGCATTAAATAGGAAATGAAGATGAGGTCATAGTCTAAAGCAGTGATAGTGAACATGTCACGAGTCTACCTGGACATTCTGACTCCTGGCAGTCCCTTAAACCCTGCATATTGCCACATCCTGCATAGAGCGTGCAGGTTCCGGGACTATCTACCTGCACTTGACATTCAAGCCCTGGAGCCTCACCTGAACTCTCTTCAATCTAACGAGGCCAACTTAAAAGGAAGTGACGCCCTTCTATCAGAGCTTCCACATTGAAGTTGCAGACTGTGTTCCTGTGCTGTCCTGTTTCCTGAACTCTCCCTGAACATTCTGATTGCCAAAGACTTCCTGAGATCCCTCTGTTTACAATTCTGGACATTACTACCTCATATTACCGGTACCCTCCTTTTCTCCCTGTTACATTAGATTCCATGTGTACCAGACCCCTTGTTTGGACTTGACTATCCTGGTCGCCTGTTTCCAGCTTAGACCCCTGCTTCGGGTATAAGACCACTCTATTGCCTGCCCCTTGCCTGAGACCATTGATTCTGATATATGTATTATTGTTTATTCAGTGTCTGCCTGTCCTGTGTACTGTCAGTCTTCCCCCTATGTATTATTGCTACTCTCAGCCCTCCTTCTGCTGACTCTAGCCCCCTCTAGTTTATTCTCATCTTGTTATTCCTTGTTCCTTCCAGCCCTCCCTGCTTCTCCTATATTCAGCTCTCCCACTACTCAGCCATCTCTCTATTGCCTCCAACCTCCCTTTTTTCTGCATCTCCTCTCTGCTCTAACCTGTTCCTATCTTGCCTAGCCTCCTCCATTGTTAGTAGCTCTAGCGTATTCTGCTATTGAGCTTTAGTTCAGTTCTGTCTGGTTACTTGCTTGTATTATTAAACCCTGTCGTTGCCCTGTAACCTGTCTGAGCATATCTTTCACTGCATCCTGGGCTCAAACCAACCCCACCTGCACACAATGCATGGCCTGATTCATGACCAAACCTTTGTGAACCCGCGTGCCCAAACTGAATCACTAAACCAACTTATGTGTCTCAAAGTGTCAACCCTGCAATTAGTCCAACTAGACTCAAACCACCTATTTACCTATACCTGTGCCTACATGCCCCTATTATATACCTATACGGGCACCTACAAGCCCATTTTTCCTCATTTTATGTCCCCAGGTTTTATAATTTCCATGTTCCTTGCCATTTTATTATTTCCTAATCTCCCAATTTTATTATTTCCTTATTTCCCCCTGCAATTTTATTATTTCCTCACCCCCAATTTGTATGAGCGCATCACAGAGCTGCACAGCAATAAAACTCACAGTATTGCGCAGTGTGTATGAGCTTATCAGAGCTCCACAGTGCAGAATCATAGTTCACTTTATAATTGAAAAGGGAACAATGGTACTGCATTAGAAAAAAAATAGCATTTGTTTTAAAAATTTATCTTATGTTTACATGGAACATGGTCATGTTTGGTATTGCTGGAAAGGCCACACTCTGGCCTTTCCAATAATGCCTTGTACCATCTAGCTTCTATGAGTCCAGAGATACAGTCCTTTCATTGCCTGGCGGGGGTGGGGGAGTCCCACATTTTACGTCATCACACCCATGCGTGATGACATCAGTGGGAGGATACAGGTTCCACAGGTGGGGCTGAAATCCAAGATGTCACTCCCCTGCGGGAGAAGTCCACAATCAGTGCCAGACTGGCGCCGATCAGTGTAATTTCTACCATGGGCTGCAGAATCAGATGTCCTGCGCATCCTAGCGGAGGAGCATCTGCCCTGCTGTGAGTACCGGCATGCAACAGCAGAAAGAAGCCCTGGCAATGGTGAATTTATGGCTCGCTTGCCAGCATAATAATATCAGAATACAACAGTAAGGTAGGATACCCTAAACCTACTTGTTGTAATGAAAAAATATCATATGCCTTGAGCATGCATTAAGGCATCACCTAAATAAAGCACGTTTTGATGTTCTTACCTGGCCAGCAGTGACAGTCATAACGCTTGACTCTCTCTATACATGTAGCGTTGTTCAGACAGGGGTTAGAGGCACATTCAGGAATATCTATTTCACACATATCTCCAGCAAAACCAGTTTCACTGCAGTTGCAATTGAATCTACAAATCAAATAGTAAAATCCTACATTAGTTATACAGTAGCTTAAGTAGGATATTTGCTGATCTGTAATGTATAGCTATATAGATATATTTACATCAGAGAAATAAAAGAAGGGAAGAGATTAATCATTAAATATATATATAGGGCCAATAAAAACAGATCTCTGGTTTGAAAAATGTTATTCTTTTAAGAATAATGTCAGGTGCAGATGGAGAACGAGCTGGTTGGAACAGCTTGTTCTTTATTTGCTGGGGCACATTGACATCTCCTATACAAAGTAAAGGATATATTAATGTGTTCATAATTAACCAATTACATTCTAAATAATGCCTTTTGGTAAACTGCCTACAGCGGACATCAATGAAAATAATTCTGATTAGGATTTGCTTGTTTTTTTTTTTGGGGGGTTACTACCACTGGGAGAGCCATTGTTGATAAAGAGTTGAAAAGTACCAATTAGGAGTGGACTAAAAAAGAATATTGAAGGCATTGGTTATACCACGGAGAACTCTCAAAACCTTCGTCGAAGATGTGGCACCACAGACGCTGCAAAGGTCAGAGTTGTTGAGAACAAAACAAGAAAACCTATTGGTGATAAGAAAAGCGATTGTAAGGGGACTGGCTGATCCTCAAAAATATATACAGAAAAATAGGCATTTTATAAAATGAGAGGAACTGTGATGCCAAATAAATCCTGGTACTAGGCGGTAGTAACAATAGATCCAAGGCAAAGAGAAGCAGGAAGCGCTTGGTGCTACTGGGGTCACTCGTGCAACCCGGTTAATGCATTGAAGAGGATAAACCAACCAATGCAATAAATGGGTTAGATGAGTGAACGCCACATCACCAAGAGTTTCCTGTCTATATTTGCATACGAAAATGTATTGGGAAGGTGAGGAAGGTGAGGATGGTGAAAAGAGGCCAACAGTACCACTGAAAGAACCACAGAACTTTCTGTCTGGCACTGATCACCCCTTGCACATGACCACTATTTTATCACATTCTGTACTGATTAGGCCATGGGGGTAAGATTCAAGTCCAAATGTCTTCTTTTCTTTTTTTTTTCTCTTTTTTTACAAACAGCGACATTCAGACCATCTAAATTATGCCAAAAGATTCTCAGAAACCCCAAACCATGTGGGAAAATGTGATTTGGTTTGACAAGACATAGGGTGAATGTTTGGGTCAAAACTGTGAAAGATATGTTTGGCATAAAGCCAATAAGGCTCCTCATCCTAGGACCTCCATATGGTCTGTTTGGCATAAAACAAAAAAGCTCCTCATCCTAGGACCCCCATAGGGTCTGTTTGGCATAAAGCCAACATAGCTCCTCATCCAAGGACCCCCATAGGGTCTGTTTGGCATAAAGCCAACAAAGCTCCTCATCCTAGGACCTGCATACAGTCTTCGCACATTATGACAGGGGCAGCATCTTGCTTTGGGCTGAAATAGAACAGAAAAAAAACTGTTTACCTGTTAACATCATCCACACAGATCCCTCCATTCTGGCATGGCTGGCTCTGGCACTCATCAATATCTTGTTGGCACAGTTCTCCCTCGTACCCCGCAGGACAGTCACAGGAGAAATACCCAATGTGATCTTTACAGGTGGCACCATTCTGACACGGATCAGATTCACATTCATTTATTTCTGTCTCACAATTTACACCTTAATGTAGAAAGAAAATTCCCAAAACAGAAAACAAGGTTATGAGTTTATGTTGTCCAAAATGCATAATCTGTTTGGAGATTTTAAGAATTAAATAACAGCCACATGTTTTAACTAGGTAGTTAATCTCTAAATTACCAAAAAGGGAAAAAACAAAGCAGAGTGTGAAGTCATTGAACGACGTTTGATGATTTATTATTATTCTTTATATGTATATGAATGCACTGTTGAGAAGGAGAACCATAATGAACAACCGTCAATCTTTGCAAGGAACAAGAATTTGAGATCAACATTTTAGTTTGGAAATCCACAATTTCCTTCTTGAACATGTACCTTTCTATGTTGTACTTTCCATAGTAACACAGTGGCAAGAAAAAGTATGTGAACCCTTTGGGATTACGTGGAGTTTTGCATGAATTGGTCATAAAATGTGCTCTGATCTTCATCTAAGTCACAACAATTTGAAAAACACAGTCTGCTTAAAATAATACAACACAAACATATGTTTTCATGTTTTTATTGAACAGAACATGTAAACATTCACAGTGCAGGGTGGAAAAAGTATGTGAACCTTTGGACTTAATAACTGGTTGACCGTCCTTGGGCAGCAATAACCTCAACCAAACGTTTCCTGTAGTTGCAGATCAGACCTGCACAATGATCTGGAGTAATTGTGGACCACTCCTCTTCACAAAACTGTTTCAGTGTAGCAATATTCTTGGGATGTCTGGTGTGAATCGCTCTCTTAAGGTCATGCCACAGCATTTCAATCGGGTTGAGGTCAGGACTCAGGACTCTGACTGGGCCACTCCAGAAGGCGTATTTTGTTTTGTTGAAGCCATTCTTTTGTTGAATTACTTGTATGTTTTGGGTCATAGTCCTGTTGCATCACACATCCTCTGCAGAGCTTCAGTTGGCGGACAGATGGTCTTATCTTTTCCTGCAAAATGTCTTGATAAACTCTGGAATTCATTTTTCCATCAATGACAACAATCTGTCCAGGCCCTGAGGCAGCAAAGCAGCCCCAAACCATGATGCTCCCTCCGCCATGTTTTACAGTGGGGATGAGGTTTTGATGTTGGTGTGCTGTGCCTTTTTTTCTCCACAGATAGTGTTGTGTGTTTTTTCCAAACAACTCAATTTTGGTTTCATCTGTCCACAGAATATTTTGCCAGAAGAGCTGTGGAACATCCAGGTGCTCTTTTGCAAACTTCAAAAGTGCTGCAATATTCTTTTTGGACAGCAATGGCTTCCTCCGTGGTGTCCTCCCATGTACTCCATTCTTGTTTAATGTTTTCCTTATTGTAGATGTGTCAACAAAAATATTACCATGTGCCAGAGATTTCTGTAAGTCTTTAGCTGACACTCTAGGATTCTTCTTTACCTCATTAAGCATTCTACGCTGTGCTCTTGCAGTCATCTTTACAGGATGACCACGCCTAGGGAGAGTAGCAACAGTGCTGAACTTTCTCCATTTGTAGACAGTCTGTCTTACCGTGGACACATGAACATCAAGGCTTTTGGAGATACTTTTGTAACCCTTTCCAGCTTCATGCAAGTCAACAAATCTTGATCGTAGGTCTTCTGAGAGCTCTTTTCTGCGAGGCATGGTTCACATCAGGCAGTGCTTCTTGAAACCAGTAAATCCAAAACTGGTGTGTGTTTTTAAAGGGCAGGACAGCTTTCAGCAACACATCCAATAATATCACACTGATTGGACTCAAGGTTGGCTCACTCCTGGCTCCAATTAGATCTTGGAGAAGTCATTAGGTTAAGGGTTCACATACTTTTTCCACCCTGCACTGTGAATGTTTACATGTTATAATTCAATAGACACATGAAAACATATAATGTTTGTGTTGTATTATTTTAAGTAGAACTGTGTTTTTCAAATTGTTGTGACTTAGATGAAGATCAGAGCACATTTTATGACCAATTCATGCAAAACTCCACGTAATCCCAAAGGGTTCACATACTTTTTCTTGCCACTATGTTTTTTTTATTATAAATAAATGGTTACCTAGATTAAAATCACCTGCCTAATATCGTGTATCCCCCTTGTGCTGCCAAAACAGCTCTGATCATAGAGGCATGGACTCCACAAGACCTATGAATGTGTCCTGTGGTATCTGGCATCAAGACATTGGCATCCTTTAAATCCTGTCAGTGGCCAGGCGAAATCTGCATGGATCGAATGTGTTGTTCCATCACATCCCACAGATGCTCAATTGGATTGAGATTTGGGGTATTTGGAGGCCAAGGTAACACCTTGAAATGTCATGTTCCTTAACCCATTCCTCAACTATGTTTGCAGAGTGGCAGGGTGTATTATCTTGCTGATAGAGGCCACTGTCTTCAGACAAACCCATTGCCATTGATCTTGTTTCTTGTTATGTTTTATACATGGAGCTGGCTGAATACTTCTGGTCCGCGCAGCTGCCCTGTTAGGGTATAGGCGTGAAACCATTCTTTCTGTACTCCGATCTTTTCGCTTGCCCATTTTTCTTGTTTACAACACATGAGATTCAAGAACTGACCGTTCACTTGCTGCCTAATATATCCCACCCTTTGACCGGAACTATTGTAACCATATAATCAAAAGTTATTCACATCACCTGTCATTGGTTTAATTTTACGGCTGATCATTGTATGTCCCCCTAACACATTGTGCATATTGGTAGTCTGTAGAATTAGTACTAGTATGATCCACCTCCCGCGTGCTGCGGCGGGTCCCTCCTCAGGCACGCGATGTGCGTCATTGTCTGCAGGGGGGTGGCCTAGGTTCAGGCCTTCACGGCCCACAGATGCCAGCGAGGCATGCTAAGCCACCCCACAACGTTCAGTCCCATCTGCTGCGGGGGGTGGCGTAGTAAACCCCGCGGCGTTAAGAAGTTACGGTAATGTAATGTGGCAAGACAAGAGATAAAAGTTAATGCAAAGCACTGTAAACATTGGCGTACTACATTATATGTAACACATTACCATAATAATTTTGTCAAAACAAAACCCTGATAAACCAGATGAAATAATAAAAGAAAAACAAAATTTAAGAAAGAAAACGAATAAAAAAAATCCGTCACAAGGGAAGTCAGAACTGGGAGTGGGTACTGGGCATTTGACTGGGTACTGGGTACTTGACTTTGCCTGCCTGGGCGATTTAGTGGAACCTGGCACGGTTCAGGGCCTGGAGTGGCTTAATTGGAGAGTGAGGGCACCCCAGGGGAGCTGTAAAGTGCGGTTGACAGGGCGGACATTGTGGAACCCGCGGATCTAGAGGCCATCTTGGTTGGCGTCTGGCCACGCCCCCTTTAGAACTACTTTTAAACTCCATGCATCTTGACATGGTGTTGTGAGTAGGGATGAGCTGTTCGGTTCGATCTGTTCGGAGTTCGCATCGAACAACGGCCATTCGGCTGTTCGTGAACTCCGAACATTTCCGCGTGTTCGCCGCATGTTTGCCCCACAATGCACCACAATGGACCACAATGCACTTTTCCACTGGCCTGAAGCTTGTAATTGGCTACAGCCTTGCACCTGATCACAGGTCAGGTGCAAGACCGGTTCAAGACTATGCCAATCACGGCTCAGAGTCCTGATTGGGCAAATTTTGCCCAATCATGGGCTCACAGAGCTAAGTCCTGCAGCACACTAAATAAAGCGTCACTCGCAGCCCCAGCACGTGTTTTTTGAGAGGAGATTATTCTGTTAGTGTGTGTTCTCACTGCCAGCAGCTATTGTGGGGGTCTCACTTCTACAAGATATCTGGGAATTGTAATCTGTCTTGTCACTGACAGCTATCAGGTGGTCTCTCAGACTTGTATCAGATTTCTGCGAATTTTAATCTGTGTCTTGTCACTGGCTGCCAGCTATCAGGGTGTCTCACTGAGTTATACCAGTGTTCTGGAAATCTTTAATCTAGATAACACAGTTGAATCAGAGTTCTGCATATCTCCAATTTTTATAACAGAGTTGAATCAGAAGTTTAATCTATATATCACTCACCATGTCAGAAAGACCAAAAAGGACAGGCAGACGCTCCCAGACACAGATAAGAGGGTAAGCAGCCTCTGTGTCGGGAGGCTGTGCCTCTGGTCGTCGTGGACGTGGTGCATCCTCTGCAGGGGCACGCGTGTCCTTTCTAACTGGTGCTGGCCGTCTTAAGCAGCAGCAACATACAGAGGATTTGGTGGATTGGCTAACCAGGCCATCCTCATCCTCCGAGTCCTCTGCCAGCCAGGCTTGTAGTGCTTTACAGTCCACCTCAGCTGCCAAAGCATCTAATGCAGCCTCCATGTCCACAGCTACTCCTGCCGTAGCCTCGCTATCACACACGGAGGAGTCAGCTGAATTGTTTGACTACAATGACAGTGACATGCTGCTTGAGGATGCGCAGCAACTACAGTGCTCTGACTCAATCTCTGAGGTTGAGGAAGGGAGTATAATCAACCTAGAGGAAGGGGGTGCCAGTGACGCACAAATAATTGGCACTCATGTTCCCCCAGCAGCTGCAGCATATTGTGAGTTTGGCTCCAGTGATGAGATAGGGGGTGATGACGATGATGAGGTCACTGACTCCACCTGGGTGCCTGATCAAACAGAGGAGTCAAGTGAGGAGGAGGCACAACAAACACGAGGCACAATGTCTTCTATGACCAACCGTAGCCAGTCCAAGGCATCAGAAGTCACAGCTGCTCAGGTGCAGAGTGCTGTTGTCTCAAAGCACATGTACAGGAAGTCTGCTGTCTGGCAGTTCTTTAAGAAATGCGCAGCAGACCGCACCGTTGCTATTTGTAAGCTATGTCAGATGAGGATCAAGCGTGGGAAAGACATCCCACACTTGGGTACCACGTGTTTGAGGTGACATATGACCATCTTCCACGCATCCCGTTGGCACAACACTTTGCATATGTCCTCCTCCTCATCTGTCTATACCCCCACTATATGTCCTGCCATGTCATTGCCTACAACCTCCACTGACGGGGATGATGCTACAGTAATGGGTGTACCAGGTCCTTCCTCAGAATGTGACAGCATCCCATCAGCTGAAGATTTACGCAGTCAGATTACATTGCACCAGCTGCTGCAGTGTAAGAAAAAATATAGTCCCAACCATCCTCAAGCACAGCGTCTAAATGCCAGCTTAGCAAAATTACTCGCATTACAGCTGCTGCCTTTCCAGCTGGTGGACTCAGCTTCCTTCCGTGAATTTGCTGAATGTGCTGTACCACAGTGGCAGGTTCCAAAACACCATTTCTTTTCACGGAAGGCCATTCCAGCACTATACCAGCACGTGGAACACAATGTTATGGAGTCATTGGGAAAGGCAGTCAGCAGCAAGGTGCACATGACTTTAGACACGTGGTCCAGCAAGCATGGACAGGGCCGTTACATCTCCTTCACAGCACACTGGGTAACTCTGATTGCAGCTGGGAGGGATCCAAGACGGGGCTCTGTGCCGGAACTTGTTCATCCACCACGCCTCCAGAAAGCTGCTTGTATGAGGTCTGTCTGCTCCACCACCTCTTCCTCCTCCTCCTCCTTCTCTGGCGAAGTGGCAGTTAAACCGACGCGTGACAGGGGCTACGCAATGGCTCAAGCAAAAAGATGCCATACTGTGCTTGAGCTGGATTGTTTAGGGGACAGGAGCCACACCGGGCCAGAAATTCTGTCAGCTCTGCAGGGGCAGGGGCAGAGACGGTTAACACCATGCCAGCTTCAGCTGGGAATGGTCGTCTGTGATAATGGCAGCAACCTTCTCTCTGCCCTACGCCAGGGTAAGTTGACGCATGTACCATGCCTAGCACACGTCCTAAATCTGGTGGTACAGCGTTTCCTAACCAGGTACCCAGGGCTGGCAGAGCTTCTCAGCCAGGCCAGAAAAGTCTGCAGCCACTTCAGACGGTCATTCCCAGCAAGTGTTCGCCTGGCAGAAATTCAAAGAGAATTCCACCTTCCCACAAACTGTCTGATCTGTGACATGCCCACCTGGTGGAACTCGACATTAGCAATGCTGCAGCGTCTGCACAAGCAGCAGAGGGCCATCAACGAGTACCTGTGTGAGTATGGCACAAGGACAGGTTCAGGTCAACTTGTTCCCCCCCTGCAGTGACTGATCAAGGATGCATGCACTGTACTGTCACCATTTGAGGAGGCAACGAGGATGGTGAGCAGGGACAGTGCATGCATCAGTGACACAATTCCTTTAGTGTTCCTGCTGTAGCACACTATGCAAGGAATTATAGATGTGGCACTAGAGGCAGAGCAGCGGGAGGAAGAGGAGGCCTTCCCTAGCTCTCAAGGCCCTAGTCTTTATGCAGACAGCATTCCTGCGGGTCCTCAGATCAGACGAGGAGTATGAGGAGGAGGAATATTTAAGTAGTGGGGGCATTGAAGGTGGGTATTCCTCAAGGGAGGGTTTTGTGTGCCCAGAAACCCAAGGACTAGTACATGGCTGGGAGGAGGAAGTGCACGGTGGGGTCATCCTCATTGACCAGGAAGACTCGGAAGCTAATGCCACCTCCAACCTACGCTGCATGGGCTCCCTTATCCTGCAAAGCCTGGTAAAGGACCCCAGGAATCGTGCTATCAATGAGAGGGATCATTACTGGTTGGCAAGCCTTCTTGATCCACGATACAAGGGTAAAGTTGCAGAGCTCATCCTGTCCGCACAGAGGGAGGACCGGATGAAACAACTTGAGTACGCTCTAAAGCGACACTTGTGTAACACCTTTCCAGGCACTGGTAGGTTACCAAGTGATGACACAGGTGCTTCTGAGGCTGCGGATGATCAGAGGAAGAGCGGTGAAGGCCGGGGCCGCTTGACTGATGCCTTTTTAAATTTTTTTAGTCCACGTCGCCCAGGGGCGTCAAATGTAGGCACCCATTGCTAGTGTCTTCACCATATGGTGCAGGACTACCTAGGGGCAAGGGCAGACCTGGATACATTTACAGCAGATGATCCACTGGCTTACTGGGTGTTGAGATTGGATCACTGGCCAGAATTTAGCCAATATGCTATGCAGCTACTAGGTTGCCCTTCATCCGGCGTGCTTTCTGAAAGAACATTCAGTGCCGCTGGAGGTTTTGTCACGGACAAAAGAGTGCGTCTGTCCACCGACTCTGTAGACCGGCTGACATTTATAAAAATTAATCAGTCCTGGATCAGCAGCTATCAATCCCCTGATGCTGACATAACTGAATAGATCAGGGATCTCTTCTGCATTCCCAAAACCTCCACCCCTGCACTCTTTCACAATACCTCAGTGGGGTTACATTGTGAAGGCACTAGCTGACACCAAAGGCCTAATATTTGGGTGCTCTGCCACTGACACCTATACCAGATTCATATAATTTTAATATTGGACCGCAGGGTCCAACTCTGCACTTTTCCATAATACCACAGAGGGGTTATGTTGTGACGGCACTGTTGCCGACACTAAAGGCCCAATTTTAAAGCACCTATTGTTACTTTCATCCAAAGCCTGCATAAATTTCACCATAATTTAGCCAAAAAATCACTAAACTTGTTCTGCGTGTCCTAAAACGTCTCCTCTTTTCATACAGGCTGCCGCCCCAAGCAGTTGTTTATGAATAGATTAAAGGAAAACCATTTACCGTCATTTGAAATGTCATTTTTTTGTTTTTAAATGTTTCTATACATCCTAAAAATCTGCCACTTCACGGGCAGGTTATGGGGACCTCCTAGGCACGATATTTGAAGGAATTTTTCGTTTTTATTCTTAACCTTTATATCATGGAAAACTCAATTTTCCTTTAAAAACGTTTTTTTTTTTTACTTTTTGTCCTGGTGTCCTGTTCCCCAGGGCACTACCCGGACCCCCATACACCTTTTATGGAAAATATCTTGCATATATCCCTTCCTGGAGGGCACTCTAAAAATCGCACTTTCGAGTCCCATTGACTTGCATTGAGTTCGGTTCGTGTTCGAGTTCGAACTTGAACTTTTGAAATTGTTCGAGTTCGAATGCGAACCCAACACGGGGGTGTTCGGCTCATCACTAGTTGTGAGCACTTCTGCTCATCTGCTCAATGAAGACACAAACAAATGCAGTATAAACATCTACCACTAGATGGCAGAATAACATCAGTTATTTTTTTTTATATTTCTCCTGTGAAAGAAGTGTCATTCTCCGAAAAGCCTCTCTGAGCTAATTGGTTGTATTTACAGGGTTATTCAGAGAGAGGGGAAAACAAGGTGAATGACTGGAGAAGTGAAAATTCTAGGTCAAAATAGCCAAACCAGAAAAATTCTCCCATTTATCTCACTTTCCAAATCGGTTATTTTGACCTAGAATTTTCACTTCTCCAGCCATTCTCCTGGTTTTCACCTCTCTCTGAATAACCCTGTTAGTGTACATCATAATGCTGCACCCACATGTTCATGGAAAGTTTCAGTGTTTACATACATGACAACTTCACAAGCTTATATCAATTCGAGCAACAAGATTCAAAATTTTAGTTATTGGCACCCTGATTTATTAGGATCTAATTAGAGCTAGGAGTTTCACATTGAAACCATTTAGTAAAAAGCAACACCCCCAACAAGTTAAAAGAAGTAACTTAGGGAGTTATTCAGAGAGCACCGAAATGTCGCCGACATTTCGGTGCTCTCTCGTTCCGCGCACTTCGGGGGAATCAAATTTCCCCACCCTGCGGTGAATTCAGCATTCACCGCAGGGTCCCTGGAGTGCAGGGAATTGGCAGCCGAATGCAGCCGGCTGGCGCCACAACCCATTGCCAACCCGCCGAATATCCGCCACCAACACATCGGAGGGCCGCCAAATGCAGCACAGCACAGACGAGCACAGCTCCAAGTAGTTGCAGAAGAACGAGCTGCTGGACGGGTAAAAAAAAAACAACAATAAGATTGAAAGTGTCAAAATTGAAACACTGTTTGGAAAAAAAAACTACTGAACGGAAATGCCTGGAATTTACATATAAGGTCCTATGAATGATAATAAAAAAGTCTGATACAGAAAAAACAAGATCCTAAAAAAAAATCAATAGAGTTTTTACTGCAGATTAAAATATTAAACGGTTTATTAGATATTGAATTAAAACGGGAATATTTTTAACATTGAAGCCTATGGGGTTCGCCTGAATAAACTTGCCGAATGAAATCCCCAAACAGCAGGGCACTTTGGAAACTTTTCACTTGCTGTTCGGTGTTCTCTGAATAGATTAACCATTGCTTCTCTATGGGGGATTTCTGGGGGATTTCACTGCCGTCGAACAGGCACCGTACTAGCTGGCAGTTCGCCAAAATGTGGCAAACTGCCTGCTCTCTGAATAGCCAAATGGCCATGACCTGGCACCATACAGAGAAATTCCCTGATTGGTGACATTTCGGGGCCAGATCGGCTCTCTGAATAACCCCTTAAATTAATTTTTTTTAAAAATCTCCACACTCTCACCCTCTTCTAGATACATACCCCCATCAACTAACCAAGTATGGCCATTCTCCATTATTATCAGGGTTCTTCAAAGAGATCCGAATTGGGGCTGAAATGTAACCGAATGCTGAAATTCAGCGTACGGTTACCTTTCCTGGCCATTCGGCTATCCAGAGAGCAGGCAATTCGCCAAATCCTGGCGAATTGCCTGCACATACGGTGCCTGTTCGGTGCCTGTTCGAGGAGAGTGAAATCCCCATAGAGAAGCTATTCAGACAGAAAAACCCTGCAGTGAAAAGTTGCAGAATTGCCCTGCTATTCGGTGGTTTAATTCGGCAGGTTTATTCAGGCGAATCCCATAGGCTTCAATGTTAAAAATATTCCCGTTTTAATTCAATATCTAATAAACTGTTGATTATAATATTCTGCAGTAAAAAGTCTCTTTATTTAAAGATTTTTTGGGATTTTTTTGCAAAATGTTTCATTTTTTTTTAAATCGTTTTTTTTTTTCTGTAACAGCCCTTTTTTTATCATTCATTGGACCTCATATGTAAATTTCAGACATTTTCGCTCAGTTTCTTTGCAAACAGCGTTTCAAACATTTAAGCAAACTGGTTTTCTAATTTATTCACTGCATTCGTCTGCGGTGTCGGCTTTTTCCGGCGGCTACTCTGCGTGTGGTCGGCTCCTGCTTGGGTTTTTCCGGTGTTTTCGGCGGGTTAATACAGATGTTTTTGTGGGTTTCGGTGAGCGTTCGCCCTCGTTTTGCGGTGAGTTTTCGGCAGGTTCGGCAGGTTTGCGGCGACTTTTCCCTGCAATTCGGGACCCTGTGGTGCTTGCTGAACACACCGCAGGATTGCCGAATGGGATCGCCAAATCGATCTGAATTGAGAACGAAAAGTCACCGAATGTGAATATAACCCTGTATATGTATACGTCATGCCCTGTCTGAATATTGTAACAAAAAATGCAATAACATTTGAATTTTCAATCATCTACAGTGTGTAAAGTGATTTTTTTTTTTCACATTTTTATCATCCGAGCCTTTGCAGTTATATATTCTATGGGGTATATTTGTTAAAAAAAAATAGAAATTGGAACTCATTACCTTTTTTTCTAGGAAATTAGATGATTTTTAGCTAAAATCCCAAAAAATAAAATTAGTTAGTGCAGCAGCATTGTTCACATTATAATTAAAATGGGTACAATATTGCTGCATTAATAAAAAAAAGACACTCACATACAAAAAAGACGTTTTTTAATATTTCTATTTTTTTATTTTTATTTATTACTTTGAGCATGGTCATGTTTGGTATCATTGGAAAGGCCATGCTACCAAACATGACCCACCTAGCTGCCAGCAATCGGGAGATATGGGGGTTCAAAGGAACCCCCTAGCTCCACCATAGGATTTCCTTGGAAAATCCCCGGGCAGCTAGGGGTTTCCCAGCTAACTGACGTCAGGTGACGAGGAGGGACCTGGAGGTGGAGCTGCCATCAACGATGGCGGCCCCAGCTGCACTAAGCCACGATCCGATGCCGGATTGCGGACCGGCACCTCAGGGGTTAAAGTCAGGCATCGCTTGAAAGGGGAGACTCTCCGCTTTTAAGCGGTGCCTGGCTTTACCCAGTACCTCCTCCCAATCAGGAGGGAGAGGGATCCGAAAGGACTGCCCCCATCGTAACAGGCGATCCCCTGGCTTTGCTGGGTGGCCACCTGAAAATGACGTCATTGCGTCGGATGCGATGACTTCATCATGTCGGGAGGGGTCCCAAAAGCAGCGTCTGTCTTCCAGGAAGTCAGAACGCCGCAGGACCCCGGAGGAGAGATGTGAGTATTTTGGCAGCTCCCAGGTAGCGGAAGACGTGTGGGGAACGTCCTCCACATACAGCTGAAGACTCCCATGATGTTCCCCACACGTCTTACGCATGGAAGGGGTTAATAAGAAAGCAGCATTTTCCTCTAACCTGCTTCCCTTGCCCTATAACATCCTCCCAGTAGCTCCATACGTTGATGCATCCCTCTCACCTTTTATTATAGGAAGTGGCTGACATCTTGGATGTCAGCCAAGCCTCAGGGGATCCCCCACCCACTGATGTCATCACGCATAGTTGGGCCATTTGCTGTATCTATCTGCACCATTGTTTTGTACCTTGTTCTTGTTTTTGAGAGACATTAAGGACGACAAGCATCAACGCATTAAGGAGGACCACATTGACTTTATGAGTAATACTTGTCCTTTATATGTGATACTGGACCTTTATATGTGATTGGATTCACAGACTTATACACTGTCGCACCAATGAGTGGTTATGTTTACAGACAATAAGCACTATTGCACTTTATAGATAATTGACACGGTTTTTGTGTGATTATATTAATTTATCATTATATAATATTGATGCGCTATATGGAATATTTTCTTGCATGATAAACAGGTTTAAGCTTGTTAGCCTTTCCTCATAACATAAATCTTCAATTCCCCTTATTAATTTAGCTGCCCGTCTGCATTTTTTCTAGCGTCATATCTTTTTTTTAATACAGGTGCCAAAAATTGCACGGCATATTCAAGGTGTGGTCTTACCATTGATTTACAAAGAGGATTAATTATGTTTTCATCCTGAGAGTGAATTCCCCTTTTAATGCCAATACCTTGCTGGCCTTGGCGGCTGCTGTTTGACATTGGGTATTGTTACTTAGTTTGAAGTCTATGATTATTCCCAAATCCTACTGCTTGGATTTCCCTAACTCAGTACCATTTATGGTATAAGTTGCTTGTGTGTTCTTCACTCCAAAGTGCATAACTTTGCATTTATTTACATTAAATTTCATCTGCCATTTAAGTGGCCAGTCCCCCAATCTATCTAAATCCCTCTGCAGGCCTTGATCATGGCCTTTTTAATGATACCAAACATGACTAGGTTTGTTTAAAAGTTTTTTTTTCTTCTTAAAAAAGTGGGTTTTTAAAAAAAAAAAAAAGGTCTGGGGGTATAATAAAGTAGGGCTTCAATTGACGTTTAAATATGATGAGTATAAAACGGTCAAAATGAGCTCAAAGCACAGAGGTGAAATGGTTCAGCAGTGAAGGGGTTAAAAAGCAAAAAAAACATGTGAAAATTGTGTATTTCTAATCTCAGGACAAAATTTTGAAACTATTTAGCCGGTTGTAGATTTTGGTTATTAAACTTCGAAAAAGTGTGTTTTTTCCAAAAAAATTTCATAATATCTCATATTTTTGTCATAGTAACTTATATGATATGATGGAAATAATGGTATCATTAGAAAGTCCATTTAATGGCGAGAAAAATGGTATATAATATGTGTGGGTTCCATAAACGAGTAAGAGGAAAATCTGACTTAAACACAAACAGCACAGAAACGTAAAAACAGCAGGAGGTACATTCATACTGACAATCATAAAACCGCCCAGTCACTAAGGGGTTAAAGGTAATTCAGCCTAAAGCATAGGAGGTGTTATTTTACAGTGAGAAAAATAAAGCTGTGGAATTCTCAGCCTGTTGAGGTAGTTGCGTCAGAGTTTGTACAGACTTTTAAACAATGACTGGATGACTTCCTGCAAAAACAGAATATTAAGGGTTATAATATTTAATATGTGATAATAGCTGCTTGATCCAAGGAGAAATCTGACCGCCATGCTGGGGTCAAGAAGGAATTTTTTCCCAGTATGTTGCATATTTGACGAGCACTTCAGACTGGGTTTTTCACCTTCTTTTGGATCAACAGCAGTAGGTGATGTGTAAAAGGCGGAACCCGATGGACGCATATCTTTTTTTCTGCCAATGTAACTATGTAACCATCAATTTAATTTCCAGGTATCATGTATACATTACTAAATCTACATCATAATACTAGGAAAACGTAGCTGTACCTGACTTCATTAAGCCACGGGTTATGTTACAAACTATGAGTGGAGCGAATGGATCAAACACAAATTCCTCTGTGCTGAACCTCACATTCCTTTATAAATATACATCCAGCGCATGCAGGTTGTCCGTACCAGTCTGTGAAGGCTGGGTGCACTCGTTTGAAGATAATAAATGGCCTAGATTACAAAAAAGTATGAGAATCATTGCTCATGTGCTGGCTGATAGTCAGGGGCCCTTTATTATTTGAATTGATAAAATCTACGTAGACAGTTGCTTTAAGTGTTATTTCCTCAAGAACTACACCACAATCTAACTACAAA
The DNA here is from genome assembly GCA_009667805.1 of Leptobrachium leishanense. NCBI lineage: Eukaryota > Metazoa > Chordata > Amphibia > Anura > Megophryidae > Leptobrachium > Leptobrachium leishanense. The sequence continues at coordinate 108,863,615 of CM019071.1, read as the reverse complement.
GAAAACTGTTTATGGGGAAATAAAATATGTGTAAAGAAGCATGCGAGTTGACAATATTTTATGGACAAAAAACCCACTCTTCTACCCTAAATAACTGAAAATTATTAAGCAAAATATAAATCCCCCCCCCCAAAAACATGAAGGGCTTAAATGGCAATCAGGTAAGCCGTGGCAAAGCTCTCCTTCTCCCCATTGTAGAAGGAATGGTGCTCAAATGCACCAGCAGATGAAGGGTTAAAATGGCATCTATGGTAATTTATCATTTTCAGGCAGGCAGCATATCAAAATATGCATCAAAGACCCTTAAAACACAAAGGGCAGTATTACATACTGCCTGTTAAAACGGGGATGCTAAGGAGGAAAACCTGCTCCAGCATGTTTCTCCTTAGCATCCACGTTTTAGCTGCATATTACGGGGCAGGCGCCAGTGGCGTCACTAGAGTTGGTGTCACCCGGGGCGATAATTCACGGTGTCACCCCCCGTATCTCCTTCATAGGGAAAAACCTGCTTGGCGGTGCTGCCCTCATACCTAACCAGCACATTCATGGTTAATCACAGTGAAACACCAAACACACACCACACCCTCCTGTCTGATAATAAAAGAGTCACTCCCCCTTATGCAACCTGACTTTCCATTGAGAGTCAAACCTAGCTAGAGCCTAGACCTATTGTGTTATACTCCTGCTTCACTGTGTACCAGACCTCCTGCTTTGTCCACTGACTCTGCCTCCTTTCTGCCAGCCATTGAACCATGAACATTGACTACTCTCCCTGGATACCCTCATGTACCACGCTATGGATTCTCCCCTGTATCTGTCTGCCTACCCAAAGGTACGCCCTGTGTATCCCCGCACACTGGGCTCAGACCGCCTGAACCTGGGTCCCACTATGGCATATGGCAGGTGCCACCCTTACAAGCCCCCTCTTCTACCCTTCACAGTGTAGCCCCTGTTACCTTCCTCTGTCCAGATAAAGCATGTGCAGGGTGTCAGGGCAGCTTGCTCCTGGGCCTGGCTTCTGTCCTCCTCACAGGCACATGCTTGTGATGGTGCTGTGTGAGGAAGGGGTGGGGCAGTGTGCTGGAGGCTCCCCAGACTCAGAGCCAGGGGAAGCAGGGGGCAGCCATGATGGTGGCTCCCCCTCCTCTCCCCGCCCCTGGCCGTCATATGGAGGGGCATGGCTTGTATGGGCCGGGGTGCGGTTTCATTCTGCAACGCGCTGATCTCTCCCCACAGAGAGACAGCGCTGAGAGCAAGCAAACACACCAATGACTGGCGCTGAGTGGTGTCACCCTCCAAGAAGGTGTCACCCAATGAGGCCAGTACCCCCACCCCCACCATGTGACGCCACTGGCAGGCGCTAATTCAGCAGCCTGCCCAGTAACGCAGAGCTAAGCCTCAGGATTCTCAAGCCAGCAGTAAGCACCGCCACGACCATTCCCTCCATGAAGTCCATAGGACTCTATTGAGGCTTTGACTGCAGGTCACATGACCTGCAGGATCTCGCCTCTCGCGAGATCCTGCTGGTCGGCGGAGTGATTTGCAGAGGGGGAGACTGGGGACTTTTCCCCCCAGCCTCTCTCTGGTCCCGGGGGCCAGAAGCAGCGGATCGAGCCGTGGGATGAGAGTTTAGTATCTGAATTTTGGGGGGTTTACACCTGGTGATAACGGATTCTGCTAGTGTTGCCACTCCACCAGGCTTAACCTGGACCGTCCGTTTTTCGAGTCATGTGTCCGGTTTTGAGATCCCTTCCCACCCGGACACATGACTCAGACATGTGTGGCACAGCCAATCGTAGCAGCCGGGCAGAACGTCTATATGGGAGTTCTCACAGCCTCAGCATCTGAGGTTTAAAAGAAAAGAAAAAAGTCCTCCACTGTTCTATCCATAGTCCCCCTGCCCCCCACCCAAATCAAAAGCTCGGCCAGAGGGTAAGAGAAGGGAGTAAGGAGGGTGGAGAGAGGGTGATCTGCTATTGTGACGATAAGACACTAACCAGGTTGGAAATATCAGCCAGCTGTGAAGCTCTGTGTATGCTCACTGCTGACCTATATGTTTTTCATGAACCAGGAGCGAGCAGCACATTATCACTAACTTGTCTGGCTCCTGGTAAGGTCCTGCATGCAAGGGGTCAGACAGTGGTAACTCTGTGCTGCCTCTGCTCAGCTGCACTGAACTAGGGTATAGGTAGCCCTGGGCAAAGTGTCAGGGATAGGGGGGTCTTTAGAAAAAAAATTAAATGAAAAAGTAAATAAAAATATAGTGTACAGCACAGAACCCAAAAAGCACCCCAAATTTCTTAGCCCCTAAAAATGCAGCCTCACCCAAACCCATAACAATATTTGCCCCCATACCTGCTCAGCAGCTCCCATCACACAAAACCAACAGCCTCAGAGACACACATCAAGTAGTGTATACATTTTATACAGGACAGATAAGGATGGGTATATCCAGTAAGTGTATATAGGATGAGGATTGAGTTGCTATTTAAGCAGAGCTGACTACAGCTCTTGTAGCTTGACCATTACATCTCCCTCCTGCTAGTTAATGCTTTGTATACTTTTTGTAGGAAGCATTATTTTCATGCAGCAGGTCAGTAACAACAAGTGAGTTCAATGTTTAAAAGGAAATACAAGCTCTGAGAACGTGGTATGATATGGCTCTATCTCAGTTTCTGTGTCTCTGTTCGTCTCTCACTGTCTCTGTCTCCACTCTCTCTCCTGGTATCAAAAGTTATTGGCAAAATCACTTAAGAATATAATTATTTAAAAATAATCTACTCTCTACTATTTTTCTGCAGCACAGAGGACAAACACAATCCACCATCATCTTTTCACTTGCATAAGGACAATGAGACATTGAGTATGGCTGACAACGCGTGTGTGACTGGATGCTGACCAAGACGCGCAAGTGCCATCAGAGGGGCCTCAGTCATCCTTCATTCGCATTATGGAAACGCTACATAAAACAGATTGCCATGTGTGAGTGTTCAGTTTTGGCTTGAAGGAAAGATGGCAACCCTAGATTCCACAGAAGTGGAATCAGTTAGCACCAGCTCCTATCTGTGGTTAAATTTATAGTTAAACGCAGCGGGCGTAATTAGCGTTAGGAATAGGATTACAAAGTCCTAACGCTAATTATCTCTTTGCGCTCCCTATGTTAAGCATAGGGAGCGCAAAGTACAGTAACTTTGCGCTGAAAAGCGCAATCACCGAATTGCTAAAGTTTTTTTAACCCATTAGGATTCGGTATGTAATATGGTCGGCCCGCGCTAGGGCCACGTAACCTTAATGCTCACACAGCTGGGCACTAATGTTAAGTATGTAATAGGGCCCAAAAAATTACAGGACAAGCTGAGAATTGTACTCCTATCACAGAGCCATGTGCAGACCTATTTTAGGGTAAGTACATGGTACATTTACTACTCGCAAACTTTAAACAATCCCAAACTGTTAATAATTTTTATGTTCTATATCATGAACCAAATGTCAAAAGCAGGAGCAATTTCAAAGCAGGTACACCCTTCTGCACGCCTATACCTCTATTACCCTCATCCAGGCAATGCATGCCATGGCAGAAGTCATATGTCTTGGTCAACAGCTTTCCACCGAAACAAACCACTTGGAACCACCAAGACTTTTGTCCCCCAATTAGCAAGTAGGGATGAGCGTTCGGTTTGGATCTGTTCGGAGTTCGAAACGAACATCGGCTGTTCGAAAGTTTGCGAACTTCGAACTTTTTTGGGACGTTCGCCACAAGTTCAAAAAAAATAATAAATTGAAAAAAGTATAAAAAATGCTTAACTAAAAAATCTAGAAATAAAGAGACTCTTTACTGCAGAATATTATAAGCAACGGTTTATTAGATATTGATTTAAAACGGGAATATTTTTAACATGGAAGCCTATTAGATAAAACATTCTTGTTACTAAAACATCAGGCAGACATGGCCCTCTAATCAGGCACTGTAGAGGGCAGCCTGCCGGGGCCTCCCAAGGATCCCCTTGAGGAGCATGCGGCCTCCGGATGACAGAGCTGCGACTGTGCGGGCTAGCCGCCTGGGTGCATGTGGCAGAGACAGGCGGCGCAGGGAGGGAGCCACTGCACCTGCAACCACGGCCTTCAGCCAGGTAGAGGGGGGTGGCATGTGGGCTGCGCGGGGTCTCAGGCAGTGGTTTGTTTTTTTTGTGTGTATATTTTTAGCAAATTTATAGGGGAAGGTAAGGGCAGGTATGATATATATAGATAAGATATATATCGATATTCTTATAAATATATATATCCAGACTTGTATTACACACACATTTTGGCAACTAATTGCCCCCCCCCATTTGGCTGATCCCTCCAGAAGAAATGTTGAACCCAATAGAGCAGAGAATAATATATATACAGTGGCAAGAAAAAGTATGTGAACCCTTTGGGATTGCGTGGAGTTTTGCATGAATTGGTCATAAAATGTGCTCTGATCTTCATCTAAGTCACAACAATTTGAAAAACAGTCTGCTTAAAATAATACAACACAAACATTATATGTATCAGTGTGATATTATTGAATGTGTTGATGAAAGCGGTCCTGCCCTTTAAAAACACACACCAGTTTTGGGTTTACTGGTTTCAAGAAGCACTGCCTGATGTGAACCATGCCTCACAGAAAAGAGCTCTCAGAAGACCTACGATCAAGAATTGTTGACTTGCATGAAGCTGGAAAGGGTTACAAAAGTATCCCCAAAAGCCTTGATGCTCATGTGTCCACGGTAAGACAGACTGTCTACAAATGGAGAAAGTTCAGCACTGTTGCTACTCTCCCTAGGCGTGGTCGTCCTGTAAAAGATGACTGAAAGAGCACAGCGCATAATGGTTAATGAGGTAGAAGAATCCTAGAGTGTCAGCTAAAGAAAACATTAAACAAGAATGGAGGACATGGGAGGACAGCACGGAACGAAGCCATTGCTGTCCAGAAAGAATATTGCAGCACGTTTGAAGTTTGCAAAAGAGCACCTGGATGTTCCACAGCACTACTGGCAAAATATTCTGTGGACAGATGAAACCAAAATTGAGTTGTTTGGCATAAACACACAACACTATGTGTGGAGAAAAAAAGGCACAGCACACCATCATCAAAACCTCATCCCCACTGTAAAACATGGTGGAGGGAGCATCATGGTTTGGGGCTGCTTTGCTGCCTCAGGGCCTGGACGAATTGTTGTCATTGATGGAAAAATGAATTCCAGAGTTCATCAAGACATTTTACAGGAAAACGTAAGACCATCTGTCCGCCAACTGAAGCTCCGCAGAGGATGGGTGATGCAACAGGACAATGACCCAAAGCATACAAGTAATTCAACAAATGAATGGCTTCAACAAAACAAAATACGCCTTCTGGAGTGGCCCAGTCAGAGTCGTGACCTCAACGCGATTGAAATGCTGTGGCATGACCTTAAGAGAGCGATTCACACCAGACATCCCAAGAATATTGCTACACTGAAACAGTTTTGTGAAGAGGAGTGGTCCAAAATTACTCCAGATCGTTGTGCAGGTCTGATCTGCAACTACAGGAAAAGTTTGGTTGAGGTTATTGCTGCCAAAGGAGGATCAACCATTTATTAAGTCCAAAGGTTCACATACTTTTTCCACCCTGCACTGTGAATGTTTACATGTTCTGTTCAATAAAAACATGAAAACATATAATGTTTGTGTTGTATTTTAAGCAGACTGTTTTTCAAATTGTTGTGACTTAGATGAAGATCAGAGCACATTTTATGACCAATTCATGCAAAACTCCACGTAATCCCAAAGGGTTCACATACTTTTTCTTGCCACTGTATATTCTCTGCTCTGTCGGGTTCAACATTTCTTCTGGAGGGATCAGCCAAATGGGGGGGCGCATTTAGTTTGTCCACATGCCACCCCCCCATGTGTGTATGTGTATATATGGTCTGAGGACTGTGGGTGGGTGTATACATATATCTGCGTGTTGATATATACGTATATATAGGTCTGCGTGTTGATATATACGTATATGTCTGTGTGTGGTATCAATGCAACCCTACTCTATACACAGCGCTCCGTGTCCCTATAATATATATGATCAGGGATTACCTTTTTTTAATATTTTTATACTATTCCTATTAAATTAACAGTAATTTTTGATGTATTTTATTCAGTAGAAACTTTTTTTGCCTATATAACATGTGCTTTGTGAAAATATAACGGTTTTGTGTATACATTTTAATTTAGTTAGTGGATTCCTGTCCAGTGCGGTGAGAAGCAAATTTAATGCAGTGTAGACCCGCTGCGAGACGGAGTGGAGTGAAGTCAAACCTGCAAAATGTTTGCTTCTCTTCGCTATACTGTGTGTCGCTACACGCTCAGTGTGTCTCAGCCTTTATTCCTGCATCGCTAGCTTACCGAATAAGTTTGTATACTTGTTACTGACCCTGTTTGTTCTGAGGACCCGATCTGTTGCCGACTTTTCCTGCCATTTGACTATTCTCTCTGTGTATTCCCTGCCTGTTCTGTTTGCTTCCTGTTGCTACTGGTGTGCGCCGATTCTCACCATATACAGTAGCGCAATACAAGTGCCTAAAAATTGCTGACCCGGTTTTGTTATAGCTGCTGATGTAACTGACTAGATTGGGGATCTCTTCTGCATTACCAAAACCTCCACCACTGCACTCTTCCACAATACCTCAGAGGGGTTACGGTGTGAAGGCACTTGCTGCCACCAAAGCACAATATTTGGGTGCACTGCCACTGACACCTATACCAGATTCATATCATTTTAATATTGGACCACAGGGTCCACCACTGCACTCTTCCACAATACCACAGAGGGGATACGGTGTGAAGGCACTTGCTGCCACCAAAGGCAAAATATTTGGGTGCACTGCCACTGACGCCTATACCAGATTCATATCATTTTAATATTGGACCACAGGGTCCACCACTGCACTCTTCCACAATACCGCAGAGGGCTTACGGTGTGAAGGCACTTGCTGCCAACAAAGGCACAATATTTGGGTGCACTGACGCCTGTACCAGAATCATATCATTTTAATATTTGACTGCAGGGTCCAACCCTGCACTCTTCCACAATACCACAGAGGGGTTACGGTGTGAAGGCACTGTTGCCGACACTAAAGGCCCAATTTTAAAGTACCTATTGTTACTTTCATCGAAAGCCTGCATAAGTTTCCCCATAATTTAGCCAAAAAAATCACTAAACTTGTTCTGCGTGTCCTAAAACGTCTCCTCTTTTCATACAGGCTGCCGCCCCAAGCAGTTGTTTATGAATATATTAAAGGAAAACCATTTACCGTCATTTGAAATGTCATTTTTGTTGTTGTTAAATGTTTCTATACATCCTACAAATCCGCCGCTTCACGGGCAGGCTATTGGGACCTCCTAGGCACGATATTTGAAAGAATTTTTCGTTTTTATTCTTAACCTTTATTTCATGAAAAACTCACTGTTCCTTTAAAAACTTTTTTTTTTTTACTTTTTGTCCTTGTTTCCTGTCCCCCAGGGCACTACCCGGACCCCCATATACCTTTTATGGCAAATATCTTTCATATATGCCCTCTTGGAGGGCACTCTAAAAATCGAACGATCGAGTCCCATTGACTTGCATTGAGTTCGAATCGTGTTCGCGTTTGAACCCAAACTTTTGAAATTGTTCGTGTTCGAATACAGGGGTGTTCGACTCATCACTATTAGCAAGTATCATTGCACACTTAAGACTTAAATACAACAGCTTTGAGGTATGTTTTTTGTATATATGTAGATATTAGCAAAAATTAAGCAAAATATATGATAAATCATATATTTATTTTGACTTACCAGGGACTGATATGATTGAGCACCTGAATACAAGCTGTACAGTGTATAGAATCAATGGGAACTCAGTTCTCTCTTCTGCAAAAATAGTGAAAGAACTGAGTTCCCGTGTGTTCCCCCTAGACTTGGCTAATTTTCATATTTTTTGTGAAATACCACCCCACCAATATCCTATGAGACAAAACGCCTACAAAAGAATATACACTGAACAGTCACAAAATTAAAGCCACTGACAGGTGCAGTGAATAACAGTGATTTTATTGTTACAATGACACCTGTCAAGGAGTGGGATAGATTAGGCAGCAAGTGAACAATCAGAAAAATTAGCAAATTAAAAGAGGTGAGTGACTCCGACAAGAGCCAAATAGTAAAGACAAGACAACTGGATCAGAGCATCTCCAAAACAGCAAATCTTGTAGGATGTTCTCGGTATGCATTGGTTAGCACCTACCAAAAGTGGAGCAAGGAAGGATAACCAGTAAATCTGCATCAGGATCATTGGCGCCTACAGATCAGTGTTGCATGTGAGAAGTTAAAGCTAACCCATCTGAAGAGCTACTTTAGCAACTGTCGGGTATATTACAGAGGAAAAATTAAAATGGATGCCTGTAGCCATTTTGTTTTAAATAGAAAGTCTTTTCTTTTTAAATTTTCCCTAGTTTTAGAAATGAACAGAGATTTTTTTTAAATAGTTCATGGCTAGATGAAACTAAGAGGTTTTTTTAGAAATACCAGACATGAGGGAACCTTAGAAAAGACGCAGGGAATTCGGCAGGAAGGGTAGCCAGAGTAGTATATGGACCGATCCAAAGCTGGTCATCAGTACCGGAAACGCCAATAACCAGATATATGCCAAATAAACCAGGAAGATGGGAATTTAAATGAATAAAATTTATTATAAATAAAACAAATAACGCCCAACGCGTTTCGTCTAAAAGACTTCCTCAAGGGCAGTAGTAATATGCAGTATATCAAAAAGTAAAATAATATTATTTTACTTTTTGATATACTGCATATTACTACTGCCCTTGAGGAAGTCTTTTAGACGAAACGCGTTGGGCGTTATTTGTTTTATTTATAATAAATTTTATTCATTTAAATTCCCATCTTCCTGGTTTATTTGGCATATATCCGGTTATTGGCGTTTCCGATACTGATGACCAGCTTTGGATCGGTCCATATACTACTCTGGCTACCCTTCCTGCCGAATTCCCTGCGTCTTTTCTAGTGTTTTATGTGGAGCTGTGGACCATCTCCTGGGAAGCTTATCGGCATTCTTTAAGATAAGTATTACTGTGCCTCTCCTATCACCTGCTGTTTGTTTCTGCTTATGAGGGAACCTTAACATGTCTTTGTGTGATATAATGCTGAAGCTAAGTGCTAGACCTGTCATAATTAAAAAAAAAAAATTAAATTCTTTATTTAAGATTATGCATATCACAAATAAATGCAGTAAGGCCAGGAAAGCGAAAGCCACACAGGGCCACAGCTAGATTATATTTTGCGAGGAAACAAGCCATTAATTAAGTACAGGGAAATACAACAAGAGAGGTAAGCAAGTACCACCAACATAAACAGGGTAACAAAAGTTGTAGGCGATCGCAGGGCATAAAAAAGGGAAGGGAGTCAAGGAAGGATAAGTGAAGGGGAGAGAAGAGATGGGATAGAGAGGAGAAAGATAGGAAAAAAATAAATAATTCCCTGGTAAGACAGAGAAGATGGGAAAGGCAGCCCATATCAAAGGTGGTGCTCAGCAGCACGCCTCTGAGACCCCACTGGGAAACAGAGGGCCACAGAGGGAACCACAGGGCAAAGGTCACTGAGGGGCCAAGGGGGCAGTGAGAGCCTAGGTGACTGCCCTATGGCTCGCCCTCAGGAAAACCATACCTCCAACCCAAAAAAGAAAGGAAAAATAAATAAATAATAATAAAGAAAAAAAAATAATTTAATAATAGAGGGGGGGGGGAGAGGCAAGAAAAGGTGGGTAGGAGAGGGGGGATAGGAGAGAGTGGGTTGAAAGAAAGGAAGGAAGGGGAGCATGAAGTCGTCAGCAGATCTGGTTATAGCGAGGGCCGGAGAATAACCAGTGCCGATCTCGGCTGGGTGGGAGTGGAGGGCAGTCGTGTCTCAGAGGTTAGTCTGGGTCATAGGGCTGCACGACCAACGGTGATCGCGACTGTTCCCCATCAACATTGCCCAGACGCCGCGGTAGACCCAAGGCCAACAGGTGTGCCCGGGCCTCCTCCAATGTCGAGGCCACAAGAACCTCATCGCCCTGTTGGATAAGTAAGGATCCCGACAGTCCCCAACGATAACAGACTTTGTGGACCCGGAGAGTGGCCGTAATCTGTCCATATTGTCGCCGGGCTGCCAGGGCCAGAAATGGTAGGTCGCGGAAGACAGTAATGTCCAGTCCCTCAAATCAGAGCGGAGGAGCACGGATCGTCGCCCCTAGAAAGCGTTCTCACACAGAGACATCTCCCAACACTACGATAACATCCTTCGTGGCAGTCTGAGGGGCCGCCGCCGCGTTGCGGACCCTGATCGCAGATATCACTGGGTCCGAGGCACCATCAGGGAGGGAAAGGACGGCCATTACCATCCGGTTGGCCAGTAGCAGTAGGTCAGGGGCAGGGAAAGCGTCCGGAATACCTCTCAGCTTTAGGTTCCGCCGTCGATGTCGGGCCTCCATGGCCAACAGAGCGGACTGCAAACCGGCGACCTGGGCATGGAGTGCACGAACTTGCGAAGAGGCCTCAACTTTGTCGCCGCCAAGGTGCAGGTACGGGTGTCAAGCTCCACCACCTCCTCGCGGAGGGTGGAGAGATCAGAGCGCACCTCCGCAATCTCCGTAGCCCACGAGGCACGGGCGTCAGCCAGAAGGGCTCGAATGTCCCGTTTCGTCGCCGGGAGGTCCTCCGAGTCCTGTAGGGTAAGATGTGCTGCTCGCGGGGAGACATCAGGGCCCACCTCGCAGGTCACAACTTCCACCGGGGGTCGGGGTAGAGTACTCACGTCCCTCGGGCCCACAAGCGCGACCCGAATATCCGGAAGACCTGGGCACTCCACTGCTCCGGACTTCTTATCCCGCTTGCCCATTGCTGGGTGGTGCACAGGGATTGTGTAGAAAGAAAGAGCACGAGGTAGCAAAATGGCGATCAGCGTCTCTCCACACTAGGCCCGAAAACTAGCAGCTCAGTCAGGGCGAGCGTGTGAAAGTTCCATGGCAACAATTAAGGGTCACCCGGTCCCGGGCAGGTCGCAGTATGAAAAGCAGGCAGGGGTAGTCAGAAGGCAGCGTGAAAAACTTGATATCAGGGTAATTCAGCAGGAGCTGCTCAGGCATGTGACTGCTCTCTCCAGGCACCAAGCCACGCCCCATAATTAAATTTATTGGTTTGTCTTAACAAGTTTTAAAACAAAAATATATTTTCTCTTTGGGTATAGGAACAAAAGTTAAAATCTTTGTAATGTATGATTATATTCACGAAATATATTCTTATAATCAAGGTATATTTTATTATATTTACAGCAGAAAATGATGCTCCAATAAGTATTTGTTGAGTATAACTGGTAAATAGTATAATTCTGTGATTTAACGAGAAAGGAATTTACTCAGTTTGAGAGGAGTGGAGACATAAATCTAATTTGGATAGGACAGACTCAAAGTCTACATTGAAAATAGAGGGTCTTTGTAAGTCAGATTGACCTTTTGATCTGAGATAAGAGATATAAAAATTAAATGTGGAAATAATTAGTAGTGCAACACTGCCCTCTTGAGGATAGTAAATGTTATATTTAATATAGAGAATAGATTGCCAGTGACGTCAAATTGACTATAATTGAAGCCGCACTGTTCGTGGCATTCATTCGGAGATTTACACGACAAGGCATTCACGCAGGCAGACCATCCCTAGCAGACCATCCCAGGACACAATGCACTCAAGATTTCACACCAAATCTCTAACTCACACCAAATCTCTAACACACATGCATTGATTATCTGATATTGATAATGTTCACATATTCCAAAAACAATATTACATAAAGAATATTCAAAGGCTATAATTCATTGAATCCTGATTGGAGAGGTAATGTATGAAAGCTATTTTTATTAAGATTAATGTATTATATATTTGGAGTATTTCTTGCAACAGATAGACTGAGATTTCTCAGATTATTGTTAGATCCAGAATCTAAAATATTTCTTTTTCTGCAGATAGAGATATGAAGAAGAATCGGATATAAGGATTTATCCTAAAGATATTGTTGCAAAGATTGATATACCGATATATATATATATATATATAGAAACATAGAACATAGAAACATAGAAAAATGTCGGCAGATAAGAACCTTTCGGCCCATCTAGTCTGCCCAATTACATGGATACTTTACCTGGATTTATCTTTTCTTTAGGATAGCCTTATGCCTATCCCATGCTTGCTTAAATTCAATTACTGTTTTGGCCTCTACCACTTCTACTGGAAGACTGTTCCATGTATCCACCACCCGCTCAGTAAAATAATGCTTCCTGATGTTACTTTTAAACCTTTGCCCCTCTAATCTAAGACTATGTCCTCTTGTTTTGCTATTTTGTTTCCTTTTAAATATACTCCCTTCCTCTACCTTGTGGATTCCCTTTACGTATTTAAATGTTTCTATCATATCTCCTCTGTCTCGTCCTTTTTCCAAGCTGTACATGTTAAGATCATTAAGCCTTTATATATATATTGAATTTGGAAATTACTGTGATTGAAATTAATAAGCAAGGAATTCTATAACTACAATATAAAAAGCAGAAGATTAGAAGTTTAATTCTCGCTATTAGGGGAGGATTCACTAAATAAGTTTTTATTACTTATCATTCTAAAAATAGAATAAGTGATAGCTCATCTTTTGTTGATCCAAGTAGCATAGAGAGATACATATATCTCTACAAGATCTAGCTTGTTAAACACTGGTTTGCTGTGAAATACATGTTTCGATAAGCAGAAATGTTTATTAACCCTTTCACTGCTGAAGACGTGTGGGACACGTCCTCATTGATGCACGTTGCATGCTGAGGACGTGCCCCACACGTCATCAGCTGTGCGGGACCCCCGGCGGAGATACTCACCTCTCTGTCCGGGGTCCCACGGTGTTCTGACTTCAGCGTCCTCAGACGCTGAAGTCAAGCGCCTCCCGGCGTAAATGACGTCATCGCGCCATGCGCGATGACGTCATTTTCAGGCGACCCCCCGGCAATGCCGGGAGATAGCCTGGAAGGGAGGGGGGGGATCCGTTCGGATCCCTCTCCCTCCCGATCGGGAAGGAGCAGCGGTAAAAGCCAGGCACCGCTTAAAAGGGGAGAGCCGAAGTGCAGCCTATCTCCGGTGGGGGCCGCCATCTTGGATGGCGGCTCCGCCCCCGGGACTCCCCTCGCTGTCTGACGTCATCACGCATAGCGTGATGACGTCAGATAGCCGGGGAACCCCTAGCTGCCGGGGATTTCCCAAGGAAATCCCCTGGTGGAGATAGGGGGTTCTTGTGAACCCTGATATCTCCAGAACCGTGGCAGCTAGGGGGTCATGGAGGGTGTCATTTGAAAGGCCTGAGCATGGCCTTTCGAATGATACCCAACATGACTAGGTAAAAAGTAAAAAAAAAAAAAAAACATGTTTTTTTTTGTGTGTTGTTTTTATTAATGCAGCAATATTGTTCACATTTCAATTATAATGTGAACAATGATGCTGCACTAATGATTTTTTTCTATGGGGTGCGTTTGCTAAAAATCACGTAATTCCCCCCAAAAAAAGTAACAAGTCCCCATTTCAAATTTTTTGTACAAGCGCACCCCATAGAAAACATAACCGCAAACGCTCATGTGATAAAATGTGAAAAAAAACACTTTACACACTGCAGATGATTAAAAATTCAATTTTTATTGTATTTTTTGTTATAATATACAGGCAGGTCATGACGTATACATATAAAAATGATATATTATGAATCTGCGTAGTCTGCCGGAAAGAACGATATATAATATGTCTGGGTCATTTATTAAAATGTGGCTTCAAATCGCGTTTAAACATGATGAGCGAAAGCGGTAAAAATGAGCTCAGCACACAGGCGTGAAATGCCTCAGCAGTGAAGGGGTTAACCATTTGTGTATAGTTACTGAAAAGATAAATGATATTAATCATATATGCAGGTACTAACAGGTGATACATATATTGTGAAGCTAGTTGTCTATGTGCTGGTGGATGGATTGTGGTTTATAAATTTTTGTTTATGATATGAGATTTGAGACTTTTTTGTATACGTAATAAATATATATATATTTATCCGATTATTGATTAGTGTATTCTTCAAAGCAAAACACAGACAAATAAAAGAATTTAGGAGAATTTCTAGGAAATATAAACGATTGATATGTGTCTCGTATAAGTTTCTTATTGAATATAAATCTTGACATGTTGTAGTCACGTGCAGAGAAGTCCCTACACAACTAATTACAGACCTTGACAGAAATGTGTCAAAACACACCTGACGTGTACCACCTACCAGGGGCGGACTGACTAATGGGGCCCCTGGGCAATAGGAGATCATGGGGCCTCTTGTGCCACACCCACAGGTCAAACCCCCCAAAAACCCACGCATAACTCGACATTTACATTATTGTGTTAATTAATTTATTCACACAGTTTTCAAAATGATTTTTCTGAGTTAAGTAATTTGCAGTGTGTATCACAGAGCTCCACAGCAATAAAACTCACAGTAATGGGCGGCGTGTATGAGCATATCACAGAGCGCCAAAGCAATAAAACGCACAGTAATGGGCGGCGTGTATGAGCATATCACAGAGCGCCAAAGCAATAAAACGCACAGTAATGCGCGTTGTGTATGAGTGTATTACAGAGCTCCACAGCAATAAAAAGCAAAAACAATTATATTTAACTTATTTATTAAACTAATGTTATATCAAAATTCTGTATTTTATTAAAATATATTTAATTAAAGTAATTAGAAATTATATAAATAAAATATAAAAATATTAAAATACTTCTACAGTATAAGTATATTAATATATATATAAAAAATAAATGAGTTAGTGCAGCAACATTGTTAATTTTGGGGGGAAAAATGCCTCTGCTTTTAGAACAAAAAAAAAAGAAGAAAATTTTAACAGTATTTAATTTTATTATATTTTCATGTTTTTACAGATTACAAAGTGATTGTGGGCATCATCTCAACCACCCCTGTAGCTCTTACAGATCTGGACATACAAGGGTCTAAAGGACCCCTGCATCTCCTGTACTACTGGGCAGGAGGAATCCCAGAGGGTGACGCCATCATCTACCGTGGCCCGGGGGGGGGGGATTCCACGGCAAGCACTGAGGTCAGCCTGATGCAGCTGAAGCTCCTGCTCGGTTCCAGATCACCACTGAGCAAGGGCCGAACAGGACGGACATGGAGCGTCCACATGTCCTGGACTGCAGGGGCAAGCAAGGCCAATCTGGGCCCCCCAATCCGAGCCCTTGGGCAGCGCCCAAGTTCCCGCTGGGTCAGTCTGCCCCTGCTATCTAGATTGTTGCAATGGTGTTCTCTGGTGGCAGTGACCTCCTTCAGGAGGATAATGCACACTGTAAAAGGTGTTGAGAAACATGACAAAACATGTTTAAGTGTTGCCTTGCCCCTCAAATTCCCCATATCTGAATCCAAATGAACATCCATGGGTTGTGCTGGAATAACAAATCCATTCCACGTAGGCCCCACCTTGCAACTTGCAGGTCTTAAAGGATCTGCTGTTATTGTCTCTGTTTCAGATACCACAGGACATATTCAGAGGTTTTATGGAGTCCATGCCTCAATGCACCGGAGCGGTTTTGGCAACACCAGGGAGACTCACGTAATATTAGGCAGATGGTTTTAATGTTGTGGGTGATCAAGGTATACAACAAATGAAGACGGTGAACTGCTAAAGTATTGGTTGCATACAAATCAGCCAATGAGAGCGCTATTTTCAGCCCTATTGTTGGACAGATTTTGAAAACACTGCATGATCAAACAGACCAATAATGTGAGAAGTCCATTGGCCTTTTATGAAAATACAGCTGGATGAGCTTAACTGATTCCATAATGAGTGCCGGTATAACTTTTATTACACAGGGGCCCCAACAGAAAGGGTCACTGTCACGGATCCCCCTGATACTAGAATGGTGGTCCCTATACGCAGGACACTCTCTACCCTTCCGATCCTTAGAGTGGTCGGCACGACTAGACAGACTACTAGAATGGCAGCACAGAGCACATACAAGAGAGACGTCACGGATCCCTCTGCTTATCTGACTAGTGGTCCCTAGACGCAGGACACTCTCTACCCTTCCGATCCTTAGATTGGTCGGCACGACTAGACGGACATAGAATGATACACAAGGACTTAGAATAATTAGCTCTTCCCAAGACCCTAACAACACAAGGGGTAGTCTGATGTGTGCTTAGGGTGCCACACAGACTGACCTCAATACCAGAAATAGAAGAGTTAAAGGAACACTCCAACAAAAAAATCACCCCCCGTTTTTTTTTCCTAACCTATCCCTATTCCCTTAATAAAACCTTCTTTTTTTTTTCTTTTCTTGTAACTGCAATACTTACCTTAAAATCCTCTGGTTTCCAGCGGCGTTTTTTTTTTTTTATACTCACCTCCCTCCTCTTCCGCTCCCGTCCTTCTTCTTGCTGCGTTTGGCTTCTGGTTTACGTGAGAAGCGCGCATCGCGCCTCTCACGTAAGCCAGCCAATCGGCAGGCTTCCTCCCGGCTCCCTCTGAGGATTAGTGTTGCGCGCAAGAGGATGCAGCGCAACACTAACCCGAAGAGGGAGCCGCCAGCTTCTGCGGGGTAGGAGACGTCATCGCGCTGAAAGCGCGACGATGACGCTCCTACTCGGCCAAAAGTCGGCAGAAGCGGGAAATATGAATCCGCTCTGCTGACTGACAGGGGAGGCGGAGTAAAGTTCTCCGCCTCTCTCAGCTGTTTTCAGCATTTTCAGCTGATCGGCTGAGCGGAGGGAGGGGGGACAAAGGGCGGCATACTCCGGGCATCATGACCACCTAAAATAGCTTAGGTGGTCATGTTGCTTAGAGTATCCCTTTAATGCCAATACCAGGGGTTACGCACAGAATGGTTCGTTCGCCAATGCCAGGGGTCATACACAGAATCGTTAGTTTGCCAATGCCAAGGGTCATGCACAGAATCGTTAGTTTGCCAATGCCAAGGGTCATGCACAGAATCGTTAGTTTGCCAATGCCAAGGGTCATACACAGAATCGTTAGTTTGCCAATGCCAAGGGTCATACACAGAATCGTTAGTTTGCCAATGCCAGGGGTCATACACAGAATCGTTAGTTTGCCAATGCCAAGGGTCATACACAGAATCGTTAGTTTGCCAATGCCAGGGGTCATGCACAGAATCGTTAGTTTGCCAAAATATACAAGAGCTCTGCGGGAAGTAACTACCACGTCAGGGCACCGGCGTCTCTGTGAGTCTGGGCTTTAAACCCGGCGGGTCCGCGTCTCCCCGCCAGGCCCCGCCCCCCGGCGTCCCACGTGTGCGGAAGCGACCGCAATATCACTCGGCGCCTGGCCAGCGAGCAGCGAGGAAGCTGCTGCCAGGCGCCGGGGGGTGCGGGGCCACGTGACAGAACCCCCCCTCTACGGGCGGCCACTGGACGACCCCCAGGAGCGCGGGGATGAGCCAAATAGAAAGCCCTCACCAACCGAGGAGCATGAACCTCAGTAGCCGGGAGCCAAGAGCGATCCTCTGGACCGTAGCCCACCCAGTCAACCAAGTACTGAAGGACCCCCCTAGAAACCCTGGCGTCCAGAATGGCCTCAACTTCAAACTCCTCCTCGCCCTCCACAGAGACAGGAGGAGGGGGGACACGGACCCTGGTGTACCGATTACACAAGAGTGGTTTTAAAAGGCTCACGTGGAACACATTGTGTATCCTGATATGGGAGGGCAGTGCCAAAGCATAGGAGACCGGATTGATTCGCCGCAGAATCTTATAGGGCCCTATGTATCTGGGTGCCAGTTTCATAGAGGGTACTAAGAGCTTGATGTTCCGTGAAGAAAGCCAAACCCTGTCCCCAACTTGATACACGGGTGCCGGCCTCCTGTGTCTGTCGGCCTTGATCTTCTGGATACCACTGCTATCCTCCAGTGCCCTTTTAACCCTTCCCCAAGTTTCTTTCAATGACGCTAAATGCTCATCCAGAGCAGGAATCGCGGTATCAGGAAACATAGCAGGGAGCACGGGAGGATCAAAACCGTAAACAGTGAAGAAAGGGGAATGTCCTGTGGCTTCGCTCACTGCACTGTTCAAGGCATACTCTGCCCACGGTATCAGGTCTGACCAGTTATCTTGTCGTTCGGATATAAAGCACCTGAGATATTTCTCTATATTTTGATTGGCTCGTTCTGCTGCTCCGTTGGTCTGGGGGTGATAGGCCGAAGAGAAGGATAGGTCTATCCCCACATTCTTGCAAAACCCTTTCCAGAATCTGGAGACGAATTGGGTCCCCCTATCAGAGACAATCCCAAGAGGAATACCGTGTATGCGGACCACATTGGTAATGAAAATGGGCACCAGTTCGGCTGCCGAAGGAAGTTTCCGAAGAGGAACATAGTGACCCATTTTGGAGAATCGATCAATGACCGTGAGTATTACAGTATTCCCTTTTGACTCGGGTAACTCTACTATAAAATCCATAGCTAAATGCGACCATGGTCGTTCGGGGATTGGCAGAGGCTGGAGTAAACCAATGGGCGCTGTTTTGGGACTTTTATGTCTTGTGCACACCTCGCACACGGTTATGTAATCTTTAACATCACGGCGCACCGTGGGCCACCAGAGGAGTTTACGTATACTAGACACTGTTTTGGTGATCCCCATATGCCCAGAGGTTTTGTTATCATGATAAAGTTTCAGTACTTCTTCTCTTTCGTTCTCAGGTACAAAGAGTTTCGCAGGAGGTCTCCCCCCAGGAGCTGTACCCTGGGCGGTCTGCAATCTTAACATCAGAGGAGACGAGACACTAATCGTGGTAAGGGCTATAATTCTTTCCTGGGGTACAATGGGATGCTGATCTTGGATGTTATGTTCGTAGGATTCGTATTGTCTTGACAATGCGTCTGCTTTAATGTTTCTTGACCCAGGTCTATATGTGAGGACGAAATTAAAGCTTGAAAGAAACAACGACCATCTGGCTTGTCTGGCATTTAACCGTTTAGCGTCTCCAATGTACGTAAGATTCTTATGATCGGTTATGATGACAATGGGGTCCCTAGACCCCTCCAATAAGTATCTCCATTCCGTCAAGGCTGCGATAACTGCTAACAACTCTCTATTTCCGATATCATAGTTCCTCTCTGCCGGGGACAACTTTCGGGAATAGAAGCCGCATGGATGCAAGGGTTTGTCGGGTGCCTCCCTTTGGGACAAGACTGCACCAAGACCTAGCTCGGAGGCGTCAACTTCAACCTGGAAAGGCAGAGCCGGATCTGGATGTCGGAGAACAGGGGCAGTTGTGAATGCCTGTTTAAGTGCCTCAAAGGCTTGACTGGCCTGGGGTGTCCATTTCTGATTCGCCACCCCTTTTTAGTCATAGCCGTGAGGGGAGCTACCAAGGCCGAAAAGTTTTTAATGAACCTCCGGTAGTAATTAGTAAACCCCAGAAACCTCTGGATGGCTTTAAGCCCTTGGGGTAAAGGCCAGTCAAGAATCGCTGAGAGTTTTTTAGGATCCATTTGGAAACCCTCAGGGGTTATTATATACCCAAGGAAGTGCACTGTCTCTATGTCGAATAAGCATTTCTCTAGTTTACAATATAACCCAGCCCTCAATAATCTCTTCAACACTTGTTGCACATGGACGTGATGGGTGTCCTTATCAGGAGAGTATATCAGGATGTCGTCCAGATATACTATAACGAACGTTTGCAGAAAGTCCCGTAGGGTGTCGTTTATGAGGTCCTGAAAAACGGCTGGCGCGTTACATAATCCAAAGGGCATCACTAGGTATTCATAATGCCCGCTACGTGTATTAAAAGCCGTTTTCCATTCATGCCCCTTCTTAACCCTGACCAGGTTGTACGCTCCGCGTAAATCAAGCTTCGTATAAATACGGGCCCCTTTTAATCGGTCGAACAATTCTGTTATAAGAGGTATTGGATATGCATTTCTTATGGTAATGCTATTCAAACCTCTATAATCGATGCAAGGTCGCAGGTCACCCTCTTTTTTGGAAACGAAAAAGAAACCTGCTCCTGCTGGAGAGGAGGATCGTCTGATAAATCCTCGCTCTAGATTCTCCCTTATATATTCCTCCATAATGTCGTTTTCCTTTTGTGACAAAGGGTATACGTGTCCTCTAGGAGGCATAGTACCAGGGAGCAACTCTATAGCACAGTCATAAGGACGATGCGGTGGTAGGACCTCAGTCCTGGTTTTAGAGAACACCTCTTTTAGCGCCATATAACATTCAGGGACTTCGGTGGACAAAGGAGGTGCTGTAGCAATATTGAGGCTACCAATCAGATTAACCCTGCCCAGGCACTTTGACTGGCAACTAGGACCCCAACACTTTATATCTCGCTGGGCCCAATCAATCACCGGGTTATGCTCTATTAACCATGGGAACCCAAGAACGACAGGACATGAGGGAGAGTCGATAATCTGGAATCGTATGGTTTCACGGTGCAGAACTCCGTAGTCATGCATACATCAATAGTGTCGTGAGTGATATGGGGACATGACAGGGGTTTTCCGTCTATGGCTTCCACCATTAGAGGCCTCTCCTTTAGAACCAGAGGTAAGAGGTTTTTGGCGGCAAAACATCTGTCCATAAAATTACCTGAGGCTCCAGAGTCTAGGAATGCCTCAGTCTCGAGGTGAACCCCCTCCCAGGTGAGGGAGATGGGTACCAGAATCCGGGTTTTTTTTTTTTCATCGTCCACAAAGGAGGCATACAGAGAACCGATAACCTGGGTATTAGCTGTTCTTTGACCTGATTTGTTAGTTTCACCCCTGCTACCCCTGGGTCTCTGAGGACATTGAAGGCGGAAATGATCTGCCCCGGCACAATAAAAGCAGAGCCCCCTTTCTTTTCTGTGAGCTCTTTCTGCCTCTGAAATACCCGTTTTTCCTATCTGCATGGGTTCAACGGCCGGTACATCAGTCTTTGCGGTCTCCGGGTTGCCTGATGTAGTGGTGTGTCTGGGTACTAGGGGCAAAGGAGGCAGGACCCGTCTGGGTCTATCTCTGGGGTGTCTCCTTTCCCTGATTTGATCGTGCATGGCAATGCAGAAATCAACCAAATGATCCAGATGTTCTGGTAATTTTAAGGGAGCCAACTCAAACATAAAAGCCTCGTTCAGGCCTTCGGTAAAGGCTAGGGTTAAAACGTCGTTCGGCCAGTGTACCTCAGAAGACAAAGTCTTAAACTCTATGGCATAGTCGGAGACCCTCCTATTACCCTGTTTGATGTGAAACAGGGATCTACCCGCATTGGTAGCCCTTCTAGAGGGATCGAAGGTACGCTTTAACTCGGAGGTAAAACCCTCATAGTCATAAATGATGGGTTTCTTATTCTCCCACAAGGGCGTGGCCCATAATAAAGCTTTTTCGGTTAGATGATTAATCAGATAGCCTACTTTGGCTTTATCGGACATACAGGACCCTGGATTGTTCTCGAACAAGATCTCGAGTTGGGTCAGAAAGCCCCGGCATAAGTTTGGTGTTCCATCATAGCGTACGGGTGCCTTCATACTGAGCCTACATCCCTCGGGAGCGGCCGAACTGACCCTAGGCACTACTGGGTCTGGAGGGCTTGCAGTTCCAGAACTGGATCGATTTACAGGGTTTGCAGGGCAAGAGCAATCTGGTCCATTCTATGGTCCTGCTCTTCTTGTCTGGCTGCAATACGTGTCAACTGATTAGAGAGGTCTGCGGGATCCATTGGCCCTGACGTAATGTCACGGATCCCCCTGATACTAGAATGGTGGTCCCTATACGCAGGACACTCTCTACCCTTCCGATCCTTAGAGTGGTCGGCACGACTAGACAGACTACTAGAATGGCAGCACAGAGCACATACAAGAGAGACGTCACGGATCCCTCTGCTTATCTGACTAGTGGTCCCTAGACGCAGGACACTCTCTACCCTTCCGATCCTTAGATTGGTCGGCACGACTAGACGGACATAGAATGATACACAAGGACTAACAACACAAGGGGTAGTCTGATGTGTGCTTAGGGTGCCACACAGACTGACCTCAATACCAGAAATAGAAGAGTTAATGCCAATACCAGGGGTTACGCACAGAATGGTTCGTTCGCCAATGCCAGGGGTCATACAAAGAATCGTTAGTTTGCCAATGCCAAGGGTCATGCACAGAATCGTTAGTTTGCCAATGCCAAGGGTCATGCACAGAATCGTTAGTTTGCCAATGCCAAGGGTCATACACAGAATCGTTAGTTTGCCAATGCCAAGGGTCATACACAGAATCGTTAGTTTGCCAATGCCAGGGGTCATACACAGAATCGTTAGTTTGCCAATGCCAAGGGTCATGCACAGAATCGTTAGTTTGCCAAAATATACAAGAGCTCTGCGGGAAGTAACTACCACGTCAGGGCACCGGCGTCTCTGTGAGTCTGGGCTTTAAACCCGGCGGGTCCGCGTCTCCCCGCCAGGCCCCGCCCCCCGGCGTCCCACGTGTGCGGAAGCGACCGCAATATCACTCGGCGCCTGGCCAGCGAGCAGCGAGGAAGCTGCTGCCAGGCGCCGGGGGGGGGTGCGGGGGCCACCGTGACAGTCACAAACCTAAAACCATAGACCCATATGATTCTCTTGTTCTTATTGACTGGCACGCTAAATAGACACAATGATTATAAAGTGTAAATATGAACACTAGCGTGCGCAGCCTGTTGTATTAGGGTTTGCACCCAGGGAACATTTATTAATTGAAAACTTATGCATTTTATGCAAAAATTTCTAAACATATCTTTCAATAGAAATAGCAAGCCTGTAGTCAGAGATACAGTCAGTTTTTAATATTTATCATGAACCAGTTAAGACACATCTAAATTGTCACTGTAGGAGGTGAAAGAGGACCTTGTCACCCAACATTAAAGTCTGCCTGGGCACACCCAGTGCGCACACCTATGCATCTGAAACATCATTATTGATCCTTGTAATTGTCTTTTCCTGTTTTTTGATTAATTTCTGTCCATGATTGTAACGAGAGCCAAGGTCCAATATTTTCCCTGGCCACCGTGACTCGTTCGCCTTCGCCAGTTCCCGGATTCTCCCCTCAGCAAGCAGCGCTGAAACAATGTCAGATCTTAATTTCTCCCAGTAAAGCAGACGACACTCTTCAAATTGGGTTACGCAGACTCTCCCTGGCCATGTCACTTGGCCTGCTTTTATTTGGTTCAGAATCAGATAACAACAGTTAACATTCCCGCCCCACCCAGATATCTTGGCACTGCCATTCAGCCTGCTCTCCATCAGGTCCTCTCAGAGTGCAAGCTCTTGGGCAGGTGCTTATCTGATACTGTTCTATGTGTTTTAACTTGGATGCATATTGGCCATTCCCTCTCTCCCTTTGTACAGCGCCACGGCACCTGGTGGTGCCTTATAATAACTAACTGCAGTCATACAGAGCAAGGGTCCTTGCTTGTGGGATTCCAGGGGAGCAGCGGCAATCCATGGGTACCGTTTGATAGCTCAGGCCCCTATGGTGGCACAGTCCAAAAAGCGCCCAGATCTGCAGGCACAGACAAAGATGGCAGCGTGTAGCCGTTACCCCCAGCTGATGCCACATGGTCGCTGCTGCCTGAGCTCCTGGGGCCAAGAAAGGCGCAAAAACGTGGGTTCCCAATGGAGCTCCCTCCTGAAATTCAACACAACGGTAGCTCCCATGAGGAGGACCCTAACCCCGAAAGAGCGCCATGCTGGAGCAAATGGTTTTCAGGGCACTGAGGTTTAAAGTTTCTGCAGATGGTTCCATTACAATGAATGCTGTGCAGTCTTTGAATGGGATGGGTTGGCCCATCTAGCTCCTTGGATTGTGATTGGCTGGGGTTTCAAACCCAGCTCATGGTTTGAAACCCAAGTTTTTTACTGGTGGCAGGAAACACAGTGAACAAAAGGGACAGGTTTAAAGGCATTTTGGATTATGTGCTGATGGGGGGGCAGAGAAGGCACAAACCACCACTTTCAACATTAAAACATAGACACATAGCTTACATGAGGGGAATAGCAGAGGAGCGAGGATTTCGTACCGGCCACAGTCTCTGAGCAAGGGGTTCTGTGACATTGATCTTTCAATTTGAGAGTCAGATGAGACCAGAGAGGTGAAACGTTTCAGATTCTGGCAATGGATGTGGGTTTTATTTTAATGTATATAAAAAGGGGTCTGTTCAAACTGTGGGCCATATTACATACTGCCCGCTAAAATGGGGACACGAAGGAGGAAAGCCTGCGCCTGCAGGTTTCTCCTTAGCGTCCCCGTTTTAGCTCCATATTATGCGGCAGGCGCCAAATCAGCAGCCTGCCTCATAATGCAGCGATAAGCCTCAGTCAGGATGCTCAAGGTAGCGTTAAGCGCCGCCGCGAGCATCCCCTCCATGGAGCCCATAGGACTCCATTGAGGCTTCGACTGCTGGTCATATGACCTGCAGGATCTCGCCTCTCGCAGTGGATCGAGCCGCTGTTCTCATGGTTAACTTTTGAGTTAACCTCTTTGGGATGTAATTAGCATTAGGACTTTGTAATCCTAACGCTAATTAAATCTTTGCAGTCCCCGTGTTAAGCATAGGGAGAGTAAAGTACAGTAAACTCGCACTGAAAATTTCAAGCTCTGAATCACTAACAAGTTTTTTAACCTGTTAGCATTCGGAATGTAATATGGTCAGCCCACACTAGGGCCAATTAACGTAACGTTAACGCTCACACAGCTGAGCGCTCACGTTTGTTCTTTTTGGAGAAAGGATTTTACCAGGAAGGATACATTGAGATTTCTCTCATTTCAAGTATGTCCTGGGTGGCGAGAATGTACCATTAGGTGTCTTGCCCAAGGACACTTACTGGAGAGGTGCTCTTTCTGGAATAACGTTAGCGTTAACTATGTAATAGGGCCCTGTGTCTCTTGTTTAAAAACTTTTAAAAGAAAGAAAGCGAAACAAAGTACAGATATGACTCATTTCTCTTTAATTTTCACTTGCATACCAATGAATTCCTTTGAAATAAATGAATATTCCCTTCGGTGTCTTGTCTCACCTGTATATCCTGTGGCGCAGTCACACTCATACTGATCCATCTGGTTAATGCAGGTCCCATTGTTGAAACATGGTCTGGATGCACATTCATTGATATCTATTTCACAGTGATACCCCTGAAAACCAGGCACACAGAAGCAGAGGTACTTATTCACCTTGTCCACGCAGATTGCATCGTTTTGACATGGGTTTGATGAACATTCATTTATATCAACCTCACAGTGTTGTCCTGTATAACCAGGTTTACAGGCACATGTGTAACTCCCAGTTTGTGCACTGCAGCTACCGTTATTCTGGCATGGGTTTTGTGTACAACCATTCATCACTTTTTCACAGTTTGCCCCAAAGTAACCAGCTTGGCATCTGCAAATAAATGCATCTTCACTTTCAATACACTGAAAGTTTGGTAGAGCGCAGGGATTGGGTTCACACATATTACTAGAACAATTAGATCCAACTGTGCAAGTGCACTGGTACTCTGAATGGCCAGACACACTGTGACAAGTGTAGTTTTTGGAACAACCAATGGCTTCACATGCTTCATGGAGTTTGGCACAAGTAGGTCCGATGAATGTGAGTGGTTGTGTTGGACAGTCACAGATAAATCCATCTTGAGAATCTTGGCATGTGCCCCCATTCAGGCATGGAAGAGATGAACAGTTTTGTGCCAGTCCTATGGATGAAGAAGGGAACATACAGTATGTTATTGGAAGTGTATGTAGGATTTTGCTGTGCACAATACATGAGCGCTGCCCAGCAATACATAGGACCCTATTACAATCTTAATGTAGCATAAACGCTCAGATATGTCCCCTCCCTCCCCAAGACTAAGAACAACAAGAAAATGGAATACCTGGACCCCCGTAGTTAAACTGCTACCAAACCGAATACACTACCGGATAGTTCGCTTCAGTCTCCGGCTACAGTTCAAAACTCGCCCTAATCGGATGCATGGCTCTCGATTAACACCCAGTGGAAAATTCGACTGTGTCAAGGTTGTTTTCAGGTCCACCCGAGAGTTCCAAGTGGCTGGTATGACTTTGCTAGTTTTTTATGGCCCACTAAATAGACATGCTGTAACCGGGTGACGAGGCTCTACACCAAGGTCGAACAGCCAGGCAGGTGCAGATTCAGAAGAAGATGGGGAAAAACATTACAGAATAAGGGTTCCCCGGCAACAGATCCATGACACAGAGGTCTCCCACAGCAATACATAAACACATTTAAGAAATTATTGAAAAATGTGCAAGAAAAAGAAAAAAATATATAGTTACATGTTTGTAGCTATGCTGTTTTTGTATACAATCAAAAAAGTCTCTGACAAGGAGCCAAACTATTACGGGCCCTATTACATTCTTCGCGTTAAAACGCTCGCGCAGCGCGTGATTTTTTGCGTTAAATGTTAACGCCCATAAATTAACGCTGGTATTACCCTCCTTGCACATTTTTCCATCCGTCGAAAAATTGTGTGCGTAAAACCGACGCGCAACAATGTGCGCGCAATGTTTTTTTCACGCGATTCAGCCCCGTTCACACTGTGCGATTTATCGCGTGGATTTTGCCGCGACGTCGCAGCAAAATCCGCACGACGTCACGCTATGTAGCTTCTCCAATGCATTTCAATGGAGCTGTTCACATCTTGGCGCACGTCGCGGTAGCATGTCGCTGGTACATGACCCTTTTTTTACAATTTGCGATTTGCTTTGGAAAATCGCGCAAAACCACGACATTATCGCTCTATGTCGCAAATATGAAAATGGCGCGATTTTCAAATCGCACAGTGTGAATGGGCTAAGAACCACAATTGTCTCACGTTAAGTTTTGCGCTTGTCAAATCTTGTCAATCTGAGTATATATGCTGCAGCAATAATAAAAACACGCACAACTTCTAATTTTATTGTTTGGGTATGCGTAGAATGTGTAACTATACTTTGCTGCGTATTTTTTTTTGGGCTGGTGTATTTGCATTTGGCCAGGACGCTCAGATTTGCCGTTACCACCAGCTTTTCAAAGATGTTAAAATTATGCGCGCAAACGTTGTCCGTTAAATTTTTGCGCATAGATTGTAATACCATCCGCGTACCAGCGCACAAACGCATTTGCGCTAACAATGTTAAGTATAGGACGCGCGCAGTACATTAGGCTCGCAAAGGGTTCGCACAGGGTCACCCGCGGTAGACGTTAACGTGCATTTTTTGCACGGATGTTGTAATACGACGTTCAGCGCAAAGGGTTTTGCCCCTCGCGTTAATGTGTTTTTGCGCATGCGTTAACGTTTGCGTGAAGAATGTAATAGAGCCCTACATGTCTGAGATTTCCAATAAGTAGCTCCTAAAGGATCCCTTGCAATGATACAATTATTTCTTATGAATCAACGTTACAAGGTTGGTGACCTTTGATTTGTAAAACCGTTGTGGCCAAAGTATTAAATGTGTGCCCCTCATTCTGGATTTCTATTAGGTATGTTTAGAATATATTGCTGATGGTGTAGCTAGAAATATAAAACATGTACAGTAGAATAAAAATTTAATCAGAATTGCTTATTGCTATGTTGGTTGGACTTAATGTGCACCATAAGCGGGCGGATATGACATTGGTCACAAAGATCATTGAAATATGTTCACACCAAGCCAGTGATGTGCGCCGTCACACTTCATCCTCTGTAGACAGAGATAATTGGGTTCCATCGCATCACAATGCACGATTGGCCGTCAAAACTGATGTCAATGCACTGACAGCTCCTCAGGCACACAGGACAGGCTAAGTGGAGGGCTGTCCTGTAGGTAACTGGTAATAAGGAGCAATGGCAAAACCTCAGCACAAGCTATGATGTCTTTGCAGCTTCCTGATACCAGCTAAATTACTAGTTTGCAGCTATACAAGCAGTCCGACTCTCTGCTGGTCGAAGGACTCTATGGAGAGCTGCGAAAGCCCAGCACAACAAGATTGCTTGTATGAAATCACTTGTGATCATGCTTTACAGCTGAAGGACACCTATGTTTTTGGTGTTCTTCCATTCACAGTGGGGGATTGTGCCCTCCTCTTTACCACAGGATGAAATTGGTACAATTTACACTTTTTATTTACTGGCATTTGGGAGTAGGTTTTCTTTTCTTTCTGTTTTTTTGCAACTGCTCACATGCTTAACAGAAGTCTGGGTATTACACGTAATTCATAGCCCCCCCCCCACTGCAGACTGAATTCCAAGCCTGGTGTACACTTATTAGAACTGCTAAAGTGTATGGAGTTGCTAAGTTTACCAGGGCTCTTGTTATCCTTACTCCAGGCTTAGAATCTAGCCATTTATTTGCATGTCCTATGAAAAGTATTAGAAGCGTAAATTAGTAATACTCCATAGAAGTTGTGCCGCCAGAGAAGCTCAACTTAGAATAGCAGAAGAGCCCAGGATATTTACAAATGGAACCTTTATATGAACAGCTCTCTTAAATGCTAGCAGGTGCAATGGACTATAGGCCAGTTAGTCTTACGTCAGTAGTGGGGAAATTAATGGAAACCATGTTAAAGGAAAGGATTGTTGAACATCTAAAAACACATAGATTACAGGATCAGAAACAAAATGGGTTTACCTCAGGGAGATCATGCCAAACTAATCTAATTGATTTTTTTTGATTGGGTAACAAAAATAATAGACACAGGTGGTGCAGTAGACATTGCTTATTTAGATTTCAGTAAGGCTTTTGATACTGTTCCGCATAGAAGGCTTATCAATAAATTGCAATCTTTGAGCTTGGATTCCAATATTGTTGAATGGATTAGGCAGTGGCTGAGTGACAGGCAACAGAGGGTTGTGGTAAATGGAGTTTATTCGGCGCAAGGTCTTGTTACCAGTGGGGTACCTCAGGGGTCAGTACTTGGACACATTCTCTTTAATATTTTTATTAGTAATATTGCAGAAGGTATTAATGGAAAAGTATGTATTTTTGCTGATGACACAAAGATTTGCAACAGGGTTGACGTTCCTGGAGGGATCAGCCAAATGACAAATGATTTAGGTAAACTAAAAAAATGGTCGGAGCTGTGGCAATTGAGTTTTAATGTGGATAAGTGCAAGATAATGCACCTGGGACGTAAAAACGCAAGGGCTGAATATAGAATATTTGATACAGTCCTAACCTCAACATCTGAGGAAAGGGATTTAGGGGTTATTATTTCAGAGGATCTAAGGGTAAGTAGTCAATGTAATAGAGCAGCAGGAAATGCTAGCAGAATGCTTGGTTGTGTAGGGAGAGGTATTAGCAGTAGGAAAAGGGAAGTGCTCATGCCACTGGTGAGACCTCACTTGGAGTACTGTGTGCAGTACTGGAGACCGTATCTCCAGAAGGATATAGACATCTTAGAGAGAGTTTAGAGAAGGGCTATTAAAATGGTGTACGGATTGAAGGAGAAAAGTTACCAGGAAAGGCTTAATGATCTTAACATGTACAGCTTGGAAAAAAGACGAGACAGAGGAGATATGATACATTTAAATATGTAAAGGGAATCCACAAGGTAGAGGAAGGGAGTATATTTAAACAGAAACAAAGTAGCAAAACAAGAGGACATAGTCTTAGATTAAAGGGGCAAAGGTTTAAAAGTAACATGAGGAAGCATTATTTTACTGAGAGGGTGGTGGATACATGGAACAGCCTTCCAGTTGAAGTGGTTGAGGCCAAAACAGTAATTGAATTTAAGCAAGCATGGGATAGGCATAAGGCTATCCTAAACAAAAGATAAATACAGGTTAAGTATCCATGTAATTGGGCAGACTAGATGGGCTGAAAGGTTCTTATCTGCCGACATTTTTCTATGTTTCTATGGACTACAGTCAGGTCCAAAATATTGTGACATCAACACAATTCTAACATCTTTGGCTATATACACCACCACAATGGAGTTGGAATGAAACAAACACAATGTGCTTTAACTGCAGACTGTCAGCTTTCATTTGAGGGTATGTACATCCAACTCAGGTGAACGGTGTAGGACTTACAGCAGTTTGCAGATGTGCCTCCCACTTGTTAAGGGACCAAAGGTAATGGGACAATTGGCTTCTCAGCTGTTCCATGGCCAGGTGTGTGATATTCCCTCATTACCCCAATTACAATGTTCAGATAAAAGGCCCAGAGTTAATTTCAAGTGTGCTATTTGCATTTGGAATCTGTTGCTGTCAACTCTCAAGATGAGATGAGAGCTGTCACTATCAGTGAAGCAAGCCATCATTAGGCTGAAGAAACAAAACAAACCCATCAGAGAGATAGCAAGAACATTAGGCGTGGCCAAAACAACTGTTTGGAACATTCTCAAAAAGAAGGAACGCACCGGTGAGCTCAGCAACACCAAAAGACCCGGGAGACCACGGAAAACAACTGTGGTGGATGACCAAAGAATTCTTTCCCTTAACAAGTGGGAGGCATAGCTGCAAACTGCTGTAAATCCTACAACGTTCACCTGAGTTGGATGTACATACCTTCAAATTAAAGCTGACAGTCTGCAGTTAAAGCACATTGTGTTTGTTTCATTCCAACTTCATTGTGGTGGTGTATAGAGCCAAAGATGATAGAATTGTGTCGATGTCCCAATATTTCTGGACCTGACTGTATATTTGCCAACTGGATGGTTCCAGGCCTCTAATTGATCCAGGACTTGTTGCAAATTCTGAATCTACCCAGTCGATCAGCTTCCAACTGCCGCTAATTAATATTTTGTTAAAATACAGTATTATTATAATAAAATACAATGATAAAATTTGTTTATTAATGTTCTTGAAAGTTTGTGTCCTAACTACCGTACATTATACATTTCCAGGTCCAGGTTGACAGTTCACATGGGTATTCTGGAATCGAGAGGAGTGGATAAAGCTGCAGAAACAATTGGTGGTTGTGGCAAACACTAATAATCATGTTTACTGGATTCTTCACAAATTGTCCCTAGAAATTGTTTTCAAACGTTGGCATGATTAGTCAATAATTTCAATTTGGCATGGTCTCACATTTCTGGTCTTGCATTTTAAGTCTGACACGGGAGCAGTCTCTGGGAATGTTGTACTAATTAGTGCTGAGAACACCAAGGCCAAACACTGAAACAAAGCCCAGAGTTTATGGGAACCTAGGAACTCCTGGGAACTCCTTTATGTTTGTGACAAGTGAACTCCTGGCAAACGTTTGGCAATTGCTACATCCAAATAACAATGCTAAGGTAATGTGAGTGAAGAATGAGAAAAGGAAATAAGAGGTTGTTCACAAAGCACCAAAATTTCAGCGACATTTTGGTGCACTACGGCGAATCCATTTCGCCAAAACTACGGTGAATTTACTAGTCACCATAGGGCACTGACGATAGAGTCGCCGAAGCCCCAAAAAAAAGTTGGAGAACTTTGCCGAAGAGCACTGACGGCTAGCTAACTGGTCTTGGCAAAATCCACCGAAGTGGAAAAAAAAAAAGAAAAGAAAACGGAACTCTCCTATTCTCCTACCTAATAGGTGTTTAAACCAATAAAAAAAATGTATTAAAATGTGTCTAAATAATAAAAAAGGTACTTTAAAAATAATTTAAAAAGTCTGTTACAGAATTAAAAAAACGCCTTTTAAAAAAAATGGGAAACAAATTTTATCAAATACATAAAAATACTTTTTGCTGAAAATGAAAAGAATAAATGTTTTTCATAAAAAAACGGATAAAAATTATATATTTTTTACATTGAAACCTATGGGATTCGCCTTTTTAAATCTATCGAACTGAATCACGGAAAATCGGGGCATTTCTCTGATACTTCGGCATTCTGTGAATAGATTCACCATTACTTCTGTGGGACAATTTTGCTGCCACCGAAGATCGACGAACTGCGACTAACTGCACAGCATTTAGCGAATTGACAGTTTAGTGAATAGACGAACTGTCACAAAATCACACCAAATGGTGAAATTCACGTTTCGGTGCAATTTGGTGGCAAGTTCGGCGCTTATTGAATAAACCCTTTAGATTTGGAATATTGAAAAATTTAACTGGGTTGGTGAATGATATATTCCTCTCAGTGACCAAAAGTGAATCTAAAATTGTGTGTACAAACACACACACTCAAACACAAAAGGAAAGAGAATTTATTATTAAGTGCTCAATAAACGTATCACTTATGACAGACCACAAAATGTGGTACCTGAAACTAAAGACTTTATTTAATGTATCTCAATTAACTCATTTACGCTGAAAAACCCAATGATGAATGAAAATGCATCCTACATGTAGGACTTCAAGTATAGATGGATTAAGAATGTTTATATAATAAAAATCTACAACGTAATATTTACCTATTACGGTACCTAATGTAAATATTTTTCTAGACCTTGTAACATCCAGTGTAATGAGTTGTATCCTCAATATTTGAGATGTTGTCTTTAGAGCTCTTACAAGCCAAAGCTAACACACTATTGTTAGGATTTACCTAAACATAAGGTGATGTTGACAGGCACTAGCGTCGCTAGGGGGGGGGCGGGGGTGCAGCCCGCACCGGGTGGCACTATCCAACGGGTGACACCCTAAAAAAAAAATTATATATATATAATTTTACACAAAACTATTTTACCTGGAAGGATACATTGAGAATTCTCTTATTTTCAAGTATGTCCTGGGTAGGCAAGGCCTAGGCTGGCACTTTCCAGGGGGCAGCAAAAAAATCACCACTAAAGGGGATATTCACAGAGCACCGAAATGACGCAGGCACTTTGGGGAATCAAATTTCCCTGGTGAATTCACCGCAGGGTCCCTGAAGTGCAGGGAATCAGCCACCGAATGCCACCGCAAACCCGTCACCAGCTGTTTTAAAAAAAACTACTGAACGAAAATGTCTGGAATTAACATATAAGATCCTATGAATGATAATAAAAAGGTCTGTTACAATAAAAAACCACTATTAGAAAGAAAAAAAAATGAATTTTTTTAAAAAATGCCTATTAGATACTAAGAAAAATAAATCAACAAATAAAGAGACTTTTTACTACAGATTAATGGAATAAACGTTTTATTAGATATTGGGTAAAAACGGGAATATTTTTAACATTGAAACCTATGCAGGATTATTCAGAGAGAGGTGAAAACCTTGAGAATGACTGTAGAATTGAAAATTCTAGGGCAAAATAGTCAAACCAGAAAAATTCTCCCATTTATCTCACTTTGCAAATTGGCTATTTGGTCTAGATTGTTCATTCTCCTGGCAATTCTCAAGGTTTTCACCTCTCTCTGAATAGCCCTGATGGTGTTCGCCTGAATAAACCTGTCTAATGAAACCACTGAACATCAGGGCATTTCTCTGCTGTTCGATGTCTCTGAACAGATTTACCATTACTTCTCTATGGGGACTTTCACTGCCGTCGAACAGGCACCGTACTTGCTGGCAGTTCACCAAAATTTGTGTGAGAGTATATGAGAGACCTCCACAGCAATAAACCTCACAGTAATGTGCGCCGTGTATTATGAGCATTCAGTGTTATATGGGAGTACTGCTTTATGAGTAAGAGTAATAAAAAAAAAAACCTGTAAAACTCGGGGGGGTGACACCATGAGTTACTGCACTGGGTGACACCAACCCTAGTGACGCCACTGTTGACAGGTGAACTTATGCTTTTCAAAGCAAACTGAAGACCTGTATTTGTTCAGCATGGGGAAAATACAGATGATATTTTTTTTTCCCCAGCTTTAACTTTAAAGGAACACTCTACAAATCCTGACCACTTTACATTT
Organism: Leptobrachium leishanense; assembly: GCA_009667805.1. Lineage (NCBI taxonomy): Eukaryota > Metazoa > Chordata > Amphibia > Anura > Megophryidae > Leptobrachium > Leptobrachium leishanense. The sequence continues at coordinate 108,829,725 of CM019071.1, read as the reverse complement.
TTGTTTTTTAAATATGAAAGTTTATTTTTCCATTTTCAAATCAAACGGGAATACAGAAAGGAAAAGGGGAAGGAAAATACATCAGCATCAAAGAACATGAATTATTTCACAGCCAAAATAAAATACACCCAGAACACTCCTGGACAGGGTTCTCTGTATGAACATTACTTCACATCACAACTACATAAGCGTCTGTAGCGCTGGTTTAATTCTGCTGCTGTAATTACTCGTTCTGGCCACCAGGAGGAGACGAGTGCAATGTAAACCAATACTGGACACTTTTGGACTACGTTTTCCAGCATGCTTTGGGACAGAGACAGGAAGTGGGTGGGGAGAACCGAGACACATCTGCAACCTCATGCGGAGGAGAGCCAGTGCGTGCCAAGGGGTGAATAGAGCAAGACGCACGTGAGACAAGGAGCGATTGTGACCAGGCCTGAGCGCAGGTGCTGCCTTGCGGACGCTAGAGATCGGTTTCAGTGACTTGCCAGAGACCTAGTAATCCACCGCTGAAAGGTTTTACACAGATACAGAGCTGCAGATTGGACCCCGAGTTAGGAGACCGCGATGATCTAATGGGAGTGCAGGCGGTAAACTGAGCATCTTGTGGCAGAGACAGACAAGCGGATCCGGTGGCACAGAGTCCCAGCCAAATCGAGCGGAGAGACGTCCTGGGTCGAGCAGAGTGCAGAGTATCTGGCGGATGGGTGAGAGGCATTCCAGGCCACAGTACAATAATAAAGCACGCTGCAGTTTGTCTAAATCTACAGGGCCCCAACGTGACTAGTCGAAGACACATTGAAATCATTCACTGGCCAGTTGAATCTAGTACCCGGGTACCAACACACGCATACACGCACACCTTCTTGGGACACAACCTGTACGGGACTCACACTCCAGCAATGAAGGGGTTAAAATTCCTTTTTCTTTTCCGCTGCGCGTTTCTCGCATTATGAATTCCTGTAAATATATATGTATACCGTGCTGCTTTATATATCCCAGTTTATTTGAGACCAGTAAACTATATAACTTATAAAATCCACAACAGTGCTGGTGTATATTTATTCCCTAGTGCGGGGAGACTGACCCGAGGTTAAATTCAGTGGCTCCTCCGGGAGTGAGCGCTACACGTGGGGGCTCGTTTCCGGGATCCAGTCTGTGGAAAAAACGCATTTAAAGGGTTAAATATGGATCCAGACACTGCTGCCAAATGATGTGAGGAGCAAAGTAGTCAGATAGAATTATGCATAGTCATGGATATTCCTGCAGACACTTGGGCCGAAGATCAGATTCGCCGGGCCGTGGCCGAGCTGACACCAGATCATTGGGGGTTAATCCTGGACATTAAAGCGAACCCAGATACCTCTCACATGTATGTTCTTTTTGAATGGAGAAAGGGTGTTCCAGTGTGTTTTCAGGGCACGAGCGTGAAGCTGACCGATGAGGTGGAAGTTCAACTGGTTCAGCCAAGTGCGCCACGTGGCGATCCCGCGAGTGTTCCCGCGCCCAGTCCGCTGGCCATGATCGGGCCTGAATTTATAGTGGCTATTGGAGATTTGCTGGATAAATGTCAAAAAACAAGCCCTCCGCACACTAACTTTGGTTATCGACAGTTGAGAAATTTTACAGGAAACGTGCCAGCTCCGGTGGGAAAAGAAACCTTCGAAGAATGGGTAGAACAGGCGATGCAGGCTCTGGATGAGTGGCACGTCCCCCGAAGCACAGAAGAAGCAAAGAATTACTGAGAGCTTAAAAGGACCTGCGTCAGAGGCTGTAAGGAACCTAAAATTTAGTAAACAAGACTGCACCACTTTAGATTACCTAAACGTACTACAGGAAGTTTTTGGGCGAACGGAAAAGGCTGCGGAGCTCGTGTACCAGTATGAACATACTTACCAGCGGAAAGGTGAGAAGATGACTGAATATATGAGGCGCCTAGATAAGATTCTGCACCAGATACTTCTTAAGAAAGGGGCCGAACCGGCCGAAATACAGCAGATCCTGAGGGGCGCTCAACCTCTGGATCCTGTGATCCTACAGCTGAGAACCAGAGAAGGTAACCGAGAATTTAAATACCTGGAACTGATCCGAGCTGTCAGAGAGGAAGAGGCTCTACTCGAAGAGAAGTCCTTTAGGAGAGGAGAAAGAGTTTACGCACAACCGTGAGGCATAACGAGTGTTTGCGAGCGGAAGATGATTCGTTAGACGCCTATGGATCCTAAGTGGACGAACAGGAGCATCTGGTTGTTCCTAAGTCCACAGAGAATGCTGCAAGAGAGCAAGTTATTCCTACATACAGTGAAATCCACAAAACTGTTAAGAAAGTGCAAGAAGCTCAAGCTGAATTGCAACAGGCACACACGGTCCTGTGCCGAGTGCTTTTGAAGGTGGCAGAGACACAGACCAATATGCAGAAGTTCCTTGCTGATATACGGACAACTGGAGTTGCTGTGGTGTCTGGCCAGGGTCCTTCAACTGAATCACCACAAGCAAGTGCGTCTCCGTCTTCAAATAAGAGATGTTTCAGTTGTAGGGAAATGGGTCATTTCCGAGCGCAGTGCAAGAGCCGAAAGCCTGAAAGAAACAGGGTAGAAGAGTTTTTAAAAGCCTTGGAAGGGCTGCTTCCTCACCTCACCGGCAGGGAAATGCCAGAGGGCCCAAGTGAAGGAGCAAACTGGGTGCCCAATGGTTAAAGACCGCTCCAGAAATCAAGCCAGGACTGAAAGGTCGAGAAGGTCCAGAGTGTCGCCCACTGCTGAGCCTACCAGGACTGAAAGAGTTACTCCCCTAGCATCCGGTCCTACGTCATGGGGAAGCAATGCACACCCAAAACGTACACGGGTCAAGAAGAAGGCCAGGGTACAGCAAACGGGGTCTAAACTTCCTGCTACTACGACAAAGTTTCCTGACCAGCTGATAGGTCCTTCTCCCATCGTTCCAATCCAAGTAGAGGGAGTCTATACCAAAGCTCTGTTGGACTCAGGGGCTCAAGTGACACTGATCTACCGAGACTTCTATGAGAAGCACTTGAAACACATACCTCTACAGGAGCTAAAGGAACTTGAAATCTGGGGTATCGGGACTGAGAAACTTCCCTATGACGGATATCTATAGGTGAGGCTAGAGATCGGATCCGAAGTCAACGGATCCTGTGCCACGCCAAGCTGCTGGTCCTGTGCCACGCCAAGCTGCTGGTCCTGTGCCACGCCAAGCTGCTGGTCCTGTGCCACGCCAAGCCGCTGGTCCTGTGCCACGGCAAGCCGCTGCCAAATCCCGTCAGACTCCAGTCGCTACCAAGCTTCGCCAAGCTGCTGCCAAGCCTCACCAAGCTGCTGCCAAGTCCCGTCAGACTCCAGTTGCTGCCAAGCTTCGCCAAGTTGCTGCCAAGTCCCGCCAGACTCCAGCTGCTGTCAAGCCTCGTCAGGCTACCAACGTTGGCAAGCTTCGCCAAACTCCTGTACCCAGGAGGCCTGCATCCAGTGTGGTCTCCTCGGAGGAGAGTTCTAAGGAGGACTCGATTGCCGAGTACATGGAGACTCTGCCTACTGAGCCAAGCTAGGAAGAACCCATGGGTGTGGAGCCCACATTCCCCACAGACCAAGAACCTATGGAGGTTGCTCCTCTCCTGGTGGCCTCTACTATGACCCCCCAGACTGCTAAGCATCCTCAAGGTGGTCCTGGACGACAAATTGGGGCCCTGCTTAAGAGACCTGCATTCAATTCGGGGTTCTATGGTTGTGACACCCTACCTTTTGAGATTCAACCAAGCCCACCAGACCAAATCCAGACTCTGTCCATAGCCTCTGATGGCTTCATCGTGCCAGACTCTGAGCTTACTGCATACGAACAGCGCCTGGCAGCTAAGGAGCCAGTTCCTTCACCCATCAGTGTGGGTGTTGCCACCAGCAGCCCTCTCACGCCTGTGCCCCCTGTGGACAGTCCTACTCCTGAGGGTTGCATCTGGGCATCCAACGGGACTTTAGTCCGGAGGGAGGATTTGGAGATCTTTGAGCAGGCCCTACATGCTCATGGGGACATTTACGATGATCCAGACTCAGACTCTGATGGTTGGTGGTGACCTCCTTGCTACTTCTCTGATATGGGCATGCCCTAGGTGCCCGGAGTGCACCTTGTAAGGAGGGAGGTACTGTCATGCCTCAGCCCTGAGAGCCTGCTGTGGCCAGCGTGGGTCACTAGCTCTCTATACCTGCTTCCCACCTAAGGGTTAACACCTGTGTCTGAACCTGAGGATTCTGCATAAAACCAGACCACACCCTTCTCTCCTTTGCTCTTTCATTTTGTGTTTTTCCCTTCCCAGTGTCCAGAGGTCTGGAGAGCTCCCTCTTGTCATTGTATGTTGCCTGATTTATTTTGCTCTGCCGTGCATCCTTGCTGTGTCTGCATTACCTGGTTCCTGCTGGCTGGACGATCCACTGCGTGGCCCACTATCCAGTGGGTCCAGAGACTCTCAAGTGGCTTCCAGCCCTCCAGCTCTCTCCAAGGAGACCAACCTTCTATCAAGGTACATTTGCCTAAAGACTCCTGCTTCTCCTCAAGCGGATCTGGAGAGAGACTACGTGGTCCACCATCCACTTGCCTATTTTTAGTGTTACCGTCTGTTCTGTGCTGGACTGTTTGCTGTGAACCATTCTTCAATACAGCCTTATTGTACATATACTGCCTCCAGTGTCTGTGTGCCTGCTTATCCCCAGCGCTTGGGAATATAACAACACACTGAGGTCGTGCCATGGCTCCTTCCTGGCGCGAGCCTGACACTAACTTAACCAGAGCTGTTGTAAACTGAAAACCTTCATAGGCTATAATGGCTCTGGGAAGTTTACAACAGCTCTGATTAAGTTAGCACCAGCAATGTAATATGGCCCACATTGTGCTGAGTGAGAGAACTGTAACAAGCAGCGATCTCAGCCCTCTGAGGAGCCACTACAATAGTAATTGTATCCACTGGTTTTCGGATGAATGAAATTAGTTTTCATACTAAAGAACTGAAAACGAATTTCTTTAGCAACTAAATAAATTGCATTTTAGGACTAATCCATTAGTTCAAAACGAAATGTTGTGCTGTGCACATGTCTAGCACGAATGCCTATCGGGCAAGTGGCGTCCGCTACGCCTCTCTCTCCTACCGATTTAGGAGGGGGAGCGAATAAAGAGATTCCAGCTGACAGGTTCTATCCCAAGGACGCTCCCATCTCGCCTGAATGGAAGAAACGTCTTCAGTCCCAGATCCTAAAGTGGAGGGACTTGTTCTCAAAGGATGAGTTCGACGTGGGCCTAGCTAAGAGTACTGAGCATCGCATTTGACTGCAGGAAGATAAGCCGTTTCGAGAAAGGTCAAGACGAGTTCCGCTGGGAGACTTGGATGATCTAAGAGAACAGCTGAATGAACTGCAAAGAACTAAGGTGATTCAAGAGTCCAGGAGTCCGTACGCTTCTCCCATAGTGATGGTTCAGAAGAAGAATGGTTCTGTCCGTCTATGCATAGATTATCGCACGCTAAATCGGAGAACCATCCCAGATCAATATGCCACTCCTCGGATAGAAGATACCTTGCAGTGTTTGTCTGGAGCAAAATGGTTTAGTGTACTAGACCTGCGAAGTGGGTATCACCGGATACCAATGCATCCTGAAGACAAAGAGAAGACTGCGTTCATCTGCCCACTGGGGTTCTTTGAGTTCAACAGAATGCCTCAAGGCCTTACGGGGGCTCCCGCCACGTTCCAACGGTTAATGGAGAAGACAGTCGGGGACATGAACCTGATCGAAGTGTTAGTGTATCTGGATGACATAATTGTGTTTGGAAAGACTTTGGAAGAACATGAGCAACGGTTGGAGAAGGTCTTGAAGCGGCTCCATGAAGAGGGGTTGAAACTGTCTCTGGAGAAGTGTCAATTCTGTTTACCTTCCGTTACGTATCTGGGACATGTTGTTTCAGCAGAAGGCGTTTCGACGGATCCTCGAAAGTTGGAAGCCGTAGCTTCCTGGCCTAGACCTCGAAATGTTACTGAACTTAGATCTTTCTTGGGATTCTGCTCCTATTACCGAAGATTTGTAGGAGGGTTTGCCAAGATAGCTCAACCACTGAATAAGCTCCTGCAGAAGGAAAGTGGAGAAGAAGACCACAAGGCCTCTGACTGAAATCCGTCGGCTCCAGGGCCAAGGAAGGCTCGAGAATCTATCCAAGGAGAATGGACTAGTCAATGAGAAGGTGCTTTCGTAAAGCTCAAAGAGACTCTAACTCAAGCTCCTGTCTTGGCCTACGCTGATCCTCACAAGCCGTACGAATTGCATGTAGATGCCAGCAGAGAGGGTCTAGGGGGAGTCTTATACCAAGAATATGGAGGATTGTTGAGGCCTGTAGCCTATGTGAGCCGGAGTCTTACGCCTTCGGAAAAGAATTATCCTACCCACAAGTTGGAGTTCCTCGCTTTGAAGTGGGCGGTGGTCGACAAGCTGAAAGACTATCTGTATGGAGCCGAATTTGTGATAAAAACTGATAACAATCCTCTTACCTACGTCCTTACTACTGCGAAGCTGGATGCAAAGGGACATCGGTGGTTGGCCGCTCTGTCAGGGTTTAGGTTCAGCCTGAAGTATCGCCCTGGAGTGAACAATCGAGATGCCGATGCTTTGTCGAGAAGACACTACGCTACTGAATGGACTC